>CM055898.1:24901338-25603744 GCA_029582155.1 Panopea generosa
TACCCCCTCCCCCACCAAGATCCTTGGTCCGATCACGTGATAGAATAGCAATTTGCACACATTTCAACGTGAATAACTGCAAAGATTTGTTTATCTACTTGAAAAGTTAATTCAGACTACCAATGAATTGACCTGACGCGAGCTGTCAATATTATAAATCGATAATCCATTCAGCTATCGATAATAGTTTATGTGCCACCATTTTCCTTAAACAAGCTGACGGTATCTAAATAAATATTATATTGTATTTACTTGGACAAACATCGCCACGTGGCCAGTAGGCGGATCGATAGTTGTTCCCAAGTCAGATCAATTGACAGTACCTACAGCTTGAAATACATTAGACCTATTAGGCGTATCGGAAATGTGACACAATTTGTCAGTTTTATGTGGTATCAAAATACTCTACATAAGTTTTAAGATATAAAGATATTTTAAGATACAGTCCTTAATCAATGATATAATAAAAGTGTAAATGATATCATAAAATGTGTATATTTAATTATTAAATTTGATACTAGATGTAGTATATTTGGCAATGTTTAGCACAACAGCTGTCAGAAGAGACAGATAGAAAACGACAATAAGCTCGTCAAAACGTAAATATGAAAAACTAATATAGAAACGTTATTTGTGTACGCAGTGGAGGGTTGGGTAAACTTTGACATGATGACAATAATATATCATTGAGACAAAACTATCCCTTTCATCAACGACTTAATGTATGTAGAGTTATAAAGTTTATAAGTCCTCGCTTTCAAGGACTTAAATAGTATGTACGTCCTTGGTTTCATATATCAAAATTGGATAATTTGTTATTAACTTCTTATAAGTGATATACATATAAAGATGTAAAGCCTAATCCGGCTAGTTCAGCCAGTAACTTTCCTGACTGTCAATCCAAGGGTTATCAGTTTTAAACCCCGCTCGGCCACAGTAATTGCGATGTTTGGCCATGGAATTTATTCTACAGATACGAATGTCCTACTTCTGCCGGGCCCGATTAGCTCAGTCGTTAGCGCGTCTGACAATCAGTTTAGGGGTCGTGAGTTCGAATCTCCGCTTGGCCATAATCTCCGTGATGTTTGATATACGACATTATGTCTAATTATCATTCGTTTGTCACCGCTGATTCAAGTGGGAAGGTTATCAGTTACTATCGGAGATGGGTGTGCTCGAGTACTGATTAACCTTTCAGGATCCCAGGAAACAGTGGTTAGGTTAACTGATCGTCTGTTAGCCCTCGATGGCATGAAAATGACGCTAAATGTCCAATCAATCAATCAATCAATTTCCTACTTCTGAATATGTGGGAAAGTTTTCAATGACTTGTAAAGCTGTTATGTATTTATAACTGGAAAACCGTCCATTAAACCGCAGTTATCTGCTGAAAAACTTGAACACTCCATACAAACAAACAAATAAATAAACAAACAAACATAGACGTAAAACCTCATAAATGTATAACCGCATAAGCCAACTTGGTATTGTTCAAAGTAAATAGTTTAGCAAGGATACAGAAAGAAAAAAAATCATCGCATAAATGTATAAAAACTTAATATTCATTTCACCTCAAAATAAAAACTGGACGAGGTAATCCATCATGTGACTGTTTCTTATCAAACTAATTTAATTACAATTTTGCATTTTCATAACTGATTATGCTGATTGGGATTCAAAAACATGCGCCAGTAAAATTTATTTTATTTTTTTTTCTGAAGAAGTCAATATGAGACTTTGAACATAACCATCCGCGTTTCTTCATTCTTGCACTTGTAAACTAATTAATTATGTACACGTCACACACGCATTTGATTAAAGGGACATACGGTTATGTTGAAATCGTCTTAATTTTTGTTCGCAACCCGTGGGGTTCATGGCAAGAATACGCTTACTGTCGATCAAGCCGGACCCGATTAGCTCAGTCGGAAGCGCATCTGACTATCAATTCTGGGGTCGTGATTTCGAATCCCCACCCGGCAACAGTCTCCGTGATGATTAATAAACGACATTGCGTCTCATTATCATCCGTCTCTCGCCACTGATTTAAGAGAAAAAATTATCAGTTAACTACGGAGATGGGATGTGCTCGAGTACTGATTAGGCTAACTGGTCATCTGTAAGCCCTCGATGGTATAAAATGATGCTAATCAATCAATCAATCAATCAATCAATCAATCAATCAATCAATCAATCAATCAATCAATCAATCAATCAATCAATCAATCAATCACAATCAATCAATAAATCACTGTCTATCTCTGCAGAGTGTCGACATCCTACAAATAGGTGACATGCCAATTTAGATAGTTTTTGTAATGCCCAGTATTGTTCGGAAATTAAACACCCATTGTGCGATTCCAGAGTACTGTGTGAGCGTTATTAAACGAATTGATGTAAATAGTGTACATAATTATGTCTGAAGTGTCCTGGAAGAGTGGCACTTATTCAACTGAGTTGTAAAATAAAGACTATATTATAATTAATATTTTTTTTATATTATTATTATTATAAATATAGAATTTATTTTACGAGATTACTCATTTATTATAATTGATTATTATTATTAGTATTATTATCATTATAATTTATTATTATCATTATAATTTATTATTATTATTGTTATAAGATTATAATTATTATTATTATTTTATTATTATCATTATTATCATTATTATTTTTATAACAATTGTTATAATTATAATTTATTATTATATTATTATTATTATTATTATTATATTATTATTATTATTATTATATTATTATTATTATTATAATTATTATTATTATTATTGTTATTATTATCATTATAATTTATTATTATTATAATTGTTATTATTATTATTATTATAATTTATTATTATTATTATAAAATTATAATTATTATTATATTTTTATCATTATCATTATTATTATTATAATTATTATTATTATTATTATT
Organism: Panopea generosa; assembly: GCA_029582155.1. Classification (NCBI taxonomy): domain Eukaryota; kingdom Metazoa; phylum Mollusca; class Bivalvia; order Adapedonta; family Hiatellidae; genus Panopea; species Panopea generosa. The sequence continues at coordinate 24,904,280 of CM055898.1, forward strand.
ATTATTATTATTATTATTATTATTATTATTATTATTATTATTATTATTATTATTATTATTATTATTATTATTATTACTATTACTATTATTATTATTATAACAATTATTATAATTGTAATTTATTATTATATTATTATTATAATTTATTATTATTATCATTATTATTATAATTATCATTATTATTACTATTATTACTATTATTATTAATATTATTATTATTATTATTATATAATTATTATTTTATTATCATTTATTATTATAACTATTATTATTGTTGTTATTATTAGTGTATCAATTACACAACTGTAACTCATGTATGTCATTAGAGGCGACAGAAAGAGAATTGGCATAAAACGCTTCTGAGTTGGTACTCCGTAAAAAGTCCAATCCATTGACTCATCACTCATGTTCAGCATTAAGTCAGTCTTTACTCTATGAACGTATACCAGACTCCGAGTATTTCTCTTATGAGACCATGTCGTCTGAAGAACAAAACCAGCTCTCATAAGTACGTCCGTTACATAGCAAAGAATTTGAGCACGTTGATTGGTCATTTGCTTTAAAGAGGAAAGTTTGAATGACGTCGCAGTTTAGTAAGCGTTTAATGACAATGTAATGCTAATGGCGGAATCACTGAAACCCATAACCCTTAGGTCCTGAGTCGAATTGTATACCACTAGAGCACATGCTCCACGTACTTGTACAAATATATAACCGGTACTACGCAGCGCAGAAAAGGACCTTTTCACAAACAAAATATTTGGTCTTTGCAGGAATCGATCACAAAATCCCGGACAACGCGAAATTTTGTGTTGACACGATCGGTGCCATATTACTCAGGTTACCTTTAATCGGGTTTTAAAGTGATTAATATATCCAGTACGATACAAGATGTGTAATTTTGTACTACTGTTTCTACACTTATTGTAATGGGGAAACTGGTGTAAGTATTGAAGTGGGAATGTATTATTGCTTAGTTGACCGAAACATGACATTTCTGTATTGACATGTCATGTTAGACTTAAATATATCCAAAGTTTATGTAGCTGTTTTTTTTGTGTTTTTTTTCCCAATACATAACGGTGCATGGTGCATACGAAAATGACCTTTTGAACGAAGGCAGTATCTCATGATCTAATGAGAACAAGAATACATGATGTATAAATATATAAACACGGGCCATTAGTTTATCAATCAGACAATTGGATTCAGACATGAACACTTGTAAAGGATCAAATGGAATATATAAAGTTACCAAAAAAACACCCAAAGGTAAAACACACTAGCCATGATATAAAGTTACCAAAAAAAAACAAAGGTAAAACACACTAGCCATGATGCAAAAATACCATCAATAAAGGTAAAACACACTAGCCATGATACAAATTTACCAAAATACAAAGATAAAACACACTAGCCATGATACAAAGCAACAAAAAACAACGAAGGTAAAACACACTAGCCATGATATAAAGTTACCAAAAACAAAGATAAAACACACTAGCAATGATACAAAGTTACCAATAAATAATGGTAAAACACACTAGCCATGATATAAAGTTACCAAAAAAGCAAAGATAAAACACAAAAATACCATAAATAAAGGTAAATCACACTAACCATGATATAAATTTACCAAAAAAAGGTAAAACACACTAGCCATGATACAAAGTAACCAAAAAAAGCAAAGGTAAAACACACTAGCCATGATACAAAGAAACCAAAAAAGCAAAGGTAAAACACACTAGCCATGATACAAAGTAACCAAAAACAACGAAGGTAAAACACCATAGCCATGATACAAAGTAACCAAACAAGCAAAGGTAAAACACACTAGCCATGATACAAAGTAACCAAAAACAACGAAGGTAAAACACACTAGCCATGATATAAAGTTACCAAAAAAACAAAGGTAAAAAAAAACTAGCCATGATACAAAAATACCATAAATAAAGGTAAATCACACTAGCCATGATACAAATTTACAAAAAAAATAAATAAAACACACTAGCCATGATACAAAGTAACCAAAAACAACGAAGGCAAAACACACTAGCCATGATACAAAGATACCATGAATAAAAGTAAAACACACTAGCCATGATATAAATTTACCAAAATAAAAAAGGTAAAACATACTAGCCTTGATACAAAGTAACCAAAAAAGCAAAGGTAAAACACACTAGCCATGATACAAAGCTACCATAAATAAAGGTAAAACACACTAGCCATGATATAAATTTACCAAAAAAAAAGGTAAAACACACTAGCCATGATACAAAGTAACCAAAAAAGCAAAGGTAAAACACACTAGCCATGATACAAAGTTACCAATAAATAATTGTAAAACACACTAGCCATGATATAAAGTTACCAAAAAAGCAAAGGTAAAACACACTAGCCATGATACAAAGTAACCAATAAATAATGGTAAAACACACTAGCCATGATACAAAGTTACCAAAAAAATAAAGGTCAAACGTTGAAAGCCATGATACAAAGTTACCAAAAAATAATAGGCAAACGGCGATATCCATGATACAAAGTTACAAAAAAATAACACAAAGGTAAAACAGTGATAGTGATGGTAGCACTATAACTTGGATTATCTAAATGGTCACATGACCGCGTGTATTCGTAGTTTAATACATTGATTATATATAGTTATTTTCAAGTCTTTTTTATTAAGACATATATCGCTAATTCAACTTTATGGTTAAATTTTTTATTCGTGTAATTATCGATTGTTTAAATTCGCTGACTCTAATGTTATAGTCATTGTTTTTTTCATTTTATCCATTGAAAACAGATTTGGCAATAAAAACGTCTGGCCAAAAATCATTATCACATAAAAATCAGTCGCCAAGGTCGAACTCAGGAATTCATATGGGGGACTGGGCTTTATAATTTGGACATGTTTTTCTATGGGGTGCCGTTTTACTATTTAACCTCAATAAGTGATATCACTCATTCGAATGAGTGATATCACCTATTCGAAATGAATTTAGACAATGATTTCTCCCAAGGATGTTAATATATTTAATAAAATATAGATGTAGATCTATAACGAGAATAAAATGGAAATACATGTGTCAAATATATTGTGTAAAAAAATATTGTTATAAAATTAATATTATTGTGAATGTAGAATATTTATTGGCTTATTCTTTAATCATTTTACAAGACCATTTATTTTGACGGCTGAGGGTCCACTTCTGTTAGATCTATGTAACTCGTTGCGATTAGTTTACATTTTACAATTAAAAATAAGTAGTAGCGCCTGCCCGTTTTTATATTGACGTGTAAACATTCTAAAGATATCAATATTGTATTTATAACTGAGCAAGACACCCGTTTTGAAAGATAGTAGAAATTATTATGTATCAAATCTTTAAATAAATGGACATGTTAACATTCTATTGTTTATCATAATTATTTTTGATAAATTAAAAAAAAGGCTCTTTGGCTGCTTCAGCCATATTTCATCATACATTTACTGCTACATCATATATATATATATATGCTGAATCCTTTTCATCATGTATTCACTGCTGAATAATTAAGCAGGGATCAGTCTGTTTTTTTCTTGCTTGATAAATCGAATGAGTGATATTACTTATTCGAATGAGTGATATCACCTATTCGAATGAGTGATATCACTCATTCGTTTTGAATAGGTGATATCACTCATTCGAATAGGTGATATCACTGATTCGAATAAGTGTTACCACTTATTCATTTTGAATAGGTGATAGCATTCATTCGAATGAGTGATATAACTTATTCGAATGAGTGATATCACTTATTCACCTATTCAAATGAGTGATATCACCTATTCGAATGAGTAATATCACTTATTGAGGTTAAATAGTAAAACGGCACCCCATAGTTTTCAAAATATGTGTGAGTGTGTGCGCGCGCGCGTACACGTATGTTGAAGGGATGGAAGGAGTTTATGGTATTTGGGAGTACGTATACTTGTACAAATTATGAGGCGGAAGCATAATACACCTGTGGTCGGTCTAGGGAGTGTATTCCGGTTTTTGAGCCGTGTTTTAAGTCGACTTACCTATATATGTGTCACTTTCAAAACATATGCATACTGAACATCTCACGATAATTTGAAATGTATCATTCAAGTCACGAGTACAGTTAGTGTGCCCTGAAGTCACTTGTTTATGTAAGGACAGGAAATTAACACAGAAAAAGTACATATGGTACTGATATGGGGTTTGTTGTACAATGGTTTATTTCTATTTGAAAGGTAATTTGCAATGTTAACTGACATCTTACACATGGGCCGGATCCGTCCCCTTCTCGTGGCATGTTCCCCTATCTGCCCGGGACTTTTTTAAATATAAAATTGAAAGTTTGATATAGAAGAGACCGTCGGATCACGTTTTACCTGGCGCCATCTAAATACATTAATATTTTTAATTACATTAATATTATAATGTATCGAAAAAAGTTACAATTGGACGACCAGATGATAATGATTTCTAATTACACTAAACAATAAGACATTGTCGTCTGGTGTATTCGAGTACAGTCCTCTGTAAAATAGTTTCAAGCCTTTCCTGTAAAATAGTTCCAGCTTTTCATGTAAAATAGTTCATAGCTTTTCATGTAAAATAGTTCCAAGCTTTTCCCGTAAAATAGTTCCAAGCGTTCTCTGTAAAATAGTTCCAAGCTTTTCCCGTAAAATAGTTCCAAGTGTTCTCTGTAAGTAGCTCCAAGCTTTTCATGTAAAATAGTTCCAAGCATTCTCTGTAAATTAGTTCCAAGCGTTCTCTGTAAATTAGTTCCTAGCGTTCTCTATAAAATAGTTCCAAACGTTTTCTGTAAATTAGTTCCAAGCGTTCTTTGTAAAATAGTTCCAAGCGTTCTCTGTAAATAGTTCCAAGCGTTCTTTGTAAAAAACGTTCCAAGCTTTTCTTGTAAAATAGTTCCAAACTTTTCCTGTAAAATAGTTCCAAGCTTTTCCCGTAAAATAGTTCCAAGCGTTCTCTGTAAAATAGTTCCAAGCTTTTCCTGTAAAATAGTTCCAAGCCTTTCCTGTAAAATAGTTCCAAGCGTTCTCTGTAAAATAGTTCCAAACGTTTTCTGTAAATTAGTTCCAAGCGTTCTTTGTAAAATAGTTCCAAGCGTTCTCTGTAAATAGTTCCAAGCGTTCTTTGTAAAAAACGTTCCAAGCTTTTCTTGTAAAATAGTTCCAAACTTTTCCTGTAAAATAGTTCCAAGCTTTTCCCGTAAAATAGTTCCAAGCGTTCTCTGTAAAATAGTTCCAAGCTTTTCCTGTAAAATAGTTCCAAGCCTTTCCTGTAAAATAGTTCCAAGCGTTCTCTGTAAAATAGTTCCAAGCTTTTCCTGTAAAATAGTTCCAAACTTTTCCTGTAAAATAGTTCCAAGCTTTTCCCGTAAAATAGTTCCAAGCGTTCTCTGTAAAATAGTTCCAAGCTTTTCCTGTAAAATAGTTCCAAGCTTTTCCTGTAAAATAGTTCCAAGCGTTCTCTGTAAAATAGTTCCAAGCTTTTCCTGTAAAGTATTTCCAAGCTTTTCCTGTAAAATAGTTCCAAACTTTTCCTGTAAAATATTTCCAAGCGTTCTCTGTAAAATAGTTCCAAGCTTTTCCTGTAAAATAGTTCCAAGCTTTACCTGTAAAAATGTTCCAAGCTTTTCCTGTAAAATAGTTTCACACTTTTCAATCTCCTTTCTCTCTCATGTTGGAGGTTCACCGCAATACTGTTTGACCTGCGTATAAACAAATAAGATAATAGAGAAGTGCTGCGATGAAATATCGATGCGCTTTATTTTTTGGTGTCTCTCTGTTTCCACAACATATAAGCGCCATTTACAGTGCACCCAAACCTGATAAGAGCAAACTTTAATTGGCCAAAATAAAATTAAACTCGCTTTAGTGTATGACCTGCAATTTGGCTCGGTTGACCTTGACATTGTCAACAGTGATTGTATATGATGAATATTAACTTTCTTAGAAGATGGTCACACCCTTTATCCTTTTTATTTTCATTTTTCATTGTTGACATGTTCATCTAGAGGTCTACGCCTCCCAATATTGGCATTAATTTTTTACCATTATCTAAAACTGGGCAATAAACTAAAAAAGATTTAGGTAAAATAGTGAAGTCAGCATGCTCAATCATCGTTCGAACGCAGGACGGCTGTATCTCACGCAGTGAGTCAAACGTATACACTCGGCCAATTCCGTCAACCTTCGAATATGTACTAAAGTTTGGTGACCAGTGTGTTGTTGGCCTCAGACGAAGGTCAAATCAGTATTTATTAATGCGATAGCCGATAAAGTAGCACATATCAATGTTGGGCACGATGATTGATCGCCAGTGGTCAATGTTTTATGACAAACGTCTCACCTTGAGGGAAATACGCGTCGCCTTTTTTGTAATTATTTATCCGCGATGATACAGCTTTTATTGCACGTGTCGTCAGTTAAATACCGCTCAGTACATTGCATTTCGGTTCACTGGAGTAGGAAAACCCAAGAATAAGACTGATTTGTGAAAACTTATTTATTTTACTTCTATTGTGAAACAAATTATTACAACTTCACGCTCAAAATCTTCCTGGGTAGAACAAGTACTAAGCATATGGCTCAAGAACACTAAACGTAGCCGTTGGGAGGATCGTGGGTTCGATCTTGGGTTTGGTGCTCTAATACTGGAATACACGCTCCTCTCAACCATTACCGTCCTTCTGCAAGTAACTGGCAACTGTTTAGTCTTGCAAAATTTTATTTTTATGGAGCTGAGAATGATCGAAAAAACACAATTCGGATATACGTTTAAGCTCTATGCTAATAGGGTAACAATTGTAAACAGTTTCACGTAGAAGTGAATATAATAGTAAGCTGTGACTTATTTACCTACCTCTGGTGGCAAACAGATTCAGGTGGCAGTGAAAATTTTTACTCTCCGTTCTCAGAAAGTAAACAGTTTGAAGTGGATAACTTTATGAACATATCGTTTTTAACCACCCACTGGTGTTCGCGGCATTACTAATCTGGTGGCTATTGAAGTCTGCTGATGAGCAGACAGTTTATAGCGGCAATGAATATAATATACTCAAGGACAAAAGTCTTGTTCAGTGAATTTTAACATGAATAGCTTAACACATATACATATTGTAAATTCCGTTGTTGTGAATTTAATTCTCTCCCTTTATGGAATTATATATATATGAATTCACTGTATATATATGATCCAACGGGTTTATAAATCTGTTCTTTATATAACATGTAAGTAGTCATGAATCCATAACTGGATCATACTCATATAAAGCTATAAGCTCATGTATGTAAATGTGTCCACCCTGTCCAGATGTGTTGCATGTAATTCCATAGTATATAAGTCATGGTCGACACCAAATCTATTGGTTTGGCAGAGGCCTTGATATTGTGTCTATGGTTTGCATTGTAACTAGGCACACTCATCGTAGTCTGGTCTGTATAATTTTGTCTTAGTTATTCACAAATAATTATCTCCATATATATAAACATGTTTTTGTTTGGTACGATCAAAGTATGGCCAGTAAATGTATGTATCTTTGAAGAAATTGATAAGTCACTTTTATCAAAAGTTGTATTGAAAACTGACCGTGTGGAGCTAGTTCTCCTTATTTCAATATATGTAACACAGGCACTTTTAAACACCAATTTTGATAAAACTAACCGATTAATTTCTTTAAAAATCACACATTTATTGGCTTAAAATCGTGCTTTCCAGCAACATCAAAAATATATATATCATTCTATCAGTTTCCAAAGACTTAAAAAATGGTACTAGAAGCTTCCTCGCTTGAAGCTCAGCATTTCGAGGAGAGTTATAGTTCTGGTTGGTCCGGTGTCAGTATAATGTGACTGGATGGGGTATCATACCATGTTACTCCAGTGTGACAGCGCTTGAATATTGTCTCAAGTTGACACCGTCGCGATATGACTGAAAAATTGTTGAAAGCGACGCTAAACACCATACAACAACAACAACAACAACAACAACAACAACAACAACAACAACAGCAGCAGCAGCAGCAGCAACAACAACAACAACAACAACAACAACAACAACAACAACAACAACAACAACAACAACATTATATCAGTTTTCAATTAGTTAGAGATAGTTATCTTTAAGTTAACCTGGAAAGACGTTTAACCTTAAGTATACCCTATTCCTTCGATACCTCACCAAGTTACAGTTTATCAATTTAATTGGCAGTTAATATATTTTTATCGGATAGTGATCAGTTTCAAGTCTCCGATCTCTGGCCGTGAATAGTTTCGTGTGGAAGTGAATAAATTTAATATATGTCTTCAACAAGTGAATCAATTTGCATAATATTATATTTCTTAAAATAACCACTTATGTAACACAATAAAACATTTATTTTATTTACTTGTTTTAGCGCGCATAAACTTAAAATAACCTATTTAGTGCCTGAACTGTACTTCACTGAGCAATTAAATGCAACTTCCCGTAAAAATGCCATTAAACGGCCACGCGTTGGTTAATTTTAAACTTTAAATTTTAGCGTAGCTATTTTTTAGTTATGTCGCGGGGCTGTGTACTTGAGACAGTAGACTAGGCGCTGCCACATTGGAGTATCATGCCCAAGACACATGGTATGATACCCGACCCAGTGAAATACCACGAATTGTGTCTGCTGTGGGATACTGACACATGGCACCACTATTTCAGTGAAATACCAGGTGATGTATCTGTCATGGGGTACATGGGCATGGAAACACTATTCAAGTTCAGTGAAATACCATGTGACGTATCTGTCATGAGGTACTGTCCCGGCTTCGTGAGTTCGGATACCCCAACCTACCACAGTCTCTGTGATGAATGATTTATGACATCGATGTCGTTGCCATTTATCATTCACGTCTGATTCAAATGGGGAAAATATCAGCTTCTTGTGAAGATGGGTGTGCTCGAGTACTGGTTAACCTTCAAAGATAAAAAAAAAAATGGTAAGGTTAACTGATCGTTTGTTAGTCCTCGATGGCATAAAATGACGCTAAATATTCATACAAACCAAGAATTGATGCGTTGCAGTGCGACACAATGGTATAATACATCATGATACGATACGATACGATACGATACGATACGATACGATACGATACGATACGATACGATACGATACGATACGATACGATACGATACGATACGATACTACACGACTCGACGCGACGCGACACGACACGACACGACACGACACGACACGATACGATACGATACTATATGCGTTACATGATGCCAGAAAAACGATACGCGATAGACGATTTGATACATTAACATACCATATGATACAATTCCTCGTTTAAATATAAAAATAATTATAATAATAATAATAATAATAATAATAATAATAATAATAATAATAATAATAATAATAATGATAATATTAAGCGCAAACGAAGTACATCATGGCTTCGTGATAAAGACTACAAAATAATTTTATTTCGCTAAACTGGTGTAAAAACGTACCAGTAGCCTTCTTAATTCATATACACTTAATACCTTATTACTCTTATGGGACTATTTGTCAAAATATTGTCAAAATAAGTTTCATGTACGCATATATTACGTGTCCTAATAGTGAAGAAGAGAAACGTTCATCTTATTTTTATAGCGGGAGAGATGGCAAATGTATACTTAATGTTACAAATGATCATCATTGCATTATGTTTAATCTTTATAGAGGGAGAGACGGCAAATGTTTACTTAATGTTACTTATGATCACATTGCATTATGTTTTATCTTTATAGAGGGAGAGATAATGTTACTAATGATCATCGTTGCATTACTTTTTATCTTTATAGAGGGAGAGACGGCAAATGCATACTTTATGTTACTAATGATCATCGTTGCGTTATGTTTTATCTTTATAGAGGGAGAGACGGCAAATGCATACTTAATGTTACTAATGATCATCGTTGCGTTATGTTTTATCTTTATAGAGGGAGAGACGGCTGAGTCGGCAAATGCATACTTAATGTTACTAATGATCATCGTTGCGTTATGTTTTATCTTTATAGAGGGAGAGACGGCAGAGACGGCAAATGCATACTTAATGTTACTAATGATCATCATTGCGTTATGTTTTATCTTTATAGAGGGAGAGACGGCAAATGCATACTCAATGTTACTAATGATCATCGTTGCGTTATGTTTTATCTTTATAGAGGGAGAGACGGCAGAGACGGCAAATGCATACTTAATGTTACTTATGATCATCGTTGCATTATGTTTTATCTTTATAGAGGGAGAGACGGCAAATGCATACTTAATGTTACTAATGATCATCGTTGCGTTATGTTTTATCTTTATAAAGGGAGAGACGGCAGAGACGGCAAATGCATACTTAATGTTACTAATGATCATCCTTGCGTTATGTTTTATCTTCATAGAGGGAGAGACGGCAAATGCATACTTAATGTTACTAATGATCATCGTTGCGTTATGTTTTATCTTTATAAAGGGAGAGACGGCAGAGACGGCAAATGCATACTTAATGTTACTTATGATCATCCTTGCGTTATGTTTTATCTTTATAGAGGGAGAGACGGCAAATGTATACTCAATGTTACTAATGATCATCATTGCGTAATGTTTTATCTTTATAGAGGGAGAGACGGCAAATGTAAACTTAATGTTACTAATGACCAACGTTGCGTAATGTTTTATCTTTATAGAGGGAGAGACGGCAAATGCATACTTAATGTTACTAATGATCATCATTGCGTAATGTTTTATCTTTATAGAGGGAGAGACGCCAAATGCATACTTAATGTTACTAATGATCATCATTGCGTTATTTTTTATCTTTATAGAGGGAGAGACGGCGAATGCATACTCAATGTTATTAATGATCATCATTGCATTATGTTTTATCTTTATAGAGGGAGAGACGGCAAATGTATACTCAATGTTACTAATGATCACCATTGCGTAATGTTTTATCTTCGGCAAATGTAAACTTAATGTTACTAATGATCATCATTGCGTTATTTTTTATCTTTATAGAGGGAGAGATGGTTACTAATGATCATCATTGCATAATGTTTTATCTTTATAGAGGGAAAGACGGCAAATGTATACTTTATGTTACTAATGATCATCATTGCGTTATGTTTTATCTTTATAGCGGGAGAGACGGCAAATGCATACTTAATGTTACTAATGATCATCATTGCGTTATTATTTTATATTTATAGAGGTAGAGACGGCAAATGCATACTTAATGTTACAAATGATCATCATTGCGTTATTTTTTTTATCTTTATAGAGGGAGAGACGGCAAATGTATACTCAATGTTACTAATGATCATCAGTGCGTTATGTTTTATCTTTATAGAGGGAGAGACGGCAAATGCATACTTAATATTACTAATGATCATCGTTGCGTTATGTTTTTATCTTTATAGAGGTAGAGACGGCAAATGCATACTTAATGTTACTAATGATCATCATTGCGTTATTTTTTTATCTTTATAGAGGTAGAGACGGCAAATGCATACTTAATGTTACTAATGATCATCGTTGCGTTATGTTTTATCTTTATAAAGGGAGAGACGGCAGAGACGGCAAATGCATACTTAATGTTACTAATGATCATCATTGCGTTATTATTTTATATTTATAGAGGTAGAGACGGCAAATGCATACTTAATGTTACAAATGATCATCATTGCGTTATTTTTTTTATCTTTATAGAGGGAGAGACGGCAAATGTATACTCAATGTTACTAATGATCATCAGTGCGTTATGTTTTATCTTTATAGAGGGAGAGACGGCAAATGCATACTTAATGTTACTAATGATCATCGTTGCGTTATGTTTTTATCTTTATAGAGGTAGAGACGGCAAATGCATACTTAATGTTACTAATGATCATCATTGCGTTATTTTTTTATCTTTATAGAGGTAGAGACGGCAAATGCATACTTAATGTTACTAATGATCATCGTTGCGTTATGTTTTATCTTTATAGCGGGAGAGACGGCAAATGCATACTCAATGTTACTTATGATCATCATTGCGTTATTTTTTATCTTTATAGAGGGAGAGACGGCAAATGCATACTTAATGTTACTAATGATCATCGTTGCGTTATGTTTTATCTTAATAGAGGGAGAGACGGCAAATGCATACTTAATGTTACTTATGATCATCATTGCGTTATGTTTTATCTTTATAGAGGGAGAGACGGCAAATGCATACTCAATGTTACTAATGATCATCAGTGTGTTATGTTTTATCTTTATAGAGGGAGAGACGGCAAATGTATACTCAATGTTACTAATGATCATCGTTGCGTTATGTTTTATCTTTATAGCGGGAGAGACGGCAAATGCATACTCAATGTTACTTATGATCATCATTGCGTAATGTTTTATCTTCGGCAAATGTAAACTTAATGGTACTAATGACCATCGTTGCGTTATTTTTTATCTTTATAGAGGGAGAGATGGTCACTAATGGTCATCATTGCATAATGTTTTATCTTTATAGAGGGAGAGACGGCAAATGTATGCTTAATGTTACTAATGATCATCATTGCGTAATGTTTTATCTTTCTAGAGGGAGAGACGGCAGAGTCGGCAAATGCATACTTAATGTAACTAATGATCATCATTGCGTTATGTTTTATCTTTATAGAGGGAGAGACGGCAAATGTATACTTAATGTTACTAATGATCATCATTGCATTATGGTTTATCTTTATAGAGGGAGAGACGGCAAATGTATACTTAATATTACTTATGATCACATTTCAAATCAATCTTACCGCCTGGGTAATCAAAGTTAAACGATGTGGTTATAACAACCTTAAGGTATTTATAAATGGAATTTTATACTTGTTGAGAATGTACTAGCAGTTTTCATAAAACTAGCGTCGTCAAGCTATTCTTTATGAGAATGAGTAAAACATCTTTGAAAATACGAGTTGGAATTTGTTTGGATTTTATTCTATAGTAAAGTTATACAAACTGGTAAATCCGATTTATGTTTGTATATGACATATGGCACATTTTTTCATGTCTAATGACCTAAACTGCCACTTTTGAAAGTAGAAATTATGGTCTACATCCATACACATACTAGGGTATTTAAATTTCACATTTACATGTTGTAGAGATGAAAATACATAAAATAATTCTGTATATCGCATTAACAATATATTTGTGGTAAATCATCTGATAGACATGTTTATCTACTTGGATCATCACGCTTGTACCTGTATACGTCACATCAAAGTATGGGGCGGTGACTTTATTTACCTAAATTCGAAGTAGATTTACGTCATGCACCCGGTTATTGTGAACGTAAATTGTTATCAAATAATTGTTTATTGGGCGGGCAGAGCTGTTTCTATACAAATACACGTATTTTAAAACTAATCAATTTTTCCGCGTCGGTAATCGTTACACCCTTTTATTATTATTACATCGATGGCAAAAACCATGTTTTCTTTCAATAATAACTTTTAATATTTTAGCTATTTTTTTATCGTTGTGTGCTTTCATGACAAGCCTGCTCCGTATAAAACAACACATCGGTGAAAAAAGCAAATCCGTTAAAATTTAAAAACAACACATGAGGAGTTATCCCCGCAATGGTTCTCTGTACATGGGAAATATCGTCCTTACCCCACATTTGGCATTCTGATCATACAAATAACCCCGTAAAGTAGCGTAGATATGTACGGACGGATGGGGGGACGGCGGACAGAGGAACACAGTCAGAGACAGAGTGCGTTTAACGGAGAGAGAGAGAGAGAGAGAGAGAGAGAGAGAGAGAGAGAGAGAGAGAGAGTGCGTGCGTGCGAGGGAATAAAAAGACAGAATGATGTTAAAAAAGGAACATGCAAAAAATTATTTTGTCTAATATATAATCAGGTTTATTTACAATTTATAAATAAGAGTATCCTTAATTTTACTCATCGATCTTACCATACCGGTATAACATTATAAACTATACTCATTTATATTTATTTAATGTATTTAAAAAAACAACAACTGATAAATGCGGTTAAAAACCTGGCACTGACGTAAACTGAAGTACTGAATTTACATGAAATTGTTTGAAATATGATTTATGCGACTGAAAAGGTTATATCAGACGAAAAATGTGATAAACAGTTTAAACGTTATGCATTTATTTCAGTCTATGACCTTAAGTTAGTTTATGCAAAAAGCTTCCTATTACAATAACGGCGGTTATAATTCGGAAACATTCGATGTCAACCGTTGGCCATGTTCAATTAGTCTTTCTCTAAAATATTTTCTTTCTTTTGATTGATCATCTTCCACGTTTGTTTTTCTGAAATAACAAGCGTCCGATGCGGTCCGACCACCTCGGTCTCTTTATGTTACGCAATAGACGGAAGATACGGAAATACCCGATGTTTCACGATTACAGGTTCTTCTTCGAAAATAAAATCTCATAAAGTGTCTGATTGGTTGATTCAAACAATTGGGCGACCACATCAATTTCCATAGAATACCAGTTGACTGTCGATTGATTGCTTATTTCTGTATTATTCTTCGCTCCTTTTATGAGGTTTTATTTGAAACATATCTTAGACAAGATTTACGAAAACAAGGTAGGTCGTCGTCAATTATCAATAATAATTTCTTTATAAAGAAATAAATAAAACAAGTAAGTCAGTCATTTGATCCGCCTATGAATGCTTTTTATTCACTCCAATAGTCCGCGTTAAAAAGCAGATAGTTTTCAAGAAATTACGTTCGAAGCGATGCGTGGAAATGATCGTCGGCGCTGAGAATGTTATAAAACAACCCTTATTAATGCTACATTTTATTCCAGATAGCTCCGTTTGATTTATTTCTTTATAAAGAAATTATTATTGATAATTGACGACTATTTTGTTTTCATAAATTTACGTAAAAGCCTCTTCTATGTCACCGGAAGACATACATGAGAGCGTTTCGTAGGCGTGTAATTATATTTTGACAAGATATCTGCCGTAAACATAACCATGGCGGCTGGTGTGATTGTCTTAGTCAATTAAATATTTCCTCCTGATTTTAACTTTATCCTGCACCAAGTGTCAATACTTTAAAATTACCAGGACTTATCTACAACCAGTAATTTTATGAAAATGGCGTCCAATAAAATCGAAGTACTCAGAGTACAGGAAAAGAAATGTTTGAATGCTGCTTTGTCGAAAAAAAATGTGATCGATCAAATAACTCGCATGACCTGTCAAAACCTGCATCAAGCTTTTTGCATTTAAATTCACTGTTGTTCTGTTTTTCTTAAATAGTTATTGCAGCGTGTTTGTCTAGAAACGTGAGGATTACGGAGGTCGTTAATTACCACAACAAAAGAAACTGTCGATTGTCAACTTATTATTAAAACCAATAAATGATGATCGGCTACAGTTGGGACCACATTTATACCAGTCGGTAATAATCAGTCAGTTCCGTCATACTTATACATAAATACCAATCTCTAATAACCGATCAAATCCGTCATACATATACATATATACCAATCGCTGATTATCGTCCAGTTCCGTCATACTTATACATAAATACCAATCGTTAATAATCGGTCAGTTCCGTCATACTTATACATATATACCAATCGCTAATAATCGGTCAATTCCGTCATACGTAAATACCAACTAAAGGTATTGCAGCTATCACCAATCCATGGAGTTGTTGCTTCATTGAAATATATTAACAATGATTCTGGAAGTTGTTTACATCTTTTCCGCCGCATCAAAGAGCAGGTGATAATAAAAGTTTTATTATCAGTATTATAATTATTATACAACCCCCTTACTTTGTTGTGGTTTCATTTTGTCATAAATGTCAAAATTGAATTTTTGTAAAGAATGAAAACCACATCCATTTAACATTTAATTAAGAATGAGTGTGAAATGCCGCGTCATCCTTTGTAGCGATTCATAAAACTTTTTAGTCCAATGGAGGTCTGAGGAAGTTATTGGATACATGTACTTTACAAACAATGTTCAATTTACATTCGAACGAAAAATTATTCCGATAGTTGAACGTTTGTAAATAATCATTTCGCGCCTGTATCACCCTTCGGTACATGTAAATGTGGGGCGGTTATAATCTAGCAATTGATTTATTATGGCCTTAAACAATTACTCTTTCTCTGATCGACATAGACATGAGACAATCATACATAAACTATAAACTAGCAGAAGCAAATAATCTGTACGTCTACTTTTTGGAAATCGTTATATGTTTAAATGTTTTGTAAGAATACTTTCGTGAATGCCATTGTTTGTTAAATCATCTTTGTTACACTGCTTTTGTGGAAGTATTTATCAGTGAAAATACTTTGTGAGTCTGGACTTTTGTGGAAGTCATTATCTATTTTAAAAAAAAGTTTTGTAAGGATGTGCCTTTGTGGAGGCCACTATCTGTTAAAAGTACACCTGGAAAACTGCTGGTATTAAAATCATTACGTGTAAAAAGGATCCGTTGGGTTCAAAGGACACAACCAATAAACCCTATATTACTATACTCAGTTTTACTTTACTCTGTTTGTGTTGCGCGTATTTGTCCGTCTTTGCGTGTCTTTGCGTGTCTTTGCAGTATTTAGTAGGACCGGTTCACGAGGTGTAATTAAGTATACACCAACCCATGCGGCAGCAACTGGAACTTTGTTTTAAGTTCGTTTTTCGTCTTTCGTTATCTTAGTATGTTTTAAGGATGAGAAAGTTCAATCTATTTTCCGGCATGAGCTAGTCTATCCCAGAAGCTGATATACCCCGAATCCGAACAACATTAAATCAAAGAACGAGACTAGCGTTTTACACACTATTGTTTTGCATATCGACTATCAATATTGCTTTGTTCAAAGAATCATTTGGAAACGAAGAGTGATTAAGCGCAAGTTCTCAAAAATAATTTCACCAACTGGACCGATCAAATTGTTGTTAAATAATTTAAGGATGTTTCAATTGACAGGTCGTGCCACAAGCCGGGCCACAAGCCTGGCCACAAGCCTGGCCACAAGCCGGGCCCGGTTAGGTCAGTCGGTAGCGCGTCTGATTATCAATTCAGGGGTCGTGAGTTCGAATCCCCGGCACCCGGCAACAGTCTCCGTGATGATTGATATACCACATTGTGTCTCATAATCATTCGTCTCTCAGCGCAGATTCAAGTTAGGAAGTTATCAGTTACTTGTGGAGATGGGGTGTGATATCCATTCAGGATACCAGGAAACTGTGGTTAGGTTAACTGATCGTCTGTTAACCCTCAATGGCATTAAAATGATCCTATATATTCGATCAATCAATCAATCAATCAATCAATCAATCAACCAACCAATCAATCAATCAATCAATACATCAAACAAACAGTACTTTGGTGGACTGAGGTTTGTCATATTGAGAATATCATGTTAGTGTCTGATATTGTCCACTTTATCAGGTGAAGCTTAGAAAAAAAACCCAGGACGAGGCTTTGCCGAGTACTTGTTTTATTTCGTGCCGAACCTGATGAAGTTGATAATATTAGACACTTACATGGCCTTCTATTTATCATGTCAATATTTCTAGTTTGTGTTTTCATTCATGTTAGGCAGTGTTAAAAGTAAATACATCCAGGTCAAAATGTATAATTAAACATTATGACGTCATCAACCTATGTTTATCAGGCAGGCAGTTTATCAATAGAAATGAAAGCATTGACATGATAAAATGTACAACATATGCTCTGAACAACCCATGCCTACAGTTGTTTTGTAGTTTATCTCGTCAATGACTCACATGTTGTATACACATTAGTATTTGTTTTATCATGTTCTTACATTGTCTCGTCGAGACGATAATGTAACACTGTTTATGTTCTAGCTCTATACTGCAGTATAGTCATCATGACAGAGCAATGTCGACTTTTTTTCTCAAATAACCTTCTTTGAAACTACATAATATTTTTCGTAGTCCGAAATATATATGTAAGTGTAAAATTAATTAATTAATTTTAATTTTTATTATTAATCATAAAACCGAGTCCCGCTTGCTGTAAAATCTTTATGTGAGAAAGTTTGCCAGTAACTTGCGGAAGGACGGTGGTTATACATATTCTGGCTCAGTCTGAGGTCTTCCTGCACCAGTAAAACTGGACATGCCATATATAACCTGATTCAGTCTGAGGTCGTCCTGCACCAGTAAAACTGGACATGCCATATATAACCTGATTCAGTCTGAGGTCGTCCTGCACCAGTAAAACTGGACATGCCATATATAACCTGATTCAGTCTGAGGTCGTCCTGCACCAGTAAAACTGGATATGCCGTATATTACCTGACTCAGTCTGAGGTCTTCCTCCACCTGAGGTCTTCCTCCACCAGTAAAACTGGACATGCCATATATAACCTGATTCAGTCTGAGGTCGTCCTACACCAGTAAAACTGGATATGCCATATATAACCTGACTCAGTCTGAGGTCGTCCTACACCAGTAAAACTGGATATGCCGTATATAACCTGACTCAGTCTGAGGTCGTCCTGCACCAGTAAAACTGGATATGCCGTATATAACCTGACTCAGTCTGAGGTCGTCCTGCACCATTAAAACTGGATATGCCATATATAACCTGACTCAGTCTGAGGTCTTCCTCCACCGGTAAAACTGGATATGCCGTATATAACCTGACTCAGTCTGAGGTCGTCCTGCACCATTAAAACTGGATATGCCATATATAACCTGACTCAGTCTGAGGTCTTCCTCCACCGGTAAACTGGACATGCCGTATATTACCTGACTCAGTCTGAGGTCTTCCTCCACCTGAGGTCTTCCTCCACCAGTAAAACTGGATATGCCGTATATAACCTGACTCAGTCTGAGGTCTTCCTACACCAGTTAAACTGGATATGCCGTATATAACCTGACTCAGTCTGAGGTCGTCCTGCACCATTAAAACTGGATATGCCATATATAACCTGACTCAGTCTGAGGTCTTCCTCCACCGGTAAAACTGGATATGCCGTATATTACCTGACTCAGTCTGAGGTCTTCCTCCACCGGTAAACTGGACATGCCGTATATTACCTGACTCAGTCTGAGGTCTTCCTCCACCTGAGGTCTTCCTCCACCAGTAAAACTGGATATGCCGTATATTACCTGACTCAGTCTGAGGTCTTCCTGCACCAGTAAAACTGGATATGCCGTATATTACCTGACTCAGTCTGAGGTCTTCCTCTACCGGTAAACTGGATATGCCATATATTACCTGACTCAGTCTGAGGTCTTCCTCCACCTGAGGTCTTCCTCCACCAGTAAAACTGGATATGCCGTATATTACCTGACTCAGTCTGAGGTCTTCCTGCACCAGTAAAACTGGATATGCCGTATATTACCTGACTCTGTCTGAGGTCTTCCTGCACCAGTAAAACTGGATATGCCGTATATTACCTGACTCAGTTTGAGGTCTTCCTGAACCAGTAAAACTGGATATGCCGTATATTACCTGACTCAGTCTGAGGTCTTCCTGAACCAGTAAAACTGGATATGCCGTATATTACCTGACTCAGTCTGAGGTCGTCCTGCATCAGTAAAACTGGATATGTAGTATGTAACCTGACTCTGTCTGAGGTCTTCCTGCATCAGTAAAACTGGATATGCAGTATATTACCTGACTCAGTCTGAGGTCTTCCTGCACCAGTAAAACTGGATATGCCGTATATAACCTGACTCAGTCTGAGGTCGTCCTGCACCAGTAAAACTGGATATGCCATATATAACCTGACTCAGTCTGAGGTCTTCCTGCACCAGTAAAACTGGATATGCCGTATATAACCTGACTCAGTCTGAGGTCTTCCTACACCAGTAAAACTGGATATGCAGTATATTACCTGACTCAGTCTGAGGTCGTCCTGCACCAGTAAAACTGGATATGCCGTATATAACCTGACTCTGTCTGAGGTCTTCCTGCACCAGTAAAACTGGATATGCAGTATATTACCCGACTCAGTCTGAGGTCGTCCTGCACCAGTAAAACTGGATATGCCGTATATAACCTGACTCAGTCTGAGGTCTTCCTACACCAGTAAAACTGGATATGCAGTATATTACCTGACTCAGTCTGAGGTCGTCCTGCACCAGTAAAACTGGATATGCAGTATAATACCTGAACTATGTTGAAAATGGCGTTAAACCCCTATTAGAAAGTATACGTGTAATACCATCATCTAACTTCAAACATTAAGTGTGGCATTCATGATTTATTAAACAAACGTATTCGATTATAAACTGCACACATTATTTAAACTTTAAAAAGTAAAAAAAAAATGTTTTGTTATATATTGAACCTTTCCTGTAAAAACTATTCTTCTTAGATTGTAAACACAATTTTAATTTCAAAATACCTTGTAAATTACGGAAATCAAATGTTCTATGATAAATTAAACACGTGTTTCATATATACTAGGGGTTGTGAGAAGGAAGTGCATATATATAGCAATGCATCATACATCGTCCACATTATGCAGGATGCATGACTGCTTCATGACATTTTATTGTCTCTGTTTCATGTCACCGTGTTTATCCAGCGAAGATATTCAGACCGTAGCATAAGCAACAATAAATGTGCGGTTTTACGAGAAAATAATACCCAGTCATTTGGGGTGCAAGATGTTTTTTTTATAGAGATTTTCTTGTCATCTTTAACATTGTCACGTTATTTAAATCTTAACCGAAAAACGATCAAAGCCTCTTAAACGTGTAAAATGATGTATAGTGTTGTAGAGAATAAAATGTTGTTTTCAGAGATAAATCATTTTTTATTTTTATTTCATCGGGCGAGTATGACGTAATATGATCGTTAGTGGAGAATCCGTGAGTGAAACGTAGATGATATTTCACTAAAACTAACTTTTTTTTTCTTATTTTTCGATTGAAAATTACCATTTCATGTTTTATCTTTTGTATTATAATGAAATTATCAGCAATAATTAATTGAGAAATATTCTATAACTTGATATATATATGATTGAAAAGAACCACATATAGGCGGAGCGGTAGTCTAATGGATAGAGTGTTGGCCGCTCACGCCAGAGGTTGCGTGTTCGATCCCCCGGTCGACCCGATGCCTCTCATAAAACAACACTCAGTACTGGTTCTACCCAGGAAGCGGACTCGAGAGCGTTTCATATAAGCTCTGAGCTTTCGTCGCAATCGAGCTGAAATATATTAGTATAAACTAAATTAAATGAACCAAATTTCGTGTTCCCCTCTTTGAATCCTTGCTCGATATATATACATGTATATAAATATACTAAAACCAGGTCAAATATAGGTTTCCATGTATATACATGTTTATATCTCATGTGTATTATATATTGCTCCGTTATTGGGTCAAAACTGATTTTATTGGGTCCGACCAAACGTTTAGTGTTCAAAATGTTATGGTCCTCATATTACATTTATTGGGTCCATCCCACTACTAATTGATTTTGACGTGTTGGGTTTGAATGCAACTTCCTATTTTCGGACCTAACAATCAACTTTCGACCCGACAAACGACTTTCGATCCAACAATCGACTTTCGACCCAACAATCGACTTTCTCCTGTTAAATTTAAATGATGATATGAAAGTGTATATACTGTTATTTACCAAACGGATGTTAATGTTGTATAATTACGTTTAATGAACAAACAAACTGAAATACAATTGTGGCTGAACTTTACATCAAGTGTTTATTTCCAATCACTACCGTCTTCAACTATTACCGGCGGGACAAACATTTCATAGATGTTACATAATCACAAGTGTGCATATGAGATATGTTTAAAAGCCCTTGAATTGTCGATTTCGGGCACTTTAACTTGCATCAAGTGGTTCCATATGTACTTTATAGTCGTGCTTACAATCTTTAATCGTGCTTCTTGTGTCGTTTTGTCGGCCTGCACTGCATATAATATTATAAGCATTGTATACAATAAATTATCAATTATTTAAATTAAACATCTAAAACATCCCATGCTCAGCAATGCCTGTTTGTGGTGTCATCCATGGTGACTCCCATCATATTAAAAAATATTATTGGGATCACAATACAAAGAAATGGTTTACCTGCGTCGAAAAGTTGATTATTTTCTCGGTAGCTGAATAAATAAGTAACTATACATGCGCCAACTCTACTCTTTTGAAAAAAAAAACAACAACAATAAACAACATCACATTGACTGCAGCAGTGGTCACTTCCTCGCATGTGAAAGGTCGTAAATTAAATCCCCGACCGAATCATACCAAATACTTGAACAAATTGTACTAGTAGCTTCCTCTCTTGGCGTTCAGCATTTACAAGACTGTTCCAAATCTGATCAGTCCAATGTCAGTATGTGACTGGGTGGGCTATCATACCATGTGTCTATGGCATGGCAGCGCTTAAAATACTATCTCAAGATGACACCGTCGTGATATAGTTGAAAAGTGTTAAAAGCGGCGCTAAACACCATACAACAACAACAACAATAGCAACAGCAACAACAACCAGCAACAACAACCAACAACAACAACAACAACAACAACAGCAGCAGCAGCAGCAGCAGCAGTTATAGCAATAGCAGCAGCAGCAGCAGCAGCAGCAGCACTGATACTAGTATTCAGAAAGATAGAATATCAGTACCGTTACCTTTTATTGTAGATATTTATTTTCCTATTAATTTATTTTAAACATCATCTTTTGTGGTAATAATCGTACTTTTAAATGCCTTATACCTTTCACCACCTTCATTTTGTTTTATTCGGCGAAAGTGTTATATAGAATCTAAACTTGTAAGATTTCAAAAATAGGCTGCATGGCTCAATCTTGATAAAAGAAATTGATACCATCTACTGTTGAACTGTTTGCAGAACTTGACTTATTTATTTACCCTGAAAAAGGCAGTTCGTGTTAAACAATTATTGCTGAGGACCTCAGGGATGATTGGACTTATTCCAGCTGAATTGCCTTGTTAAATAAAGTCATTATTATTGTTGTTGTTATTTTAGAAGTCGTCGAGGTCGTCGTCATCATCGCCACGCAATCACCATCATCATCCTCATCATCATCATCCTCATCATCATCATCGTCATCATCATCAACATCATCATCATCATCAACATCATCATCATTATCATCATCATCATCAACATCATAATCATCATCATGACCATCATCATAATTGCCATTATCATCATCATCATCATCATCATCATCATCATCATCATCATCATCATCATCATCATCATCATCATCATCATCATCATCATCATCGTCATCATCACCATAATTATCATCATCATTATCTTCATCATCATCATCATCATCATCATCATCATCATCATCAACATCATCATTATCACCATCATTATCATTATCATTATCATTGTCATTGTCATTATCATTGTCATAATCATTACCATCATTATAATTGTCATCATCATCATCATTACCATCATCATAATTGTCAATGTCATTATCATCATCATCATCATCATCATCATCATCATCATCATCATCATCATCATCATCACCAGCAGCAGCAGCAGCATTAACATCATCAGCATCAGCATCAGCATCAGCATCATCATCATCATCATCATCATCATTATCATGCAAGTTCGTATTTCATGAATGTTCACAAATTCTGCAAAAAGTCTACTTTGAAAACAAACCATGTGTAAATAATAAATTACAATCAATGTCTCTTTAATCTATAACAAGCAAAGATAACTGCCGTTTTATCATTTGTAGTGAAACTTTCTTATTGAATTTGGGGGAAAATATAACATAAACAAAAATAAGCGGTCGAATCACTGTAGACGCTCATCCAATCGAAACTCAGCTAATTATAGCATGCCTGCAATAGGCTGATTGCTCCAAGAGGATGAAGACTGAACACACTTGATATCTAAGTAGTGTGATCAATTATTGCAAAGTGCGATTAATTATTTTCACAAAAACAAAAGCCCCGTGTCTAAATTTGATATAGTGTTTTGTAAGTGGTCGTTTAAATGATTTGTGCTACAACCCAGCTTTCTCCTTTTAAGAATTTTACACGGACTGCGTTGAAAGTCGCGCAGTTTTTTGTTCAATATTTTCTTGTCTTTGTCTAATTGTTTTATTAATGAATATATTAACATAATTTAAATATTGTTGAATAGCACCTTGCTGCCTCAGCCATTATATCACTCTGCTCAGATATTGATTTCACAACACTGATATTTTACTGTTTTAGTAGTACAATTATACTCGTTAGATGGTTAAAAAAATACAGCGTCGATACAGTGTCTAATCTAACTAGGGAACGTTGAATGTATGCATATGAGTTAATGTCGCTATCATCATCATCATCATTATCATTATCATTATCATTATCATTATCATTATCATTAGACTTTCCTTATTACGATAATTTGAGGAAAATGTAGTCCGACAAATGCTCTATAATTAATGTTTGATTATGTTAACAGACTTTCTGGCTCCGTTTTTGACCACAAACAGTTTTTTTTATTGTTTACAGACTTTTTTTTAAAAAAGGATTAAAAAAGGTAAGACACTAAATACCATAGACTACTTCAAAGTGAAAATTCATATATCATCAATAATACAGTACGTGTGTAGAACAGAGATGCTACTTTACTAAAGTTTGAAACTGTTGTAACTGAATGGTTCACAGCATAACGTTAATGTTTCGATAGCTGCTATTTCGTGTGCGTGTTTATTTTCATTTTTGTTTTAAAGATCTTTTTTTGAATGGGGTTTAACGCCATTTCCAACATATTTCAGGTTATATACGACATATGCAGTTTTACTGGTGGGGCGACCTCAGGGTAAACAGAACCACCGACTGGCAATCTTTCTAACATAATTTCTTTAGAGTGAACATACAATCTAAGCGGTGAAAGGTTATAATTATGACGGTCTACAAAACGAAACAAACAACAAATTACTATGACTTTACATGACAACTGGTAGTTATCGAGCATAAAACTCACGGTTTAAAGAGGGCGGTATTGTAATGGAACGAGTGATGGCCGCTCACGCCAGAGGTTCCAGGTTCGAACCCATGTTCGACCCGATGCCTCTTAAAAGACAACACTCAGTTCTGGTTCTGCTCAGGAAGTGGATTCGAAAAACGTTTCATAAAGCCTTCAAGCAGTTTTCACAATCGAACTGAGATAAATTAATTTAAGTTACTTTGAACATATGGGAACTATTTTCAATTACTGTGACAGATGAATGGAGAAGACTACACGGCTAAGTCACGGTAATGTGGTCATTCTTTCAAATATAATAAACGTAATTGAAAGACAACAGTGGTAACTGCAGGTGATACAGCTGAAATGTTATCATTGTTTTACCTTGATGTGTATACACTCAATGTTATAATCCTCTCACTATAGGATTATAACGTACATCAAATATACAATGTATAGGACTAAAACATACATCAAATAAACGGTATATTGGATTAAAACTAACATCACATATACAATGTACAGGATTTAAACATACATCAAATACATATATAGGATTAAATTATACATCAAATATACAGTGTATAGGACTAAAACGTACATCAAATATACAATATATAGGACTAAAACATACATCAAATATACAGTGTATAGGATTGAAACATACATCAAATATACAGTATAAATGATTAAAATATACATCAAATATACAGTATAAAGGATTAAAACATACATCAAATATACAGTGTATAGGACTAAAACATACATAAAATATACAATATATAGGACTAAAACATACATAAAATATACAGTGTATAGGACTAAAACATTCATCAAATATACAGTGAATAGGACTGAAACATACATCAAATATACAATGTAAAGGATTAAAACATACATTAGATATACAGTGTATAGGACTAAAACATACATCAAATATACAATATAAAGGATTAAAACATACATCAAATATACAATATATAGGATTAAAACATATATCAAATATACAGTAATAGGACTAAAACATACATCAAATATACAGTATATAGGACTAAAACATACATCAAACATACAGTATATAGGACTAAAACATACATCAATTATACTGTGTATAGGACTAAAACATACATCAAATATACAGTGTATAGGATTAAAACATACATCAAGTATACAGTGTATAGGACTAAAACATTAATCTTTTTCAATTGTTCGTCGCAATACCATAATTTACTGTCCATTTGACGTGATATAATAAATAGAACGGTCACGTTTTTGTGACATGAGATAGTTTTAATAAATGATAGTAAACAACTGTATAGTACAGTTGGCATGTAGATAAAAATAAACTAGACTTGAACTTGAACGCCCGCAAACCATGCAATATTTAAAGCCATCAATTTCATATATTTGCCATTTCAAATTAATTATACACATATTATACACATTATATCCGTAATGACTGCAGATCTAACATGTTATGTGTTGAAAATGGTGGTAAATCCCATTAAAAAATGATTTACATCCACGCGCGCATACCAAAATATTCACACTCGGGCCTAATAACTTCATCGAAGACTTGTTATTTACATCAAATATATAGTGTATAGGACTACAACATTCATCAAATATACAGTGTATAGGACTTAAACATACATCAAACATACGGTATATAGGACTAAAACATACATCAAATATACGCTATATAGGATTAAAACATACATCAAATATACAGTATAAAGGATTAAAACATACATCAAATATATACATCAAATATACAGTTTATTCATGTAAGATTAAATAATACATCAAATATACAATATATAAGACTAAAACATACATCGAATATACAGTGTATAGGACTAAAACATACATCAAATATATAGTGTATAGGACTACAACATTCATCAAATATACAATGTATAGGACTTAAACATACATCAAACATACAGTATATAGGACTAAAACATACATCAAATATACGCTATATAAGATTAAAACATACATCAAATATACAGTATAAAGGATTAAAACATACATCAAGTATATACATCAAATATACAGTATATTCATGTAGGACTAAAACATACATCAAATATACAATATATAAGACTGAAACATACATCGAATATACAGTGTATAGGACTAAAACATACATCGAATATACAGTGTATAGGACTAAAACATACATCAAATATACAATGTATAGGATTAAAACATACATCAAATATACAGTATATAGGACTAAAACATACATCAAATATACAGTGTAAATGACTAAAACATTCATCAAATATATAGTTTATAGGACTAAAACATTCATCAAATATACAGTGTATAGGACTTAAACATTCATCAAATATACAGTGTATAGGACTAAAACATACATCAAACATACAGTATATAGGACTAAAACATACATCAAATATACAGTGTAAAGGACTACAACATTCATCAAATATACAGTGTATAGGACTAAAACATTCATCAAATATACAGTGTATAAGACTAAAATTCTTCAAATATACATTGTATAAGACTAAAACATTCATCAAATATACAGTGTATAGGACTAAAACATTCATCGAATATACAGTGTATAGGACTAAAACATACATAAAATATACAATATATAGGACTAAAACATACATCAAATATACAGTGTATAGGACTAAAACATACAACAAATATACAGTGTAAAGTACTAAAACATTCATCAAATATACAGTGTATAAGACTAAAACATTCATCAAATATACAGTGTATAGAACTAAAACATATATCAAATATACAGTGTATAGGACTAAAATTCATCAAATATACAGTGTATAAGACTGAAACATTCATCAAATATACAGTGTTTAGGACTTAAACATTCATCAAATATACAGTGTATAGGACTAAAACATTCATCGAATATACAGTGTATAGGACTAAAACATACATAAAATATACAATATATAGGACTTAAACATACATCAAATATACAGTGTATAGGACTGAAACATACATCAAATATACAATGTAAAGGATTGAAACATACATCAGATATACAGTGTATTGGACTAAAACATACATCAAACATACAGTATATAGGACTAAAACATACATCAATTATACTGTGTATAGGACTAAAACATACATCAAATATACAGTGTATAGGATTAAAACAGACATCAAATATACAGTGTATAGGACTAAAACATTCATCATTTTCAATTGTTCGTCGCAATACCATAATTTACTGTCCATTTGGCGTGATATAATAAATATGACGGTCACGTTTTTGTGACATTAGATAGTTTTGATAAATGATAGTAAACAACTGTTTATCAACAAACCATGCAATATTTAAAGCCATCAATTTCATATATTTGCCATTTCAAATTAATTATACACACGATCCGTAATGACTGCAGATATAACATGTTATGTGTTGAAAATGGTGGTAAATCCCATTAAAATTGATTTACACCCCCACGCGCATACCAAAATATTCACATTCGGGCCTAATAACTTCATCGAAGACTTGTTATTTACATCAAATCGAATATACAGTTTATAGGTCTAAAACTTTCATCAAATATACAGTGTATAGGACTAAAACAAACATCAAATATACAGTGTATAGGACTAAAACATACATCAAATATACAGTGTATAGGACTAAAACATTCATCAAATATACAGTGTATAGAAATAAAACATACATCAAATATACAGTGTATAGGACTAAAACATACAAATTACGGAAATTGTCTGTCTTCTCAGTTATATACGAAATATAGACACTTGCAGATGATATTGCAAATATTAAAAAAAGGGAACATTATTTACACGGCTTACTCACGTTCATGTAACATAATTAGAGAAAATACTGATTCCGTTTAATGTCTTTTCTTTCTTAAGATAAAATGTTACGCTTCTACGTCCGTAAATTCACGAACGTTAGCGAAATGGGCAGTATGTTGTAACTATGACTACAGCTGTAAGATGATGGTGTTTTTTACACACTCGGAAACTGAGAACTTTTGTTTTAATTATTTTCATTCGTTAAAAGCTGTGTTGTATGCAAATCTAATTTAATGTTGTTGTGGTTTTTCTTCTGAAAGTGAACTTTGGAGCGGTTCTGCACTCACATAGCCCTTGCTGTTGTTATCTGCATTCTATTTTAAGAGCACTGTCACAAGATACCGATATATGACCGTTTTATCTCAGCTGATGTCATTTCTTATCGGTGTAAAAATAACACTTGCAGTGGTTGTTTTCGAGCCAAACTAACGATTAACATACTGTCGTTGAGACGCATAAGACAGATATACCGAACTCTAAATATGACACGATTCCATTTTTTGTATTTCATTTTTTTTTTGTGGGTGAAAGAGATTGGTTGTAAAAGGAATCTGTTTTATAGACAATATACCTATTTCATATTCCATATTTTTGGGGAAACGTAATTTATATGTAATACATGTAATTTATATACTGAACATAGTTCATTCAATTGCAATTAAAAGGATCTAATATAAGTACAAATATCGTGTATATTCGTGAATGAAAGAAAACTATATAAAATGTAGATGTTTTATTTGTTAGTTTGATTTTTTTATTCGATTGTAAAACAAATTATTACATCTTAGACAAATCACGCCCGACGTCTTCATTGGTAGGACACTACTAAGCGGCATATATGCGTAACAATTGTCTTGCTCAAGTACACCCAAAGACCTCCGACCGTGGCTCTGATGCTGCACCACGTGATATAAATGATCCAGTACGCATTGGTTATTTGACTGGTATATAATATCCAACAAATACAGAGTAGTAATGTAATAAATGCATCATAACTTAAATAGTAATCAAGTGTAATATCACTACCTAGTCAACTTTGTAATTGGCATTAAAATAAAAGCAAATGACCTGGCATGTTCTAGATTAACTCTGTACATTTGAATAGCGATGTATCTTGTTTCATGTTATATGTGTGTTGGTCTTTACTATTTTAAAGGGATTATATCAGGATTTTTCAAAATTTTAAAATTGCTTAAAAATTTTTTTCTCAATATACCATGCTTACAATTTCTCATTGGTCCGTATTGCCAAAAGATATTTATCTTAACATGCCAAAATAATATTTTAAAAAGGACTTTTCGAACTTGGCCTCCGTGCCTAGCTAAGGCTAAAACAGATTAAAATGGTTACAATTAAAAGAGTCACGTGATTTCATTTTGACTTCAATATGATCCGTGTATAGGTTTACACGTAATAAAAATATTTCATTATAGAAAGAGTCAGAATGACGATACGAAGGTAGTCAAACATATATCAAGTTAAGTGCTAATTTTAGAATGGGGATTTCGTTTCAAGTTTACCACTCCAATTTACAAATCGATTTTTGTCACGTTTTGGTGGATTTGACATACTAAATTATTCGATTTATATTTATTGATGACAATGAGTTGTTTGTTTTCCATTATGATAATCATCTTATTTTGTAAAGATATTTATAGCGTTTGAGCACTGACACCTTAAATAAATATTTCTCCATGTTTGAGGTCAAAATAACCTGATGATGGGACAGTGTAAACATCTATATTAATTATAAATTCATGTATTTCAGTGTAATGTTTTAATATGCATTGTGCATATACACTTACAAACGGACACATATTTCACCGATACGGGGACAGTATTCGTGTAGTTTCGCCTTAAATTCTTGCTATTTTATTTAATTGTTACGCCAACGCCACAATATGCTCCGAGCCTTACAAACCATCGGTTCAGTCTCAAATACCGAAAAGCAATCTTACATAATGTTAGAAGTTCAATATCATACAACAATGGACACTGGGTCACGCATAAAACCGTGCCCAAGTTCATCATATACTTTGCGTACGAATCTTAAAACCATCGTATACATGTCTATTAGGAGCAGCAGGAAGTTCCAATAGCTACTGAGTTACTTCAAAAGCAAGATTTGGACATGCGCAGTAACATAAAACGCCTGCTTTACTACAGACAGGTATACCAGATTCAAATGTATGATAAACGATGTTGATGAGCACGTTGCTTAATTAACTAATGTCGCATATCTATTCAAACTCACATTGTCTACCTGTGATTAACTTGTCATTTTCTCAGAGTATCATTTATGAGAATAAAAAGGATGAAGTTCCTTCAGATGAGCAATGGCATAAAACATCTGGCAGCGTAAGGCAGGGCAGGGCAGGGCAGGGCAGGGCAGGGCAGGGCAGGGCAGGGCAGGGCAGCGTAAGGCAGGGCAGGGCAGGGCAGGGCAGGGCAGGGCAGGGCAGGGCAGGGCAGGGCAGGGCAGGGCAGGGCAGGGCAGGGCAGGGCAAAGCAGGGCAGGGCAGGGCAGGGCAGGGCAGCGTAAGGCAGGGCAGCGTAAGGCAGGGCAGGGCAGGGCAGGGCAGGGCAGGGCAGGGCAGGGCAGGGCAGGGCAGGGCAGGGCAGGGCAGGGCAGGGCAGGGCAGGGCAGGGCAGGGCAGGGCAGGGCAGGGCAGGACAGGGCACGGCACGGCACGGCACGGCACGGCACGGCAAATTGAAATTTGTCTTTTTTTCCTAAACCTCTCCAATACCAAGCATGTTTGTAAATTTAGAAGATAATTTCATATTCTGAAACTATTTACTATAGTTTTACTTTCTTTTTTCAAAGTCATAAATAACATATTTAAATTTGATCTTGTCACGTATAAAAAAGCAGGTATTTCTGTCCTTCATTCACTTACCTTAACTAAAATGTGGCCAAATTGCTTCTAAAATTGCGATAATCTAGTGTAATTTTATTTGCAATAAAACGTCAAAATCTAGTAAAGATTATTGTCAAAACTAACGTCAGTTCATAAGTGGGGTTGTCAGACTGTACTATTTTGTCATTATCGTTTGGCAACTTGTAAATGCTTAAATAACATTAAACTATCATCGGCGTTTTTTTTTATAGCTTTGTTGCAATTTTAGACAGGTGAACACAGGCACACTTGTACTTTTTACAGGAACGTACTATATAAACCCAGCATGGTGTATACATTTATCAAACATGTACACGCCAGCTTGCCAGCCAGCCGGCCAAAGTGCATCTGACCAAATGGACGGGAAAGTCGCCTATGCAAGCACTAACCTGCGTTATCCAGAATTCACGTTAAATGTAAATGTATATTCACGAGTAGTAGTATGCGTCTTTTAACCTTGAACCCATGATATATAGCTGGGTAAGATTTAAATAAAATTTTCATTGTACCCATTTGTAAATATAATTTTGGATACTTGGGGTAATTAAAATGTTGGCGTTGAACCAACACCCCCGAATCTATTGTCAATCAAGACGAGATAATCTTCAACTTAATCATCTCTCTTTGTCAATGTCTTCTGTCGGTCTTATATTTGTTCGTGTGATTATGATAATGACGTAGTTTGTACGGCGAAATCGTGTTTAACCGGTCGTATAGGTCAAAACCTTGATGTTATCGGGTGATTATACGCAATTTCTCATGAAAAGTGTAAAAATGAAGTAACTTGAAATGTGGGCTGATTGAAGTAAGGTGTAAACAAGAAATATCCTGTTTGACGGAAGATGCTGTATCCTACGCCCAGGACGCTCGTGATTAAAGGGACTATATCAGGTGAAGCTATAAATGTCTTAAAAAATAAAATTATTTTTAAAATGGTTTGAATACATTTAATTATCAATAATAAAGAAAATCCGAAATGTTAAGTATGTCAAATTAACCATTATGTAACTAAATCGCTATATAATTGTGAGCTGTAATCTTGATACGATATCCCCATATTTAAAAATAGACATTACTTATATACTGCAAGACGACTTTCGTATTGTCATTCGAACTCTTTCTAGAAACCATTTTTACTACGTGTAAACCTGTATAACGGATCAATTGAAATCAAAATGAAATCACGTGACTCATTTGATACGTCACAAAATATGTTGCAATTTTAAAGCTGGAAATCTATTTTAGTCTTACCTAGGCGTGTAGCCCAAGTTGGGAAATATATTTTCAATATATTATTTTGGCATTTTTGAATAAATATCTTTTAGTACTACGGGGTATTATATATTGGACGAAAGTTTATAGCCAATTTTAATTTTTTTTAAATCCTGATAAATTTCCTTTAAAGGTACTAAACCCATTGTGTTACCACTAACTGGCGCTTACTCACTGACCTGTATCCCAATGCATTAACACTAGGATTTATTTCATAGACTTTTTTAAAGACTTTTTAAATACTTTTATATTTTATTAGAGTGTCACATACAAAAGTTACAATAACAGTAATATATAAGATGCAATCCAATATCACATCCGGTCGTAATTACGACCTATGAGACTCTTAAAACAATTTTTATTCACAATGTAAAACGCAAATACACATATGCTTACATATAAACAAATAAGAAACATATATAAACATAAAAACTTACACATAGCACACATATATATTATGAATAAATTATGTAATTGAAATAAATAAATGCAATGATTTCATGCGATTAAATAGTTATATTTTTCTAAATAGTATACATTGATTTACATACTTGTAATGCGATAAAACTAAAAAATCTATCTTAAATAAGTCTTATATAATTTGCTAAAACACCATTAAAACACTAATAACCATCTCTATTTTGATTAGATTTAAAACAACGAGATAAACTCTTCTGTACAAGAGTTGTTTTAAAAGAAAAATCCAATCAAAAACGAAAAGGAATAAATGTACAATTAAATAGCTAAAAATCTCCTTCTTTACATTTAAAAAAGTGCATTTGCTAAATTGTATTGTAATAATTACATTTCATTAAAAACATAAATTTTTCGGATGTTACCGTTCATATCACGAGCTTTATCTGAGGTCAGAATAAAAGGCACATCAATTAAAAATGTGTTTCATCTTCAACTTCTGATGCAGAACAAAATTTGCAGTCTTTGGTTGATAGGTGTTTTCGGTCGAGTATATCTCCCAGTTTTTACCGCTGGAGGAAGATTGCAGCTTCGAAATTTTGCTAGAACCCGACGATGGCCCCTGCTCATGTTATACATATAGTATTCAGTCTTTAATTCAGTTTTATACAAACGGTATGTTCGCAATTTCTTACCATTTTGACCATTTCTTTTGTCATTCATTAATTGTTCAAACCACAAAGTTTTATCTTTTGCATTTCAATACTCTCGTATATATATTTTATTTTGGAGATTTCCTGCAACAAGTCAGGAGTACCACAATGAAGTATTTCACCTCTGAAACATACATGTAATTCAAACATTCAGTTTCTTCTAACTTAAGCGGTTTGGTAAATCCAAGAGATAGATCCGTGTCTTGCAGGAAACTTGTCATGGTCAGCAATATTTCCAGTACGAGAATGGTTCGGGGTAAAGTTTATGTGTTTAAAGTATATACTACATGCATTTAGAAATATATATATTTATTCAAAATAATGAGGTGATGTTTATTAACATTTATTTCAAGCAAATCTGAAATGATAAACAGTTTATGAGCACATTTCTATTAAAATAGTCCAAGCTTTCTAATCAACCCGCGCTATAATAAGTGATAAAAATCGGCTAGTGATATGTCTAAGCACACATACCAGACGGATAAATTGACGTCATCTGGAGAAACACCTTATTGTGTTTACACCCCTGCCTTTATTATTGTTATAACACTTGACAAATATAATTGAGTGTTTAAACGCGTGTCTATATTATTGTTATAACACTTAAAAAAATTGATTGAATGTATTTGAATGCCTGTTATTGACTTTGACTAGTATATTTTCTAAATAAAGACAAAGAATGATGACTGTAATAAAATTAACTTACCAACATGATACCTTCTTGAATGACCTTCTGTATGGTAATGAAACTCTTACACTAACTGACATCAACGCGATTTTTATGGGAGTTCAAAAATATATTATAAAAACCAAACATTGTGACATACATCTACCGCCGTAAAGCCTTTAATCTAGTGTATAGAGATGGAATCTGGTTAAAATTAATTGATTATGGTATTTCTACCAAAACAGTGGCTATGTTGAGGGCAATGTATGCTAGTGTTAAATCTTGTTTGAAAGTTAATGGATCATTAAGTAATTTTTTGATTGTACATGGGCGTGAAACAAGGTGAATCATTGTCTCCATTGTTCTTTATTTTATTTATAAATGAAACGTTAAATAGCGTTAAAATACGGAACATTCGATACTGTTACAATAGATGAATTACAATTAGTTTTATTATTATTTGCTGACAATACCGTTCTGTTTTTCTTAATTAAAGAAAGGACTGCAATCCTTACTTGATCAACTATATATTAATTGTAAAAATATGGAATAAGAGTTAACACTGATAAAACAGTTGCTGTGATTTTAAAACTGGTACAAGAATTGAAAATATTGATATATTTTATGACGGTAATAGATGGATTAATCGATCATAAAGATTAAAACTTTTATTCAACGGAAAAAACACTTGTACGGGCCGCTCATTTAACTAAAGGAAGTGACGTCAGTCGACTAATTTGATTGGGCAATCACTTTAGATAGTTGAGGTGGGTTTAAATTTTTCAGAGCAGAAAATGATTATGATTTATGGCGCGATGTTCCCGTCCAAGCGGAACCACAAAATTAGCACATGGCAGAGCCTTCACATTTGGACCAAGAAGCGGACAGCATACCTCTAGCTGTGAAATTCATAGCCCCAACGATGGAGCTATCAGGTGAAGGTTCGTGTCAGATAATCACAACATGCATGCATAATAATTTAACTGCACACGTTCCGCAGTCTGTTAAAGAAAATATTTGGAACAATACGTTCATAGAACTGAGGCTTGTTCTCAACAAGCAAAATGCGGAGAACAAGCAAAAAATACAAATAGTTAATGGCGAGTTAATTTTAACTCAAAGGGTAATGGCTGATAAAGGTATTGATACAATTGAAAGTTGGTCAAACGCCTTTATCATATTCATGAGTATTCATCTAATGAAGCACCCTGATGAGACTCAGAACCTGTTACAATACCTGAGCAACAAACGCTTAGCCGCGTCACGGCATATTGGCTGGCTGTCTTATGATAGACAATTTCGGCTTAAAAAATCGGCCATTACAACTATGAAATGGGACGAAATTGACCCAGAATTATGGCTACTTTGCATGCAGCCATATTCCTACCAAAATCAACAATTAAATAAACCCGTGCAGGGGAAATGTTAAAACTTCAATAACAAAGGTTTTTGTACAAATAAATCATGCATGTTTAACCATATTTGTATGAAATGTCAGGGTGTTCACCCTGCTTTGACTTGCCAAAAAATAACAGCTCATACATGTATCAAAACCGTTTCCAAGCACCTGGAAATTTTAATAGAAACATAAAGGAGTCCGTTCCTTTCAGGCAGCTGGTACCGAGGATACAAATCAGGCAGGGCACACCCAGAAGGTTTATGGGAGTTAGGCCAAACTCCTATTAATTTGGCACATTTAGAAAACAGTTTAGCTGATTATCCTAGTAAAAGTGACGCTGCATATCTGATAAATGGTTTTAACACATTTGTCATACCCAAAAGGATGTAGTGTGAATGAGTACATAGACACAGACTAAAGCCATGTACAGTACTCTCGATTTGATAATGCAGACAGCATGATACGCGATTTAGGAAATGCCGCATTTATGGCTAAAACGGATATTTCTTCAGCTTTCAATCTTTGTCCAGTATGGCCAGGCAACTTTCCTGTTTTATATTTGAGAAATTCGCAACATTTCTGCAGTGGCTCTTAATTAATGAATCTGGGTCTGCAGCCGTAGATCATTTGCTTGATGATTTTATTATGGCTGATAAAACATATGACGGGTGTGCACTACTTACACGCACGTTTAATAACATATGTAGGTACATAGGGGTACCATTAAATCACATACTTAAGTTTAGCAATAGATTCAATCAAGCAAGAAGTAAAGGTACCTTTGGAGACATTTTAAAAGGCAAGAGATTTATTATAATATATAGCTAAATGTAAAAAGATTCGACTAAAACAACTTCAATCAGTAGTTGGCCTGTTGAATTTATAACAAAGGCAGCTCCTTCTGGAAGAGCATTTAACCAACGATTCTATGATGCTATGTCCCAAATCACTAAGTCCATTTTATAAGGGTAAATGAAGAACTTCGAGAATATACACATGTCTGGTGATATTTATTATAATATATAGCTAAATGTAAAAAGATTCGACTAAAACAACTTCAATCAGTAGTTGGCCTGTTGAATTTATAACAAAGGCAACTCCTTCTGGAAGAGCATTTAACCAACGATTCTATGATGCTATGTCCCAGGTCACTAAGTCCATTATATAAGGGTAAATGAAGAACTTCGAGAAGATACACATGTCTGGTTAACATTCTTAGAGAGCTACAATGGCGTAACTATGTTCAATGACAAGGACTGGGTAACCAATGAATCTATAGAGCTTTACACTGATGCAGCAGGAAATAAATCAATGGGCTGTGGTGCTTATTTGCAAGGAGATTGATCTGTTTTTGCATGGTCCAAATTCTGGGAGGAAGACGTGTTTAGAGATATTATCTATTTAGAGTTAGTCCCAATAATGCTAGCCTTCTGCACTTGGGGTCAACAAATGACAATCAAAAAGTAAATAATTCGATCGGATAATAAGGCATTAGTAGAAATAATAAATAAAAAACCATCAAAAAACAAAATAGATATGTCTTTGATACGACATCTTGTACTCTTTATTTTAAATAACAACATTTAAGTTAAAGCGAAACATATCATGGGTCAGAAAAACAAAATATGTGATGCTATTAGTCGATTTCAGTGGCAGAAACTAGAAAGCCTTTTGCCAGATCACGCCTCCAAGGTACCGTGCATAGTTCCAGAGGCCTTTCACAACATTTTCAACAAGAAACAGAGAACCTCTTTGGGGCCTCTTTGGCTGAAAATACACGTAAAAGCTATGCAGCTGCAATGAGTTCCTTTGGCAAGTTTTGAAAAAAAACAGAGGCACTCCGATTTCATGGCCCCCATCCGTGCAAGATATTGCGGAGTACATAGCTCACATGCCAATAAAACAATATACGTATTCCACTGATAACTGTCATATTGCAGCAAGTATTAGTTATGTTAACAAAATTAATGATTTCATTGACAACACCAATGTTTTTATGGTTAAACGAATGTTAGAAAAGAAAACACACTGACAGAAGGAAACCAATTACATCAGTGGTCTTAAAACACGTTATAGCAGCATTACATTTAGTTTGTCGGTCACAATACGAATGTTTGCTATGTGCAGCATCGTTTTCATCAGCTTATGTAGCCCTGCTGAGAGTAGGAGAGATTGCCAAACCCAGTTGTAAGTCTTAGAAACTAGTCGTAGGCGTTGAAGACATAATAATGGACTCGGAAAATATTTGGATTTATCTTAGAACA
The DNA here is from genome assembly GCA_029582155.1 of Panopea generosa. Taxonomy (NCBI): domain Eukaryota; kingdom Metazoa; phylum Mollusca; class Bivalvia; order Adapedonta; family Hiatellidae; genus Panopea; species Panopea generosa. Next base: position 24,942,782 of record CM055898.1, read on the forward strand.
TCAAAGACCGACACACGTAGATATCCCCAAATCACAAGATAACGAACTTTGTTTTAAACAGTTAGAACTCTATATGAAGTACAGGACAAATGTTGAAGGTCCTTTGTTTTGTCATTTTGACGGATTTCCTCTAACAACTTTTCAGTTTAATGCAGTATTAAAAAAAGCATTACGATTTGCCGGTCTGGGCAACAAAAAGATTTTATCTCACTCGTTACGGATCGGAGGTGCATCTTCCATGTATAAGAGGGGTTATACAGTTGACGAGATTAAAAACAGAGGTCGGTGGAGATCTAATGCCTATAAAACCTACATCCGCTAGCCTTCACGTGGCAACTTTAAATATAACTTCGTTAATGTTTTAGGGAAAATTCATAACTGGAGATAAGGGTAATAGGAAACCGTTGCCGGGCCTCGTTAAATTAAATATGCTTGGTTATCAATGTAGGTTTCAATGACATATTATAATGAAGAAATGGGTTTTGCAATTATCAGGTTTAATGTATCCAGGTACCAGTTGTTCCTAGGTGTGATAGACATGTAGTTAAGGTGTTTTTTTTATGTTCTCTATAATGATAACTACTTTATACATGATTTGTCATGTGTAGTTTTTATTTTACTGGCAGATACAGATGTGGCGCACACATAAATCCCAACAGGTACTAGCTGTGACTAAGTAAATTTTAGGTCACCAGGCCAAGTTCAAGGTTTGGATAGTGGGATCTTCTATCATAAGGAATGCATTCCAGAGGGCTCATCATCGTCCAGACGGGGTACATTTATGACTCCGTGCCATAGGTGGAAGTATACTATGGGAGTTCAAAGGCGGAATGAAGGTGTTTGACCTGGAGAAAGCCATCAATAATTTATTGACATTTAACGAACCTCCTGCACTGCTAGTGCTATACTTAGGTGGTAATGACAAAGGTTTAGGTCCCATGGTAGAGGCCACATGGGAAATAAAAAGATACTGAACAAAATTTCGTCAGTAATGCCACAGACAACCATCGTTTGGTCACAGATACTACCAAGAATGTCTTGGCGATATTTGTCATTTAATTTCATAGCTAACAAAACCAGGAATAGAATCAATAGTTGTATAAGTACATATTGTATCAAGCTTGGTGGGTTATACATAAAGTGACCGGATATTAAAGAGTCTCGAAGTATGATTTCCCTAGATGACACACATTTGTCTGAATTGAGTTGCGATATAATGTTAAACACATTGTCTGCAGCTTTATATACTTTCGCAACCACATTTACACATATATCCATCAACTGGCTGAAGACCGGTAAAGACATGGCCATTTGAATATTAATTGGACATATAAAGGAAGAAATTGACGGGGTTTTAGCCCCTTTTTATGAAAGATAGCTAGCTCGCGTGGTGGAAGGTTCTCCTTTACGTTTGACTCCACTTTCGATCCTTTTTGGCATTTGCTAGCTCAACATAGGTTACATCCGTTGTCGGGGTAACTTGTAACTTAATATTAATGTTCTAAATAGTTATATATATTCATTTTCTTAACCAGTCATGGCCATTCTTCATGCCAACACATGCATATATATAAAAGAGAAATTAATAGAACACAATTCTTGATCATTTTTGTATCCCTTTTTGTAGTTGAATAATAAGATAAATAGTGTTAATAAATTTACATATTTACGAGTCACATTATCCGCTAATGGTTCCTTTTATCAAGCACAAAATATGTAAGCACAACAAGCAATGAAAACACTATTATCACTAAATTCATTGTTAGATAGTGCCCCCCACCCCACCCCCTTGAATAACGGAAAAATTCAAATTGTTTGATACATGATTGCTCCAATTTTAAACTATGGTTCAGAAATATGGGGATTTCATAATGCTCGTGATATTGAACGCGTCCACGTTAAACTTTTAAAACAAATATTAGGAGTAAGAAGTCAAACTTCTAACAATGCCTTATATGGAGAATTAGGAAGATTTCCGTTTTCTGTCATGAGGCGGATTAGAATAATAAGATATTGTTTGAAAAGTATGAAAAATCCTGATAGTTTAATGAATACATTTTTTTTTAATAATTATATAGATGGAAATGGTAACATACTGATGAAAGCTATTGGTCATATCAAGTAAAGGTCTATGCCAAACAGCATATGCTTTAATTGTCTATGGGATAATGCCTATGTAACAAATATCCAAATTGATAGAGTTATTCAGTGAACGTATATGAGGCTGAAACTATGTTTGTTCAGTCAGTAATATTAACCATAGAAAAGCATTAACACATTTAAGATGCTCTGCACACAAATTAGCCATAGAAAAAGGTAGATTTCCTAATAAAGATCGTGATTTAAAAGTGTGTGTCCATTGTCATATGAATTTTGTTGAAAATGAATATCATTTTTTAATGATTTGTCCAAAATTAGAAGCTTACGTAAAGAATATTTGCCTCAGTATTATGGCTCCTTTCCAACAAAACAAAACAAAACAGTATTTCACTTATGGAAGCTGATAATTCAGGTTTGTTAAAAGATTAGCTTAGTATGTGTTTTTTTTGCATATGAAATATAAAAATACAAAATAATGAATAACACCTGAAAATGTATTTACTATATGTCTGTCTTTTCTGATATAAAAACTATTGGCAAGTGTAATACAGTGTGTTTGAATACATGTCTTTATTATTGTTATAACACTTGACAAATGTAACTGAGTGTGTTTTAACGCGTGTATTTATTATTTTTATAACACTTGATAAATATAATTGAATGTGTTTGAGCGCATGTCTTTATTATATTTATAACACTTGACAAACGTAATTGAGTGTGTTTGAATGCATGTCTTTATTATTGTTATAACACTCCTGTGTATATCTTGATGTTTGTTGGCGCGGAGAGTTATACCCTGTTTTCATGTTATTTCAGCTACATAACGGTGGTTAGCGCATATTATCGCCGTATCTGTGATTCTCTAGCCTGTCTGTCAGTCAGTACTATCCGTGCCTTATCTCTGCATGTCGCCCACCACTTCCTCAATCATTCAAAGTTTGGCCACTCATGACCGTAGAACAAACAATCGTGATCAGCTATCATAAAGACTGCGTCAGGGCGTGAGGGAGAGGGGTGGGGATGGGGGTTCGTACTCATGACCACTGAATTGACCGTTATACCCGTTACTAAGGTAGCCACGCCCGGCTTTATAGTATATCAGTATTACATTACGTTTATGGTGACAGTTAAAGTGTTAACCTAAAGAAATTACTGTTGTTAACCTAGATGAAGTTGCGGTTGACAGTATTTTCCGAAGGTTGACAATTTTACATCACCCGCAAGGAATGCAATAATTATTTTATTATATCGAACACAATTATATGATACAAGAGTATACGTGTTTTTTTTAAGTTATTTTTTTCAAATATAGAGCCTATGTAAAATGTCTATATTGGAGGGACAGATATAAATATGTGAGAATTTAATCATTTTACCCTTTGGCTAATCGGGAGTTAATATATAAGTTTTACGTAAAGTATAATTAGTTAAAATGTGTTACGAATGTAAGCGTTTCTTTCAATACCACAATTTACTCTCCTATTTTTGCGTGATATAATAAATTATGAAGGTCACGTTTTTGTGACATGAGATAGTTTTAATAAATGGTAGTAAACAACTGTTTATCAGCATGTGTATAGTACAGTTGGCATGTAGATAAAATAAACTATACTTGAACTAAAACGCCCGCAAGCCATGCAATATTTAAAGCCATCAATTTTATATATTTGACATTTCAAATTAATTATACACATGATCCGTAATGACTGCAGATATAACATGTTATGTGTTGAAAATGGTGGTAAATCCAAATAAAAATGATTTACACCCACGCGCGCATTGCCATATATTCACATTCGGGCATGACATCTTCACTGAAGACTTCTTATTTACATTCACACGCGCATAACCATATATTCACATTCGGATCTAACACCTTCATTGAAGAATTGTTATTTACAATCACGCGCGCATAACCGTATTTTCACATTCGGACATGACGTATTTATTGAAGTCTTGTTATTTACACCCACGCGCGCATAACCACTTATTTACCTTCGGACATGACATCTTCATTTAAGACTCGTTATAGACACGCACGCACGCATAACCATGCATTTACATTCGGACATGACATCTTCATTGAAGTCTTGTTATTTACACCCACGCGTGCATAACCATATATTTTCATTCGGACCTGACATATTCATTGAAGTCTTGTTATTTACACCCACGTGCTCATAACCATAGATTTACCTTCGGACCTGACATCTTCATTGAAGTCTTGTTATTTACACCCAAGTGCGCATAACCATAAATTTACATTCGGGCATGACATCTTCATTGACGTGTTATTTACATTCACGCGCGCATAACCATACATTTACATTCGGACCTGACATCTTCATTGAGGTCTTGTTATTTACACCCATACCCGCATAACCATAGATTTTCTGATATGACATCTTCATTGAAGACTTGTTATTTACACCCACGCGCGCATATAACCATATAATTACATTCGGACCTGACATGTTCATTGAAGTCTTGTTATTTACACCCACGCGTGCATAACCATAGATTTTCATTCTGACCTGACATTTTCATTGAAGTCTTGTTATTTACACCCACGCGTGCATAACCATATATTTTCATTCGGACCTGACTTCTTCATTGAAGTCTTGTTATTTACACCCACGCGCGCATAACCATAGATTTACATTCGGACGTGACATACTCATTGAAGACTTGTTTTTACACCCACACCAGCATTACCATAGAGTTACATTCGGGAATGACATTTTCATTGAAGTCGTGTTGTTTACACTCAATCGCGCATAACCATAGATTTATATTCGGACCTGGCATCTTCGTTGAAGTCTTGTTATTTACACCCACGTGCGCATAACCATAGATTTACATTCGGACGTGACATATTCATTAAAGACTTGTTTTTACACCCACACCAGCGTTACCATATATTTACATTCGGGCATGACATCTTCATTGAAGACGTGTTATTTACATTTAAGCGCACATAACCATAGATTTACATTCAGACGTGACATTTTCATTGAAGTCTTGTTATCTACACCCATACCCGCATAACTATAGATTTTCTAACCTGACATCTTCACTGAAGACTTGTTATTTACACCCACGCGCGCATAACCATAAATTTACATTCGGGCATGACATCTTCATTGACGTGTTATTTACATTCACGCGCGCATAACAATACATTTACATTCGGACCTGACATCTTCATTGAAGTCTTGTTATTTACACCCACGCGCGCATAACCATAGCTTTACATTCGGATCTGACATCTTCATTGATGTCCTTATTTACACCCGCGCGCAAATATTAATAGACTTACATTCGGACCTGACATCTTCATTGAAGTCTTGTTATTTACACCCGCGCGCAAATATTAATAGATTTACATTCGGACCTTACATCTTCATTGAAGTCTTGTTATTTACACCCACGTGCGCATAACCATAGATTCACATTCGGACCTGACATCTTCATTGAAGTCTTGTTATTTACACCCACGCGCGCACAACCATAGATTCACATTCGGACCTGACATCTTCATTGAAGTCTTGTTATTTACACCCACGCGCGCATAACCATAGATTCACATTCGGACCTGTCATCTTCATTGAAGTCTTGTTATTTACACCCACGCGCGCATAACCATAGATTCACATTCGGGCATGACATACACAATGTCGCCTGTACACAATAAACAATAGAGCATGTGTTACACAATAAGCTTCGTCTTGCTGACATAAATAAGTAAAACATACATATGCCATTTTTTTTAAAAGTAATCTTACAATCTTATTTGCATATAGGATTTAAAGTTTACATGAAAAACACTGCTCCCCATACATTCTAAAAACGCTTCACGCTGTTTCATTTTTGAAAGTGTACTGATAGCTCGAGTAATGGTGTGTCGTACTTGTTTATCACATTTGAATCAAAGAACGGCTGAATTTTTAGAGAAAAAAACATTTAACCACAATTGTCTATAGCAGCTGAGGCTGAGAAACGGTTGGTTTCTGATTGGTTGTTCAAAGGACTCACACCAGTTTTATCTCCCTTGAGTACTCCGGATCTGATGAAGGAGGAAGAAAAAAAATAGTTATCTTTTTCTTCTTTTTTTTCAGAGCATTTGTACTGCAGTGATTTATTTTTTCCTAGCAAGAGAGAAATGGTCAATATTTTAGAAATCGCCACTGAAAATTTGATGCTGATACCAGATTCCTGGACAATTCTGTGTCATTTCAGAATTGTTGGTTCGAACCGCATCATGGGCGAATAGTTGATATGTTATTATTATGGAAGTTGATATTCTCAAAAAAGCATTGAATTAAAAAAAAACCTGGTCAAGGTATGCTTTTTTCCTTTATAATTGCATATCTTGAAATAGTGAAGAATTTGAGCCCAGACACATGATGCAGATTTTGTTTTTGCACTGTGATTATGGACATAAATGTTACAATGAAACCCCATGGTTAATGTAATAGTGGTGTGAGACGCAAACAATCGGGCTGACTCGACGATTTCTTTCTAATGCACTAACGTCTAGTCTGCAACCAGACTAATTATCGTCTGGATGTTTTTTATCTTTGTATTTAATTTTGCTTAATTTTAAATAAATAATAAGACAAAATACATGGAAGGGCTTTCGTCTGATGAAGCATATAATATAGAGTTCTGGAAGTAATACATGAGATAACACACATCTCCGCAATGATTATGTAAAATTAATATTTATTCCGACGAAAAAGGCATTGCAGCTATCTTTTCCTAGACATTTGTCAAATAGAAATCATCAGTTTGATAAAATTGAATACATAAAGAGATATCTAAACAGTTTTCTGAACCAGTATGGAAATGGACGAGGTAGTCAAATATATTTGAACTATAGTAAAATCCCGTTACGTAGTTTTTTTTCAAAAAAGAAAGTATAATAGCAAGATAATGTATTTAAGAATAAAAAAAAAACCAAGTGTCGCAAATTAACAGGACTAATGTTACTATTAAACAATCATTCGGTACACCTCGCCGATTATCCAAATAACACCAAAGGATAGCGAAATTGGCTGAGTATGTACGATTGCAAAAACAACGTAACTGGTATATCACGACCAGTTTGGACTGTTACAGACGCTGGAACACAATGTATATGCTGTTGTTGTTGGTTTTATAAATAAGAGTGGATAACATAAATTAATGTCTTTGGAGTTTTCTCCCTATTTTAAAGATAAAACCTGATGAAATTAAAATACAATTTTCACTTTTTTTCATAGATGACCACAAAAATGTCTCATAACTTTACTGGGGGTATACCAAACTTGAATGTGAGGGTATATACCAATACTGAGATATTTTGATTTCATATCTGCATCATGTAGATCAAAAATTTATATGATACAAGGACTAATATAAACATGTTTAAAGTTTAAATTTAATTATTTCACTTCGATTGTGAAACAAGCTATTACAACTTAGGCAAATCACGCTTAAAGTTTTCCTGGTTAGAACCAATACTAAGCATATGCGGAAAAAACTGTGTTGTTCAAGGACACCACACATAGCCGTGGCGGAGGATCGAACCCACGATACTCCGATCAAGGGTGCGATGCTCTACCACTGGACCACTGGACCACTGGACCACTGGACCACGCGATCACTAACTTATACATGTATATATACATTAAGTCATTGCCCTTACATAGATATATAATATTTTCAAATAATTGTAAAGCGAACATATTTAGCAAGTGTCTCTTTAATCAGTCCCCCCACCAGTGCAAATTTGCAACGCGGTGAAAAGTTTATCCCATTTTGTAAATACGTTCCTGAACAACGGAGAAATCCTTTACCGATTTGTTTCATGTCTCGTCCTCACGATTTTTGGCAAGGAGTCAACATCGGACAGTAGACGACAATTTTGTAACTATATGAGGATCAAAATACTTAAAAATAATTCATCACCTCAGTATTTGACTTTGTACTAGTTAAGTTTAGTTTTTGTATGACTTTATTACAAATACATGTATAGAGATGTCTTACATTAAGGAGTATGGTTACAAGCAATGTAACATCGGATACCCCGTTTATTTTAAACTGACTTATTTTACATCAATTGTGAAACAAGTCACTGCAACTTAGTTGTTCTTGCAACTTAGGCATATCACGCTCGAATTATTTCTGGGTAGAACTAGTACTAAGTATATGCGGGTAATTGTTCAAGGACAGGTCGCCTAGCCGTGGTGCGGAGGATCGAACCCAACACCACCCACATTCATGGTCCGATGCTCTGGATACAAACATGTCATATAACGACAACCTGCTTACTTGACCGAATTCAACAAACGTTATAAACAATTCACTTCTTGCAAGCAATACATAAGTACCCTGTCGTTTAGAAGCACTTGTTACTGTAAATCGTGACATAAGATTCGCTGTGCCATGAGAAAAAAATGTGGTTGTTGCCATATCAACAACAATTTTTTTTCCGCTGAAAAAAAGAATGAAAGGATTTACATGATGTCGTTTTTCCTCTCTATCCACATGCAAAGTTTCACAAAAGTAGCTTGAATACGTTTTGTGTTATCACAGGATCCAGGTTGTAATTTGCATAGCAACCCCATTTTTTGTGTGACTGAAAAAATAAAATGACATACAATATTTCTTTATAGCCCTTTATAGCCCTTTTCTTTATAGCTTTGATACTTGTTGTGTAATATTTCCGGACGATGGATAGTGTTTTTTTGCCATAGCAACCACAATTTTTGTCTGACTGAAAAAACTAAAATGACATACGATATTTCTTTATAGCCCTCTATCCACATTCAAAGTTCAACGAACTTAGCTTAGATTCGTTTTGAGTAATCTTTTTCGGATGGATGGACGGACGGACGTACCCATGAGAGGGACGTTATGAGGTTAAGTTTTTATCTGTAACAGTTATAAAAACATATTTTTTTCTCATAAAACAATACAAAACCTATTTTCTTTTTAACCCTAATATCACAAACCTTGAGATAATACCCTAATGACACTAAAAAAGAATGAAAATTGGTAAAAATAGTAAAAAGAAAAATGTGTAAAACGGACGGACGGTCGAACGCCGGATGGACGGGGGATACACTTAATAGTCTCCTCCGGTTAAACCGGTAGGGGACTAAAAACAAGGTAGTTTAAAGTGGAGTACATTGCAGTATGCATTAATTAATGCTGCTCATTTTTTTTTAAATAAACTTTCTATGAACTCTTTATAATTTTACGTGGTATTATTAAACACTGACCGAAATTTGTTTCGAAATGTCACATGATTAATTATGGCAGTATGCATAATTAATCGCATAACGTACACAAGTTTACACGAGCGTCGATCTTTCAACCATAAAATTCGTAATCACCCGTTTTTGGGGGGGGAGTCGTTTTAAGGATATATATTTAATATTAAAGATCATGACTTTTATAAATGCAAATGGTGATGTCATCCTGACTTTTAATATTACCTTAAAGTTGACGGTGTCAATTATATGTCATTTGTCAAATTTAATGATACTTGCGGCGAAAGGTCAAAAGTTCACTTATGGCGCGCATTTTATTTTTGATGAATTCTGCTAAATGATGTTTTACAGCAAACTTAAAGTTGAGCTAGCATATGGCAATTGGAATTTGTTCTATTGATCAGTCGTTTCTGTGTTACAGTGGGGTTAAACGCCATTTCAACACATTTCAGGTGATATATGGCATATAGCGGAGGAAGACCATCGTCCTCAGGCAAGTAACTGGCAAACTTTCTAACATAAAGTTTTTGGAGCGAGCTGGACTCGAATCTACGACCTTAGCGGCGAGAGAAAAGTGGACCAATCGGCCACGAAACAAATAAAAATGATAATGTTTATGATGATGGCACTGCTACTGCTACTGCAACTGCTACTGCTACTGATACTGTTACTGTTACTGTTACTGTTACTGTTACTGATAATGATACTGATACTGATACTGCTACTGCTACTTATACTGATAGTGTTACTGTTACTGTTACTGTTACTGTTACTGTTACTGATACTGATACTGATACTGCTACTGATACTGATACTGATACTGATACTGATACTGATACTGATAATGATAATGATACTGATACTGATACTGATACTGATACCAATAATGATACTGATACTGATAATGGTACTGGTACTGGTACTGATACTGATACTGATACTGATACTGATACTGATACTGATAATGACACTGATACTGATACTGATACTGATACTGATACCGATACTGATACTGATACCGATACCGATAATGATACCGATACCGATACCGATACCGATACCGATACCGATACCGATACTGATACTGATACTGATACTGATACCGATAATGATACTGATACCGATACCGATACCGATACCGATACCGATACTGATACTGATACTGATACTGATACTGATACTGATACCGATAATGATACTGATACCGATAATGGTACTGGTACTGGTACTGATACTGATACTGATACCGATACCGATACCGATACCGATACCGTTACCGATACCGATACCGATAATGATACTGATACTGGTAATGGTACTGGTACTGATACTGATACTGATACTGATACCGATACCGATACCGATACCGATACCGATAACGATAACTATAACGATAACGAAAATGATACTGATAATGCTACTGCTACTGCTACTGCTTCTGATACTGATACTGATACTGATACTGATACTGATACTGATAGTGATAGTGATAGTGATAGTGATACTGATACTGGTACTGGTACTGGTACTGGTACTGGTAATGGTAATGGTAATGGTAATGGTAATGATAATGATACTGATACTGATACTGATAATGATAATGATAATGATAATGATAATGATAATGATACTGATACTGAAACCGATACCGATACCGATACCTAAACTGATACCGATAATGATACTGATACCGATACCGATACCAATGCCGATAATGATACCGATACCGATACCGATACCGATAATGGTATTGGTACTGGTACTGGTACTGGTACTGGTACTGGTACTGATACTGATACTGATAATGATAATGATAATGATAATGATAATGATAATGATAAGAATGATAATATTGATAATGATGATTGGAGTCAGCTTTACATTTAAACAATAGTTTGATACACTTAAATTATGGAATTTACCTTTAAGAAAGTGTGTCACGAATAATTGCTACATATGTAAGACAATTAGTTTTAAATGAATTTAAAGCATCACATGTTCACCTATATCTCAATTATAAATTATTTGGAATTTCAAATCTGCAAAAACGGGACAAAAATATTTTAATCGAAATGAATCAAAAGGGAATCTAAAATTAATTGCTTGACGAGGCTTCGCATTTTTATTCGGATTTTTCTAAGTGAACCGAATTCCATAATATGTAACACAATCGAAATCAAATTGAAGTCAAGTGAATCGTTTTGCACTTATAAAAAAGCATTGTATATCGGCACATTGCTTCATATAAATAGAAGAGTTAAAATACTTAAAACATATAAAAATTATAAGTGAAACTGACGGAGGGAAAACTCTCTAAATAAATTGAGATTTACCGCATGATACCCTTTCTTTACAACTTTGTTTTTGCGTTCGTAATTAAAGAAACTATATACAATTATAAATAACGCTAGATTATAAGACAACGTTGATGCAAAACAAAATCCCAGGGAAATGATGTGAACAACCATTGTGTTATACTCCGTCACGATGTGTCTGTTGATACAGCTGTAACGAATTAGTTTGTCTTGTACAACTGTTCTGCACTACAATGACACGCATTGTAAGTAAGTCTAATATAATATCTGAAGATTTAGTTGCAAGAAGCAAAACAAAACAAAGGACCTTTAAGCAAGGTTTTAATTGTTGGTAAAAGTGTACAATGCCGATCAAATAGATCGCTTCGCTGTGAATGGCCGTTTTACAAACTGAATTGTCGTCGTTGTTTAGTTTGCGAAACAAAAAAAAACAACAATTTGCACAATGAAGCGAACAAAAGGTGAACAAAACAAAGTTGGGTTTTTCATGCAAGCGGAAATGAACAATTTGATGTTTTGCAAGCTGGTGGAAGTGAATGTTTTATTAATAAACAAAACATAGTGTACAGTTAACGCAAGCATACCACGCTTAATCACCCAACGATTCAGTGCGTGTTAATGCACTAATGGGTTTACACGCTTATGGCTGCCTGGATGACTGGTACGCGCCGCGGACGATTACCTCTTTACGTTTAAATCACCAAGAAATGGAAGAAGAGACACGAACTATTCAACCGATGTTTCGGGAGAGTGACTGGCTGTCTGTCTTGCTTGCGAGCACACTCACTCACTCACTCACTCACTCACTCACTCACTCACTCACTCACTCACTCACTCACTCACTCACTCACTCACTCACTCACTCACTCACTCACTCACTCACTCACTCACTCACTCACTCACTCACTCACTCACTCACTCACTCACTCACTCACTCACTCACTCACTCGTGGGTCGTGGGTTCAGTCATCCGCCAACGCTATGCATGATGTCCTTGTGTAAGACACGTTATCCTTATATGCTCTGTACTGGTTCTACATAGGAAAACTTCGAGCGTGATTTGTCCACGTTGTTAGAACCTGTTTCGCATATTGAAGTAAAATAAATACAAGTTAAAAGTTAAAACAGTAGCGCCACGACGGGTATAAAATTTAATGCTATAAATGTATAAATTGCCATGCTTCCTTTTCATTCCGAACAGTGGAAGTATGTTTTAGCTGAAGCATATTAAAAAGTGTTGAATAAATCTCTTACAGCGTGCATATAGGTTAACTGGCAATAAACACGAAATCAAATCATGAGTTCCAAGGCTGATCAAGGAATATCGGCCGGGGATTTCACTGCGGACTTTGTGACTCTCAGATTCAAGAGGTTGGTTTCCCAAAGTCCATAGTGAAGGAGTACAGTTATATTGAAATATAGTATATATATATTCATTTCAATATGTAAGATGATAAAGCTTATCTGTGTAGATCCGGGTATTCCATGTACTCCCACCCTCCACCCATTCCCCTTTCCTCGCCAGGAACTATTTCTGGTTTCCAAAGTGAAACTTCATGAATGCTCTTGGATAAAAATCGGTTTAAGAGCAAAAACGTTTTCTTTATTGCATAATAACGATGTCAGGACAGCTAAAAGTGTTCAGTGACACAGCGTTCGTGATTTGTGCACGTGTGTCAGTTTAACTTTTATGAAAGGCTGCACATGCAAACACAACAATCTGCATGTTTCATCAAACTGACATGTCATTCCGCGAAGTCAACTATGGCATTAAACAACTTTATATTGGTCATGATAATTCCTACAAAAACACATTGGCGGTCATAACTGTGAGAAAAGAAGGAAATACAAAAAGGAAGCTATAACATAAAAAACACGAGTGATGTTGTTTGAATGCTGGGACCATGCATATGTGTGTACGCACGAGTCTGAGTGTACGCACGAGTGTCTGTGTGAACTGAGCAAATAAAGAAGACACGTTACTCATCTTGCCCTGAGTATTTCTCACATTCAGATCAACTAATTTATATTTTTAATGATTTGAATTGAAATTAAGATATTTCAGGAAATATCATGTGGCATATGGCGAGGATTTCATTATTCGCAATTCATAGTTCAACATCATACTTCGCAATTCGCACTTCATATTTCACATTTTCACACTTCACACTTCACACTTCAAACTTCGTCATTCCCTCTTCATACTTTGCAACTCACTTTTCACATCTATACTTCGCAATTCACACTTCGCACATCACACTTCGTAATTTACACTTTACATCTATACTTCGCAATTCACACTTCATACTTTGCAATTCACATTTCATACTTCGCAATTCCCTCTTCACACTTCGCACTTCATACTTCCCAATTCACACTTCACACTTCATACTTCGCAATTCATACTTCACACTTTATACTTCGCAATCTACACTTCACACTTCGCAATTCCCAATTCACACTTCATACTTCGCAATCCACACTTCACACTTCGTAATTCCCACTTCATACTTCGCAATTGCCTCTTCACATTTCGCAATTTACCCTTCACATCTATACTTCACAATTCACATTTCGCACTTCATACTTCGCAATTCACACGTTACATTTCATACTTCGCAATTCACATTTCGCACTTCAGACTTCATACTTCGCAATTCACACTTTGCACTTCAGACTTCGTAATTCACACTTCATACACTATACTTCGCAAATCCCACTTCACACTTATACTTCATATTTTGCAATTCACACTTTACATTTCATATTTCGGTTAGAAGAGACGAGAAGATGTGCTTCATTCAAAGTTCAATAAAGTTCTCTGCGCGATACTGGATGGAGATACATATATTTTGAGAGACGTTCAACATTTTACCAGTTTTTGTAAACATGTTGTAATTGGGTTAAAATATCAAAATTTCATGCATGTCATATTTCAGACAAATCTTCAAACTTTGTCTATAAAATTGACATAAACATTTCTTTACTATCATTCGTTACATTTTGATAGACAGTGGCGTAGCTTCCTATAGGCAGTGGCGTAGCTTCCTATAGACAATGACGTAGCTTCCTATAGACAGTGGCGTAGCCTCCTATAGACAGTGACGTAGCTTCCTATAGGCAGTGGCGTAGCTTCCTATATGCAGTGGCGTAGCTTCCTATAGACAGTGGCGTAGCTTCCTATAGACAGTGACGTAGCTTCCTATAGACAGTGACGTAGCTTCCTATAGACAGTGGCGTAGCTTCCTATAGACAGTGACGTAGCTTCCTATAGACAGTGGCGTAGCTTCCTATAGACAGTGACGTAGCTTCCTATAGGCAGTGGCGTAGCTCCCTATAGGCACTGTAGGCACGTGCCTACGCTTTTTTTTCTGAGAAAACAAAATAATAGAAATGCCAAAAATGTAACAAAATCGAATCCCTAAGGGGGGTAGGAAGGTAAACTATAAATTCGCAACAAAAATTGAATATGACCGAGATATACAGCGGTGAAAGCTCAGGGCTTTATATAAACCGCTCTCGAATCCTCTGGCGTGCGCGGCTAACACTTTATCCATTA
This sequence comes from Panopea generosa, assembly GCA_029582155.1. NCBI lineage: Eukaryota > Metazoa > Mollusca > Bivalvia > Adapedonta > Hiatellidae > Panopea > Panopea generosa. The sequence goes on from CM055898.1 coordinate 24,958,015, forward strand.
CACTAAAGCCCCGCTTATCCAGATATTTAACATCATTTTATCAATTTATATGGTTATAAGCGGGGCGGTAGTGTAATGGATAGAGTGTGGCCGCTCACGCTAAAGGTTGCTGGCTCGATCCCCCGCTCGACCCGATGCCTCTCATAAAACAACACTCAGTACTGGTTCTAAACCCTGCAACTGTGCCTACATATCGTTTTCAGCCAAGCTTCACCCTGATAGGGGTCCCAGATTTAATCAGAGTATAACGTTTTATGAACGATAGAAAGTAGAGACGGCGCCTGGTACGAACGTCCGGGTGCATACACTTCAGGCCTTCATTTACACATGCGGGTATATTTTATGTAATAACCTCTGATGTTTAACATAAGACGAGCATTAAGTTTCATATTAAAACAGTTTCAGTACACAAAAACAGTACACAAAAAACAGACACTTCAGGTCTGTAACTTATAAAATAAAATTTATGGCAGACCAATAAAAGCAGTGATTTTATACAACTTCTCATATCATGGTATGTGGTTTATTGAATTAATTGGTATAATAATATGATGATAAAAGTTTTATGTTTTATTGAATAGAAACTTCGCAATTATTGCTTTATAGATACATTACCCGTACTTAATAAATGCAAATATCATGGTAAGGTCACCTTGCCCCCGAGCATGCTAAGCTTAGTCCCAGCTATTGCACTTTTGTCTGGATAGTATTTAGTATTCTCCTTTTTTCTTAACACTACCATGCCATTATATAATTCGTTCAACACTTGCCTGACAAAAGGTAAGGAAAGAAGCCCTCACATGTGCTATTTTCAAAAAAGTGATCCTTCTCTGGTTAATAACTACAGGACGATCCCACTTATATTTTATATAAGTTAATATTATTTTACGCAAGCAAAGCTTTCGCAAGAGTTTGGCAAAGAGGGTTGTTGACTAAATCAAAAGCAGCTGGTACGTCTTGTCAACTGTTAAAGTTTCTAACATATCATCTTAAAGACAGACGTCAATGTGTTGTTTTTTGCAGGCGCAACGTCTAAATGGAAATCACTTAAAACTTGTGTTCCATATGGCTCTAATTCAGGCACTTTTATTTTCTTACTTTATAAAAATGACATCGAGTCCAATATTAAGTCCTACATGCGTCTTTTGTCAGCGACGATACAAGTCTGTATTTCACCACAATTATGATATAATTTATGCGGTTGAAACACTGAATTCAGATAATAATAAAATATCCGAATGGTCAATCAAATGGATGGTTACTTATAATCCCTACAAAACTGAATCCATACAATATACTAACATCTCGTAAACGGAACCAGCTCCCTAACCCTCCACCCGGGGGTGCCAAGGGGGACCTGGCCCCCAAATTTTCAGGTCCAGCATTAGTGCATAAACTTTGGGGTCTGAAAGTACATCCTCATACACTCTCTCCTCAGGTTACCCCCCCCCCCCCCCCTCCCCCCACACACACAGTAATTGAAACACTCCTACGCCCATGTCCATTATTATGCAAAATCAGCACAGCATTGAGGTGCCATCAAACAAAATTTTAGGAGAGCTTATATCACTTAACTGTAGCATAGAGGATATTTGTTTGTTTTGGTACCAGATCGAATTGTAATAATTTTCATTAAGTGATTACCAATGTCATATTCTCGCGAGTGAGAATATCATTTTTGGTGATCACGAGATGGAATATCATTTGATCTTACACCAAAACAAACAAGTTTTATTTTTATTTTATACATTTACATACATTTTTGTTTATTTAAACCCCACTTCGGCATTAGACATTATTTGTTTAATAAAAAAAAAATTAAATATTTTTATTATGTTGATATGCAAAGACAACAAAAATAAAAACATTATAATTCATCAAAAAGCATAAAATAAAATAAAGAAAAAGTCATGGCAAACAATAAAAATTATAAGAACTCTTTAGTATCAGTAAGATAGAAAATCACTCGAAACTATATACAGTCAAACCTGTCTTAAGCAGTCAGTCAGGGGAAGTAGCAAAAATGGCCGTTTAAGACAGGGTGTTGTTTAATGCAGGTCATTTTGCTCCGAAAGCATATAAATGGGAAATAACAAATGTGGCTGGTTAAGACAAGTGACTGCTTAATAGAGGTGATCACTTATACAGGTTTGACTGTACTTGTACATACCATTTATACGACCTTTATTTGAACACGTAGGCGTTTTTTTTTTGTGGGGGGGGGGAGGGGAATTGCACTGATTACGAAAAAACGAACTTGATAAAATACAAAATAAGGCAAATCGTACTCCAAGTTGAATAACAAAATTTATGTTTATTCATAGAAGGATGGGAAACTTTCAAAACCCGTAGAACAAAACATTAACTTATTTTTTTTTTATAAAATGGTCAACGAAATTGTCCCACCATATATTTATTCTATGGTTCCTCAACGTAAACCTGAAAAATCTGCATACAGTCTCAGAAATAGGACTTATATTTAGCCCCATCTTCCAGAAGAATTTTTTACTCCATCCGTTCCTTCCGTCTGTTATTCTGTTACTGGAAACAAGACTCATTCTTTAACAATATTTACGCATCGTTTGAATGGTAATTATATTGGAAATACCTCAAAGTTCTTTTACATAGGTACAAGGTCAAATTTTACATACTCGTCTCCATACAAACTGCAGCTCACTCAAGCAACGTTTCCTCTGTGTGTATGCGGTGAAATAGAAAGTACATCTTGTTACTTCCTCGAGTATGGCAGCAAGTTCCACTGTTTACACCCCTCAGTTATGTGGCACTTGTCAGTCTGTTATGTGACAATCGTCGGTCTGTAATGTGACACTTGTCAGTCTGTTATTAACCACTCATCAGTCTGTTGTGTGACACTCGTCAGTCTATGATGTGACACTCGTCAGCCTGTTATGTGACACACGTCAATCTGTTATGTGACACTCGACGCCTATTGTGTGACACTAGTCAGTCTGTTCAGTAACACTCGTCAGTCGGTCATGTGACACTCGTCAGCCTGTCATGTGACACTCGTCAGTCTGATATGAGACACTCGTCACTCAGATATATGATACTCGTCAGTCAATTATGTGACTGATAAGTGTTAGTCTGTTATGTGACACTCGTCAGTATGTTATGTTACACTCGTCAGTCTGTTCTGTGACACTCGTCAGTCATTTATGTGACACTCGTCAGTATGTTATTTGACACTCGTCAGTATGTTATGTGACACTCGTCAGTCTGTTCTGTGACACTCGTCAGTCATTTATGTGACACTCGTCAGTATGTTATTTGACACTCGTCAGTCTGTTATGTGACACTCGTCAGTCTGTTATGTGACACTCGTCAGTCTTTTGTGTGACACTTGTCAGTCTGTTATGTGACACTCGCCAGTCTGTTATGTGACACTCGTCAGTCTGTTATGTGATACTCGTCAGTATGTTATGTGACACTCGTCAGTCTGTTATGTGACACTCGTCAGTCTTTTATGTGATACTCGTCAGTCTTGTTAAAATAATAATAATTCAAATATTTTTGTCAGTCAAATATGTACATATTTTCACATGTCATGGAGAACTTTATAAGATTCAATCTTCCGTTGTAATCCATAATTGAATTTATATTGATATCTTTGTATGCAAAATTGAATTGATTGATTGAATATTTAGCGTCATTTTAATGACGTCGAGGACTAATAGACGATCAGTTAACCTATCCACTGTTTCCATGGATCCTGAAAGGTTAACCAGTACTCGATCACACCTCATATCCGCAAGTAACTGATAACTAACCCACTTGAATCAGCGGTGAGAAACGAATGATAATGAGACACAATGTCGTATATCAGTCATCACGGAGGCTGTTGCCGGGCGGGGATTCCAACTCGAATTGAATTAACATGTTTAAACCAAGTATGTTATTTAACATGGCGAACTTGGAGTTCATTTCTAACACATTTCAGGTTATATATGGCATGTCCAGTTTTATTGGTGGAGGTTGACCTCAGACTGAATCTGAGTAGAACCACTTTCCTTCCGCAAATAACTGGCAAAGTTTCTAACATATTTTTTTTTGAGCGTGCGGGACTCGAACCTTAGCGGTGAGAGGTCAGTGATCTTGAGACGGCGTCTTAGGCCACTCGGCCACGGAGAACTCTGTGTATATATAATAAAATGTATCTATAAGTACACACTATATGCATAAGGTACGGTCCATACTTTAGCATGCGATAAAATCAAGAAAATGTATGTACTTTTGAAATAGAGAAGCTTTCGGCATCTTTTGTTTATGCATTACGACTGAAAGTACATTCTCCACAATCATAAGCACATGTTAACTGTTTTTAAATATAAACAAATAAATAACCGAATTGTGGTTTAACGGTGTACCAGCACATTAAATGACGCCAAATGGAAAGATGTGTACTCTATATACACAAAAACAAATTAGTATTCAGATTGAAAAAAAAAAACAACAACAAAAACCATCAACAAATGAATATGTAGAATGAAAATGAAATCCCCTGAATCGTGAAACCTGCAGAACTGCAGCGTGTCAGTAAATTATATCCAAAACTCAATTTTTCGTCTCTTGCGACATATGTCTTATGTCCTATGCTAAGTCAAGTGTTGAGCGCGTAGTACAGTGGTAGAGCACCGAACCCATTATCGGAGGGTCGTAGGTTCGATCCTCCGCCACGGCTATTTGTGGTTCTTGAGCAAGACACCGCATATGCTTAGTACTGGTTCTAACCAGGAAGACTTCGAGTGTGATTCGCCTAAGTTGTAAGAAATTGTTTCACAATCGAAGTAAAAATAAATAAGTTTCAGCTATATCAAGTACACTGCCATTTCCTTAAAAAATAATATTTATTACAAAAAATCCAACATTTTTCGTTTCAACAACATAATTATGTGGAGAAACAACGTCATAGTTATCGCCCGAAGGTTTATTTTTGGGAGATAATTATCGTCAGTCATGTTTATCGAACATTCAAAATAGTTTTTAGGCCTATATACTTATACACACAACTACCCGCACGTCATAGCTTCGTCTACACGGATTACTCAAAAGAAACCGTGCGATTTAATTTGAATCTCCATATTCCTCGCACAAAGGCAAATGCAAAGTGGGGGAGGCATGTTGTTTACTACGTAAAGATAATTAAACATTCGTGTTCATACCTTACAATAGTATTTGTGTATCTGACAATGGCCGATATACGATTAAATTCTTAGGGTACAAAAGTGGAAATAATATTTATAAAGGCCGATAGGTTGTGACGCAGTTCGTGTGAATGTGAAGATAAAAATAGCTATACCGTAGGTAAGTTTTTATTCTGTCGGAACAAAGACGGAGTCCGTTTATAGACGACTAGTGACCTTGTAACAAGACTGTGTTTAGTAAATATCACGGTTTCGGCTTTTTCATGTTTGCAAACTTATTAAGCCACTGAAATGCCCTATATTAGTACAGTTGTAATAACTTGTTTGACAATCGAAGTAAAATAAATAAGTTTGCACTTATCAAGTTCACCTGGTCAAAATCGTGCAATTCGTTTAATTGTACTGAATATTTTACTTTAACTATAGAAGTATTGAAGTAAACTTAATTGACAATCGGGGTCCCTAAAGAGCTTGTTAAATCGTAGAAACATACCTGGGTTATCTCCAGGTATATGTTTACCATGGGCCAATGTATTTGAGCTCGAATACCAATAACGCTGAGATTTTTTGTGCATCGCTCTAGAGTCCTTCCTTGGCAGAGCCAGTACTGGGTGTTGTTTGTAAAAGGTCATCAAGTCGGGCATCGGATCGAACCCGCGACCTCTGGCATGACCCTATTTACTTATATACCATATTCCTGTTTCCATGTTTGGATGGGTTTTTAATGTATACGTTAGTTTTAAACCTAAAGATTATCGCGTCCAATACGGCTGCAAAACAATTCATGTGGTTGCCGTTACTGTATGCCGGTCCACCGAAAAGTACAGAAGTAATTGAGTACATTGATATAAATAACGCCGTACAGAATACTTAGTAATATCACGTCATTATGACATGCGAATCAAACAAGTGGCACTCAGTGTGCGAGGTTGATGTCTCACTAAGTCGTGGTTAACATTCTTCCCCGGAGACCAGGGTCATTTTCATCAACCATCATCTTGAGAATATTCTTAGACTTGAGCTTGAAAATCCAAATTTCAAACTTGGATATCTAGTTTACCATGACAGATAGAAAAGTTATAAAAGTTTATCTGACTATATATTAGGTGTCCTTGCATGCTTGCAAATTTTGGCCTTAAAATGGTCTCTAAATGTGTTTTCAAAATTCATTATTGAGCTCAAGTCTAAGAATATTCTTTAAAATGGTTGGTGAAATATACCACCCCATCTGATTGTCTTTCGTTCGGTTTCAGGTAGAACGGTTACGTAGAACATCTACGTCATGCACGCTCTGGTATTGGGTCTTCGATGCCTACAATAACCTTCTGAATCTGCCACATTATCTTTTATAGTATTTTCTGAAACAAATAGTTTCTTTAACTAATTATCTCATTTCGATCGACATTTAGGAAAAGTTGTTTTTCTCGCCCCCAAAAATAAGGTTTCCATGAACGCGAATTTTTCTCGCTTTTTCAGTATATTTTTGACAAAATTACGCTCTCTCTCGTAATTGTATTTTTTTCAGGGAATTATACAAAACTTCAAACCGTTTTTCGTTTATTTCATCAACTCCAACTTTCATTTTCATCAACCACCCACTCATTCTGGGAATATAGGTTTTATTGTTGATAGATTTATGTAGCATACATCTACCAACAACTATTCTTTAAGGCGCCAAACTAGTCAAGTTTTTTTCTGCTTTCTTGACAAGTCCTGCTAATGAATTGCGGGTTGCTTTCAAAGCGTTCAATGTAATGTCATTTACATCGTTTTAATTTGTACGTCTCTCTTTTTCCATATCAGTGTAATACAATGGCGGATCCACTCTTTAAAAAAATCGACTCACGCCCAAACACCCAAAACCCTACACCCCAACTCGCACATTTAATTATCCACTACTGTGATATTTTTATTTAAAAACACGTGTGCCCGTTCAGATTTTGCGTTCCCTGTGAACAGAAATCCTATATCCGCTCCTGTAATATATCCAGATATCTATAAAAAAAATTACATAGAAACTCATGCGTTTTCACTTTCGATTTTGAGAAGTGATGAATGCGACCGCAGTAACAAATTACCTGAACATATTATAATTATTTGTCATACCTCACTGATTTATTATTCTTTTAACCTAGAGAAAAAGGATATGGTTAATTAGTACTGACAGAGACGTATAAACAGTGATTAAGTCAACGGTACTGGTTCTATTCAGGAAAATTTCAAGCATGATCTGTCTAAGTTGAAAGACCTTGGTAAAATAAATCAAATAAATATGTGATACTTAATTTAAAAAAGACACAGGCCCTTATGGTTTCAATTTGTTATGGTCTACGGGAGGTAACTGTTGGTCGAAAATGACTCTTCACAAAAAAGGTACACCCGCTGAAATAACGTAGAAGTAACCTGGTATCGTAAAGTAAGAATATTTTACAATGAAACACTACTTTAATACACTGATCACGACAAACAACAAAAATAGCCTATACTGACATGTGATAAAACGGTAACTTATGTGGACAGGAATTGTTCCAGTCTCTGTGTGACCTATAGTTAAAGGCGAATTAAGTGTTATGAGTTGTTCTGGAGCACAGGGCTTATCTTGCTCTTGGGTAATTGTATATAGTAAATAATAGAAAGGTAGGACGCTTCAAAAATATCAAAATCGCTGAATCAATGATTCATGACCGATTTCAATGAAATAAAGTTATAGCGTAAGTAGAAAATAATATAATAAACGTATACATCATGTAATAACGACAGATAAATCGTGTTTTATGTATAAAATTAATATTTTACATTCCTAAACAATTCCAACACTCGCGTTGCCTAGTTACTTCCGGTTGCCTGGTGTGAATATCTTGTATGATTTTGATTGATTATCAGGTGCTGTTGTCAGATGGTGGGAAATATGTTCTTGGTCTTTCCGGATTCCCGTACACACACGATAACGTTAAATGATAGTTGAACATTATGATACAATAACTAATTAAATATTATCACCAAGGGTATATAATTTTACATGTTTTCATGATTATTATGTAATATTTTGATATATTCTAACCAAATTTCAAACCTTCAAAATGTAAGGTTTAAATTTTAGCTAATCATGCAACGACGATATATTCACTTCGTGTCGGTACTGGATGTGTGCAGCCTTCGTAAATGTAGAAACTTGGATTTCACGGAAAAATGCATATTTCCGGCCAACTACTGTTCAAAGAGATCAACATTAGTCAGTAGGTTTATTATGCTCACGGATTTAATTTAGGTTTTTCCCTTCACACCTACATATTCTTAAAACCAGATATATATTGTATTTTTGAAGAGTCTTACCTTTCCATTATTTACTATATATTGATAGTTATCCAAAAGCTAAGTAGGATAGGGCCTGTGGTCTGAAGTGACTTAACTGCAATTAAGTACATTATCTTTAGTGGTCAATTATAAATACCTTTTTTTAAAATATTATGTTGCAGAATTAGAATCCCATAGCAACCCCACAAATGTTTATACAGTTTACCAGATATGACATTACTGATATATATTAATCAGCAATCATTTTAAGACTAGTACATATGAAACTTTTAAAAATAACACCAAAAGTGTACTTTTTAAAAATAAAGATGATATATTACAGTTTGATGAAGAACATGAGTTTTCAGAACTTAAAATATTCTACTACATCAAAACAGGATCCAATACAGGTAGCCAGGCCCAATTAGCTGTCAGTTATGTGTCTGACTATCAATCCAGGGGTCGTAAGTTTGAAACAGTGTTTATGTTAACTGATCGTCTGTTATCCCATGGTGGCATAAAAATGATGCTAAATACTCAATCAATCAATCGTCCAATACAGGTTGGAATACTGAACAGTACTGAATAGCTGATTGTTGATTTGTAAAATTATGTCTCCCCTGATTGGGATACCAATTGTTTTGTGCTTTCTGTGCTCCCCTCCGTCTGTCCTTACATACCCATGCTACTTTAATGGATTGTTTGTTTCCGTCCATCCGTACATTCCCATGCTACTTTAATAGATTGTTTGTTTCCGTCCATCCGTACATACCCATGCTACTTTAATGGATTGTTTGTTTCTGTCCATCTGTACAAACCCATGCTACTTTAATGGATTGTTTGTTTCCGTCCATCTGTACATACCCATGCTACTTTAATGGATTGTTTGTTTCTGTCCATCTGTACATACCCATGCTACTTTAATTGATTGTTTGTTTCCATCCATTCGTACATACCCATGCTACTTTAATTGATTGTTTGTTTCCGTCCATCCGTACATACCCATGCTACTTTAATGGATTGTTTGTTTCCGTCCATCTGTACATTCCCATGCTACTTTAATGGACTGTTTGTTTCCGTCCATCCGTACATTCCCATGCTACTTTAATGGATTGTTTGTTTCCGTCCATCCGTACATTCCCATGCTACTTTAATGGATTGTTTGTTTCCGTCCATCCGTACATTCCCATGCTACTTTAATGGATTGTTTGTTTCCGTCCATCCGTACATACCCATGCTACTTTAATGGGATTGTTTGTTTCCGTCCATCCGTTCATACCCATGCTACTTTAATGGATTGTTTGTTTCCGTCCATCCGTACATACCCATGCTACTTTAATGAATTGTTTGTTTCCGTCCTTCCGTACATACCCATGCTACTTTAATGGATTATTTGTCTGTACATCTATTTTCTTTACATTGTCAGTGTTGTTATTGTTTAGTTTATACTAATTTGCTTTAGCTTGATTGTGATGAAAGCTCAGAGCTTATATAAACCACTCTCAAGCCTGCTTCTTGGGTAGAACCAGTACTGAGTGTTGTTTTATGAGAAACATCGGGTCATGCTGGGAAACAAACCCACAACCTCTGGCATGAGCAGCCAACACTCTATCCATTAGACTACCAACCCGCTTGGAATATTGCTTTATATGTTTAAACATGTTTCAGTAGCGCAAAATGATCTTGAATTAAAGATATTAGGATTGTCGTTTTTTTAGCTGCAGTATACAAATTTTGTAATCAAAAGTACTTATTCATGTACAACAATTTTAAACACAAATTTCTGGGAATGGTATTGTTTTGATGAGAATATAATTATGCAGTGTAACAATTTTGATTTGTGTTCATGAGATGTACACCATTGTGTTTTCATGTACAACAGTCACTGTTGTATATGAACACATAATGTTGTTCAAGAACACATAATGTTGTACAAGATCACAATGTTGTACATGATCACACAATGTTGAGTGTGTGATCTTGTACAACATTGTGTGATCTTGTACAACATCATGTGTTCTTGTACAACATTATGTGTTCATATACAACAGTGACTGTTGTACAACATTGTGTGATATTGTACAACATCTTATGTTCTGGTACAATATTGTGTGTTCTAATGTACACCAGTGTGTGTTCTTGTACAACATTGTGTGTTCTTGTACATCATGAGTTCTGTTAAAACATTGTGTGTTCTTGTACAACAGTGTATGTTCTTGTACAATATTGTGTGTTCATGTACAACATTGTGTTCTTGTACAATATCATGTGATCTTGTACAGCATTGTGTGTGCATGTACAACAGTGTGTGTTCTGGTACAACATTGTGTTTTCTAATGTACGGCAGTGTGTGTTTTTGTACAAGAATGTGTGATCGTGTACAACATTGCGATCTTGTACAACATTGTGTATTGTAAAACATTGTGTGATCTTGTACAACATCCTTTGTTCTGGTACAATATTGTGTGCTCTAATGTACACCAGTGTGTGTTCTTGTACAACAGTATGTGTTCTTGAACAACATTGTGTGTTCTAATTCAACATTGTGTGTTCTTGTACATCATCTGTTCTGTTTAAACATTGTGTGTTCTTGTACAACAGTGTGTGTTCTTATACAACATTGTGTGTTCATGTACAACATTGTTTGATATTGTAAAACATTGTGTGATCTTGTACAACATCCTTTGTTCTGGTACAACATTGTGTGTTCTAATGTACACCAGTGTGTGTTCTTGTACAACAGTATGTGTTCTTGTACAACATTGTGTGTTCTTATTCAACATTGTGTGTTCTTGTACATCATCTGTTCTGTTTAAACATTGTGTGTTCTTGTACAACAGTGTGTGTTCATGTACAACATTGTGTGGCTTTATACAACATCATGTGTTCTTGTACAACATCATGTATCTTGTACAACATTGTGTGTGCATGTACAACATTGTGTTTTCTGGTACAACATTGTATGTTCTTATGTACAGCATTGTGTGTTCTTGTACAACATTGTGATCTCATACAACATTGTGTGTTATTGTACAATTTTGTGTGATATTGTAAAACATTGTGTGTTTTTGTACAACATTATGTTTTCATATACAACATTGTGTGGCCTTTTACAACATCATGTGTTCTTGTACAACATCATGTGATCTTGTACAACATTGTGTGTGCATGTACAACATTGTGTTTTCTGGTACAACATTGTGTGTTTTAATGTACAGCAGTGTGTGTTCTTGTACAACATTGCATGTTCATGTACAACATCATATGTTCTGGTCAAATATCATGTGTTCTTATGTACAACAGTGTTTTCATGTACAACATTGTGTGTCCTTGTACAAAATTGTGTGTTTATGTATATAACATTGTGTGTTGTGATCTTGTACAACATTGTGTGTTCATATACAACATTGTGTGATCTTATACAACATCATGTGTTCTTGAACAACATTGTGATCTTGTACAACATTGTGTGTTCTTGTACAACAGTGTATGTTCTTATACAACATTTGTGTTCATGTACAACATTGTGTGTTCATGTACAACATTGTGTGTCCTTGTACAACAGTGTGTGTTCATATATGTTATATTGTGATTTGTGATTTTGTACAACATTTTGTGTTCAAGTACAAAATTGTGTGATCTTATACAACATCATGTGTTCTTGCACTATATTATGTGATATTGTACAACATTGTGTGATCTTATACAACATCATGTGATATTGTATTATATTGTGTGTTCATGTACAACATTATGTGTTCTTGTACGACATCATGTGTTCTTATAAAACATTGTGTGTTCTTGTACAATATTATGTGATCTTGTACAACATTGTGATCTTGTACAACATTATGTGATCTTGTACAACATAATGTGATCGTTTACAACATTATGTGTTTTGTAAAACAATGTGTGTTCTTGTACAACATTGTGTGTTCATGTACATTATTGTGTGTTCTTGTATACCATTGTGTGTTCTTGTACAACATTGTGTGATCTTGTGCAACATTGTGTGATATATTTTGTACAACATTGTGTGTTCTTGTTCAACATCATGTGTTCTAATGTTCAACAGTGTGTTCTTGTTCAACAGTGTGTTCTTGTACAACAGTATGTGTTCTTGAACAACATGATGATCTTGTACAACATCATGTCTTCTGGTACAGCATTGTGTGTTCTAATGTACAAAAGTGTGTGTTCTTGTACAACATTGTGTGTTCATGTACAACATTGTGTGATATAGTACAACATAATGTGTTTTTGTACATCATTGTGTGTTCTTGTACAACATTGTGTGATATTGTACAACAGTGTGTGTTCATGTACAATATTGTGGGTTCATGAACAACATTGTGTGATATTGTAGAACATTGTGTGTTCTTGTAAAACATTGTGTGTTGTTGTACAACATTGTGTGATCTTGAACAACATTATGTGATCTTGAACAACATCCTGTGTTCTTGTTTATCATCATGTGTTCTTGTACAACATCTTGTGAACTTGTACAACATTGTGTTTTCTTGTACAGCAGTGTGTGTTCATGTACAATATTGTGGGACCAGGTTCATGTACAACATTTTGTGATCTTGTACAACAGTGTGTGTTCTTGTAGAACATTGTGTGTTGTTGTACAACATCGTGTGATCTTGTACATCATGTGATCTTGTACAACATGATGTGTTCTTGTACAACAGTATGTGTTCTTGTACAACATTATGATCTTGTACAACATCATGTCTTCTGGTACAAATCCTGTGTTCTAATGTACAATAGAGTGTGTTCTTGTACAACATTGTGTGTTTTTGTACAACATCGAACATGGTATGTTCTTGTTTAACATCATGTGTTCTTGTTTAACATCATGTGATCTTGTACAACATGGTGAGTTCTTGTACAACATTGTGTGTTCTTGTTCAACATCTTGTGATCTTGTACAACATCGTGTGTTCTTGTACAACATCATGTGTTCTTGTACATCAACGTGTGATCTTGTACAACAGTTTGTGTTTGTGTTCTTGTACAACAATGTGTGTTCTTGTACAACATTGTGTGTTCATGTACAACAGTGTGTGATCTTGTACAACATTGTGTGTTCATGTTCAGCAGTGTTTGTTCCTGTACAACAGTGTGTGTTGTTGTACAACATCATGTGATCTTGTACAACAGTATGTATTCTTGTACAATATTATGTGTTGTTGTACAACATCGTGTGATCTTGTACATCATGTGATCTTGTACAACATTATGTTTTCTTGTACAACATTGTGTGTTCATGTAGAATACTGTGTGTTGTTGTACAATATCATGTGATCTTGTACAACATTATGTGCTCTTGTACATCATTGTGTGATCTTGTACAACATCTTGTGTTTTTGTACATCATCGTGTGATCTTGTACAACATGGTGTGTTCTTGTACAACATTTGGTGATCTTGTCCAACATTGTGTGATTTTGTACAACATTGTGTGTTCATGTACAACATTGTGTGTTCATGTTCAACATTGTGTGATCTTATACATCATGTGTTCTTGTACATCATGTGATATTGTACAACATTGTGTGTTCTAATGTACACCAGTGTGTGTTCTGGTACAACATTTTGTGTTTTAATATACAACAGTGTGTGTTCATGAACAACATTGTGTGTTCTTGTACACCATTGTGTGTTCATGTATGTAACATTGTGTGTTGTGACATTGTACAACATTGTGCGATCTTACACAACATCATGTGTTATTGTTTATCAGCATGTGTTATTGTACAACATCAAGTGATCTTGTACAACATCGTCTGTTCATGTACAATATTGTCTGATCTTATGCAACATTGTATGTTCTTGTACAACATTTTGTGTTCTTGTACAACAATGTGTGTTCATGCACAACATTGTTTGTTCATGTACAACATTGTGTGTTCTTGTACAGCAGTATGTGTTTTTGTACAACATCATGTGATCTTGTACAACACTGTGTGATCTTGTACAACATTGTTTGTTCTTGTACATCATAATGTGTTGTTTTACAACATCATGTGATCTTGTAAAACCTTTTGTGTTCATGTACAACATTATGTGACCTTATACAACATTTTTTTGTTCTTGTACAACATCATGTGATCTTGTACAACATTGTGTGTTCATGTTCAGCAATGTGTGTTCCTTTACAACATTGTGTGTTCATGTAGAACATTGTGTGTTGTTGTACAACATCATGTGATCTTGTACAACATTATTTGTTCTTGTACAACATTGTGTGTCCATGTAGAACATTGCATGTTGTTGTACAACATCATGTGATCTTATACAACATTATGTTTTCTTGTACAACATTATGTGTTCATGTAGAATATGTTATGTTGTTGTACAACATCATGTGATCTTGTACAAAAGTATGTGTTCTTGTACATCATTGTGTGATCTTGTACAATATTGTGTGTTCTTGTACAACAGTGTGTGGTATTGTACAACAGTGTGTGTTCTTGTAAAACATTGTGTGATATTGTATAATATTATGTGTTCTTGTACAACATTGTGTGATCTCGTGCAATATTGTGTGTTGTTGTACAACATCATAATTATGATCTTGTACAACATTGTGTGTTCTTGTACAACATTGTGTGATCGTGTACAACAGTGTGTGATCTTGTACAATATTGTGTGTTCTTGTACAACAGTGTGTGGTATTGTACAACAGTGTGTGTTCTTGTAAAACATTGTGTGATATTGTACAATATTATGTGTTCTTGTACAACATTGTGTGATCTTGTACAACATTGTTTGTTGTTGTACAACATCATGTGATCTTGTAGAACAGTGTGTGTTCTTGTACAACATTGTGTGGTTTTGTACAATAGTGTGTGTTGTTGTACAACATCATGTGATCTTGTACAACATTGTGTGTTCTTGTACAACATTGTGTGATCTTGTACAACATTGTTTGTTGTTGTACAACATCATGTGATCTTGTAGAACAGTGTGTGTTCTTGTACAACATTGTGTGGTTTTGTACAATAGTGTGTGTTGTTGTACAACATCATGTGATCTTGTACAACATTGTGTGTTCTTGTACAACATTGTGTGTTCTTGTACAACATTGTGTGATCTTGTACAATATTGTGTGTTCTTGTATAATTTTGTGTTTCAAACCATTGCAACTGAAGTATATTTGTGAGGATTAAGAACTGTAATTGTGTATTAATTGTAGATATTTATTGTAATTGTATATTGAACTGCTTCATATTTACTTTTTTATTGCAGCCATAAAGAAAAAACTGTCTGGAATTTCTTGTCTCATGATGGCTTCTGCAGGTGGGCCAGGTGTAAGTGGATATACAAATTGATATTTTTTTGACATATAGCTGTCACAGGTGTATTAGCTCTGAACAGTCCAAACATGGCATTAACCTGATGAAGGCCAAAAATTTAACATTGTGTCCTGTGGACACGGAGTGAAACTTGCATTTAAATATTTAGCCATTAATTCTGTACATGCATGTATACATGCTCGGTTGTGGTTATCCACTTGCAATACTCAAGTGTCTCGTTTATTTTAGCTGACTTGTAAAGTAAGCTACTATCACTTTTTGCTCTGTTTCTACAGCAGATCAAAACTGTGTGTTGTGTAGAGAGGCCATTGAGTCAAGCTTGTGGTTGAACTTGCTATCTGGCATTAGCAACCAACACTCAGAGTTGAACTTGCTATTTGGCATGAGCAACCAACACCCGCAGTTGAACTTGCTGTCTAGCATGAGCAACCAACACTCGGGGTTTAACTTGCTATCTGGCATGAGCAACCAACAGTTCGGGTTGAACTTGCTATCTGGCATGAGCAACCAACACTCTGGTTGAGCTTGCTATCTGGCATGAGCAACCAACACTTGGGGTTGAACTTGCTATCTGGCATGAGCAACCAACACTTGGGGTTGAACTTGCTATCTGGCATGAGCAACCAACACTCTGGTTGAGCTTGCTGTCTAGCATGAGCAACCAACACTTCGGGTTGAACTTGCTGTCTAGCATGAGAAACCAACACTCGGGGTTTAACTTGCTATCTGGCATGAGCAACCAACACTTGGGGTTGAACTTGCTTTCTAGCATGAGCAACCATCACTTCGGTTTGAACTTGCTGTCTGGCATGAGCAACCATCACTTCGGGTTGAACTTGCTGTCTAGCATGAGCAACCATCACTTCAGGTTGAACTTGCTATCTGGCATGAGCAACCATCACTTCGGGTTGAACTTGCTGTCTAGCATGAGAAACCAACACTCAGGGTTTAACTTGCTATCTGGCATGAGCAACCAACACTTCGGGTTGAACTTGCTGTCTAGCATGAGCAACCATCACTTCGGGTTTAACTTGCTATCTGGCATGAGCAACCAACACTTCGGGTTGAACTTGCTGTCTAGCATGAGCAACCATCACTTCGGGTTGAACTTGCTATCTGGCATGAGCAACCATCACTTCGGGTTGAACTTGCTGTCTAGCATGAGCAACCATCACTTTGGGTTGAACTTGCTATCTGGCATGAGCAACCATCACTTCGGGTTGAACTTGCTATCTGGCATGAGCAACCATCACTTCGGGTTGAACTTGCTATCTGGCATGAGCAACCATCACTTCGGGTTGAACTTGCTGTCTAGCATGAGAAACCAACACTCAGGGTTTAACTTGCTATCTGGCATGAGCAACCATCATTTCGGGTTGAACTTGCTATCTGGCATGAGCAACCAACACTCTATCCACTGCACTACCATTTATTTAAAGTTGGTTGATAAATGGGCAAGTTCTTCATTAAACATGGATAAAATTCGTAATTACCGTTTCAAATGCAAGCAATCATAATTGAGTATCTATACCTTTTTTACCTGTGTCTGTGATCAAAGTCGATAATATGTTTACAACAGTTCCCTAATAAACTAAAATGGACTGTACCTCCCCTCTTTTTTATTTAGTTTAATGATAATAATGATAAAAACAATAATAAAAAAGAACTGATTCGAACAATTAAATCTACCATGGGGCCCCTTAACAAAGCATAAAACAATCAGTACTCTAGATAAGCACTATTTAGGGATATTTAAGCATTGAAATTTATGAATAAAGAATTTAAATTAAGAGGTATAATAAGCATTGGGTATTCTCAATTTCAGTTGATTTGTTTGTTTTAAATGGCAATTTGATAAGAATGTTCATTTTTACCCATAATATTTTGAAAATAAGCATTGCATACTAATTTAAAATACTCATTTGAAGAAAAGGTTTATCTGGAGCATTGTACAATATTTACAGAAATAGAATTACTATGAGTAAATGGTACAACTTTATTAAAGAGATACATGTATATGATATTGGATTCTTTTTTCAGAATTTTGCAATTTTGCACAAACGTGGAGACATGTTTACGTGTGCAGCCACGGACAGCTTGGCACATTGCGTAAGTATGGACCTTCGCATGGGGAAAGGCATTGCTGTACTCTTCAAACAGAAGTTTAATGGACTAAATGAATTAAAGCAACAGGGTAAGAAAACTATTACTTAGAAAGAATGTATAACATTTTACAGTATTTCTGCTTGGTCTGTAACACAGTCCAGGGATCATCAGATTGAATACCAACCCTGTTATATATGTACTCGTGCTAGTCCCACACAGGTAAAAACATGTCAGATGTCATTATTCTAGAACATAATCTAGCTCTATTTACCATTTCTACAACAAAATTGATACAGAATATATATTTTAGCATGCAAGAAAATAAATCTATGATGAATACCAGTTGTTGGTAAGCAAAGCTAATCCATGGGTTAAGATATGTGCATAGAATTAGGTAGAGCAACTTTGGCATACATTTAACCCTTGGGTGGTATTCATAACATAAACATTTTTTCTATCCCCAGGGGATGAGATAAAATTCACATGCTTATTTAATGCACTCGGACAGCCTTTTACACATGAAAGTCTTTTACATTCTCTCTCTTCAGGTAAAAAAGTCGGTGATGTGGCAGTTCTGAAACATGGGGAGAGATTTGTTTATTATTTAATAACCAAACCAAAGTACCACAACAAGCCTACATATGATTCACTGGAGCAAAGTCTGTATGCGATGAAGAAACATTGTGTTGAGAATAACGTCACTCGGATTTGCATGCCTCGGATTGGCTGCGGCCTAGACCGACTTGAGTGGACACGAGTGGAAGGCCAATTGATAAAACTTTTTCAAGACACTGATGTGGTTATAACTGTGTACAGTCTTTGATAATTCAATGACCGCGTGTAGAACAACAACTGTTTAAACTTGTATGAGAGATTGAAGTAGTCGCTGATACATTTCTTCCAAGACACTGATGTTGTTAAATCCATGATATTTGGGTGTCAAAATAGGATTGTGAGGTCATGTGTAGAACAACTGTTTAAGCTTGTCTAAGATGTTAATGTAGTCGCTGATCATTAAATGGTCATGCACAGATCAACTGATACATTTCTACCAAGACAATGATGTTGTTAAACCTGTGATAATTGAATGGTGGCGTGTAGAATGACTGTTTGAACTTATCCGAGACATTGATGCAGTATGTGATTATTAAGTGGTGATGTACAGAACAACTGATACATTCTTCCATAACACTGATGTTAAATCTATGTACAGTCTGTTGTCATTGGCCTGGGTATATATATAGTCTAATCTGTCTTAAGAAGCTACTCGATGGAAAGAACAAAATTGACCCCTTAAGGCAGGTGGTTGCTAAATACAGGTTAATTAAAACTCAAAATTGTAAAAATGATTATTGAAAATGTGGCTGATTAAGACAGGCAGTTGCTTAATAGAGGTGACCACTTACACAGCTTTTACTGTATATAACTAAAAGAGATGCAGACAAAAGGTTGTGATGGAGTTCAGGCTTGCTTGTCACATAAACGATATTGTTTGCAAACAAATGTAGACCAAGGTCAGTGTAGGCCTCAGGGTTTGTCACTTGGTAAATTCAACACATTCCAGAAGATACTGGGAAATTTAAAATACAAAAATAAAAAAAAATGTTAAAGAATTTATGATAAAAATGGCAAGTGGAGAATCAATAGTGCCTACATGGATAGTGAAAGCAGTCTGCGAAAAATAGACACGGTCTGAGACCGTCAGTTTTAACCGGATGTTTTCCATATGTATAGCTGGACTGTTTTTATGACTCGAAATGGAACAATCATAAGATGTTCAATGAAACTTAATGTAGACTATAATTGAATTCAGAATATAATTTTGGAATATGACAATAGTCTTGAATTGTTTTTGGCACAGACTGATAAAATGTTAAAAGATGTTTGTGGCTATATTAACGTATTTGACAGATAGAATGGGATTCATCATGGTGCTTTTGCCCTTCCCGGCCCAGAGCAGAATTCATATGCACTCTGCATTTCTGCAGAAGATGCTTATCACTGTGTTTCAATGCTTTACCACGTCAACAGGCCATGCAGCGTTATACAAGGAGTTGTAGGTTGTACATGTTGTACATGTTTACAGTTGAAGTTCTATTTTAGTTACTTCACTTGTGAAAAACGAATTAAATATCATTGCATAACTAAGATGTGGTACAAGGTGCTATATCAGTATTAAAAGTTCTAAAATTGTGTTTAAAATTTAATAAGCAGATGTTTTTCTTAAAGTACTGTTTTCCCTGACAATGAATGTGGCATAAAAAGTAAGTTCCTTTGTTTTTAATTTTGCCATGTTACTTGCTGCATTTTGTTAGAAAGGCTATTCTATGTGCCTAAGTTCTGATGTGTAGTTTGTGTGTTTATTTGTTGAGGGTTGCTCATTTTATTTTTCAAACTGCATTCTTTTGTCATCTTTGTACATGAAAAATGAGTACGGGACCTTCTTTCCCCGTTATCTTCATATAACATTTTTGTGTTTAGTCTATGTATGCCATAAAACCTGAATTGTTTAATCTCGTTTCAGTTATTGATCATGAATAATATAAGCATTGTGTTATAATTTCATATACACCTGGAAAAAACATAAAGCATTCCCTGAATTTATTCCCCAATTGTAGCATGACCACAATTGCAAACTCCAGAATCTTGTGATGCATGATACAGAAGCTGGACCCAACAGTAAACTCAAAAAAAAACTTGCACAATTTTTTCACTGAGAATAGCAAAATTTTCCCCTAGCTCGAATCCGACGTCTTACTGGTCGTATGAGTTGAGACTGTCATCTGGGCACGCGGCGGCTATACACGTTACTGTCGATTACATCACAAAGTATTATGTTGGGGTCATACCTGCCATTTTTAGTGAATTAATATTCTTTTGAAAACATTATAAACACTACAGCTCCATACTTAAAACATGTATATTTTTGGTAAAGAAACAACACATATGCTTGTATTTTGATTAACATGTACACGAAACTTATAACCCTGCAGGCTTTTGATTGTTGAAAGGTTCTCTCTACGCACCACATTATTTTTTCTTAGCTCAGTTTTGTCGGTCATCACCTGACAGCACTTGTGTTGTCATTCATTGTCATATTTCAGGGGTGAGGGGTGCTTAACCGACTTCCAGGTGTATACAGTTAAACTTTGTTATTAAACTGGAGCATCAAAATCTGGAGCACTTCTGCTAACTCGAGGAAAGTGTTTGGTCCTGAACAACACTGTGCATTTTTCATATACACATTGTGAGCAATATATCGAGCATCCGATTCAGCAACATATATTTCATGTAAAAACACACATTTTTATACTTTCATTTTGTTTCAGACTTTCAATCCTTAACTTGAACAAGATTTCTAGAGTTGTACCTTTTTTTATCCGATAATATATCATATACCAGCAATTAAATATCAATTTCCAATGGTCATTGCTGTCAATATTCCAATTATTACAATTGTATTGGTTCAGATGTATTATTACTAATGAGATACTTGTCATTTAAAAAAAAAGAACCAAATGATGTGAATGTCATGAAGCATTTATAAATTGAATATTTAGCATCATTTTTATGCCATCAAGGGCTTAAAGACGATCAGTTAACCTAACCACTGTTTTCTGGGATCCTGAAAGGTTAACCAGTACTCAAGCACACCCCATCTCCGCAAGCTACAGATATCTTTCCCGCTTGAATCACCGATGAGAGATGAATGATAATGAGACACAATGTCTTACAGAGACTGTCATGAAGCAGTGTTCACAAGCTATCTAGTTTTAGACTACAGATTTTGTTTCAATTTTTCCCTGCAATAAAAATACAAGTTTTTGACATGTTTTGAAATACCAAACCAATTGTATAATAGTTTAGTTTATACTAATTTTAGCTTGATCGGAGCTTTAATATTAAATGCTTCCTTCGTAGAACCAGTATTGAATGTTATTCTTGTATGGGTATGGGGTTGAGCTGGGGATTGAACCTGTAATCTCTGGCCTGAACGTATTTTATTAATGACTGAAATGCATTGTATTTGTTTTTTTTGCAATATAAGTTTATGTATTTATAGCATATTTTCTGTGAGAATCATGGTAGGCCTTGAGTTGTTGCAGTTTTACTGTACATAGGAGTTTTGATGTGTTTATTGAAGTTAATATGTTTATTATTATTAAAATTAAAGAGCAAAATGCAGAACACATTTGTTATTCTTAAAATGATTATTTGCTACTGCCAAATATGTGGTTCAAGATAAGGATAGGTTCACTGTCCGTTTCTGCAGAGGACTGAGACTGGAATATTCCAAATGGGTGTCATGTTTGTCATTTCACATTTATTAAATTATCAACACATGGTTCAATGATGCCATATATCCTATGTCATGGCAAGTATAGGACCTCTATTGTTTACACATGTACATGTGTAAGTAATAGCCGTCAGATTGAATATAAGATAAAAAAGCCAGGTTCAAAGTTCATTCTGAATATCCATTTGTGTGTGTTTTTGCAGTCTGTTTTTGTACATGGAATATTCTGTCCTGTTGTTGTTGTCAGTGACTGAATTGCAGACACTGGCTGACTAATAGCAATATAATGTATACGACTGAAATTTTGGGTGGCACCTTTAGGATTTATTTAAAAACTCCTTGAATCTTTGTCTGAATTAAATAGTTTTGGTACCAAAGTAAAGCTGATAAAATTTATGAATATTTCCAATTATCAGTTATTTAATATTTTCTTCTGAATTTAAATTATTACTGATTGAATACGAAAATTGTTGAATTTTTCACGAAATATTTATTTTTTTAACCAAAAACAGTAGTGTACTTTAATTAACAAATATGTTTTAGCAACACACAATTTAAACACGAGGCCCATGGGCCTTAACGGTCACCTGATTTCTTAATAAAACATATGCATTAACCATCATGTCAGCAACAACAAATGACACCAAAACCCATTCAAATGAGGGTATTCAGTCATCAGTAATGATTTTTGGGTTATTTTCTCTTATATAGATTTAGTAAAGTATGCGCCAGGGCCAAATCGCGAGACCCAGGGACATGCAAAAAAATTCACAATTTTTTATAAAGGACCCATATATGTCCATAATCATGCTCACCATTTGTTTCCCAGTGCTTCCTATAGTAAAAAGATTTTTTAAGTTCACCTATAATTTGACTGTTTTGGCCCCACACCGAAAGTCTCAGGCAACCTAAAAATGGGCTAAAAATAAGAAAAATGATCACAAAATAATAACTGTAAGCATAAAAATTCTTTAAATTTTATTTAAAAGAGAATAGTTATCTCCCAAATTCACAATCATGGCCTTTCCTTTGATACCAAAATCACAAAAAAAATGTTGTTGGATAAAGAAGTTGTGTTTCTAAGGTTTAGAAAATGCCAAATGTACCACCTGAAATTTAGATAATTGCTCCAGTTGCCTTTTTCTTGTGTTGTATAATATTTATACCTCAGGTCATTCACGTTTATTGTCAAAATATATTTCACATTATAACTATCGGGTTCAAATATTTTTTGGTTATTGCCAAGTGGACTTCAAATTATCAATGTGAAAATTGAGCTCAGTATAGTGATAGAGATTGAGTGCCTTGGGTTGAATTTTATATTTATTTCGAAATACACAGATACCTAATGAAAATATTCTTCATTACAGAATCAAACATTAAAATCTATTAACTTTGAAATATGAAAAGTTGTCCATTAAAAAAAATAATATTTTTTATACCCTATTTTTATGGCAAGATTTTAATATAGAATAGAAAAACATATACTTGAAATACACTATTTATGCATCATTGGATACCCCCTGGGTGTCAGTTTTATACATCACGATGGATGGAGAATATTGCAGTTGATACTCTGGGGTATCAGACAATGCATTAATGAACATAAAACCTGAACTTTTTTTCAACACAGGATGGCATACCCATCCCATACCCACCCAATATCATTTCTTGTTACATGTGTTTCTTAAAGATACTTAAATATACTATGTTTTTTTATTTAAATTAGCATGATTTTGTAATGAAAATTGCTTCATAATGGTCAATATCAGTATTTTTAACCTGTGGCGTATCCTTGGGTCATGAGTTGGAATCCCCATCCGACCACAGTATTTGTGATGGCTGATATATGACATTACATCTTATTGTCACGCCTCTGACCATTGGTTTAAGTGGGAACGTTATCCGTTATTTGCCGATATGGGTGTGTCACTAGATGCATAGCAATGACTAAATATCCAAACAAATAAATGGCGCCTCTCAGGACCTTGAGTCCTTTGATTGATATATTTTTTTATCTGTCTCACTCTTTATCATGTTCTCTCCAAATGTATTTTTACACATTTAACTGAATTAATTACTATTTGAATTGCACATTTCATAGACATAAAGACTCAGGTATTTCATTTGATCTCTTTCTCATTCTAATTTAAATGTAAAGTTAATGGGCCTTTATCACTAAAACCTAGTATTTATTTCCAAAATTTAAATGTTAATTAAAAAAAAAAAATTAGAATAAATATTGTTTTTGAATTAAGCACTCATACATGTTATAGCATAAAGTATCAAAGCATCTCATTTTTAAAAACTATACATATACCATTTTAATGTAACATCAAACAAAAACCATGGTCCTCGACAGAAGGTGGAGGGGGTTGTACATTTAGGTCTAACTACACAGTTAAGTATTGTTTTTTGTTCTATATAAAACAAGAAATGTCACTGGTAAGTGTTGCATACCCCCAAAATGGCGGTTGAAAAATAACATAATTACGTTATAATAGGTAGCGATGTATCCATGAATATAAAGAGTAATGGACTGATGTTTCAGACTAGACATGTCATTTCATGTTTTTTTACATTAAAGCATGACCTTGACCTTTGTGTAACCTTGACATCTGATGTAATGGTCTGGGTATTTCAAGATGTTAAATGCTGCCGAAACATCATCACGGCATGATATCAAGCTATTTTAAAATCTTTAAATGTAATACAAAGTTACAGATCATCCATGTATATCAAAGTAAAAGGATGGACTTGAAATCTCAAACAGGTTCAATATGTTGTCATACTTACTAAAAGTGTGACCTTGACCTTTGAGGTATGGGTCTAAGTCTTACTTATGACACGTTGTGATGTCATCTTGATAAATTGAGCCAAGTTAAAGGCAAAGTCACAGACCAGACACACAATATCAAACAAATTGAAAGTGTGACCTTGATATTTGAGGAAAGGTTAAGGGTCTTACATGCAACACTTAATTATGTCATGTTGATCAACTGAGCAAAGGGTTTATTAAAATTTATCCACAGATGAGACCGGACAAGGAATGTCAAAATGACTGAAAGTGTTGTCAAGCAAAGTTAAATTGTGACCTTGACCTTTGAAGTGGGAGTTTGGGTATTAAGTGCAACACATTGTCATGTTATGTTGATCATTTATAACAAGTATTTATAAAAATCCATCTATGCATGTCAAACAAATTGTGACCTTGACCTTTGAGGTACAGATGTGGGTCTTACTCGCTGTCATGTTATGTTGATCATTTGTAGCAAGTATCATTAAAATCAATCTATGCATGACAAAGTTACAGGCTGAACACAAAAACTCAGACTCAAAAGTGTTGTTAAACAAACTCAAATTGTGACCTTGACCTTCGAGGTACAGGTGTGGGTTTTACTCGCGACACGTTGTCATGTTACGTTGTTCATTTGTATCCATGTATTTATAAAATCCATCAATGCATGACAAAGTTACAGGCTGGACACAAAATCTCACACAAACTCGAAGTATTGTCAAACAAACTCAAATAGTGACGTTGACATTTAGTTACGGGTGTGGGTCTTATTTACGACACCGTCTCATGTTATGTTGATCGTTTGTAGCAAGTATCATTAAAATCCATCTATGCATGACAAAGTAACAGGCCAGACACAAAATCTCACACAGACTCAAAGTGTATTCAAACAAACACTAATTGCGACCATGGCCTTTGAGGTATGGGTGTGGGTCTTACTTTTTTTTAAAGAGGGTGCAGTGACACCCTGAGATTTTTTGAAAAAAAAGAAGTCCTCAAATGCTCATAAATACATGCATATGTTAAAAGTCTCTTTTTTAATACTGGTCAGTGATGTCTTATTGCAGTTTATGTATATGCTATGCAAACTTTTGCGCTACTCATCTGCAGCAAGAAATCACAACCACTATGAACCATTTTGGAAATATTTCATAATCAAAGTGCATAGGCCTTTTTTTTTTAAATGTAAGAATAATGTTACCGTGGGGAAAAAAGGTGTAACTGTGTAGTGAGACGTTAAATACAAATTACAAGAATATGTTTCCAAATCAAACTGTTGAAAGCTCAGCTACATCTAGGAATTGAAGTTTTTACTGAGATTACTGTAAAGACAATGATCACGACATCAGCAGGAAATGGAATAAATCTGCTACCAAGTTATTTCACACATTGGAACAATTTTTGTTGCTGCAATAGAGTTGGGTCCTTTTAATGATTTATACCCAAGTACTGAGAATATTGATATGCTTGTCAACTCAATTTTCTGTTGATTTTGCCAACATATCTGTATTATGTGTCTGATTACATACAGTAAATTACATAGACCTCCCCTGGATTACAATTTCTCTGTGCCAACCAATTCACCAAATGAGAAAATTAGGAGCCAATTTAAAAAGTTTTTTTTTGGCTCCAATGTCGAATAAAGGTCTAGAAACCAGGGGTCAATTTCACTCAAGTCCTGAAGTTTACGAACTTTTAAGTGTATAGTTTGAAGTTGCAAAAAAGAAAAAGTCAGAAAATTCATTTAGTGTGTTGCTTACACCATTTTACAAAATTTAATAAGCCATGTAAAAAGCATCCTTTTTAAAAATTACAAAAATACTGGGCAATGAAACGCTCCTCTGTGTCACAATTTGTTTGTATGAAAATCTTTTAATCTTAGGAATGTTGGCGAAACAGGCCCCAGACTTCCATGTATCATTTTGCATCAATGAAAAAACTGAAATACTGCAGTCAAATTAGGAGCTAATAATACCAGTATTTGCTATAATGAACAAGAATTCCGCGGAATGATGTCTCACCGTGTCCGCTTTGACCGTTGATACACACATGGGAGAGAAAAAAAAACAAAAACTTAATGTTGGAGCTTAATATAAATGTTCGCCGCCGCTATCGATGGAAAAGCAACACATTAATCTTGCTTTAGCTCCTTCGTTGCGGCGAGACAAAAAACAGCACCTCTTTGCCATTTCTTGTGCTATTGACATAGCCAGCAGAGGTCCTGATTACAACTGAAGTTCAGGGGATGTAGTTGCAGTAAAAATTGGTTGATTGACCAAGATACGATTGATCTAAAAAGATCATCTACAGCATGTATCCCCTTAGATATAGATGTGAAATTGTCAATGGATGAACAACTCACTTTGATGAATGCTTGAATGAAAAAAAGAAAACATTTGAACATCCGTACATAAAACAGTTTATTTAAAGATGATACGCACTATATACACTAATGAAGATATTTCTGTTTTAATGTTCAAAAGTTGTAGTAAAATAAACAAAAAACTCTTCTCCAATGTCGAGTTTAAAAAAAAAGATACACTTTGAAATCCCCCATCCCACTTCTCCCCTGAACTTGCTTATACAAGTTTGATTTTTGTTTTTCTTAAATCCAATAAACGTAGCAAGTATCATGGCATACCAGATGTCACTTATGTATTTTTACAAATAAATTTTTAATCTATAGGGACAAATCTTGTTATTTACCTCCTTTAAAGGGTTTATATTGGCAAGTTACACAAACACGCTGTTAATCGAGACTTTTCCTGTATGCAGCGTGCACAAAATAATGTATATGTATTGACGTACAACCTTTATTTACTTGAAAGTTATCAAATTATCAGTAGCTGAATATTTGCCAAAACTTTATACGTCCCGCAATAAAGTATTGCGCAATTTTTACATTGAACTCCGTAAACTTCCCGAACAAAGCCTCGAAAACGAGATCGGGAACAAGTCTTCATGATGTTGTCATGTGATTGATCGGAAACCCTAAAGCAGTTTGTTGAAAATTGTGAATGTAAACAAAAACAAAAACGTGGCTTCAGAAACCTGATGTTTGTAATAAAGAGGTTATGCAATTAGACACTTAAGACACGTATATCTCTTAGTTATAAGTGTATCTTCATGCTGGGCGTGTGTAATTAGGACAGGGAATTGACGGTAATATGCCAATATAATCCCTTTAAAAACATTACATTGCACAACATATAACAATATTAATATCCATCAAATGTTTTTACAACAGTCTCTAACAATTGGTCAATTTTTCAAATGTTTTACAGAGAGGTGATCTTTTCTTGCACAATGTACCTTACTTTCTGTCATAGTACAAATAAATGACCAAGTACTTCAATGAAATGTTGTTTTTTTAAAAATCAATTCCATTGAAATAGTCTCATTTTTAACTCTTTTGCACATTTTAAAAATAAATATTGAGTTTTTGAGAGGATTTCAAATTGAAGGTTGCCTTTTTCTTGAAGTACTGAACTAAATCCACAATCAAAAGTTTCATATTTTTAAAGTCACTAGCTGTTGTTTTTTCTCTAGAGAAAAGTTATTCTTTTATCATGTTCCAGAACATATCCATTTGAGTGAATCTGTACTAATGTTGATGAAGATCTACACGTTGTCTATCTCGCATTCAAACAATGTAGACATGATTGACATTTTCTCAATGACAGTGGAATAGAAATGAAGATGACTTTGTACAAATATGAGTCCAGAAGTTCTGTCCTTTCATCACTGCACAGCCTGAATTAATGTTATATTGTCACCCTTGAGTAAAATACGTCCTGAAAAATAATGAAAAACGCATTTTATATATTATAGACATCCAACATCAGTGAAAGATGAGCAATTTTTCTTTTAAATATTTAACACAACACAGCAGGAAGCCAGGCTTAGCTGAGTTTGTAGCGCGTCTGAATATTAATTCAGGACTGTGAGCTTGAATTTGGCCAGTCTCTGTGATGCTTGATATACGCCATTGTGTCTCACTGTCATTCATCTTGCAGCCCATTCAAGTGGGAAAGTTATCAGTTACTTGCAAAGACAGGTGTGCTTGTGTACTGACTAACCTTCCAGGATCCCAAGAAACAGTGGTTAGTTTCAATGATCATCTATTAGCCACCTATGGCATAAAAGGACAATAAACATTCAAATACAAAACAGAAAACAAGAGGGGCAAGATGGCCCTATATCGCTCACCTGAGTGACCTTGAGTCACCCAACTTAAGTAGATTATATAATACATGTACACTCAAAATTCCAGAAAAACGAGATGAGCAAGTAGTTAGATTTGTTTTAAAGATGTAACAGATGCATAGAAGAGTTGTGTGATAACAATAGTATCCTTGTGCGGATATCTGGAAATCAGATATCGAAAGAAGATATCCATATAAAGAAAACCAGCCTCCCCTCCTTGTGACTATGTTTTTCGACGATTCGCAATGGCTGGAACAAACATGGTAGAAGTTCACCCATGGTAAATGTCAGTGAAATTACATCGAAATCAGGTCAGTAGTTTCTGACAAAAGGCTTTTGATGTTTTTACTATAGCTGCCTATATAGTAAACTAACACCACTTTGGCGTTCATGTTTTTTAACAAATCACAATGGCTTGAACAACTTGGTAATGGGTCACCCAAGGAACATTATTCTGAAATTGTTTTAAAATCAATCTGGTGGTTTTTGACAAGAAGACTTTTTAAGTATTTACTAAAGCTTATATTGTAAACTAACCCTACCCCTTGGGCGCCATGTTTTTTGACAAATCACTTTGGTTTGAACAAACTTTGTGAAGGGTCATCCAAGGAACATTTCTGTGAAATTATTTTAAAATAGAGCAAGTACTGTAGTTTCTGACAAGAAGATTTTTTAAGTTTTTACTATAGCTTATATAGTATATTAACCCCACCCCCTGCCCGCCATGTTTTTTGACGAATCACTACGATTTGAACAAACTTTGTGAAGGGTCCTTCAAGGAACATTTCTGTGAAACTATTTTAAAATTGAGCAAGTAGTTTCTGACCAGAAGATTTTTAAAGTTTTTACTAATTAAACTTGCCCCGCCCCCTGGTGGCCATGTTTTTTGACGAATAAAGATGGCTTGAACAAACTTGGAAGAGGGTCACCCAAGGAACATTTCTGTGAAGTTAAATGTATATCCTAATTGGCCCAGTGGTTTCAGAGGAGAAGCTAAAAGTTAAAGTCGGACGACAGACACCAGGCAATCACAAAAGCTCACCTGTGAACCTTCGGCTGACGTGAGCTAAAAACATTAAGGTCAAGACACTACTCAACTAGTGGTGCACTGTATTACCGGCATACTGATATATACTGCAATACAGAACCAATATCACGATAGGCTTCTGACATGCAGTTTCTGAGTTCAAAACGAGACTACAGCATAGTGTGCGCTGGTTTCCTGTTTGAAATATTTTACATATTCGAAATGTGGCAGCCCATGTGTGTTAGACTGTGTCATATTTATACAAATATTTACTTATTTTGCTGATACCTTACCAACAACAACACACATAATTCAGGGCTGGCGAAATCAACCGTCCGAGTCGTCCGTGTCGTACAAACGGCGGTCCGGACGACTGCATTTATTATTTTTACTTGTCCGTGGACGACCAATAAATCTGTGATGATTTCAGAAGGAACCGCATCATTTGCTTAACGTAAAGATTGTTTTCATAATTGTATCGTATTTTGTTCGCATATTTCTAAACATAGTTAGTGGAAATTCCTAGTTCTATTATTAGAAGCAAGACGCGCAGTGAATAAAAAATCTGATTGGTTCAATTCAGAGTTGTAATCCTGCAGACGGGTTCGCGTTTTTTTAGTTAATCATTACCTAAAATTAACGCACTGTTTGTTTGGAAATAATGCACAGTCTAATGAAAACACAGACGACACATTTGTGTCAAAATGGACCGGTTTCTTATTAAACGACCAAAGAACGATGACGTTCCTCACGAAACTCCGCCACAGAAAAAAAATAAAAAAGATTATGATAAGAAGTACGATACCACACAACGCAAACGCACCTTTCAACAATCATGGTTAAATGAGTTCCCGTGGTTACGGATTGATGATGATGGGTCAGCTAAATGTCGAGTATGTCGGCAATTTCCGACTCTAGCAGACAAAAAGAGTGGTCTCTTCACCGGAATGACCGTGACCCGCAAGGAAACACTTGCAACACACAAAGGAAGTGCAAAGCATGCATCATGCCAGCTTAAGGCAGAACATGAACAATTAAAGAAAACTAGTACCAAGTACGTTGGGGACCTTGACAAAACAGTACAGAAATACAATTCAAGCCAGACCGATAGGTTCAAACTTTTATTTAACACAGCGTATGCTGTTGCTAAACACCGTAAGCCCTTTTCTGACTACGAAATTTATTGTGAGGTGCAGAAAAAAAACGGTCTTGATCTGGGAAATGACCACCTTAATAGAAAGGCTTGCACCGACTTTATACAGAACATTTCAGACGCACTACACGAGGGTGTGAGTTCGAAGCTCAACAAATCAAAGTTCTTTACCGTCATGTCTGATTCAAGTACAGGTATGTTTCATTACAACTACTTTTGTTCTTTATTCATGGTGTAGCTTTTATATCATTCAATAACTACATGGTCATTAACACATATCAACGTGTACCTGTCATTTATTTTAAAGAGCATGATTTCAGATGTTTTATGCTTTAACAATCAATCATGAAAATAGTGCATTGCAATCATCAAGCTCTCATTTATAGATTGAGTTTGTATGTTTTATAACAAACCATAACTTGAACTAAAGCTTGCACAAAGCTGTTTGTTGCATCTAGTGCATATTGAACAGTATTTAGCTTTAAAATGAATCCTGTTTGTGTATTTTCAGACTCTGCTATTGTTGACCAGGAATGTATCCTTGTTCGTTTCGTGGACCCTGAGACAAAGGAACCAGTCACTCACATGGCGAGTATTGAAGCTCTTGAGACACCTGATGCAAACGGAGTTTTTGCAACCATCAAACGAGGACTACAGGCCATCAACATTGACATGGAGAACACCGAATCTAACAAACGACCAGCTCTTGTTTGTGTTAACATGGATGGTGCTAGTGTAAATATGGGTGCTAAGAATGGAGTTGCTCGTAAGCTGTCAGACTGTGTCAATCACCCTGTTGTTATTACCCACTGTGTAGCACACC
This sequence comes from Panopea generosa, assembly GCA_029582155.1. NCBI lineage: Eukaryota > Metazoa > Mollusca > Bivalvia > Adapedonta > Hiatellidae > Panopea > Panopea generosa. The sequence goes on from CM055898.1 coordinate 24,990,204, forward strand.
GTCTTGAGCTTGGGGTATTAGATGCTGCCAAGAAATTGCCATACCTGGACCAGTTTGAACAAACAATAAAGCGCATATACAAATTTTACTCATTCAGTCCAAAGAGGCGCTCACACCTGCATGCTATTGGTGACATTCTTGAGCAAGACCTGGTAATGTATTCCGACATCAAATCTATTCGCTGGGTTTCAAGCAAGGAGCGTGCTGTAAGAGCCGTCCTGAAGGATTATGAGGCAACAGTTACACACCTGGAACAAATCTTGGGGACATCAAGCAAAACTGATGAAAAGGCACAAGCCAAAAAGATCCTCAGTGACATTAAGCAGATCAAATTTGTGAAGTACATGCACTTAATGATGGATATCTTAAGGCATGTTACTGCTGTAAGCAAGTTGTTCCAACTGTCTGACCTTCTAATCTTTGAAGTGCAGGAGGCAGTGGACACACTATACACACGACTCCATGCCATGAGTGTGAGCCCAAGTGACACCATGAAGACATTCTACAGTGACTTTGATCCACAGTCTAGACTTTACAAAGGTGTTAAACTGAATGGACCACTTCCGAAGCCTTTTGGGGAAGACAATGTTATCATTGACTTTATCAACAATGTCACTCAGGATGTGCTCAATAGATTCAGCAATCTGTCAGATGCACCGATTGTCTACTTCAAGATCTTCGATCACAGAGTTTGGCCAACTTCTCTGAAGGACATCGCTGTCTATGGCAATGATGCAATTGCGTCATTGTGCGAGTACTACAAAGATCTGCTCACTGATGAGGAACTGGCTAACATTCCCCAAGAATGGCAGCAATTCAAAGTCAGGATGTCTGTTCAGAAAAGTACACATCCCCTGGCTGCTATGTCACAAATTCTGCAAATGAACGAGAAGACATTTGAACATCTGAACACACTGTTGGAATTGCTCTTGACCTTCTCACCATCAACTGCAGCCTGTGAACGGTCATTTTCGTCAATGAACCTTATCAAAACACCAACAAGGTCGACTCTAAGTCAGACAAATCTCCAACATCAGATGCGGATAGTGTTGTCAGGGCCTTCACTACAAGACTTTGATGCTTCTGAAAGTGTTCTACACTGGCTGAACAGCAGTACAGGTGGTAGGCATCTGGTCCACAAGCCCCGGGCTCCCAAAGCCTCTACCAGCAATGTCTCTGTAGAACCCCAATTCGAGGAGACAGAGTTGATGACAGAAGTTCTTCAGAAACTTGGTGATGGCGAGACCCGGCAGAAGTTAAAAAAGGCTATCTCTGCGAACCAATGCTGCCTTCAGTAGTCAACATGATTTACAATGTAAAATAATTAAGGTGCATTAAAGATTGAGAAATCTAACATGTTTTTGTTTATTTTAGTATAAATATGTCCAAATTATACGGACAAGTGGAATTTTTATACGGACAAGTAAACTTTTAGGTTTGGTTGTCCGTGGACAAGTAAGATTTTTGCAGATTTCGCCACCCCTGCACATGTCAGAGGACACATTTAATTCTGGTTCAATAGAAAATTAACAAAGAAGTACCAGCAAATGTGGTTGCACGTAGAATTTGCCAGAGAAGTGAAATGTGTAGGTGGCTAGACAAATTTAATTACACATTTACAAAGGCATCATCAACAAATCTCAGTCAGAAATACTCAGCGTGCATAAAAATTTGATTTGAGATTGGTCAGTGTTAGTTTTAGTCCGATATTGATGATGTTATGTTTTGATAAAATCATTTTCAAATAGAGTCTATATATAGATGTTTTTTTTTCTTCTTTCAAACCAAAGAGATGATTCTTAAAGGAAAATATCAGGATATGTATCACGATACATTGATCCTGTATCACAATACAAAATTCTTCATGACACTCATCCCTTTATTCAATTGATTTAAAGCACTTAGATGCAAGTGGTATTTCTAGCAATTTAAGAGCAGATACAGTTGATGGCAGTTTTTGTTGTTGTATGGTGTTAAGCTTCGCTATCAACAATTGTTCAGTCATATCGCGACAGTGTCTACTTAAGACAACATTCTGAGTGCTGTCACACTGGAGTATCATGCCACAGACACGTTATGATACCCCACCCACTCACATTATACTGACACCGGGCTGACCAGACCTAGAACTCTAGCTTCAAGTGAGGGAGCTTCTAGTACCATTTTCAAGTCTTTGGTATGACCCGGTCGGGGATCAAACCAACGACCTTCAGCATGCGAGGCAGACGCTCTATCGCTAGACCATGCTGCAGTCTGATTGCAATTTAAGCATACAGTTATGTATAAAACAAAGAACACATCAAAACAACCACTCATTATTTCCAGTGTTTCTCCTTCTCATTTACACGACTATTGGTGAGATATAGATGATACCATGTTAGCAACAACAGATTTAAGTCTAGCAAACAAACACATGTTCGTAAATCTGCTATTAATGCGCCTAAAAATAATTGCAAATTTGACTGATGAAATTAAGAAAACAACAAATTAAGTTTGTACACAAACTATTTGACTCAGTTATAACTGTTAGTTTTTATGCTTTTGCATAATTATCAGTTTATCTATATTCGAAAAAGTTTAAGACCAACACAAGATAAACAGTCCCTGCTGATCAAGCAAAAGTTTATATGAACTCCCATATTATTATGTAGACAATAGAATACATAATATATTACGAAATGAATAAACTAAAATCAACTTTAGTTATCAAACAAATAATTTGGATCAATGATCAACAAGTATGGAGAAAACCTCAATACCCTATAGTTTGCAAGGCTTTCACTCTTTGGAGGCACCCGGTTTAAATATCAACATATCACCGACATCCAAACTTATTGGTGAAAAACCTCAATGAAAATGGGGTGAACCACAGACCTTCCACATATTCAACTTTCCCACAAAAATTTCTGGACTAAGCTGGGTTCAAACCAATGACCTCAATAGTGAGAGAGCAGCAATCAGAAAACTAGACCATTCAGCATTGAAAGACGCCATTTATCATTTTAATATGTTGTGTTGACAATATGAATTTCATCGCAATATTATACAAACCTAATGTTTTTCTGGTTTTGTTCTTCATGTGCACTTCCTCTGCCTCGTCCAATACCAAGTTCATGTACTCATCAAATCCCTGAAACAGTCACAACATGTGGTAAAAAATACAAATGGAAATAAAATGAAAATGTAAACAAGCATGGAATCTCATTGACCCATGTCTTTATTAGACAACTTTTTTCTTTTTAAAATGTATCACTTGAATCGGGCTCCACAAATTCATGTGGATGAACTTCCCTGCCCAAACATGGTCAATTAATGTTGGAATACTCCATTGTCCGAGTTGTTCATTGTCATATATGTTCAAATATGGACAAGTGAATTGTTTTAAATTTACAGTTCCTGTAAAATAATGAAAAATGAAAAGACTTGAGACATTCTAAAAATTGCTATTTCATTTATAAACAAAAACTGGTTTCATCCAAAAGGACCTTTAAAGTTTGAGCATGATTTGTACATAAACTGTATTAACTTGTTTCCCAATCCAAGTAAAATAAGTAAGTTAAAACTAAATGGACAGTCTAATGGATAGTGTTGACTGCCCATACCAGAGGTTGCGGGTTTGATCCCCAGCTCGACCTGATGGACTCAAAGAGTGGTTCATATAACCTCTGAGCTTTCATCACAATCAAGCTAAAATAAATGAGTATAAATTAAAACTAAATTAAATAAGGTATTTGAAATCTTTTAATTCATGGCATTTAAAAAGTACTTTTCATTTAGTAAATGGTTCTTTGTCATTTGTAAAATGTTTTGACTGAAACTGTCTTGTACTGCCAGACAAGCAGATCTATCAACAAATAAAGATTCAAAGACACTTTCCCAATGACAAATAAGCTTTTGAAAGATTTTGTCACTTTTAATATGTATATCTAGTGCATTTAGATAACACTCTGTTACAGCCCAACATTCAGATTTCTTAAAATTGCCCCATCTTGATTTGTTTATAATAGAAAATGACCAAACTTGGCCATTTATGATATATTGATGCAGTTCCACATGTAGAATTAGTTACAAGCCTGCATATTTAGTAAAATAAGCGTTTTGAATGACAAAAAAAATCACAAACTCTCAGTATTATTATTGAAAAGGAATGTTGATGATTTCTGAAATACACATTTACATGATGGTTAACGGCAACCTTTAGAGTTTTTCACATGTGCTTAAAATATAATTAAAATTGCTGCCAAAACAAGCTAGACCAGTGTATAAATCTGATATAAAACCACAGGTACCAGTCACAGAATCTTTTTTAGCATTTATATAATGCCCAATGGTAATGTAGCTATATACCAGGCCTTCTAAAATTCCAAAATGCAAATCGCTCCAGGTTTTTTAATACTGTAAGAATCGCACTTATTTAAAAAAAATCACTTTGGTATATGCCTTTACATATATGTATACCCCTCCCACCATGTCAGCTGCACCATGAATTTTTCTCCGTTTATTCATTAATAGGGAACTATTTCAAGTTTATCTGTCTATTATTTATAACATACTTTATCACGTGTACATTTCAATGACTGACATTATGTATCCGCTTTACTGAATAATTTTCATTATATAAAAAATGCATGATCGGAACCGGAAGTGTCAAAAGTACCGGAAGCTGTGTGAAATAATCACCGTGGAAACCAATGTAACAGTTCTTTTTTGATATGCGTTGTGCTGTAGCTTGCCACTATGTACAATTTCCAAAATCAGCTTGTATATAAAATTAAAGTCATTTTTAAAAAAAATGAAACAAACAAGTACACTGCACGTTTTATCAAATATTTTAATGATGCAAACAATATTCGGTCCGACCGTCCCAGCATTGGCTAGCAGTATATCAAAGAAATTACAGATGCAAACACAATCTTTTGATGAACTGACAGAACGCTATGGGTCGCTGACCACACATCGAAGGCGTGCTACATAGCAATACTCTTCCTATAAACTCCCCCTAATATCATTAATGGTTTAGTCAAAATTGATATCATTTCGCACAGCAAGTGACAAAACAATCAGATGTTTGGGTCAAATGATATTGCCACAAGGCGTATTTCACAGGTCATTATGGCATGGTAAGAGCAATTTACGAGATTTTATATGACCGATAGAAAATATCTGGACCTATTTTTTATAAAACTTTGAAACGGAAACCGGTTTTGAACTTCAGAAATTGGTCCAAAAACAGGCAATTTTAGAAGGCCTGCTATATACTATATATCCATATATAAAACAGAGATTGTGACCATGCCTGTGAATAAAGCAGGTGGAAGCAATTTATTCTGTTGAACCCAGGATTGAACAGCGGTCTCTGACGCGAGCAGTCAACACTATCTACTGCACTCACTACCAATTAGACTTAGACAATTAAACTAGAGTTTAACCTGGGTTTCTACAGACACTGCAGCCCGGGTCATGGCAATAGCTCTCCTCGGCATTTGTCCGGCGAGCTGTTACATGTTCAAGGTATTCCAGTGTAATTATACCCCATTTAAATTGAACCCAAAATATAGTATACATACTGCTATACATCCTTCTAGGCGTAAATTGGTCTGTTCATAGAGCCACACTTGTACACGTGACCTCTGAAATATAACAATCATCTAGTCACTGTATATAAACATAAATAATGATGTATACTATACATTAATACAAAATCAATACCAGTAAACTCCAATCTTCAATGCTTTTTCTATAAAATAATTACTAATTATTGTGAATAAAAAAAATGAAACATAATAAAAACAGGGGAAATCATTACTGTAACTTACTAGTGTTTTTAGAAGAATAGTGATTACACCTCGTTAGGTAAGAAATAACTTAATTACCACCATACTTATAGACTATTTACAGACTTTAAGAGCAAATTTTGGGTGAAGCTAATTTCGCTACGACATGGGCATATCATAGAAATTTAATGCAGTGATTTTCCCAAAATCACCTTTAGTGTGGTAGCAAATAAAATCTCATGCCTGAACTCTAATTATATAATTGTAATATGTTAAATGTGTTGAATCAATTTTACAACTGATACAAAGATAATGGTAAAGATACTTACATTTTGTAGATACCTGAAAATAAGATTCTGTGTGTATGTTAAGGATAAATATGTGACATTTTTATTGACCTGAGCTGGAATTTATTTTTCGGGTTAAAACAATGTCTCCCCCATCATTGTGATCCTGTCCCTACATCTACATCATACGTCAACACAGTCGCACTCGACTATTATGGGATCGGTTATTAGACATCATGGAGACTATTGCCGGGCGAGGGTTAGAATGCATATTGAAATTATGAATTCTATTACTTTGAATGGGGGAAAAAAGATGCTTTTTAACATTGGGGATGGGGCAGAATAACAGCCCTAAAATGGGCAAATGAAAGCCATGGATTATGATCAATTTTAACAAATGCTTAACTACGACTATTACTATTAGATCAGTTTGTTTTCTAGACTAAATTATCAAAGATCTCTTAGGTAAAGCCTATTAGTTAGGATTCACAGCTATGTTTTGGTCAAAAACCATGTTGAAAAGGACTAAAATGATTATCATTTCCGAAATGAGTTAAGATATTTGATACTAATATATGTTCTTTTAGTTCTGATGCAATGCATGTATGTGACATTGGTTTACAATTAAAAGATTTACATTTAGGAACTTTTTTGTACATGTTGGAGCAATTGTTGAACATTACTATCATACAAAGCTTAAGCAATCTGTAACCATTAACTTTTGTTATCTCAAGAACAAATGTACTAGCTTCACCAGACATATGGATTAAAAGACGTTCATGACGATGTTCAGACGTTTAACGATAAAATCCTTTCTTATAAATATTTCGACATGTGTTTTCGCGAGTAAAATTCAGAGCTTAACCTCTCTTTAACTTGCAATGATATATTATTAAAGAGCATGAAATAACATTAAACAAAAGGATACGATGGGCTGGACCATCACTTTCTGAACTTTTGCTCCTCCTTTGTATGCCATTTTTGGTTTTGAAATGCACGTTGTCTTCACGCTATCCCGGAAAATGGCGGCTACTAATCGGTGTAATCATTAAATTCACGATATTATGCGAATCACACTGCAACTCGGGCATATTGTTTGAATTCTGCATATTTTTATGATAACCTACGATTGATCTAATAATAGAAATATATACAAAAAAATACGCTCAGAAAAGTTTTAGTCAGTTAAAACATGGAATTATATACAAGTCCTTGATTTAAACTTATCTATTTTACTTCGAGTGTGTTACAGGTTCTTACATCTTCGGCTAATCACGCTCAATCAACGCCATATTACTTCGAGGGCAAAACTATTCTAACTACATATTTTACGAAAATGTATTTTTGTTATAACTTTAACTGTAATATGGTAATACATAACCTATAAAAATATTAGGCTTGAATATATTTTATTTTGTTTAATATTTACATATTACAAAAATATTCTATCTCAAGAGGATACATTGTTTAGTGCAAAACTATTCTAACTGAAGTTGGAATAGTTTTGCATTACACTTTAGCCAATGCAGTTAATTTTTCTATTGCAAAACTATTCGAACTCAAGTTAGAATAATTTTGAATGCATAAAATACTTCCCTTTTTAATATAATATTTTTAAATCCTTTAAATTTTTATTTATATAATCATAATCTATCATCATTGTACTAAAAATAAAAAATAAAAATATTTTATTTAAAAAAATAAAATAATTCATTGTTTATTTTTAACTTCGACAAGTTTGTTTCTTTCCATAGTTTGATAAATTTGAAAATTCCACCCGGCATTTGGATTATTAGGTAAGTATTTATATATATTTATATCCTTTTACTTTAAATGACACGTTTAAGCATAGTTTATTATGTTTTTTTTTAAACTTATAAATATTTAGAGAAGAAAGGACTCATCTGATATGAAGTGGGTGGGGGAATTTTTTTTTGCTATGATAGAGTCCACATTTTTAAAACAATTCTTATCTAACTTGCACAGATGCTTGGTATGGATAATATTTCGGACAAATTAATCAACCTAAGACTAGTTGAGGTATGTCCTGTTTAACACAAAAATATTGACTTTTTGATCTTGTAGGCCACATTTTTCAACCGATTGTATCCAAACTTGCACAGATGCTTAATTGGTACGGATAATATCTTGAAAAAGTTCTGAAATGGGCCAAACCGACTAAAGGCTAGTTGAGCTAAGCAATGTTTAACACCACAATATGGACTTAAACAAACTAGGTCACGTAGGTATTTCAGATGAGTGATTTTAGGCCCTTGTAGGCCTCTTGTTCATGATCAGACAGGCACCCACAGACTATCCTTATTAAGCTAGTCAATCAAATTCCATGCATAAAATGTCTGCTCCTGAAAGGATTCGAACCCATTACAGTTAGGAGCCAGTGCTTATCTATATAAACGTTTTTTTTGTCTTCAAGAACTTTTCTTTCTTATTGTTTTCTATCAATATTACCTCTGTATGAACAGACCTTCTCTTTTGAATGTGGCTGGTTAATTAGGCAATAAACTTTCAATATTGTTAATTATACAGTTTTTTTATAGTTTTTTTAGAATGCTCTCTATAAAGGCTACAACACACCAGTGTCATGCACAAAACTTTGGTGCTGGGAAGCAGTGTGTTGCCAACAGCTATGTGGCTATGATTCACGCCATTTGGCCGCCAGTTTCAGTCCTGTCAAAGATGAAGTTTAATTTGAAGTACATGTAACTCATGTTTCTATAATACATCTTGAAGATCAAACACAGTCTGATTCAGAATTTGAAGGTTTTTCCGAAATAAGTGATGGTGAATACTCTTGTGTGCTTCAGATTGCAGAGGAGAAAAAGAACGCCTACATAGAAGAATCTGACTAACTGAATGATTTATCAGACCTAGACTCTATTATAAGTCATAGGTCTATAGACAAACTATAAGATGAACATTTTACAGAGATTTTATTAGGTGGTGATATTGATGATGTTGATGTTGATGATGAAGACAATATACCCTTAGCTTTTCTTGAGATTGTTTCTCAGAATATGATACCTCTGGAAGTGAATACTTGTTTACGGATTTTGAAACAAAAATGTTACACCAAAACGTGTCTGATTCTGATATGGTAACATCAGAAGATGATTCTAGATCTCAATTTTTCCTTAAAAAGATACGAGTAATTTAAGCAGTAAAACTGTCAAAGAAAAGGGTTACAAAACTGAAAAGGGGTCAAAGAGTAAAACGAGAGATGGTTAACAGTCAAGGCAGTATTCGAGAGGGAGTAGGTCGTGATATAGATAGGAAGATGGAAAATGGTCAAGGGGATAATTGTACGTAAGAAGATTTTAATGTAGATAGGGAGATGGTAAATGGTCAAGGAGTATTCATGAGGGAGTAGGTTGTAATATAGATAAGGAGATGGTAAATGGTCAAGAAGGTATTGGTGAGGGAATAGGTCATAATGTTAATAGGCAGATGGTAAATGGTCGAGGGGATATTGGTGAGGGAATAGGTCATAATGTAGATATAAAGATGGTAAATGGTCAAGGGGATGTAGGTGAGGGAGTTGGTCATAATGTAGATAGGGAGATGGTAAATGGTCAAGGGAATATTGGTGAGGAAGTAGGTCATAATGTAGATAGGCAGATGTAAATGGTCAAGGGGATGTAGGTGAGGAAGTAGGTCATAATGTAGATAGGCAGATGTAAATGGTCAAGGGGATGTTGGTGAGGGAGTAGGTCATAATGTAGATAGGCAGATGGTAAATGGTCAAGAAGATATTGTTGAGGGAATAGGTCATAATGTAGATAGGCAGATGGTAAATGGTCAAGGGGATATATGTGAGAGAATAGGTCATAATGTAGATAAAGAGATTGTAAATGGTCAAGGGGATATTGGTGAGGAATAGGTCATAATGTAGATAGAGATATTGTAAATGGCCAATTGGGGGTGGGGGGGATGGGTGGGTGGGGGGGGGGGATACATATACCATGCTCCATACCCACCACAACCCCACCATGCCCCAATATTTGATAACATGCCCAAAAGTCAAAATAAACCAAATTTCTGGAGTAAATGACAACCATATCTTTACCTTAAATTCTCACAGGGGTGCAGAATATCTGATATCCGAGGAAAGTCCCCGTTCCGCTACAAACACGCTTCCACACTTATCCCCACGTTTGACTGCAGATGCACGAGGTTTAAAACCCAGTGGAAGGTTTTTTAACATCATATATTTTTTTATCATTAAATTTAATGGAGTAAATAACAACTATCCTCCCACCTGAACTTTACTAAAATACAGTATTTTTTTTTTGATATCAATGTTTTGCGGGGGAGGCCCTCGTACTTTTCCTCCTCCCAGCAGAGAAGGCCCACGTACCATCACTAGCCCCTTCCAAAACTGTCCCTCACGTTTTGACTCAATAGGGTATGAGGTACTGGGTTTGAAATCCCTGTTATATAAGGTCCATAAAGCTACTATGGACATTTTTTAGACCTTGATATTTATATATATATATTTTATTAGGACCCAATTGGAAATAAGTTGTAAAACTTAATGGGTTATCCTGTGTAATATATATGTCTGAAATGTATATACCTAATTGTAACAGCAATATGCTATAATTGATGATTATGAAACAGATATACGAACACTATTTAGATATGTTACCATGTGATTTGAGAACATATATTTGTAAAATTCGATTATCGACACATTCATTAAGAATACAAACAGGACGTTATGCGAGAAATAGAACTCCTAGAAATGAACGCTTCTGTCTATATGTCTATATTGTAATTCGCAGGATTTAGAAGATGAATTTCATTTTATTTTGATATGTCCTTGCTATTTAGATTTAAGACACCAATATATAGGCAACTATTTTTTCCAAAAACCTAGTATGTTTTGATTCATAGAATTATTACAGTCAGATAATAGAACTACTTTTTTTAATTGTGCTTTATCTATTAGATTGTCTTTGACACATAGCTGAATGTTGTCATCCTCTCATTAAATTTCAGCACTCGAACACTGCTATATGGAAGTATATGTATGAATAATTAAGTCGTTTTAGAATATCGTACTGTATTTGATAATATTTACAAAAACGAATATATCCAACAAGTTAGCTAGAATTAAAAGACTTCAAGCATAACAGTATTATAAACAATTTTAAATTGACATAAACGATGTATATATATATATATTGTGTGTGTTTGTGTGCGTTTCCACATGATATGATCAAAATATATTTGTTAACAAATGTATAGTTATGACGATGTACTATGAATAAGTCAAATAAAATATATGTTCTGTTCTGTAACACTGTGATTTAGTATTTGTATATTAATGACTTTTATCTGTGACAATTGTTTGTATTTCATGACATATATATTCACGAATAAATATATCTGTCTATCTCATTATTAAGTGTATAACAATGATCTTGATAAACTGCATGTCAGTGTTGTAGCTGACTCTAAAATGATGTGCAAGCCCACCAGGTTTTAGCGGTGTCTGGGGGCATGTCCCAGCAGAAATAAAAGATACATTTCCTGCGTTCTGAGGGCATTTCCAGGAGATATAATGATGCGTTACCAAAAATATGTGCAAGCCCGGACATTGTGGTGTAACGGCAGCTACGCCACTGCATGTATACTGAACGGAACAGCCAGCCCGCCAATATAGAGTAACGTACCCATTTCAATAATTATAAAAGTAGTTATATTGCTGTCAAATTTAATAGCACAGACTTTGTTATTGTTATCCTAAATTTTATTTCTTACTCAAGTTAAAAGTTCAAGGAGCTTGCTTTTACTCTTTTTGAGAAAATACACACAACGTCATGTTGCGGATTAGCTTATTAGAATAAAATGCTTGTTCCAAGATCGACTACTCTAGTAACGCTGTGTATATTTATAGGTACAGTTGTCTACCGTTAACTATCATTTGTTCCCAAATTTGTCATAATCTCGCTGTCCAGATGCACCGTGTTCAATCGTTTCTGGAAGAGGCGGTGGATGTAACGTTGGATGACAGTGGAATAACGTTGAACGGTGGTGGGATTCGCGATATTGATTACTTACATGTGTGCCTCTTCAGTAGCAGTCTCACACTTGATCTCGATAAACATCTATACTAAATAGGTAAGCAGTCTTCTTCATCATTTCACACTTCCAGCACGGAATAGGTTGATTGACTATTTAGCGTCTTATTTATGCCATCGAAGGCTAACAGACGATCAGTTAACCTAACCACTGTTTCCTGGGATCCTGGAAGGTTAACCAGTACTCGAGCACACCCCATCTCCGCAAGTAACTGATAACTTTCCCATTGAATCAGCGGTGAGAGACGAATGATAATGAGGCGCAATGTCGTATATCAACCGTCCAATTCTGGCCGCGTGGTTCAAGATTGCTCCAGGCGTTCGCCCAGGTTGAGAGATCGCTTCTTTAACATATTTCTTAATTATGTTGTCTCCACAAATAATGCTTTTAGTGTTGTCCGGGATGACGAAAATGTCCGGCTTGGGAACAATGTTTATAAAGAGCGAAAATGTTTCTTCACATTTTTGTTTGTCTGTCTTGATTTTGACGTTTTTATTTTTATAATATTATCTATAAAAACAAAATTACCTCTATGATTTTCAAATTTTTTTCGTACCTGTTTAAACTAGTATATAATTTTTATATTATAATGTGTGACTTATAAAGGTCAGTCTCACAAAGATGGCTTTACTTTAAGGCGATATGTTTGCTCTTGGACACAACAGTTATTTAACCCATAGAAAATTTGTTAATGCAAAACAAAAACTGACATAAAACTGTAAAACCAAATGCCACAATTTATTTATGTTTGATGAAATAATGGCTGCTGATTGAGTAATATGGTTTGTAAACAGTTCCTTTAGTGCAGACTACACATGCCCAGCGTTATTGTGATTGCGCTGTTTGATTCAAGACGACAACCACTATCGGCACTTTTGACACAGTGGCTTCTGCTATTTGAATGTGCGCTCGTAGTGTACGTTGTTACAATAATGCAACGTATCATTTGAGTTCATGCTGTGTCCTATGAGTTTATGCTGTATCATTTGAGTTCATGTTGTGTCCTTTGATTTTATGATGTGTCCTTTGAGTTTATGCTGTATCATTTAAGTTCATGCTGTATCTTTTGATTTTATGATGTGTCCTTTGAGTTTATGCTGTGTCCTTTGAGTCCATGCTGTGTCCTTTGAGTTTATGCTGTATCATTTGAGTTCATGTTGTGTACTTTGATTTTATGTTGTGTTCTTTGAGTTTATGCTGTATCGTTTTAGTTCATGCTGTGTCCTTTGAGTTTATGCTGTGTCCTTTGAGTTCATGCTGTGTCCATTTGAGTTTATGCTGTATCATTTAAATTCATGCTGTGTCCTTTGAGTTTATGCTGTGTCCTCTGAGTTCATGCTGTGTCCTTTGAGTTTATGCTGTATCAGTTAAGTTCATGCTGTGTCCTTTGATTTTATGATGTGTCATTTGAGATCATACTGTGTCCTTTGAGTTCATGCTGTGTCCTTTGAGTTTATGCTGAATCCTTTGAGTTTACGCTGTATCATTTGAGTTTATGCTGTGTCCTTTGAGTTAATGCTGTATCATTTGAGTTCATGCTGTGTCCTTTGATTTTATGCTGTATCATTTGAGTTTATGCTGTTATCTTTGAGTTTATGCTGTGTCATTTAAGATCTTGCTGTGTCCTTTGAGCTCATGCTGTGTCTTTTGAGTTTATGCTGTGTCCTTTGAGTTTACGCTGTATCATTTGAGTTTATGCTGTGTCCTTTGAGTTTATGCTGTATCATTTGAGTTCATGTTGTGTCCTTTGAGTTTATGCTGTATCATTTGAGTTTATGCTGTGTCCTTTGAGTTCATGCTGTGTCCTTTGACACTGGAGGTCGAAGGTTCAAATCCCGACGGGTTTGGATTTTTATCTTGATGCAGCGGGTTGCTCACCCAGCAGCTAGTTAAATTGAAGAGTACCGAATGTCTAACAGCCTGACGCCTGGCAATGATAGCTTTCGGGAAGTTACTGTGTATAGCATAAAGGTGTCTCATACGCCCAGTGTGGCTGGCCCCCTTTCATTAGAGGTGACACTATAATAAACAATCACTTTACTTTACTTTATAAGTTGGCATGCATTGCTTTTGTGATTTTCTGTGAATGTCATCCCTTTAAATATATTTCATTAACTATAGAAATAAGAAGGAAAACCAATTGTGGATTTACACCTATACAAACCGGCCTGAAGGCTTTAGAGAGAATCACCATATGGCTCGGATTTACCCACATAAAAGTTAATAGAAACATATAACAACAATGCAACCATAGCAACTATCACATAGACAAAGATACAAATATGATAGCCGATATACAGTAGCAAAACACCATCTCTGACGATGTATATAATCTATACGGGATGGAAAGGAAAAAACGAAATTAATGTATTTAGCATTTTAATAAAAAGTATAGAATGTTATTATTATTAAATGGATTAAAAATTGTACATTGAATATAAAATATATAAACAGACACAAACAGTTATAGCAGACAGCATCAACAAATATATATAATATACTATCAATAACAAATGGAAATTAAATTAACAATGAATCATGTATAAAAACTTAATGTTATGTCATGATATTTTGTTATTTAAATATGTTTAAATATCACTTGCACCATACAGGGACTGTAGTTTGTTATCTTACCAGATAAACTGATGGGATGTATTCAACCGCGTATATGATTTATTTAATAATGCAATACATATATTCGTAAATGTATAATAAATCATGGCACATTTGTTTTATCAATCACATCTGAATATACTTTTGTCTAGGGACGGTCTGTGTAACAGTCTGCTTTTGCACTCAATCCCACTGGTCCCTAGTTATATTATTTCAGAAAAAAGTCATAATGATCCTCACTTTTGTATTAGAATTCATAGACACATTGTTATGACTTTTTTATTGATTGCGTATTTTGATATGTTTTTATATAGCATTCTTTGGTCTACCTTGTTTCACTTCGTCACAATTCCAGGCCGTCTTGGCGATTTTTGGGTGTCGGACTCGCTGTCGCTGTTTGTTTTATTTTCAAACATCTTGGCCATTCTAAGAACACCCTTTGCCATATCAGGTTTTTCATAATCTTTTGTTTCAGTATTATCACATTTTACCACGTTACCTTGACCGCTTAAAACATCCTTAGAGGCACTTTTAGGTGTATCTTTAGTTTTCACTTTTTGTTTAGGTTGAATAGCTTGCTTTGGAGTCGCGCCTTTTGATTCAGTTTTCTGATTTTTACCAGTGTTACTCACAGGGTTCAATTTGATCTTTTCTTTCAGTTCTTTATTTACTAAATTTAGATTTGTATCACTTTTGACTTGTAACGTTGCTTCAGCTTGCTTTCCCATGGGTGAAGATTGGGGTCTTATATGACCAGTTATTGGCTCCTCGTACCCGTATATTGCTGGGGGAAGATCCGATGCGCTTTTGTGCTTTTTTACGCTTGCTGCTCTAAGACTAGCTTCATCAACATCCTCATAAACTGGAAGTTCAGCAGATGAAACACTATTCAGTCCTTCTTCATCACTTACATCAGCATAGTCATAAACTTCTTGCTGTTCTAACACTTTATATGAATGTTCTGAAACATCCGAATTGGACCCTCTTGGACTTCTCCCGTGTCCTTTCAATTCATTAGCATCATTTGTGGCATAGTCATACACATCGTCAGAAGGCACTGATTGAGAAGGCGAAAGTTGACAGGGAGATTTTGGTCGTACAGGAAAAGCATCTTTTGCATTTGGAAAAAGGTTGTTCGGTGATTTGGGTCTAGTAACATTCGGACTAGCAGAGTTTATGTCTCTTGACATGACAACTGGAGAAGGCGGTGGACGAGTCGGTGGCTCTGGTCGCCCTTTTGGTGCATTTTTTTCAGTATCGTTCATTTTAATGAGGTTTGGGTCATCTTTATTTGCTCCAGATTGGAACTCTATGTATGAATCTCCAACATGCACAGCATTTATATCTTCTGGAAATTCTGGGGTATTGTTTACATTAGGGATATCTATTGGCTTTGATTGATTAGTACCAGACATGTCCTTTGTGTGAGAGTACACATGTCCGGAGTCATCTGACGGCGGTGTTACATGTACTGACACAGCGGATATTGGCCTTATATGATCATATGATACCCCCGAGTCTTCTCGGCCTCGTTTAGACGTTGGTGCTTCACTAGCCTGTGTTGGCTTTCGGAAGTATGATATAAACTTGTCTGCTTTTGATTTGATCAAACCGAACCGACCCTTTGACTCTTTGGCTGCGCTATTACGTGACTTGCTCTCAACATTTATGTACGTATGACCATTAACATGTGTGTTACCCGTTTCAGGTTTTGATGTATCCTTGCCTTTTGTCATATTTGACCCAGTTGTGACCTGACCTTGTCCATATTCAGGGTTCGCTGCAGCTTCAGGAACAAATTCTATCTCGTCATATACAGTTCCAATTTCGTCTTCGTAATTGTTGGCATGCGCACGTTCCTTTTTTGCAGGTTTCCTTTTTCTGAATCATAATCATAATATAAGAACATGTTTCAAATATAAATATATGGTGATGTTTGAATTTTTTTATCATTTCGATTTCTTGGAATTTCTACAAATACTTACATTTCAAATTTATATATAAATAGCAATGTAGATCTAATAAGTGATTTTGACTTAATTGCATAATTGACAAATAAAAGTAACTTTAAATCTATGATAAAATACTTTTATCCTTCAAATGTATCATTACTAATTATACATACGTAGCATCACTCTGTTTCACATTTAAATTATGTACATAATTATCATCATTCATTTAATGATGAGTAGATCAGTACGCTCAAAGCAGAATGCCGTGCCGTACTTTATATTGTATGTAAATGAAGCCATTAAAGCTCAGGAATCTTTATAGAAGAAGCTTTCAGTTTAACCAAATGTCCTTCATATCTAACGAAATTTAGTAGTTACAACTGATGCTGACACATTATAGCTGTAATTAACATAACTGCCTAACAATTGTTTATAACCAGTACCGGAGGCAATAGGTTTGAACTCCAAAGATAACCAGTTCCTTCTAAACGGCATTGTTGTCGGTCAAAGCTGCTCAAGACAGTGGATTTAAACATGATTACTGCGACCAATGAGTTGCAATAACTCGGGATATTAATAATAATGCTAATAAAGTATAATTGAAGGAGATCTTATGCCATTTTCTTTTCAATACATAGTAGTCTGTGTATGACAATCCCTTTTATAAGTAGGGTTAGTTTAGACAACGTGTAATAATTTTACCTTTTCCATATGAAAAAAGCAACAACGGCGCCAACGATAGCAAGAATAATGATTGGTACTAAAACACCAGCTACAATTGCTCCCGTGTTACCATCGTTGTCGTCATCACCTAATCCTATAAAATGAAAGAAATGTTTAAATATATTATTTCTAATTAGTTCAGTCCAAAATCGGTTACAGAGGTTTTCTACAGGTCACTGAACTTACTGTTTTTAATTATAAGAAAGCATTTTACTGTACAGCATACTGCATGTACGTTACAAAGAAAAATGAGACATGATAACTTTTAACACAATATGCTACCAACACAGATACATCTGATTCGTAAATAAATAAAATATATCTATACAAAGTTACACTGCTTCCATATTACCAAAAACACTGTTTTTAACGTGTAATGATACGCGTAACATGATATGCGTTTATATTCATAAGTCAATCCAGTTATATGTGAATGTGCTAATCATGGGCGGAGATATATTATCAATGTAATAGTCAACGTTTCATTCCATGTATAACACTAACGGTAACATTGTACCAGTCAGCGCTGTGGTTTAATGGCAGAGCATCGGACTCAGGATTGATGGGCGGCAAGCTCGTTCCCCTTCGCGATCATGGGCTGAGCCCTTGAGCAAGACACTTTATTCTACCAGTTTAGTACTGGTTCCACCTAGTGAGACTTCGTGTCTGATGTATGTGTTGCAAGAACCTGTTTCACAATCAATATGAAGTAAATAAGTTTAAATATTATAATTGGAAACGCACCTTCGTCTGTACTAGTTGGTGGAGTTTGAGTGGGCGGTAGCGTTGTTAAACCAGGAACATGTTTGAAGCACGTGACGTCCAGTTCTTCTCCACCGCTTCCTTTATTTAAGAACAAAATAATCTGACAATCCGGTGACGTAAACTGATATATGCAAAGGTTTATTTCAAGTATCTAGGAAGACCAATTGTTTTTTTTGTTCCTCTTTACAGGGGAATAGAAAAAAAAATGAATTATGAACGTACATTTTGTTGAGTTATATAATAAACATAATCCCATATTCATGTTCATTTGGTATAAAATTTATTAAACTCGTTGGTAACAATAATATAATATGCTAGAGAGAGACTCGCTTACTATACATGTGTTAATTGGTTTAATGCATTCAATAATAAATTTGCACTCGTGTAATATCGAAAGTTCACTTAAATTAAGAACAATTAAAATAAACAAATTTTAGTAATTTTACCTGTGACAGACAACCAAATATTTGCAGGAGCATCGGTTGGGCCATTTTTATACAGATTCATCACTTTCAATTCGATAAAACTAGAATCAATTGTCACTGAATAGTTTTTGTGAAGGTTCTGTTCTTCAGGCAGCGATTCGGAACAATTAAGTGTTAATTCTCCACCAGGCAAACTAGAAACGGTTGAAGACGAGCAGGACGTCTGTCCATTTCCGGATGTTTCTTTATCCATTAATCGAACGTCCGCGACATGGACGATTATGCTGTTACTCGGAGCATATACAAAGCACGAACAGTCGGTTTTATTATCGAAGACGTCAGTTTCACGGTTAAACACCATGTTCACTTCGCTTCCATTTAGCTTCAGATCATCACAAAAATGTAACACTTGTGTTTCTGTTAAATACAAACATATGTCATAATTAAAGATATAAAAATGCAGCTCAAATTGAAAAACAGAAAATTATTTTCCTATCCAATAAGATTGCCTTTTTGATTATCAAATTCTGTATGAACTTATTTCGTTATGATGTACATGTATCATAACAGCGTATAGGCTTCATACATGTTAACCTATAACCACATGGCAGTAATAATCTCAAAGTATAATTACTATCAGAAAATTTACATTTGACAAATTATGTGTCTATATATAAAACTAATGGCGCCTTCCTAGTTTTGAAAATACTAGTTTCAAATAAATAAATTCAGAAATACAAATTAATATTGATATAAATTTGGTAACATTTTATAGATATATAAGTTTTTATTTACATTAATATAAAGCACCAAAGTACATGCACATGCTTGTAGAAATCAGTTATGTATTTATATATTAGCTTTAACAATAAAAACAACTGTTTTAAGACATTCTTAAAACTTACATCTGCAGTTTGTTTACAGTTTGAAAAAAACGTGCAATTTTTACTATGGACGGCATTGTAGGTGAAACTTTACTTACTATACTTACTACTTAACTTTTGATCATTATCTTTATATGACATAAAGTTGTTATGCAGTAGAACTTTCAACTGCTATCTTAGCAATAGTAAGTTTTACTCGATAAAAACTTTATTTGCCGAATTGTCACAATCACAAAGTCACATTTGTTTATATGACTGGCAAAAGCAATTGAAAAGACACTTAATAAAAGCTTTATATTCGAAAGTGGCCATATTATATTCCGTTAGGCTTATTTGCACGTTATTCGTTAATACTTACTATAATTTGTACTAAAAACCCTAATTTTATAAAATGCCCTTATCAAATTCGTTACATTTATGTATACAGAACTGAACACAACTTCTTTTATTTCGTAATATATTACATTGTACGGCACAATTTGAAATATATCATTATGACCTGTGGAATGTTAGAATATTGTTATTACAAATATACACATATGGTATGCAACAGCATTTGTAAATTTAACTTTGTTATTTTTATTTATATGATATGTAATTGCTATTATATATAGAACATTAAAATTCCCAGTTTATTATTTTTATCTATATGATATGTTATTGCTATTATATATAGAACATTAAAATTCCCAGTTTATCATTTTTATTTATATGATATGTTATTGCTATTATATATAGAACATTAAAAATCTCAGTTTATTATTTTTATCTATATGATATGTAATTGATATTATATATAGAACATTAAAAATATCAGTTTATTATTTTTATCTATATGATATGTTATTGCTGTTATATATAAAACATTGAAAATCTCAGTTTATTATTTTATCTATATGATAATTATGTTATTGCTATTATATATAAAACATTAAAATTCTCAGTTTATTATTTTTATCTATATGATATGTAATTGCTATTATATATAGAGAACATTAAAAATCTCAGTTTATTATTTTTATCTATATGATATGTAACTGCTGTTATATATAAAACATTAAAAATCTCAGTTTATTATTTTTATCTATATGATATGTAATTGCTATTATATATAGAGAACATTAAAAATCTCAGTTTATTATTTTTATCTATATGATATGTAATTGCTGTTATATATAAAACATTAAAAATCTCAGTTTATTATTTTTATCTATATGATATGTAATTGCTATTATATATAGAATATTAAAAATCTCAGTTTATTATTTTTATCTATATGATATGTAATTGCTATTATATATAGAATATTAAAAATCTCAGTTTATTATTTTTATCTATATGATATGTAACTGCTGTTATATATAAAACATTAAAAATCTCAGTTTATTATTTTTATCTATATGATATGTAATTGCTATTATATATAGAGAACATTAAAAATCTCAGTTTATTATTTTTATCTATATGATATGTAATTGCTGTTATATATAAAACATTAAAAATCTCAGTTTATTATTTTTATCTATATGATATGTAACTGCTGTTATATATAAAACATTAAAAATCTCAGTTTATTATTTTAATCTATATGATATGTAATTGCTATTATATATAGAACATTAAAAATCTCAGTTTATAGTTTTTATCTATATGATATGTAATTGCTGTTATATATAAAACATTAAAAATCTCAGTTTATTATTTTTATCTATATGATAATTATGTTATTGCTATTATATATAAAACATTAAAATTCTCAGTTTATTATTTTTATTATATGATATGAAATAGCGATTGAATATAAAACATAAAGTTCATTGCATTTATAAAAAACGATAAATTATAGCACAGGAATTTTTTAATTATGGATATGCTATAATGTCCATTTCTATGAAGATGGTACCATTGTATGGTCACCTTGGTTGAGCTACATTTATAGTACAATTGTATTGGTCATGCATTACTTGAGCCATTTTAGCTTAAATACATTCCACCTAACCTGTAATTACAGTCAACAAAAATGACGTTTTATTATGTTCTTGTTTCAAATTTAAGAACACAATAAACTCACTGGTACATGTGGCTACTTTCGACCAATGAGAGTTGTTGTCTTTTATCTGGCGAAACAACGTAAAAGAATTGAGGATTTTTTTTGCTGCGGACAATACAGCTAACTAATAGTTATAAAAGAAATGCCATGGCTGTCGTTCTTACGTGGAGTGCACTCGTATTCAATGTGTATGTATTTTGACGGTTTATTGTTACACGATGACAGTACATTAAATGGTGACTGCAGTGGCCCACATTGTTCTTTTCCAGAGCATTTCGTATATAAATTGTACGTGTGAAATTGTGTCCAGTACTCCATACAATCGGTATCGCTGTACGTGCAGCATCCATCGGTATCCCTGCAAAGTTGTATATATGTCATTAATATAAACAATGATATAAGTAAGTAAGAACATATGTTATTGTAGTGACACGTGCATGAAATACATGCCAAAAATAACAAAAACAAGAAAATAAATAGCACTCGGCTAAATGGATAAATCACCTGTATTTACAGAATAGTTGTAACACATCAAAGTATATTCACATAAAACATGAAAGGGAATGCTCGTATTTAATGTTGAGGTCTTATGACCAGACTATATCGCCTACACTCGTATATGAGTGATATACACAATATATAATGTAACATGTGTATATATGGTAATTAGATATGTTTACGCTTTATAGGCGTAATATAAGACTAAATGGAATTGAAAATAATCCAAAACAAAGCTTAAAGCTGATGTTTCCCTTTAATAAAATTTGATATACAGGTACGCAGGAAGCACAAAACGCAACTTAAAGCAGAACACAACAGACAGGGTTTTATGGAGTCTGTTCCTGAGACGTAATGAATATGGAACACCCCTCACACCGGTATTCTATTCTCGATCAAACTGAATGAGCTCCAGGATTCCATGGACTCAGAAATAGTAACACCGAGTAACTTCACAACACATTGTAGACGTATTCAAGCATACAAACTATATGCGATACATTTAAAATATCAAGTTTTATTGTTTATTCTGAATCAGTTTCACCAATCAAATGTTTTAAACTATGTGTATCAATATGACATTTGAGATGTGTTATATTGAAACCCCCTTTTATTAGTTCAATGCTCGAGTCAATTAATGTCGTTCTTTTATCCGTAATACTGATAACAAAACAATGTTTATATAAAAAAAACACAGGAGAGTCAATATTCCAAGTGGGACTTTGAAAAGTGACTTTAAATGATGAGTGTACCTAAAATAAAAAAGAGAAGAGTTTTTATATCGTTTTTTGTTTTGTCAAATTTATACAGAGCATAGCATGAACATTAATAACGAATCATAGAATGAGGAAATATACAGAAACCGAGCTTATTTCTTATTGTTTAATTTGATTAAAGTAGACTTCAGAAGTATTGTATTCATACCCCGAACTGCAAGAAACATTTTTTTCTAAATTCACAATAAAAATGGTTATGCTTTCAAAATACAGTGATAATGCCAATCAAATCTCAAAACAAACATTGCAATAAGGAAAGCGTGTTTTTAAATAAGAAGATACTTCACGCCCATCAGCAACGGCTTAAGTAGTGTCCTATTCTCAAGCAATGATTAATGGGCTTTAAGATTCCAAGCAATCCAAAATAATAGCAGCACTGGGTCAACACTGGGTCAAGGGTCAACACTTGGTCAACACTAGGTCAAAGTACGAGGAGACTTATCAAAATAAAAATTATAAATAAAACTCCGTGATATGGTTTTATCATTGATTGACAATGTATCTTCGTTTATTGTATTCGCACTGGTTTATTTTTATTATGTACTTTGTTTCCTTTTGTCCAGAATGAAGCTAATTTATATTATATTTCAGTTCTTTTCTTCATATTTAAGTTTCTTCGGTCATGTTCTTTATATCTATAACCTATTTAAAATTGTTGAACTGTATTTGGTAGAAAAATTGTAACACTTTTTATCTAAAACGTGAGTACACAGCGTTGTTTCATCTCATCTACCGGTACAGTTATTATTTCTAAAATCTCTACTAGATTTCATTTATCTATAGATATTACGGAATGTTTGTATAGAAAATTCACTGCATTATTGTAGAGATTTCGTTTAGTGTGTATCAATTTATTTTAGTTCGATTGCAAGGAAGCTCAAAGTATAATTTTATGGACCACCCTCGAATTCGTTTCCTGGGTAGAACCAGTATAAGTCCCAGGTCGAACTGGGGGTCGAACCCGCAGCTTACCGTGGCTTGAGCGACCTACAACTTATCAATTACTTAACCGTTCCGGTTATTGTAGATATTTAAAGGTAAAAATGAATTAAAAGTAAAGAATACAGATATGATAAAATATTCAAATCTTACCTGAAGCAGTACTTCTTTCCACCTTTGCAAGTGTAATTTTTCAGTCCATACTTTGAACCAATAGGACGGATGATGTCCCCATCAGGGCAGTCGAGAGAATACCGGTTACAGGCGGCGTTTGCATCATAGCACGCCGATGTTGACTTGTACTCGGATTTCACGTGAATAGCGTACATAAATACACAAACTGAAATAATCACAACATTAACGAGTTTAGTGGTTGGGTTAAAATTGACATAACGACCGGTTCTTCACACATTTAGTCACATTCAAATATATACTGAACGGAACAGCTAACCCGCCATCTGACACCTTTATGTATTTTCTCAAAAATTGTCAAAGCAATTGTCTTGAAATTTGGACTTGAATAAAAAAGAACATTTTGGCTATGTAAAACTACTTGAGTGTCTGGTAATGTCATATATACACTTTGATAGCGATGCTTTATATTTTCACGAATACATTGAAAATACAAAAGTGGCGGTTAGCTGTTCCGTTCAGTATACAGTGCTACTTAAAATTGTACGAGCGAAATCAACAATGTCTGGAACAGATTTAATAACAACACACAGAAACGTTAATAAACATTAAACAGAAAATATTAACTGTATTTGCTATGGGCGTCAGTCAAAGGAACACTCATCAAAAGTAAACTGGAACTTAATGTGTCTTTACGATAAACGTAAACGAGTTTACATTAGCAGTAAGATTGTGAAATCTACATCAGTTGTACCCTTAAAATAAGAACACTCTTGTTATAAGATTTTTTTTTTGAATGGGGTTAAACGCCATTTTCAACACATTTCAGGTTATATATGGCATATTCAGTTTTACTGGTGGAGGAAGACCTCAGACTGAATCATGAGTGAACCACCGTCCTTCCGCAGTTCTCACATAAAGCTTTTGGAGCGAGCGGGACTCGAACTTACGACCTTAGCGGTGAGAGGTACGTGCTCTTGAGACAGCGCCTTAGACTTCTCGGCCGGCCAGGGAAGACCCTCAATTATAAGAAGTCTGTAAAATATTCAGTCAGGTAATAACATTTCATAAAAGGATCCCTTGGAAAAAAACACAGAATGACTTTATATAGAAACTTTTCTTATTGTAAGCGGACCCTTTAATACAAACATTGGAAGGTTTTTCATTATGTAATTCGTATCAACACTGATCTGTCCAACAAGAGATAACCTGCGTTCAAAGGATAGGTTACTTCCTTAAAAACAATTGTCAAAAATTCATTCTTGAAATTTATTTCGCTTCCTGTGCAGAAATACGTTGAAAGAAAGTGTCACTTCGTAGTTCATATCAAAGCTGACAATCACAGTACTTACAATTCGATAAGCCTGCCCTTTTTTAAAAGAAAAGATAAAACTATCCATGACAATATATATACACAGTATTTATGTATACATATATACAGCGTTTATGTCAATATGAAATTGTTTATGATACTGTGATGCTTGAAGCCTTTTAATCCTAGCTAACTTGTTGGATATATTCGTATTTGTAAATCTTATCAAATACAGTACGATATTCTTAAACGACTTAATTATTCATGTAACATTTAAAAAAAGGTAGCCGCCGTATATTCGTACCTTTGTTAATAAATAATTACTGGTACACTGGTTTACTATTCCAGCCATCTCGTGTTTCACAGTGAGACCGAACACAACTATCAGATAATCGCTTTTCAAATAACTTTACATAAAAAGCAATGGGGTGTTGACCTAGATAATGATCTTTTTTGCTTCGATAATTTGGTATCCGACTTTTGAAACTATAGATACAACTTTATTTCTTTTCCTCCCAGTATTTCTAATTCTAATTATATTGTAATGTGTATCGATTGTGCGTACGTGCATTCGTTCGTATACGTATGTGTCTCTATACAGTCTCTGAAAATAATATTTTAATCTCTCATGATAATAATAATAATAATAATAATAATAATAATAATAATAATAATAATAATAATAATAATAATAATAATAAATATAATAATAATAATAAATAATAATAATAATAATAATAATAAAAATAAAAATAATAATAAATAATAATAAAATAATAATATAATATAATATAATATAATATAATATAATATAATATAATATAATATAATATAATATAATATAATATAATATAATATAATATAATATAATATAACACAATATAATATAACACAATATAATATAATACAATATAATATAATATAATATAATACTACTACTACTACTACTAATAATAATAATAATAATAATAACAATAATAAAGACTTTCATTCTTAAAACATAATTAGAGACATACTCAATACATGTTTTATACAAATAAGTTTAATTATTAGACACTTAAGCATTCTGAAAAGATGAAGATATACAAAGAGTTAAAGCAATTGCAGTAGAGAACAAACAGAAACTCAGTATAACGTGTGTACTGTGTGACTATCTAAATGTGACAGTATGCACGTATTAAACAATGGCTTGTGTGTAGGGATGTTAAACAGCCCAGCACGGCACATTTTTATCTGAAATCTATGCTACAAAAGGGCTTGTATTGAAAGTTATTTTTTTTTCAAATTCTTGTCTAATAAAATGTCTTCTCTTTCACAACATATCATAATTTAATTATAGCATAGTTCAGAAAATAAGCATGCACGTGCGATAATTAATCTGAACGACATTCCGATGTACAGTGTTGAGTTACTTCATTAAGATGGTCCTCCGTTGTCTAGTCGTCTAAGTCGCCGTCTCAATATCAATTACATCTCACCGCTAAGGTCGTAGGTTCGAGTTCCGATCGCTCCTTAAACTGTATGTGAGAAAGTTTGCCAGTTACTTGCGGAAGGATGGTGGTTCTACTCTGATTCATTCTGAGGTCTTCCTCCAACAATAAAACTGGATATGCCATATATAGCCTGAAATACATGTATGTTGAAAATAGCGTTAAACCCAATTAAAAAACTCCCTCATGACTAAAAGTGATGTTCGTTTACAATCATTGTTTATTCGTAAGTCGGTAACTGTTTGGTATTTTGTCATTTAAAACCTGTCACACATGGTTTCCTTTTCATATTTTATCAGGTTTCGGTTGAGTACAATGGTTATAGAGATCCATCGCTCGTCACATTGTGTAAGTTTACCTACTTGGTATCTAGTGTTGAAAGCTTAGCAGCCAGGCGTTTAATATTCGTGTTTTACATGTCAATATAGAAGACAGAGTCATTAATCGAATATTTAGCGTCATTTTATGTCATCGAGCGCTAACAGACGATCAATTAAACTAACAAGTGTTTCCTGGGATCCTGGACGATTAACCAGCACTCAAGCACACTCCATCTCCACAAGCAACTGATTACTTTCCTCTTGAATCAGCGGTGAGAGACGAATGATAATGAGACGCAATGTTATATATCAACCATCACGGAGATTGTGGCCGGGTGGAGTTTCGAACTCACGACCCCTGGATTGATATTCAGACGCGCTAAAGACTGAGCTAATCAGGCCCGGTTTATATTAAAGACAGACCAGAATGTATCGCTTGGGGTAGTTTTGTATTTTTTACTTATTGTATAAGATAGAACCATGTTTAAGTAAAGTGCTATCCCCTGCCACAGCTATGTGAGGTGTCCTTGAGGAAAACACTGTATCCGCATATAGTATGCGTAGTACTGGTATTACTAAGGAATACTTCGATCGAGTGGTTTGTTTATGCCTCACAAGCCATGCACAATTAGTAAGTGTAACACATATTAAAGTAACATACCTATCTATAAATATACTATCTAAAAAGTGTGCAATTGTATTTTTGAAGTAAATGTGACCCCAGCAGTCGTATATTATCAAATAAGAGTTAATTTGGAAGTGTTAAATGAGTACTCTATTTTGAAACTACGCCATTCTATTTTAGATGGAACCTACTGTATTAGGGATGGCAGTATATTTATCTGTTACGTGAATCATACAATAAAACAGATTCAATCGTAACAAGTTACCTGTATTTGACGAGTCTAACTATAAATAGAAAGACGTAATTTCACAATAGTATATTTCATTTATAACTGTCTAATTCAGATTATACGATATTGGTATTTTCCATGGTTAGGTCAACTAGTTTTGATCGCCTTAAACATTGTGTCGTTTTAGAATATGTCTGGTAATGGCGGGTAATATTTATTTGATGATTAAGAGCCGTTGGAGTCTATGTAAACAGATTGGTTATATTATTATTCAAACAAACACTTACGTACGGGAATAAGTGCGATTTATCAGACTTTACCAATACCCAGCTACAACAAAGCTATTAATGAGATATGCCTGTATTCTTTATCTTGGTATGACATAAGACAAACATTACTTTAATACCGATGTTCGCCCTTTAACCGGGGAGAGATGATAGAAACAAACATTGTTTCATACCGCGATATCCGCCTTCAACCAGGGAGAGATGATAGAAACAAACATTACTGCTATACCGCGATATCCGCCTTCAACCAGGGAGAGATGATAGAAACAAACATTACTGCTATACCGCGATATCCGCCTTCAACCAAGGAGAGATTATAGAAACACACATTGTTTCATACAGCGATATACGCCCTTAACCGGGGAGAGATGATAGAAACACACATTGTTTCATACCGCGATATCAGCGCTTCAGCCGGGGAGATATGATGGAAACACACATTGCTTTCATACCGCGATGTCTGCCCTTAACCGGGGAGAGATGATAGAAAGGCACACTGTTTCATACCGCGATATCCGCGCTTCTGTTGGAAACACACATTGCTGCCATACCGCGATATCAATCCTTAACCGGGGACAGATGATAGAAACACACATTGTTTAATACCGCGATATCCGCTCTTAACCGGGGAGAGATGATATAAACGCACATTGTTTCATACCGCGATATCCACGCTTCAGCCGGGGAGATATGATGGAAACACGCATTGCTGTCATTCCGCGATATCCATCCTTAGCCGGGAGACATGATATAAACACACATTGCTTTCATATCGCCATATTCGCACTTTACCTGGGATATATAATAGAAACACATAGTGCTTTTATGTGGTGATATCAACCTTCTAACTGGGAAGATACGATAGAAATACATACTGTTTTATACCGCATGTTGCTTTCATATTGAGACAGCATTCTAGGTGTTGTTACACTGAAATACCGTGCAACCGACGCCCGATATGACACGCCACCCAGTCTGTTCACATAGAATTACCTTTTAAATGATGAGCGCCAAGCGAAGATGTTTTTAGTATTACTTTTCAAGGTTTTGGTAAGATCCGACCAGAGATCTTACCCGCGAACTTTCGCATGCGATGCGGCGCTCTGCCACTATACGACGGCTTTGGTGTTACATGTTATATCCTTTTACGATGACCTTTATTGACTTGTTTGAACATTTTTGCTAACATAAAAGCTCAATTTAGTTTTAATTATTTCTATAATCCCACCATGTCACAAACACTTCACAAATCTAAATCTAAATACTTAGGTCTCTCTTTTAACAACTCACTATACTTGGGCACTCACATCATACTTATGACCTCTAAAGTCATTAGAACCCAGGGTTTCTTTAAGAGGAACTTGTTTTTTTTCTCATAAGGCTATCAAGTGTTAGGCTTATGAGACGAAAGTAAGAACCCATGTATAATCTGCATCCCAAATGTGAAGAGCCCACGTGCCCAGACAGAAATGTACATGTTATGGAGTACGGCGATCAGGTGATGTTGGAAGCATTGGTTGCTGAAAGACATTTCTTGTTCAACCCTCCAACAATGTAGATTAAAGCGCCATCTAAGATTAATTACAGTCTTGTCTTTTCCTTTAAAATCCATCAGGGTTGTGTCTCTATTGGCAAAGACATTATCTGTCCCCTATTGAATCCCTACGATCCTCATGGTCTCCTTCTATCCACCCATTTCAGTATGATAATGACTTTGAATATATATGCGATAATCACGTGATGAAGAATATAGTCACATGGTGATATCTAATTCGTCAGTTATGAATGTTAAAGATAGCAATCCTTTTTCAAAAAAATGCGCTTTTATTTATATTATAGAGCAACGCTCCTATAAGTGACAATGCTGATTGGACAGTTAGTAAAACGTTTTCTAACGATATTCAACACCATTCGTTTGAAAAACTGTTGTCGCTCTGTATAAAGTTTACTGTATGTATAAGATATATGGACTAACTGTATATACATAAACACCTACATACAACTATAACTGGGAGGCGCTGTCAATGAACAGCAAAAAAAAAATAACACGTATAAAATCAAGGCTTTATACATATATTTTCATTTAAAATACATTACTGGTGTTAAAATAATTTATAATTTTACTATGGCCTTATCAGTTAAAAGCTGACTGACGCTGGTACTGGACTTAACATGGTTTTTATTTTTCTCTTTGTTCTAGGGAATAAGCGTTTTAGTGATAAAGAGATCGTGAAAAGGTAACACGAATATTTACGTTTTTCTTTTGTTGGACCAAGATGGTGGTGATGTACAGCAAGTAGTGTGTCTTATTATAGAAACAGATGAGTGATGTTTTTAATTCTTCCTTATTCTATACCTGTTTGTGTATAGCTAATCACCTGCTCCAGATGTTACCTAGTGACCGTACGATATGTAAAAGTTTATTGTACTGTTCAAAATTCAAGATGGCGACTAAAAAAGGAAATAAATTTAGTAGAAATTCCAACGATAAAAACAAACAACCGACAACATATTCCGCATGACGATGACGTTGAAAAATCCGAATATCTGCGCTATTCGTCTGCCGCTTTGAACACACGGTTTATTTATTTAAAAGGATCTTGATTTGTCTTTTGATAACTTTCTTTCAGATTGAGGTATAGAATAAAAAGATCATGTGGGCAAAACAATAAGTATTTGATACGTATCTAGCTGCTGCTATACATTAGATAACAATATAGCTATATAAGTATGTAACCTATACTATGTACTAAGGTGTTTTCCCTGAATACATTCTTATGACTAAACTGACTGGCATATATACTATATGAGGGGGGGGGGGGGGGGGGGGGAGGGAAATATTGTGTTTGTTTTTGTTCCATATCAGATTATTTGTCATTAAATTCTTCAAGCGCTGTGATAAGAAATAAGAAATAACGAAGCTTATCATATTTACCAGCATGTGATCTGACGAGGGGAAGCTAGTTTGTCATTTGATATTCAACATGAACATGTAATATGTGGAGCGCGTGGTCCAGTGGTAGAGCACCGAACCCAGAATCGGAGGGTTGTCGTTCCGATCCTCCGCCACGGCTATGTGTGGTGTCATTGAGCAAGACACTTTTCCCGCATATGCTTACTACTGGTTCTACCGGGAATACTTCAAAGTTGATTTGTAAAAGTTGTAAGAACTTGTTTCGCATTCGAGGTAAAATAAATAAGTTTAAACTAACATAAAAATAACCCCTTATGTCCCATTTAGCACGGTAGCAAGATGCTTAAGCCCAAGAAATTAGAGCTTTGAAAATCGGTTTAGCAATTTTTTTTAATGAAAACGCCTAAAATTGTCATATATCTTTGTACATATGAGATAATTGAAACATTTTCATGTTTTCTGCCAAGTTTGAATAACACGGGGTACTGTTTGATGAAAAACAGTAGAACAGATTAAAGATGCGAAGTGCAACAAACTGCAACAAATATGAAGAACTGTCGAAAATGAAGGGGTGTTATCAAACCGTCGAAATTGTGCATAATTGTACCAAGATAGATTGATTGATTGATTGATTGATTGAATATTTAGCGTCATTTTATGCCATCGAGGGCTAACAGACGATCAGTTAACCTACTGGATTAACCAGTACTCGAGCACACCCCGTCTCCGCAAGTAACTGATAACTTTCCCACTTGAATCAGTGGTGAGAGACGAATGATAATGAGACACAATGTCGTATATCAATCATCACGGAGACTGTTGCCGTGCGGGGGATTGGAACTCACGACCCCTGGATTGATAGTCAGACGCGTAACCGACTGAGCTAATCGGGCCTGGCGGACCAAGAGAGGACTATATTTCGGAACAAGGCACTTTTAGAAGCATTTCTGTAAATGTAACACAGTGCAAAATTAATTATTGTTTGAGACGTTAAGTTGCCTTCTCAGCCTTCCAATACTGAACAGAATTTCAAACTTAAACATCGAAAGGTGAAAAAACAAACATGGAAGTAACTTTTGATTGCCCGTCAATGGTGCATGTAGTATTGTTGTCAAAAATATTGGGTTTGCAATTATAAATATAATTAACAAAGTATCCCCATCGAATGTGGTCGGTTATAGACCCTATCAGCGACTGGGTCATTACAAATTGTTTTGAAAATGGTACTGGTGTTACAGTAGGACTGGGTAAGAAATAAAGTAGACCATACAATGGACCCAACACTTGAGCACGTTGATTGGAAAAAGTTGAATGGCGGTACAGTTAAGCGTTAACAGATAGCAATGGATTGTGGGACAGACATAGAATTACCTGTTTTTCAGTTTGGGTTGCACCGAACTGATTCTGGAGTTATCTGGGACTGGGATAGACTCGAAATAAAGTGAATGTCCGGTGTATAATATTGTAATATAACAAGTTGACACCACTATATGTATGATTAACACTATCATAAGCAGAAAGATTTGCGATAAAATGCTTAATTTTTTTTTAATGAAGTTTAACGCCAATGTCAGCACATTTCAGGTAATAAATGGCACATCCAGTTTCAATGGTGGTGGAATACCTCAGACAGAGTCATTGAGTGGAATTATCGTCCTTCCGCAAGTAACTGACAAAACTTCTCAAATAAAGCATTTGGAGCGAGCGAGACTCCAACATACGACCGGTCAGACATAGATGATCTTAAGACGGCGCCTTAGACCACTCGGACACGGATGTAAAACGGATGTAAAACAATAACACAAACTGCAACGTTTCAACACTCTTGATTAAATGCAGGCAACGTTTTATTTATATGTTTTTACTTTGCAGTGTAATCTATTTGCAAAACTGTTTTATTACTGATCCACAATACACGAGAAACTATTGGCATATTGCATGCTTGATAAACTTAATATAGAGTTTTAGGCAATATGTAAAACATCCAGGTTATATTTGGGTCGCTGTCCATATATTTTAGAGGGGAAAATCTCATTTCTTTTGCTATCTCCCAGATGTTTGTTAATTTGATTAACACTATTATACAATGTATAGTGACCTCTCACATGGGGTGTTTTGTTCTAATTGTTAATCACCCCCAACCCTCTTCTCACTTTTATTAATGGGCCGCATTGGCTTAAATTTCTGGCTCCGTCTATAATGTATATGCAATAGTTTAAGTACATTTGTGCATTTCTTTTGTGGTACATATTTGTGTAATGTGATCTTGTAGCGAACACCCTGTACATTTTTGTGATCAATGCATTAAATACACAACACAAGAACATATTTGCTTTTAACACTTACCAGTGTGGCCCTAGCTCGGATTATACCGATTTTTTGAAAAGTGGTCGATCAGTTAACAGAGGCGTGGATGTTGTACTTTTCGTAACCGAGGCGTCTTTTGGGGACTACCTGGTCGCAGATGTCTTTAATTAACGTGGTTTAAGTCATGATTCAGCCTTTATAATAACCGAAGCATTGATAGCGGACTTGGTGACCGTGTGATGCCATAGTGACAGGCAGTATTAAAGGAAGAATGCATATAACCATGTTTTCTTTATGTATATTTAAGCCGGCCCCGATTAGCTCAGTCGGTTACGCGTCTGACTATCAATCCAGGGATCGTGAGTTCGAATCCCCACCCGGCAACAGTCTCCGTGATGATTGATATACGACATTGTGTCTCATTACCATTCGTCTCTCACCACTGATTCAAGTGGGAAAGTTATCAGTTACTTGCGGAGATGGGGTGTGCTCGAGTACCGGTTAATCCCAGGAAACAGTGGTTAGGTTAACTGATCGTCTGTTAGCCCTCGATGGCATAAAAATGACGCTAAATATTCATTCAATCAATCATTTATGTATATTTCACGACTGTTTCGAGATAGCCTGTTGTTGGTGTGTATGAAAGTTTAATAAATTTAGGGTGTTATCAGTGTCAATGTTGGCATTATATAACCGGTTTATCAAGTCGCTGAGTGCATAGTGCATGCAAACACCTATATATTTTATGACGATAGCATCTAACCGTTACACAAATAATACGTCTAGAACATTTTTTTGAAATAAATTTGTACAATAAATGCAAATCTCAATCTGAACAGAGACATGCACTCAAGCCACTGCGTTATATGCCATCCTGGGCAGAACCAGTGTCAAGCATATGTAGATAGGTGCCTTGTAATGGGATCGAATGTCTCCTTACACATTTAAATACACATGTATAATTATAAGTCACTTTGTATGATCTAAATACTCAATAACTGACTCAGAAATAGGCTTTAATCTTTTAAAGTTCCTTCGTTTTTAGTTTATTGTATGTCATAAAGTGCCGCTTTCAACAATGTTTCAATCATATCACGGAGGTATCTACTAGGGGACGATTTTAAGTGTTGCCACACGAAAATAGCATACCGCAGTCACGTGGTATGATACCACACCCACTCGGTCGCATCATACTGGACTCGCTAGACCTAGAACTAGCCTCTAAATGCTGATCACCAACCGAGGAAGCTATCAGTAGCATTATTTAAAGTATTTGGTGTGACCCAACCGGGGATCGAATCTACAACATTCAACATGTACCGCGGATACTAGCACCAGATCACCGCTGCAGTAGGTAGCAAATACAATACACTCTCTATTCTGAATCCAGAATTAAATATTTTACAAGAACGATACACTTTAAAGTTCAAACAGTTTGAGATAGAAGTTCAATTAGGTAATAAATCATTGGCAAGACCAATAAAGCCACCAATAAACGTGTCGTGATCCTCCTCGGAGTTTCTGTCCCGACAATGTCATCTTATCAGGGTTCGAGGAGGGTCTCAGTTCACTGGTAAAGTATGAACACCCATCTTATCTTTATGATTTATTGAAATGAAAACCAACCATACATCCTGATCAGTATTTGTAAAATGCGATCAATTTTATCTGCAACATGATATGTATGTAATGTTTCACTAAAGAAGCCACCGTTGTTATTTCTTACAATGGGACTTAAAGTCGATCAGCTCCAAGCAATATAATAAATCCCCTTTTTACAAAAAAATATTTTTAATTAGTGTTTTCTTTGTTATTTACAAATACAACCGTTATTATATAATATCACTTGTAAAGTAATTGGCTATTTGCCTGTCTTATGTTTTCGTTAATTTTTGACACTCCCTCAATCAATTAGTATAAATGTTTGGTTTTAACGTCCCATGTTTAATCAGATATTAAAACACTGATTATTCAACATTACTTTATGTACACATCACATGCTGTTATGTTTTTAAATGATATTTAAACAATACTTAAATAAGTAATTACTTAAGTAATATTTAAATAATATATATACATGGAAGTTTCCTGTTTGATCATTTTTATTAATTACTTTAAACCGGCCCTTGAGTTTCGAACCACACAAATAAAGTATCTGGATTAAGTGAGTACTGTTCGTTACTTATTCAATTCTCACAGACAGTGAGCTACTCAATAGCTATTGAATGTTTCTAAATGCAAATACAATTGCTAAGAACTAATTATGTATCAACATGTCTGACTATGTAACACTAAATTGAAATAATAATGATACATATACAACTTGCGTCAATTTTGCTAATTTAAAGTCCCAACAATTCTCTACCCTGGTAGGGAGTATTAGAAAAAGTGCTATCGTATAGCAACTGACCTTTCAGCAAGGTCATACTGCGCTTAAAACTCAAGATAAAATATATCTCCAAAAGCATGCTAAATAGTCCAGTTATTCTAAAGTTAACCTCCAAATAATTGCAACAGAAAATGTTTTCAATGTAATCAGTAGCTTAACATAGGGTAACAAAAATATCAAAAGTCTAACAAAATATATTTAGTGGAACATGGTGAATTTTAAACTTGAAATATAATAAAAAGTGTTCTAAAAAGCATGTTCGCTTTAGACCACCATACATGTATACTCCTGGAACGCTTCAGTCATCCGGTAAAAAGCATCCAGTGAAACAGATCAAAACAAATAATTCACGTGTTTGCAGACAACATTTAATCTTCACATTATGAGGTGAGTTGCGCTTTATTGTTTTGTTCTGATATCAGTAATCGATAAGGTAACATTATATCAGCTAACATGACTATTAGTAATATTAATATTTGTCTCTAAAAGGTAATATTGAGGAATAATCGTTAATGTCATGTGTTTTCGTGACTTCAAGAAGGTAAAAAATGTAAGCTAATTTTTCTTGAATATTGCAAGAATATTCTTTAAGATTGAGAAGTAAACGATATTTACAAATATATAGAATAAAAATTGAATTAAAAAAAATATATTAAAAATAATTTCCGGGAACTTCTGCCAATTTTTTAAAAGTACGGAAGCTCATTCGGGTCATTTTTTTTATTTTTATCTATACTTTTTGGTAATGCTTCAAAACGTGGTGTTTAGTTATTGTTTCTTATTTTTCTTTGACAATTGAGTGAAATATTTGTTGTTTAATACGTTAATTCCTTATCTATTGCATTTATCATTAAATAATGAAGATATATTGTAATAGATATATTGTTTATAAATCAGATTTTTTTTTCAGTGATGTATCTGTCAAACTCGCTCTTGACGGCAATACACTAACAGTGAAGCTACGAGAAAAGGGAAGCAATGGCATCAATGAAGCAAGTAAATTACGTGGTGATGACCTATGTACTCATCCAGGACAAGTAATACATACAGAATGCCGTCGATTATATTGCAATCCAAATGAAATAAAAAAGACATTTAAAAAAACAAACACAACGTCCCCTAGTCCTTTTTCATTACGTTCAAGTAATGAACCCTACCATTGCAATACACATTGTTTGTTTTGTGGTCAGCTCACAAAATATAGCGGAAGAAAAAGTGGTTGTGATGTATTTCCTGTTCGAACACTTGAATTTCAAGAAAAAATAGAAAACGTTTGCAGAGAAAGAGATGACCATTGGGCCGAGCAAGTAAAGTATAGATTAAAGAGTGTACATGACCTACCAGCTGCAGATGCAACTTACCATCAGTCGTGCAGTGTTAATTTTAGAACCGGCGGGGAGATACCACAAATATTTCAACTTAATGACAAAAAAAGCAAGAAACATTGTGGAAGGCCAATAAACTATGATCAAGCGTCAGCATTTTTAGAAGTTACACAATACCTAAGAGATAATGATGATGAACAAATAACAATTGTAGATCTAGTAGAGCGAATGAAAGATATATGTTGGGAACTTGCTTACACGGTAACACACATGAGGACAAAACTTAAAGAACACTTTGACTCCTCTATCATAATTACAGATATAAATGGCAAAAGGAATGTTGTAACATTCAGAAACAATGCATCATCAATTTTACGGAGTTTTTACGAACGTCCGAAAACGCAGGATTCTTTATCTGAAAAGAAAGAAATTATAAAAACAGCAGCAAAGTTGTTGTTAAATGAGATAAAAGCTATAGATGCAACTAAACTGAATTACCCAGATCCATCCGACTTGATGTCAATGGAAGCAAATTTAAATTACATTCCTGATAGTTTGAATTTTGTTTATTGAAACAAATGCTGATATGAAGATTGCCTCTATTGGTCAATCGGTAATACAGGCTTCGAGGCCAAGGGTACTTATTGCACCACTACAGATTGGACTAAGAGTTCAAATGCACCATCATTTCTCATCGAAATTTTTGGTTGATACCCTTAATAGGTTGGGATTCTGCTCATCATATACCGAGATTAAAAAGTTTGAAGTCAGTGCAGCAGCTTCACAAGGAACGGATATCCCTGATCTTAAACATGGCCAGTTCACACAATACATTGCAGATAATGTAGATCATAATGTCAGAACTTTAGATGGACACAACACTTTTCACGGCATGGGCATTATTGCTTGTGTCACACCTGGAACTAAAGAAATCAAGGCAGTGCCACGGATTTCAGCAACAACTGACGGTCTTATCGCAATCGGAAAAATTAAAATCCACTTTTACAGACAAGAAAACAATAACATGTCATCAAAAACATTTGAAAAGCTACCAACATTTGAGGCTGATGATCCCACAGATAATGTAGACTTATTAGCAAAGATTACTTGGCCATTAAAGTCGCCAAAGCCAGGATGGTCTGGAATGATGCAAATGATACGGAAGGGACCTTACCCAGGACAGTCGTCTGTCTACTTTCTTCCAATGATTGACATGAATCCTAGTGATGTATCATGCGTCTACTCAACACTAGTTTATGTTTGCTAACAAGCCAAACGACAAGGAACTGAACAAGTGATAACCTTTGACCAGCCTCTATACTGGAAAGCATTAACCATTATCTGTAACGAAGCATTGACAAGTGATTTAAAAAAAATCGTTCTCAGGTTAGGTGGATTTCACATTGAAATGAGCTACCTTGGTTGTATAGGAAAGCTTATGGAATGTTCAGGAATAAGTGAATTGCTAGAAATGGTATATGCCTCAAATACTGTTGCACATATGTTGTCTGGGAAAGCAGCTGCCCGAGCAATTAGAGGTCACTTTCTTGTTGATGATGTTTTAAATGCCATGCTTGTTGAAAAGGCTTTTGACATTAATCTATTTTCTGAGCAGGAGAAAGAAGAACTTAGTCATAAAGAAACTGATCCTGACATTTATAGTGACGAAACTGAAAATTTAAATAATAAAATCGACTTAGAATCTGAAACAAAACAGCAGTCTAATACAATGGCAACTCACATTTGTGATGAAATATTAATTGAGGTTGGAAATATGTATGATAAACTTATGGCATCAGATATCACTGTTGAATCCATTTCTTGTGAAGCTGTATTTGAAAAGGTAAAGGAAAAAATGAACAACAAAAAACAATCTCTTTCCAATTTCCCCACATCGAAACTATGGTTGATGTATATGACAATGGTAGACTTGTAACGCAAATTTATTAAAGCAGAACGCACAGGTTGTTGGCAACTTCATCTTCAAACACTGAAAGACATGTTGCCCTATTTTGCTGCTGCAGGTCACAACCTGTATGTCAAATCAACATATCTATACCTTCAAACAATGGGAAGGCTTCAAGAGGAACATCAAAATATTTTTGATTTTTTCAGTGATGGATATCATGTTATACGGAGAAGTGACCGCTTTTGGGCTGGTTTGTCATCAGATTTAGTGATAGAACAAGTGTTGATGCGTAGTGTTAAAGCAACTGGTGGTATGACACGTGGACGAGGTTTGTCAGAATCACAGAGGACTCAATGGTTGCTTTCAATGCCAGCATGTGCCGAAATTAACAGAGCCATGCAGACAGTTACAAACATTGATTATCAAACAAATGACCAGCATGTAGAAAGCAGACCAGCTAGGAAAGAAAGAGATCAAAAAGATAAATTAAAGTTCTATTCTTTCCTTCAAGAGAGAAATCCATTTGCGGAAGATTCAACATTGCGTAACATTGAAACTGGCATGTCAGCTGATTCTCGTGTTAACGTTAATGCTGCGAATGAAGTTGGTAACAAGATTCTGGATGCTATGGTTGATAAAAATGTACTTGAATATAGCTTTAAGAAGTCTAATCAAGCAGTTACTCTTGGTTCCAAACCTTCTGTGAAAGTTGACGGAGAAGCCATCGTCGTAGATCCACAACTATTGTTTCAACGTCTTATCGCAGCGGCTGACAGACTGTTTGATAATCAGGCAGAGATATTTTCCTATGAGTTGTGTAGTTTGCCCTCTTCACTTTTTGAAGCATCGGGTCTTATGAGAGAGGCAGATAAGCCATCCATTGCTAACGCAATCTGGTCATTAGGTGAATGCAACAAACAGGACACCTCAGGCGAACATGTACAATACGTTTTAGATGGTGGCTCACTGTTACAACGCTTGCCATGGAATAAAGGAGATTCATTCGGATGTATTTGTGAAACATACGTTGATTATGTAACAAGAAAGTATGAAACTCCAGTTATCGTTTTTGATGGCTACTCAACCGGTTCTTCTACCAAGGATTGTACCCACATACGGCGTACAAGAGGCGTAACTTGTCCTAAAGCACAGTTCAATGAAACTACACCATTCAGATCTAAAAAGGAACATTTTCTTACGAATGTGGAAAATAAACAAGCTTTCATCGATATGCTTAGTCAGCACCTTGATATAAAGGGTTGCAAAACATTTCATGCAACAAGTGATGCTGATGTATTAATAGTCAAAACTGCTGTAGATTGTGCTAGAGTTTGTGATACTGTTTTTGTAGGAGAGGATACAGATCTGTTAATTCTTCTTTGCTATCATTGTAACATTGGTACTAACAAGTTATACTTTACATCAGATATAAACAGAGTGAATGCAAAGAGTGTAAAAAAGTGGGATATAACACGAACAGTGCAAGCAATTGGTCCCGATTTGTGTAAACAACTCCCATTTGTTCATGCACTTACTGGTTGTGACACCACATCACGTCTGTTTGGTGTAGGGAAAGGTGCAGCTTTCAAAAAGCTCAGATGTAACAATTACCTAAAGGAGCAAGCAGATGTGTTCATGAATGACAATGCAACAAAGGAGGAATATGAAAGCAGGCGAAGAGGCAATTATATGTCTGTATAATGGTATACCACATGAAGGACTAGATAATCTCCGATTTCGAAAATTTGCAAATAAGGTAATGACAAGTGCAACATTTGTCCAGGTCCATACCTTGCCACCAACGAGTGCATCTGCTAGTTATCATAGTTTGCGTGTATATTTGCAAATTCAAGAGTGGAATGGTGGAAATTGTAACACTTTGGATGCACTAGAATGGGGTTGGAAAACTGTTGATGATTTGTTACTACCAATAAAGACACATCTGCAGCCAGCACCTGATGATCTGTTAAAGATTATCAGATGTAACTGTAAAGTGAATTGTGACACCAAGCGTTGCACTTGCAGGAAACATGGTTTAGAGTGTTCATCTGGATGTGGAGAATGCCAGGGGGTCAGTTGCTCTAATACACAGGCTGTGGTAGAAATTGATAATTTGGAAGACTTATATACTTCAAATAAGTTTATTTGAAGTAAGTAGTACTTCTGTTTAATAGCAGAGACATGTCTGGTCACGTTTAAAGTTGATGGAGAAGACCATTAATTCTGACAAACTTCTTTTCGGTGCTTTGATAAGTTAACCACTGTTAAGTTCCTTCATTGAAATATAAATTGCTGTACTGTAATATTCATATCCGACAAAAAAGATTCATTGGGAGAACATAATTTAACTTGTTTTCCTCTATATACTAAGTTAAAATTCTAAGTCTTAACCTAAATGTAAAGACTACAATTATGTTGTAAATCTATAGAATATTTAAGTGGGTGGGGTAATATATAAAAGGTTTGGTTAAAAAATCTCCCCCACACCCCAATCCCATCTTTAAACAATTGTTTGTGGCATTTAATATAATACTTGTAACCAACAAAATGACTACTTTTAGGAGTACGTGGAAAAAAACCACATGAATACTGTCTTTGGCAATTTTTTATAGAAGATATTGTGAAAAAAAGAAAATATTTTCAGATTTATGGCATCGTTGAAATAATTAATTTTTAAGGTGGTTCCACCAATGATATTTTGTTAGACTTTTGATATGATATCAGGTAGATATTATACTTTTATGAACAACAAATTTCATTTCTGTTGCAATTAGTTGGAGGTTTAGCTTTTATTCTCATAGAATGAGTGGACTAAAAGTGATGTGCACCCGCACATACAGGTCTGTGTCGTGCATGCCCCAATACTTGTAACATTCCAAATTACTTTTGTAAAATAATTTTACCAGTTAAATGTATAAAGTTTAATGTATCAGCATGCTATATTAAAATAATAAAACAAAATTTAGTGGTGATAGTCCAAAAGAAAAAAAAAATTCGATTTGAATTATGAACGGAATTATTTAAAACCCGGCCCAAAATCCATAGTGTGGCTTTATATCGCAGTTACGACTTTATCACCGCAATAAAATAGATTTTTTAACTCAAACACATTTAAAGTAAGATGAAGTGATAATAACACGCTCTGAATAATTTTGTTAAAGTTTTACTTTTAACGTCTATGGTAGGTAAGACATAATCTGTTAATATGTATTTTATAATATTACACATTTTTGTAATACACATGCATATAATATATATATATATATATATATATATATATATATATATATATATATATAGATAGAAAGATAGAGAGAGAGAGAGAGAGAGAGAGAGAGAGAGAGAGAGAGACACACACACAAACACACACACACACACACACACACACACACATATTAAACATTGAAGTTCAACTACCTAAACAAATTATGCTATGTGTATCCCAGGAATAAATTGATGGTTTTAATATACGTTTCAACGTTATTTGACTATATCATATAATACTAAACTGTAAAAAAACCCGTGAGGGCAGATTAACCTGTATCCCAAATATACATATATATACTACTGTGACAACTTACTTGCACATATAATCAGTTTATATCCACTTCTTACACTTATATCCATTGTTCGAAATTATTTTCCCTCCAAATATAAGGTTACTTGCACACTAATGGCCTGTACTTACTGCAGGAACACGCCCTTAACATTGCCTGCATTGTAATCGTATATTTTACAACACATCTCTTGCCTATTATCTGCTGTCGACCTATATAAATTCGGCAAATATCAATAAATCCAATACCCGTGACGCGTTAGGCGGCCATTGCGTGTTTACTTTTCTCAAGTTATTGTAAATTGATCTTAAGCTATACAAGTCACTCCTCGAGTGTATAAATAAAAGGGTTCTAAGTATGACAACATAAATAGTACATCCGGACACTGCTAAACTGAGTCAGGATATAATCACGCTCCTTGTATCAAATTACGAAAAGAAACTCAATTTGGAAATGTCGTCGACAAGTTACTGAAGCGTACAGAAGAGAAACAAACCCATATATACTATTCATACGTGTATACCGGCCCGCCGATCCCGGTACGCACTTACGCACGTGCGTATCATTTGAAATCCGTACAAAGAATTATTAAAGAAAGGAAAAAAAATTGAAATAAGTAATAAAAGTTGAAGCTTAAAGTAGGTTAGGGATGATTAGATGTTTATACAAAATACGTCGCGTTCGTTCATGCGTCTAAAGAACAATATGCA
Source organism: Panopea generosa (assembly GCA_029582155.1). Lineage (NCBI taxonomy): Eukaryota > Metazoa > Mollusca > Bivalvia > Adapedonta > Hiatellidae > Panopea > Panopea generosa. The sequence goes on from CM055898.1 coordinate 25,033,501, forward strand.
CGAAACATGATGGACAATTCGCCTTCGCTTTTAAACGGCTGCATACAATTTCAGAACAATCTTAATGATGCAAAGAGTTAACAACTTGCTCAATTCTGTATAGCAGTGGTTACATATTTAAATGCTAAGTACTGCTTGAATAAGTTCTGTATATCAGTAAATTCATTTCAATTATTTTTTTACTACTACGTATACATTTGAATTTTTAAATGTTTTAAAAGCCAAGCCAGTTTCCAAACCATCTGCGGAAAGGTTGTTTAGTACCATGAGCATAGTAAAAAGGTTACATAAGAGGTACCATGACAACAAAGATATTTTCGATCCTGGGAATCGGGAGAAGGAACTTCAAGCAGACACAATAGTTGATACCTTTGCACGAAATAAAGACAGACATTTAACAATGCTTTTTTTGGAGAGTAAGATGTCACAAATCTATCAGTCAGATATTTTGACGGATTGAACTATAAATTAATATATATTTATAATCGAATAGAATATACATTAGAATTATGACTAAGTGTATCGGTTATAGTTATACATATGGAGGTAATTTCATTATTTTGTGCTTTATTTCCATGATATTTTGATGAAACCCGTGATAAACAAATACATAATTATTAAATGCTATTACTGCTTTTGGAATTAAAATTTGGATCAGAACCAAATACGTATTTATTGAAATTGAAACAAATCGAAAATATGCTTAAGATGCTATAAAATGCCGCCATTTTTATCATTTTTTATCAAATTTTCTGGGGGTAGTAGGCGGGGTCCCCAAGGGCCCCTCCTAAGCCTCCCCACTGTGCGTATATTCATAAAGGGGAGAGCGACGGGCCTGATAAAACTATTGGTCTTAAAGCAGTTGTTAAATTACCATTAGCCAGACACGATGGCTAGCTAAGTCGGCAACGCGTTTAACTATCAATCCAGGAGACATAAGTTCGAATCTTTACCCGGTCACAGTCTCTGTGATCCCATGGACGGTGATGTGTACACTGATCGTCCTTAAATATTATAACAAAAATACTTTTAAAAATTGCGTGTGTGGGATACAAACATACTTAAAATTAAATCATGGTTAGCAACATTAACATTGTCTTACCATGTATAGTAATGTATATAGATGTAGATGTACCAATACGTTTTCGTGTGAGTCTCTTGTAATTCTCTATAGAATGTCTATGTACTGTATGATATGTTTTATTATTTTTAGGTTTTACTGTGAATTATATATTGATTTATTGCTTATTTTAAAGGGAATGTGATATAGTTTCGTGTGACAAGTTTTAGTAATTCGTATACATGACGCAAATATGAAATTGAAATAACATGTATCAGACCCCTTTCGTTGAAAGGGACATAACTCTTGTTGTTAAATGAAATGTATCTTATTTCTCACATATTCGTTCTTTTGTTACAAAATGTTCATAAAAATGATTTATTTCATCAGTGTTTATCGCTATGACAGAAAACAATTAAAATAATTTTCTAAATACTGAGTTTCAAATAGTAATACTTCGATATTCATTATTATCTTCACAATGGTCTACATTTATACGTGTGGAGACTCATTTTGATAAATTCAAATAATGAACATAAACGAGCAACTGATATCAGTATAACAGTGCGGTTGTCGATATAATATTATTACGAGACACGTATAGATGTTTTTTTTTATACATTTCTGATACGTCTTTATGACCACCAGTTCTGCCATTTTAAATGTTGTCATGCCATTTAACATGAGTAAGATCCGAAAAGATGAAAGCGAAAATGTTAGAAACGCCTACACTAAAAACGAAACCCACACAATTGTTTTCCAACTTTTATAAATGTTATTAAAGATGATCAGTACACTGACTCAGAATGTAAATAAATACATGTATTAAAATGTCATAGTAGTGTGTATACGCGATATATGCTTAATTAAACTACAATTACTAGACGGGGCGTAATTACAAGCGAAGTAAATGTTATCTAAATCACTAGGTATCCCCAATCGTAAAGATGAAAATACTACTTCATACATGCTCATGATACCGACTATGCAATAACAGCTCGCGGTGTTTGTTTTATTCTTTGAATAAGTATGAACATTTAAAAGAAATAGCGACACCCTCCACTGAGCCGTAGCCAAAGTTTGATTTTACAGGAGGCACAATCCCAAATCTGCTATGGGTGTCCGGGGGCATGCTCCCACTATTTTTTCTTAAGCTACTGGCATGCATTCCCTGCATTTTTTTCCTGATATTTCAGAGACATTTTAAGCCGTTCAAATTGCATTTTATACGATCATCCATTTTTACACTGCTATCTTGAATATGCATTGGTAGCTTTTCAGACCCGACATAACAGTACATATCAACTCTTAGTAATACACTGTAAGACAATTATTTGCTGCGTATTATGATACATTCATACTGAAAATATATGTGAAGGATATGCCATATTTGCAAGAGTAATTTATATTTCAGGGATAACTTTATTCTTTTTACAAAAACACTAATAAACATGTGAACCTCCACAAATTCTACAGGAGGCAAGTGTCTCCGTTTGCCTCAGTGTGACTACAGGAGGCAAGTGTCTCCGTTTGCCTCAGTGTGACTACGGCCCTGCTCCATAACCTAAATGACATCGACACCGATGAGATTCACGTCACTAATTTACATTACACATATATGCAGTACGTAGACGGTAAATGGCTACACGAGTAGTCCCCCTTTCCTGCTGTGTGTGAACTAGGCCCAGTTGGTTTTGCTCAACGTCGGATACCCCCGGGTGTCAATTCCAATAGTTTCCACCCACAGAGAATATCTGAATTTATTATCCTTGAGTATTCGGTGATGTATTTAGCTTAACTCTGTCTGCGTTAAGTTGTATGTTTGAATCATGGTAATTTTGGGAGTTATTTTTTACTTTTGATTACTATTTACTTGGTAATTGTAAAACTGTCATTTCATGTCTAAAAATTGTCGTTTGTTAAACGTAATGATTTATAATACTGAACTGACACACTTCTACCTTATACAGTGTTAAACTACCGGCAGAGCTCAAACAGCTGAGCTGAGAGTTTACAGTAATCTTTATTAGGCTTATTATTTTAAATGTTTCAGGTAGTGATTAACTGAAATGTCATGTGTATATAACATATATGACATGTTCTAGGTAATTATGTCATATTTTAAACCAGTAGGATCGATGGCATCGTGATCGGATTGATTTCAGTTCATCAGTTTAGTATTTTTCACATACTATTAAAAATAAATAAATTGAGGGCTTGAATACAAACACGAAGGGCAGTGAGTGCGATGATGTTGACGACAGTCACAAATCTACAAGACTTCTCTGCACGATCAGCGCGCTTGAATACTGCATACCTTACCTACCTTAAGGGCCTGTCACACACTACCGATTTACCTCGTCGGGACTAAACCGGAGCAAAAAATTAACAACGGCGAGAAAATCGGCGGAGCTCCGGCGAGAAAGCCGCCGATCCATAACGGGTGCTCTACCGACATAAACGAAGTCATACCGGAGTACTGCCGTTGGACTGCCGTTGTTGGCCCGTTGCTCGCTCCGGCAGAGCAATTTTTGATCATGTTAAAAAAATTCTAACGTCGCCTGCCGTTGCTAAATTATTTAGCCGATGTTCTGACGATATCCTGACGATGTACTACCGTTCTTTAACGATGTGATACCGTTGCGCTGTTGTACTAGTACCGATGCCCGAAAATCGCCAAATTTGTGCTATAGTTCCGGCGACCAAAATCGACTAGGTGTGACAGGCCCTTTACAGTTGACGGTGCACTGTATATAGTTTTATTTTTCTTCCTATTTTTGCAGGGATATTTTCGTTAATAGTTAAATAGTCAGTGCTTTAGAAAGAGACCAGAGAGTTATAAGAAATTTATAATTATTTATTCAAGTATACCTCAATCTATACTTGGTAAAGTCACTCCGTACCTATGACGCAGTGTGTTGTTATTTTTGGTCCCGGTTTCATTAAGGATTTCAAATTGAGATTTTCATCAACTCAATTCTTTTAATCGCTTAAACTTCAATTTAAATATACCAGTTTGGATGTTATCCTCTATCAATGGTAAAATATGTGTTATGACTTCAGTTATGTATGGTCATTTATTTTGTAATGATTTCGAGTTTTCGTATCGTAAAAATGAGGTTTTTGAGTAAAAGAAAACGGCACCTTGATCTATTAAGTGAAACCTTCCACTAATTCCTAGGATATGATAGCAGCTATAGCTAACTTATACACTGGAGATAGACTTTCCTTTTTCTATATGCATTGAACTGCATCGATGTCTATGACATGTTTACTTTTATCTAATTATCTATCAAATTCATTGTTGCAAAGATATTACAACCTGAATTCTTTAGGTATTTACACGTTTATGTTCATGAACAAATTGTCTGACCCGTCATCTGGTATTATCTTCACTTGGGACCTCGTTAATATCACCTGTACAAAATATCACCACTAAGTTATGTTGCGTGCGTCACTTGCCGGTTCACATTGTCATAATATAATATATTATATTAAATAATAATAATATTACTGCTATGGCAACAGTCAGTGTCGCCTGGAAAAATGTCCAACTTGATTGTTTTTTATATTCTAACAGCGTGTGTTCATCACGTCACTAGTGAGATATCCGGTATCCCGTGATAATCCTGACACGTGGAGACGCGTTCGTATTCCAAACTTCTCAAAGTCGTCCAAAGTTGTATTCGTTACTTGTAGAGAGTATTTCTGTTTTCATTTTCTTGTTTAAAAAAGCCAGTTCATCATTCTCTTTCTTTCTTTGTGATATTACAGTGTCTAGTACAGTGTTTTGGAAACTCTTATTTCCAATTCACTAATGAGGCAATGTTTGATTCTGTTATGGGCAATATGATTTCTTCTTCATGTCGTCTTTAGAGATTTTAGCTACAGCCATGTTTTATGCATTTACCGCTAGATCTGCAGACTTGCGTCGTTTTCAAAGTGTTTGCATTTATTTGTTTCTGGAGACTGTTATGTTGCTGACTAGAAAAGTACCTGTTCCGTTATAATACATGAATTGTTCATTTCTATTGTTATCTTCAATTAAGACTTTAAAAGATCAAACGATGGTATGTGTGCAATTCGGGTTCTCATATTAAACGTTTACGCTATTCGTGTTATTTCCTTTCTTTAGTTGCGTTCCAAATAACATGCTAATCAAGTATTATTGACCATTACACAACAACGCGCTTATGTATTGTGCGGTTGGCTGTAAAACCATCTCCATAGTCTCTGTGTTGTTAAAATATTATTTCTGCTTCTTTGGAACCTTGGAAAACATTCAGTGTCGCTCGAATATAGAATACACAATGGTAGATTGTTTTATTCCTAATAAAAATACTTAGCGTGTTATGAATTTCATGGTTATGTGTGGATATGGTAAAAATCGCCACGTTATTAGGCGTAGTGTTTTTATTATTTCTGATTCTTTGAAATCATCGAGCTTATTTACTCTGTATTGTTCGGAAATAGATTATTACTCATGCCGATACTAGTTGACATGAGGGTGTTACATATTTCATTTCGCCTCATGAACAAACTCAACAAAACCAAGTGGTGAAACTATCAATCCAGTGGTCGTGAGTTCGAATCCTTGCCCGGCCACAATCTCCTTGATGATTGATATACGACATTGTGTCTCATTATCATTTGTCTCACACCGCTGATTCAAATGGGAAAGTTATCAGTTACTTGCGGAGATGGGATGTGCTCGAGTACTGGTCAACCGTTCAGGATCCCAGGAAACAGTGGTTAGGTTAACTGATCGTCAGTTAGCTCTCGATGGCCAAAAAATGATGCTAAATATTCAATCAATCGACATGTTTTGAAAGAGTTAAATTTAATATGTTAAGAGTACAAGTTAACAACTTGTATAATCCAATGCCCGGAGGGTCATCCGTAGCCGATTAGTCTACTTTGTTAGAAAGTTTGCCAGTTACTTGTGGAAGGATGGTGGTTCTACTCAGATTCATTCTTGGGTCATCCTCCATAAATAAAACTGGATATACCATATACAACCTGAAATGTGTTGAAAATGGCATGAAACCAGTTAAAACAATCATGTATCCCAGAATCGTCTACTCTTGTGATAGTGTGTGTTCTTTTAGTCATAGTTATCTCCCATTAACTATTGCATTATATATTACACATACATGTATCTTAACCCAATAGAGTATCACAGGCGATTTCGACCAGTAAACATATGTACTACACCAATCTTGTTCATCATTCAAATCTCCCGGTACTGAACATGGTGTCGAAATAGTTAAAAAAGAATAAATATATTACGAAATGATTTGACTGATTTATTGTGTACTTGGTCTCTACCATTTTCCGATTAAGCATAAACTATTATATTATTATCATTTTATTTATAGAATAAACTCATATCAAAATATTAACAAACATTTCACAGCAAAATGGGTCATCCGTGGCCGAATGATCCAAAGCGCCGTCTCAAGACCACTTACCCCTAACCGCTTAGGTTGTAGGTTCGAGTCCCGTTCGCCAGAAACTTATGTGAGAAAGTTTGCCAGTTACATGCGAAAGGATGGTGAGTCTGCTCAGACTTATTTTGAGGTCTTCCTCCATTATTTAAATTGAATATGCTAAATTTAACCTGAAATGTGTTGAAAATGACGTGAAACCCCATTCAGAAAATCACAGTAAATATACATATTTTGGATGAATCTAACAATAATTCAATATGCTTCATTTCGATGTTTAATATACAATTGAAAATACAGAACACATCTTCTGATAAGAACAATAACATAAGCACATACAGACAATGTACATTAAATTAGGAATAAACCAAAACATAACAATTATTAAATGACCAATCAAACAGAAACTTACAATTAATGACTCTCCAAACTTTAATATTCTTAAGTACATGAAGGTATTATCACTTTATGTTTATTTCATTTCACAGGTGTTTTATTTTATCTTTGTGATGGCTGAGCATATAACCAAATACGTTTATCAACTGACCACCAACTGGTTTGGATAACGGCCAGTTTATTGTTAGAAAAGACAAATTGTTTTAAAACATGACATAAGAAATTAAATAAAAAAATAAATAAGCTGTTAGCTAACGTTTAAATGTCCATTCGCCGCTTACAAAGATTATACGACTCGCATTTTTTAAAATTGGAATTATTAACTTTAGAGTATACAGAATAAATCAGGAGTACCGATTCTTATAATTTTCCATGACTCTGATAGCATCACATCTAAGGTATTCTAGAACCGGTATCAGGTACGCATACACAGTGTTAGTAAGTCAAGGCAGCATATAAACACTTATAAACCAATAAAACATTTAATATGAATTGATATTCCTAAGAACCAACACAATAATAATATGATTTGTATGCTTCAATAGTTTAAACAGAAGTCATCAGTCCTGGACACTGAACGTGTTGTTTTCAACAACTGTCAGAATTTATCATTAAACGGAATCACAGCACATTTTTTGGGGTATTTGATTATACAACTGGCATATACTGGAAAACATTTGCACAGTTTATACTTCTCTACCCAGGAATCTTTTTCTGTATTGTATCGATATTGTGGTGTTTCTGAAACACACTCTTCGTCATCCTCATCGTTTAACACCCCACCCACAAGATATATGCGTTCATTCTTAACGAACATGCCGAAGTGCTTTCTCTTGACAGGTTGTTGTGAGCATAGATGTGAAGCTCCCGAACGAGGATCGAAACATATCATGTGACCTTGCCCTGTTGCAATATATATCTTTTCATTCAAGACAACTGCATGGCCGCCAAAAAATTGACAAGGGAGATCATCCAACTTGTTCACTTCATTTGACAATGTGTCAAAACACTGTACCGATGCTACGGGTCCTGCCGGAGTTTTCCCGCCAAAAATGAAGATTTTATGTTGAAAAACTACCACCACAGCTGAAAACACGTGTGTTTTAAGCGAACCATGCTCTGTCCATTTACGAGTTTTATGGTTGTATTCTTCGATACACGGCACTTCCTTTCCTCCAATTACATAAATAGACCCATTCTTTGCCGTAACCATCGCGTGTTTTGATCTGCCATGGAGAAGTCGCGTGCACTTGACCCAGCGATTAAGAAGAACATCGTATTTCAATACTAATTTTGAGTTCTTTCCTTCGCCGCCACTGACATAAACATACGGGGAGTCGTTTCGTTCACAGCTGCAGCAGCTGAAGCCTTTGTCAAAATATTGGCGCTTTTCCATTTCGCGATTGAATATGTCCATTTTCTCCGACGTATCGATGACAATGACGCCGATTTTGTTACATTTGCTGGTTGTTGCAACATCCTTTGAAAATACGATGTAAAACTCAGGAGGGCTCTCGTCGTCAGGATTGGAAATGATTGAGTGTGACCGTTGGTATCCTGCTTTTGAGGCAGTTTCAATTTCTTTCTTACACTTGCACTCTTTGAAATGGGAGATCACTTCGTCCTGGTTGTTTACTGAGCAAAACTGCATGCACATGTCACAGAGCTGTTGGAGGTTAAGCGATGATGCAATGTGGTAAATATTGTGAATATTATTCAGTGACAAGTGAATTTGTTCTAAATTTCCAGACGACAGGTATTTGGCTACTTCTGTCCTTGTGTCGTCTGTTACCGTTTGGAGGTAGTTAAGAACGTTAGTACACGTGTTATCATCTGCGTTTTCGTCTTCGTTGGAGCACCTGCCATCCACGGTGTCAAAGTCAAGTGTGTCGCCGCTCAGAATTTGTTCAGAGATTCTTCGAAATAGACGACTTCGGCGGTGAATTGTTAATGAATCACTTAAACTGTTTTGCTCATCAAATGTACACAATCGTTCCTCTTCCTCCAGTACCCAAGATGGTCGCCGGTCATTGTTGGATCGTTCCTCATCAGGATCCAAAGCATTTTCATGATAGTTTATATTTTCATCACGCGGCGGTGAAGCAATCTTTTCATCAACGTTTTCAGAACTATTTATTTTTAGATCAAATACGTCATATCCGGTCAATAGGTCACCGTCTGCTGTGTCTTCATCTTCGACTTTTGAAGTGTCCATTAATCGCATACGTTTTGTTACACTCTCTTCACGGATGTACCGGATTGGAGACCGTCTGTTATCTTTTTTATCCATGTCTGAAATATAAATATGATAACCATATACCTTTAAAATGCTAATAAATAAAACAAAAGAATTATATAGAAAAGCAAAAGCAACTGCATGAGATTTTACGCAAAATCTCGCGAAATCTCGTTATCCATTATATGACTATCTGTACACCGTCACGAGGAGGAGAATATATTCCCCATGTTTTATGTATACGCATATCCTTCAAGGTATTTTATGACAAATGTGATATTATGACGGTGATAATGACGATGACGGTTGCAGCAGAGCTATTTTATGATAGTGATGATGTTGTTGATGATGATGATGATGACAAAGAGAAGATTATGCAAATACTGATAAGGATGATGGTGAATGTGATGTTGGTGATGATGCTGGTTGTAATGTTGATGCTGCTGCTGATAATGATGATGATGGTGATGATATCCACTTATGATTACGCATTCCAGGTAAACACGGAAGTATATAGCCCAATACAATTTAATGCAAATACCATAAATATATCGCATATCCGGGGATTGCCTGTGACTTAATCATATTGGTTATTGCAAAATACACATTGCAAAATAATTAATCTGCGTCTCACTTAATCCTTATGTGTACACAATTCATTTGTCATTAATTTTACGTTTAACTCTGAAATAATACCAACGAACTTGTTATAACAACAAACAATAATATGTGTCATGTTTAACTACTGTTTTTACGAAGGTGAAGGTCGGTTATTATTAATGAGCAAAGAATCATTACACAAACAATATTGGCGTTTATTTCAATAAGCGTCGCATCCATATACTTATTTGCAACAAAGTCGGGCCCGATGAGCTCAGTCGGTTACGCTTCTGATTATCAATCCAGGGGTCGTGAGTTCGAATCCCCCGCCCAGCAACAGCCTCCGTGATGATTGATATACGACATTGTGTCTCATTATCATTCGTGTCTCACCACTGATTCATGTGGGAAAGTTATCAGTTACTTGCGGAGACGGGGTGTGCTCGAGTACTGGTTAACCCAGGAAACAGTGGTTAGGTTAACTGATCGCATGTTAGCCCTCGACGTCATAAAAATGACGCTAAATATTCAATCAGTCAATATTTACAACAACTATTATCAGATATGTATCATCCTTATGAACTTATTGGCATGTTTAAACCCATTGATACCCTAGTAGGTACACAGTGACACGTACTTTAAAACCAAGCGCGGGATGAGAATTGACCTTTTTGGTGCATGCAATAATAGCATTGCACAAACGCATTGTTTCTAGATGCATTAGTTTTGGCTTAATTAAAATGTATATCCCAAATTATTTTCTTAAAAAATTATGCCAATAAGGAAGTAATGATTATGTTGTGACAATACTGAATTGAAATCCTGTATTAATGAGTAATTAAAATTCGGACTGTTGTCCGTTTAACTGCATTGGTGGACCGAGTCGGAAGACACGGGGTTCGCATCCCAATATCTCTGGGATTCTTAATATATTTTAAAACGGCATCATTGCCAGTCAGTATAGTATAACATATCTACTGAGTCCCTGTTATATGGAGACCCCTGTTGATAATGTATCTCCCTTTGGATCTGTAATCATTGAAGGGCAGTCATTATCAGCACAAATAGCAAACATACACATACACCTTATGACATATTGTACATTATTTCATGTATATTGCAGCTACAGCCAGCAATCATGGCTCAAGTGATCCGAGATAAAATGCATTAGTTGCAAAATTGTGTTTAAATAAAATACAAAGTGGAAATGGATCGAAACAAATACAAAGTTTATTCAGGTCTTTTCCCTGCTCCAGACCTTGTATTTGATGCACAGTTTGGTCAACTGTCCTGCCGCGGGCTGTCTTTCAAACAGTCGATACTCCAATCAGCGATCGATATTAGTTGCTATGTCGCGATTTTCCTTAGACAAGCTGACGATGTCTAAGTATACACTACATTGTATTTACTTGGACAAACAATGCCACGCGGCCAGTCAAGTAAGACTACAGTAAGGTATTCAAACTAGAATGGACATGTTTGTATGCTATCTTACAGACAGTTCTGCTTAATTGGTCATAATCAATAAACCTATATGTAATCGAAATGTAACTATCATATAAGTATATGAATTTTGCCAATGCAACGCTTGTCCTTTCGACAAATACAGTCCAAATTGTTTAAGCGGTCACCTCTATTTAGCAGTCACCTCTGTTTAACAGTCACTTGTTTTAAACAGTTGCATTTGCCTCAACGTTAGAAGGTACATGTAATTTAGACAATGCATTTGTTATCAAACCGTTTTGAAATCATACACGATAGTTTATGCAGAAAGTATAGCTTATGTTAATATTGTAGCAAGGATAAAATATGCCTGAAAAAATAACACCGTTATGTAAGTAATCGGACTTAATTTCCAGGGGCGGATTCAGGACTTCTGTTTGGTCTCTCCTAAGGGGCGAAAACAAAATTTGAATGTTTTTCAGTTTTGAAATATAGTGGATTTTCATAAGATATGGGAGTTTGTTTTTTATTTTGTTTTTACTTTTTTTTGGGGAGTGGGGTGGGTGGGTGGGGGGGGGGGGGGTACCTTAACCTAATAAAGCAATATATACTAGTAAATACATTCTTCAAAAAAGTAGTTGACCATTGCCTGTGCGTATGTGAGTTACATCAATCGTAAGCTATGTGCTTATACGCAATTATTGATGTCATTGCTGTATACGAGAATCAGGGTAAATGCGGCTACTGACGTAAAGCTGCCGAGAACTAAGTTTTTGTAATGCGCAAGTTATATGTGTATATTTGTGTATTATACGTTAGGATTTATCCGACACTCATGGATATTCCGTGTATATCCATTTTCGTTATATCCATTTTCGTTGTCCGGACGTAAATAGTGATATAACTGTTGATAAACCGATACGATTGATTGATTGATTGAACATTTAGCGTCATTTTTATGCCATCGAGGGCTAACAGACGATCAGTTAACCTAACCACTGTTTCCTGGGATTAACCAGCACACCCCATCTCCGCAAATAACTGATAACTTTCCCACTTGAATCAGTTGACGAATGATTATGAGACACAATATCGTATACCAATCTTCACGGAGACTGTTGCCGGGCGGGGGATTCGAACTCACGACCCCTGGATTTATAGTCAGACGCGTAACCAACTGAGCTAATCGGGCCCGGCAAACCGATACGAATACATTATTAAGTCGGCATCATATCGCACTCACGACATGCTGCACGTAGAAGGCGTTTAAAAGCACGCTCATAAAGCCTCATAAATGCCAATACACTCCATTTAAGTCGATAATACGTGATCGAAGTCACCGATGAAAGTTTGTTTATGTAAGCTCGGTGCAAGAAAACGAATACACACTAAATCAGGGCAATATTAATATGTTTGTTCAACGATCTATGACTTATGTAGTATATTAATTTCACGTATCAGACGCCCACAAAGAAATAGGTTAAATAAATATTTTTATCTGCATTTATGAATACATAATTATCCGAGCAACGTATCACTAACTAGGTGCGATACTTTTCTTTGCCAAATGAAGAAAGAACACACGAATGGATTGCTGGATGGATTGGTGAATGAATGAACGAAAGAACGAACGAACGAACGAACGAACGAACGAACGAACGAACGAACGAATGAATGAATGAATGAATTATTGAATGTATTAATTGAATATTTAGCGTCATTTTTATGCCATAGAGGGCAACAGAGGATCCGTTAACCTAACCACTGTTTCTTAGGATCCTGAAATGGTAACATATACTGGAGCATACCCCATCTCCGTAAGTAAGTGATAACTTCCCAACTTGAATCAGCGGTGGGAGACGAATGATAATAAGACACAATGTCGTATATAAATCATCACGGAGACTGTTGCCGGGCGGGGATTAGAACTCACGACCCCTAGATTGATAGTCAGACGCGTAACCGACTGAGCTAATCGGACCCTGCTATGAATGAATGAATGAATGAATGAATGGTATTTTACGGCAAGACGACACATAAGTGGGTCACTTTGTGCAGGTATAGGTAATCATCATAAAATCTTCTGTCGAGTCCTGATCTCTGAGTTAACTTCAGACGCATTTGAAATTATTCCCAAACGTACATTTTCGGATTTAATTTTTATATAACATGTTATACAAAATTTAACACATATCAGATTATATAAATGGAAAATCCAGTTTTATTTGTGGAGCAAGATCTTAGAATGAACCGAAGTAAAAGAACCGGCGTCCTTCCTCGAGTAACTGTTATACTGTATCACATAATCATTAACTTAGCTGGGCTCGAACCCATGGAGTCAGCGGTGACAGGTAAGTGGTTATTAGACAGTAGTATATAGTTAGACAAAACCAATTGAGAAATACAAACGAAAGAAACAAACAAACGCGAGAGAATTATTTTCCTGGTCCACCTTTCTTTGATACCAATACACAATATAACCTGTAACGAACATATAAACTATATATTTATCGCATATAAGTCATTTCAAATATGAATAACATTTTTACTATGAATGAAATAAATAGCTTACCTTTAACTATGTTGAAAACGTATACTGGTCTATTTGACAGATATTGTGAATATGTTTATTCTGTACGCTTTGTCAATCTTTAAATCTGCTCAATATCGACTTCAGAGAAATACAATTTCAAAATAAACACACTATTACAATTATCTCCTTATATACAAGTGTATATATCAGCACGGATAACTGGTTTACGCATCTTAAAACTTCCCGTGGTTACGTCTATATATAGAAATGGTCATGTTGATAAACACTTTGTGTCACTATGCGCATGCGCGCTTAGAGTAGGCAGGTCTCCACTTGATATATCATGTAGTATAAAACATACATCATTATTATATCTATAATTGTGTACTTAATAGCGGAAATTATCTATAATATATATGTTACAGTAAGATTGTGAAACCAGGGATTTCATGAAATCTCTGAAAATTCCAGTAATTTCATGAAATCCCTGAAATATGGGCAGGGATTTTACACTATCTTACTGGCTGATTTCAGTAAATCTGTGTAATTTTATTTTAGTTATATACACTTGTGTTTTTTTTCTGATTATTACATCACTCATTAGCACAAACAGTGTCAGGAAGCCACTTCTACTGATGTGCACTACCAGGAAAAAGTTGTTTGTCAGGACAATAGGGGTGGGCCTGGGTGTCTGTCTGACCATATGTCAATTATTTTGAGTCACACCAGGTCAATAGGTGTGGGCCTGGCAAATGGCTTCACCTGAGGTCTGTCCTATTAAAAAGGCATCCCGGTTCAGCCCATTCAGTATAGATTTACTTTCATGCAAGATGTCTTCTGATAGTATGGAAGACGTTTTCAGGCAAGAGTTGTTCAAAAGATATGAAGTATGTCAGAAGTATCTGATTCCAAAGACAAAATATTACAGAATTATAGAAAGCTTGAAATCGGCATCTACCAATAATCACACAAAGATCAGGAGCAGCTATTATCTGTTACCCAAGTAAGTAGATTGATTTAAGTTAATTTAAGATTAATTTAAATATGTCTATTTTTCCAAATGCTTAGAATATTTGGAAAAAAGATGACCAGGGCCCGGTTTCTTGAAAATACTTAAGTCTGCTATTTTACTTAAACTCAAATAGTGTGCTCAATTTAAGTATAAAATTGAGCACAATATCGGGTTTAAGTAAAATAAGAGACTTAAGTATTTTTGTGAAATCGGGGCCAGGAACATATAGTAAACACGATGAAACCTGTCGGAAATCCCCTACACAAAAGTTCAAGGTAGTCAAATTTCCCCGGTTGGATTGTCTCAATCCCCTAGATTCTTAATTAAAAATAAATAAATGTTTTTATAAATGTTTTAATTATTAACAGTTATTATTGCTAAATGATAGGTAGATAATTAAAGAGGGAGAGAGGGATGATGCCTAATTTTAAAATCTATATTTTTTATTGAATAACTATGTTGGTGATTTACAATTAATTAAAAATGAATAAATGTTTTTATAAAATAAATGTTTTAATTATTAACAGTTATTATTGCTAAATGATAGGTAGATAATTAAAGAGGGAGAGAGGAGTGATGCCTAATTTTAAAATCTATATTTTTTATTGAATAACTATGTTGGTGATTTACAATTAGTGATGTTATTAAATATAAGAGGTTTTTTTTGACGACCTTGTGCTGTGATATAAAGATAAGCTGCCAAATGTTTTAAAGTGTTATTTGTCACCTTTAGATAATGAGATAATAAGTTAATCATTACCGTGTTTCTTCTTTTACCTGTGGAGTATATTTGAGATCTTCCTTTCATTGAACATATTAATTGGATGTTAATTTATAATGAGGTGTTAGTTTAACAATTGAGCCCTTTGATCTGAGTCTATCCTGTTCGCATAGACTGTGCATGTGATAAATGAGTGTGTGTATAAGTTTTTATTTATCCTCGCGCTTTGAACAAGTCATTTTGGCGAGCAGGATAGGATGATTATTAAAAATTTAAAAGATGATTACACATTTCTGTGATGATTAATGTATGATGAATGGAGATGATTCACATAATAAGTCGTGTCTATATTCAACTTTGAAGTTTATTATTAACTGAGTTGTTTAATACTACAACTATTTTATATTTTTGGATTCGGTGCTTACTGATTACTAACATTGTTTATACTCATGATATTTTTAAATTTGTTGATTGACGACCAAAGTGTAGATTAATCAACTAAGAATATTATTATTTCTTTTTATATTTACCGATTGCAGCCATATATTACTTATTAGTGCATGTATTTGATTAATTTAAATAAGGTGCACTTATGGTTGTTCACCAATATTTTAAGTTAAACAACGCTGCTCATAGCGCAAATTGTTTTGCTTATATCGTCAGCGATATTCAACCTAACTATAAACCTTAGATAAAAATTTAATTCTATCCAAGATGTTATCTGAACACATTAATTGTGTGTGGTTACAATGGTAAAATAAAAGTACTTATCTTATGTAACCATGTATCCAGCGTACCACCAATAATTGTCAATAGTAAACCATCAACAAATTATGGTGTGCCGTAAAACCCCAATCATAGTGTTTGATGGTATAAATGAACTGACCTAAATAGTTTGGCTGCAATGGAATTCATGGGATGTCTTATTTTTGTACATATTTTAATTGTCACAGCTATTTATCATGCTATTTGTATATATTTGTAGTATCAGCTGAAGAGGGTATTATCCATCAGCATATCGCACGTTATTTAAAAACTGACCAGTCACTGTTAATCGTACCATTCTGCATCAATAATGGTAAAGAATGGTTTAAGAGTGTGTTAAAATAAAGTGACGTTAAACTGTGAAATATGTATAATAGGGCACCCGGCAGCTCGCGCATACCTTAAAAGCGCCAATAATAAAAAATATTTTAAGAAATCCGATATCATCTCAGATCAGATCTGAAAATAACTGATTAACAGTAATTGGTCCCAAATATTTAGAATAAAAAATAGTCTTGTGTAACTCTATACTGAATATCAGGGTAGTAGTAACCATAATATTCCCTACAACCGCACTCATTAGTGTATATTGAGTGCGATGAGCCATATAATCCCGTACCGACGGGTACGTTATTATTTATATGCTATGTATTGCATAGTGTTTACATATTAAATGACTGTATAATTTATATATGATTTTTTAGATGTATAATCATATAATTAATTATAAACATGTTAATTTCATGTTCATATCAGATGATTTAAGTGTTTTTTTACCCTCGCACTTAGCTCTAGGCTTTTTGGCGAGCAAGATAAGACGATTACGATGCCAGTGGACAGCATCAGCAGGTTCGCTACTCCTCCCGGTGCTGCACCACTGGCTGGATAAGACGATTATACACTAGGCTGTTTCTTGTCGATATGATGTTCCATCTTCCGTGCCAGATGTTAAAATCTTTTTGTCGAGTTCAAAGTTGCTGATGACTGGGTCAATCTCAACCCGCTGAGCTTGAAGCATTGCGTTAAAGCGATTTGAGACCGAAGCTGTCAAACAGACGAGTAGCCCGACGATGTAAATTCTAGGAAGATTCTAGTAGATAAGTTGTTTAAAGATGACTAAAGATGATTCTTGAAGACGAATTTTGAGCTAAGTTGATTCTGTAGATATGGAGGTTCCCGTCAAAAGATGTTTCTTGGAGTAGCTGTAGTACTGTTGTAGCATGCTGATTCTTGTAGATTATTCAAAACGACCCTTTTTAACACCACGTTAAAAACATAAAAACGATGATAGGTTAAAAATCCCTCCATGTAAACGTGGAGGGACCGTGACCCACTTAGAAGGCTGGAGCTTGCCCAGGAGACGTCCTTCCTGCTCGACAGCCGCTTGAAGAGTGATGTTCATATCGTACGTATAAGTTTTTATTTATCCTCGCGCTTTGAACAAGTCATTTTGGCGAGCAGGATAGGATGATTATTAAAAATTTAAAAGATGATTACACATTTCTGTGATGATTAATGTATGATGAATGGAGATGATTCACATAATAAGTCGTGTCTATATTCAACTTTGAAGTTTATTATTAACTGAGTTGTTTAATACTACAACTATTTTATATTTTTGGATTCGGTGCTTACTGATTACCAACACTATCTATACTCATGATATTTTTAAATTTGTTGATTGACGACCAAAGTGTAGATTAATCAACTAAGAATATATTATTTCTTTTTATATTTACCGATTGCAGCCATATATTACTTATTAGTGCATGTATTTGATTAATTTAAATAAGGTGCATATCAATTGTATAAAAGTGTATTTATGCTGACTGTTAAGTGTTTATTTACCCTCGCACTTAGCTCTAGGCTTTTTGGCGAGCAGGATAAGAAGATTACGATGCCAGTGGACAGCATCGGCAGGTTCGCTACTCCTCCCGGTGTTGCACCACTGGCTGGATAAGATGATTATTCTCTAGGCTGGTTCTTGGCGATATGATGTTTCATCTTCCATGATGTTGTCGAGTTTAAAGTTGCTGTTGACTGGGTCAATCTCAACCCGCTGAGCTTGATGCATTGCGTTAAAGCGATTTGAGACCGAAGCTGTCAAACAGACGAGTAGCCCGACGATGAAGATTCTAGAAGATTCTAGTAGATAAGTTGTTTAAAAGATGATTCTTGAAGACTAAGTTGATTCTGTGGATATGGAGGTTCCCGTCAAACGATGTTTCTTGGAGTAGCTGTAGTACTATTGAAGCATGTTGATTCTTGTAGATTTTTCAAAACGACCCTTTTTAACACCACGTTAAAAACATAAAAACGATGATAGGTTAAAAATCCCTCCATGTAAACGTGGAGGGACCATGACCCACTTAGAAGGCTGGAGCTTGCCCAGGAGACGTCCGTCCTGCTCGACAGCCGCTTGAAGAGTGGGTGTATTTATGCCATACATTTGGCAAGATTCATCTCACGGTTATTGGTTTTCCATCTACAACTATGGATAATACAATTATTTTGATTTGTCGAAGCTATTTGTTATCTTGGCGCTGACTGGCCGAATTTCAATCCGATTTTCGCATCAAGCTCAATGCATTGAAAAACGGCCAATCAGCAGCAAGTACCGTGAAATCCAGTGATTGGATGGATTTCAATCCGGTATATAAGTCAAGCTCGACAGTTTTTAAAATGTACTAGATTCTGACAGACACTACAATACAGATGCCTTCCTTGCGGTCGGCGCTCTGTACTGGAGATGTATGTCAGGCTAGTAAATGTAAATATTATATTTGTAGGGCCGTGAGATGAGTAATAGTAATTCACTGGTATATCCAGTGAGTTTGGATGGAGTTACACAGAATACCTATAAAAGTATGCGATATGGGATAACAGGCTGTCACTCTGGTGCAGAAATATCATATTAAAACAAGATGCATGTAAAAAGTTGCTAAAAATATTTTGAAAAACTTCCTATTTCCTGTTTTACTTAAACGGCCCAGTTTAGGGTATTGTTAAAATAGTATATTATTATTATAATAAAATTTGTACAGTATGTACATTATATTTACAATAAAATATCTTATACTTCTGCACCAGATGGGCTGCCTGCCTCCACTTGAGCTTATATTGGCTCAAGCCTAATGAATAATATTAGTTTTGTTTTTCCACCAGGGTCGGGGGCTCTACATGTTATATCATTCCCCATCTTTGTCGCACTGAGCCAAGTTCCCAGGTAATGTATGATGTATCACCTGATCCAGGGTCAGCCATTATTATATTTATTAATGATTATTTAAAATTATGTATAAGTTTTATTATTTATTTACCCCATTCTAGTTAAACAACTAGTACTCTGGGGACCTAAATAAAAAAAAATCAAAACAACTCTTGTTTTGCATTTAGAATATGCAAATTTATTTATAATTTAAAAGATTGATTGGTTAATTGCTAAATATAAGCAATAAGAAAACAAACAACATAAAGGTATTGAAAACATTTCAATACAGTGTATTCAATTATATGACCTTTCATTGAATATTATTATTTTTAAACTTTATTAGAATCAAGTATGATAAACATGATGCTTGAAACCAAAATAAAAAATATGTTCACAAGGCTTGGTAGTGGGGTGAAGGTTGAAATCACAACCCAGGCCACATATAAATATATGTGGACTGCATTGTGATATCCAACCCGCCCCCCACTAAAAGAACAGTACACAGAACACCTGCCATCTGTGATAAATTAATCAAGCCATGTAAATTAGTGTTGTTTTGGCTGACCACATGGAAAGCTAGGGAGGTGGGTAAATGTATTAGGGCTGTGCTACATCTATTATATTTTGTCTGACATTTCACAGTCAATGATGTAGCACTCCAGTGCCCTAAATACTGAGGTTCTGACTGCCTTGCTGGGATTCAAAATGTTTGTTATATTAAATTCCAAACTGTGACCAGCAAGTGCAGTCTTAAGTTTGGTTCTGTGAACCCCGTGAATTGGACAGTCTAGCAGAAAATGATTTGTTGTGTATTTTACCTTGCACCGGGTGCAATCTCTCCCTTGTTTTATAATAAATTGCCCTTTATTTCCTGGCAGGAGATTGACACCCAATCTCAGATGGGTAATGCATTTATCTATTTTCTTATTGTTAGAGTAGTTTGTTGGCCGTCTGAAATTTACCGAGGTTCTAGGAAACGTTTGTTTGAAAGTTTTATTTTTAATATAATTAGTCCATTTTTTTTTACATGTTTCCTGGATAAAGAGTATACCTCGGTAGGTGCAAGGGGAATTGAATGAGATATATTTGTGTATTGTAATGCATCTTTAGCCGCCCTGTCAGCTTCTTCATTTCCTGATATATCTACATGTGCTGGACACCATTCCATTGTGACCTGTAATCCTAAGTCAAGGCACTGGTTATATTGAGAGAAGATTTTTGCCAAAAGATCAGGCCTTGATCTGCTATTATTGTTTTTAATTGATGTTAAAGCTGAAAGAGAATCCGAAAGGATAGCAGTTTTTGTTGGTTTATTTTCTAGTATCCAGCACATAGATTTTTGAATCGCAACCAGTTCAGCTGTGTATATTGACAAATTGTTGCTGAGTCTCTCAGAATACTGTATCTGAAGGGACGGAATGACATATGCAGCTGCAACTTTCCCGTCCTCGGGATTTTTACCACCATCAGTGTAAATTTGTGTATGTTCAGCATAATGCCGGTCAATATGGTTTGCCGTAATGGATCTTATAAGTGCTGGCAAATCATTTTTATTGAACTCGGCGGTTAGAGATAACCTAATATCAGGATTTTTGAGCGTCCAGGGCGATTGTAATTTAGGTCTAAAATCTGCTAGACTGACATTATTGAGACCGTACTCCTCCACCAAGTCCTGGGTATGAGCCCCGAAAAGAAGCGAAACATGGGCTTTTTTTGTATATTTTGACTTGATGTAGTACCCGGTCCCAATGAGCTTGTTCACAGGGTTCCCCTCCTTCCTAGTTTGAGCCCTGGCCCAGTACTTGACTGACTGTTCTTCCCGTCTCAACTTAAGTGGGATGATTCCCGCCTCCGCTTCCAATATATGGCCTGGTGTGGAATGGAGCGCTCTGAGGGCTAGCTTTAGGGCCTTATTTTGAATGATATCTAATTTTTTAAGTATTGAAGAGGGTGCACAAGAATAGATTTGAGCCCCATAGTCTATTTTTGGACGTATGAGAGACTTATATAGAAGTAAGAGGCTATTTTTATCAGAGCCAAAATCTGTACCTCTTAGCATTCTCATAAAATTTAAGTCTTTCTCACACCTGATCATGATGTCCTTTATGTGACAGTGAAAATTAAGTTTCCTATCTAGAAGCATGCCTAAAAATTTTATGATTTTTTTGAATATGATCGGTGTGCCACCTAAGTGTACGTCCAAACTGTGCTGATTTTAGTTTCCAAAAATAATACCCACTGTTTTAGTCTGACTAATTTTAAACCCCCATTCTTTAGCCCATCCCCATATTAGGTCAAGTCCTGTTTGAGCTCTAGTTTGTAACAGGTGTAAGTTGACCCCTTTTAGCCATGTGCCAGAATCATCAGCAAATTGACTGGTAACCATGCCTGTCCCCTCTAATGTAGCAGGCAAATCATTTATTAATATTGAAAAGAGTAGAGGGGATAATATAGCCCCTTGTGGGGTTCCTCTGTCTGTTGATTCAGGATCTGAGAGGGACCCCCCTACTTTAACTTGAATTTTGCGGCCCTCTAGGAAGTTCCTCAGATATAGGTAGCAGTTTCCTGTTATACCATGTTCTTTAAGTTTATATAAGACGCCTGTATGCCAGGTTAAATCAAAAGCTGCTTGTAGGTCTAAAAAGATGGCTAGGACTGAGTGTCCCCTATTTTTTGCTGAATTTACGTCATGTTGCAGACGTGCGAGCTGGTCCAAAGTGCTCCTCCCCTTTCTAAAGCCAGATTGAAAGGGGTTGATTATATTTTTTGATTCAAGCAGATGTTCTAATCTTGCCTTTACCATCCCCTCCATTAATTTGCCAGGATGGGAGGTAAGGCTAATTGGTCTATATGATTGAGGTTCATTTGGGTTTTTCCCTTGTTTTAATAATGGGATAACACAAGCCTGCTTCCACGCTATTGGGTATACACCACCATTCCACACCTGTCATACAGTTCAAGCCATAATTCCAGTGCTGAACTGGGCATATGCTTGAACATTTGATAAGATAAATTATCCAGTCCCGAGGTGGAATTTTTCCTGCTTACTATTATTGATCTTAATTCAAAAATTGAGAAGCTATTATTCAATGATGACCTGTTGATTTCTGGGGTATCTAAATGATTTTTATACAGTGATTCAAATTTTTTTTGGTAATTTAAAGTATCAATGTCTACATTTGATTCACTGCTAGCTTTAGAGTAGTGCTTAACTAAAAAGTTAGCTTTTTCTACTTCTGTGACCGCTAAAGCTGTATTTTTTTTAAGTAATGGAATTGGGCGATGCAAATTTCCTTTAATTCTGCGGATTTTAGTCCAAAAGTCTTTAGAGTTTGAGTCTTTATGTATGCAATTCTCGCAGAATTCTTCCCAGTTAAGCTTTTTAGCGTTGTAGATGACATTTTTTGCTTCTCGTTCGGCTTCCTTGTAATCATATAGATTACCTAGACAAGGGTGCCGCTTTAGTTTATTTAATGTTTTTTTCCGCCCATTTATAGCATTTTGGCAGGTTTCATTCCACCACGGGACATTTTTGCCTTTTTTTTGTTTTGGATTGGAGACGGGGATACATTGTTGTGCAATCAGTAGGAATCTCTCAGATAAGTTTTTATTAAAAATATTGACATCATCAGAGTGGACCTCATCTAGGGTTATCTCACTATAAAATAGATCCCAGTCTGCTTTTTCAAATTTAAATTTTGGATTTATATCATTTTTCTCTGGCATTTTTGAATTTTGATTTTTTATTGTTGTGCAGATTGGGTAGTGGTCAGATCCCAGATTGTCATCATGTACCCACCAGGTTGAAATAGCCGAACATTTGGGACTAGTAAAAGTTAAATCAATACAGGAGCCCTTGCCTGAGCCCTGGTCTACTCTGGTTATGGAACCGTCATTGAGTAGAACTTTATTACTTTTGCCCGCCCATTCCAAAACATCCCTCCCTTGACGGTTCGCGTATGGAGATCCCCACGTGGGGTGGTGTGCGTTGAAATCTCCATGTATGATACATTCCCTAAGTTCATCTTCGGCGTTTAGAGATGAACTTATATGGTCTAAAGCCTCCAGATCACACCCCCTGGAGTATAAATTAATGAGAATGAAGGGGGATCTCCCTAGATGAACTCTAAACACTTGAGATTCAAGTGCACAGTTCCCCAGATGGTCTTGGGGATCATCCACTCTGATTTCCTCATAGTTGATATTGTTTTTAAAATAAACTACCAAGCCTCCACACGTATTATTACGTGTGTTTTTAAAATATTTGTATTCGGCATGGTAGCCAGGGATCTTCCTCTCCTGATTATTTTCAAGTTTGGTTTCTTGCACACAGAGGATATCAACATTAGGGTTTAAATCTAATAGTACCTTAATCTCTGTGTGCCTAAGAGAGGTCAATCCCTGTGAATTAAAAGATATAACCGTGAGATCCCTATTGAAAGCAGATGTTACTATTCAGACGGTTTCGAACAGCCAGTGCCTTGTGTCGTGGGGACTGAGACAGTATTTTTTGGGGGGTTTTGGACTGTCTCAGTATACCTGCCACTATGGGGTTTTTCCTAACTATTTCCGTAGGTTGTGCACGTGTCGGATTTTGTTTGTATTTGTTTTGTTGTGCGATTCCATTTCCCTTGTCAGTCACACTGGTTTTATTTGTAAGTTTTAAATTGAGATTTGAAATAAATTCTCTTTTTAGATATTCATTTAATCGGTTACCGGTGATTTTAGATTTGTTAAGTATTAATTTTTTAGTTATTTCCACAATCTTATCTAAAGATATTGAGAAATTTTCTGAATTTGTTTCTAAAATTATTGTGGGTTCTTTGTTTATATATTTTACTTCAGTTGCGTTTTTTGAGATAGTCACCGGTGAAGTTTGTTGGTAGGTATCTACCAGTGTGACATTTTTTGTCGGGTGACTGATTACTGGAGCCTCCCCCACCCCTACAAGGTCAGCAAGCGTCACTGTCTCTAAAATAGAGACATGTTTACTTATGTTGCTGTCCCTGTCTGAGTGATAGAAGCTTGAGTGTACTGAAACCAAAGACTCCTCTCCGGTGACATCGAACTCGCTCCCATCACTGACTGAGGTTTCTGAGACCCGAGTCCGTGATGAGCCAATGCTCTCTGTAACCTGAGATGAGTCTGAAATGGAGTAAGGGGTAGATGTATGTTTTATTGGGGTGTTATTTGGTGTGATCATACCCCTTTCTTGTTTAATGCTGTTTGATAGAGAGGGAGAGCTGGGTTTTTTAACCTTATTATACTGATTTATCACATTTTTTGACTTTTTAGGTGTGTTCCTAACTATAACACAGTCTGAATTGTCCGACTGTGTTGATTCATTGATTGTGTCTCCCTTTTTATATTTAAATAGCTCACGGGCTCCATTTAATTTTTTTGTTTCTCTAATTAGGTGACCTTTTGGAGTCCTAGAGAATTTTGAAGCTATATTCCCTAAAATTTGAACCTCTGAGGTTTCTGTTTGAATTTTGGGTTCCTGTTTTCCCTTCAACAAGGATCCTGGGGATCCTTGTGAGTCAGCTGATATCATGGAGATCTCTGCTTGTATACAGGTAATAGCACCCTGTGGGAGTTTTGGATATCCCATTATATTATTTTGTTTAGGATTAAACCCATGGCTCTTTCCTACCCTCTCCATTCCTAGATTTAATGGTGTATTTGGTTGCGATGATTTGTTATTACGAGTGCCGGCATGGACTTCCGTTCTATGACTCTGTGGGGGAGGAGTGGCGGAACTGGCCAAAAACCTCTTTTCCGCCACATTCCAGGGGATCCCGTCCCTCCGAGCCACCTTTGAAATCAAAGTTGCTTTAACAAAGGACGGGCAACCCCTGAATCGCGTAGTGTGCCCCCCCCCCACAGTTCGCACAGGTCGGTATACCGAGATACCGGCACTCTCTGATGTTGTGTGGTTCCGCGCATCGTGCATACCTGGCTTCAAATTTACAGCCCGAGCTCCCATGTCCGAACCTCTGACAGGCGTAGCACCTAAGCGGGGGCGGTGAGAAGTCTTCCACCTTGAAATATGTAGGTGTTTCGGCCACTTGGACCATCTCAGGCAATGAATTACCTGAGAATGTAATCTTCACCGCCCCCGATAGGTGCCCAAACTTATCCTTCAGCCTGTCAGCCTTGAGGAGCCCTACACACCCACCTGCTTCCGGTAGTATTGGTCGCAGGTGAGAGCAGAGGTCCCCAAGGTCGACCCGCAAGGGTATATTATGTATCACCCCGGCCACTGTATTACCTCCTTGTGGAATATAAGCCACGACTGGTATATTTGCCAGGGTGAAGGGTTTTATTTTTAGGATGCCTGTCACAGATTCGGCTGATGCCAGCTCGAGCATGAATGCCCCCGACCTCAGTGGAATGATTTTTTTTTAATTTATTGGCCAGCTCCCGGTGAATTGCTTTTGTGAAATTTACTAAGGGTATTTTTTCTAATATGGGAGCTGGTCCAGCTGATTTTATGATCAACCTGTGTGCCCACGGGTTTTTGGACAGATAATGCATGTCCGTGTGCACCCGAGGTTGATCATGTTGATACGTAACTCTTGGGTTTGTATCATAATTTGAAAAGGTGCCAGGAACATTATTTTGCACCGAATCCATTTGCTAATAAGACTTTTAGAAGTGAATAACAATGACAGTGAACAATGAACATGATCTATATAATTCTGTAATGAACATGAAGTGATGTTTATAAATACATTGGAGGATTATGAATATGATTGATATGATGATTGATAAAATATGATGTTTCTTCCTGTTTCCAAAATGACCTGTTCAAAGCTGGGGCAAACAATTCTTAATAGCACTTGTAGTATGTAGTTAATATGTAATAAATATATATGCTGTGTTATTCTAAACTAACAAATTTTGGTGGGGGCAATTTTGATAAACACAGTATGCTAGAGAATGGGTGGGGTGGGGTAAGTCAAAGAAGTTAATATATGTAAACAAAGAAATTGAAATTTTGATATGGCCTAAATAAAATGACAAGACGAGCTGGAGTTTTGGTTCTAGTAATTACCGATATAGTGTATATTCCGCCGTTGATATAGACAGTTTCTGTTTTCCCTCGTCGGCATAAAGAGTCAAAATTTGAGATTTTAAAACTTTTGCAATTAAAAATGGCTGCTTCCATTGGCACCGGAACAGGAAGTGATGATGAACCGAACCTGAAATTCGCAGTGTGATAAATGAGCCCTCAGATCAAAGCAGATACATGTGATAAATATCCCTCTGATCTTAGTCTATACTGCTTCCTTAGAATAAACGTGTGATAAATAAATCCTCTGATTTTAGTCTATACTGCTTGCATAGAATATTCATGTGTCGATTAAGACTGGTCTGAGTCTGTACAGCTTGAACATATATCTGATGATTGATCCCTCTGATCTGAGTCTATATTACTTGCATAAAATATCCATGTGTTGATTAAGCCCTTTGAACTGGGTCTATACTGCTTGTGTAGAATATTCATGTGTCCATTAAGCCCTTTTAACTGAGTCTATACTGCTTGTGTAGAATATGCAAGTGTTGATTAAGCCCTCAGATCTGAGTTTTTACCGCTATGAAAACGATACGAGTTACTTTAATGTTATTTAATATAATGTAATTAACTGTTATTTCAAGTATGATATTCTCCAGTGTGGTGATGTGGAGAAACTGATAAAGAAGCGTACACATCCAGAGGAGTCGCCTGTTTACTATGTCAATATTGAGGACACATTTGATGTCATCAAGCGTGCCCACATTGCTACTGGTCATGGTGGTCGTGATCGCATGATCAAGGAACTACAACGAAAATATGCGAACATCACTACCAAGGCTCTAGAGCACTTCAAGTCACTGTGTGCGGAGTGTTAGAAAAAGAGGAAGCGTCCAATGATCAAGGGTGTAGTGGTGCGACCTATTCTGACCAAGGAGTTTGCATGTAGAGGCCAGGTTGATTTAATAGACATGCAGGCTATGGCACACTCCAACTACAAGTGGATCATGGTTTACCAGGACCACCTGACCAAATTTTGTGTCATCCGACCACTCACCACCAAGCGTGCCTCAGAGATTGCCTTCCAGCTCATGGACATATTCCTCCTCATGGGAGCTCCTGTCATTCTTCAGAGTGACAATGGTTCAGAGTTTACATCCCATTTGATCACAGAGCTGAAGGAGGTGTGGCCAACCCTTAAGCTTGTGCATGGCAAACCCCGTCATCCACAAAGCCAAGGTTCTGTAGAACGCGCAAATGGAGACATCAAGGACATGTTAGTGGCATGGATGGCGGACAATGAAACACAGGACTGGGCTACAGGCATCAAGTTTGTACAATTCCAGAAGAACTCAGCACATCACTCGGGGATTAAGTGTTCACTATACTCGGCAATGTTTGGGTGTGAAGCTCGAGTGGGCTTAACCTCTTCAGCACTACCCACAGAAGTGAACTACAGGATGGAGAGTGAGGATGATCTTCTGGTTGCTTTCTCGTGACGAAAATATTAAAAATACAAAAGTGGCGGGTTTGCTGTTCTGTTCAGTAGTTATAATGATATTGTATTAATTATACAAGTAGTAAATTACCGTCTACATCTGAAGTCGCAATTCCTTACAAAAAACGTATGACAATAAACTAACAAATCAACTGGGCTCGATAATATTGGAGATACAAAATTGAAACCGGCAGCGCCTGATATAAGTGTTTCATTAAGTACTGTCATCGCCTGAAGTATCAATCAATGTATCTTTTTGAAAGTTTGAAAAACACTAAGATAACGACAATATTCGAAAACAGACACCAAACTTGATTAGAACAATTATCTTTCTATTCCTGTGTTTAGAGTTAGTTCTTCCATATTTGGTAGATATGTAAAAGAATGTTTAATTTATTTTTTTTAATCAGCATTTTCTTATTCAGTCAGTTTGGGTTTAGGAAACACCATTCTTATCAGACACCAGAATAATAGATTACTGGGTCACTTCCATGAACAACAACAAAATTGTGGACTCTCTTTTTCTTGACATTACCGAGGATTTTGTTCTAGTAAATCATGATTTAAGAAAGTCTTTAAGAAAGTATAAAGTAAGTGACATTGCCGTTAACTTTGAGTTTTAAATCATATCTTTACAAAATGACACAACACATTAGTGTTTCACATACAATATCATGAAATTTAAAATATATTGTGGAATAATAATTTGGTTTTAAATGTTACAAAGACTTCTGTATATTTCTTCAAAAGAACATTTATTTTAACTAAATCTTGCAAGATCCACCTACACATTATATTAGCAAATAACCTTCCAGAACAATTAAAAGTGAAACAAATTGAGGAATTAACATAAATGACACAATATTATGGAATTCTACCATATTCATCATATCGTGTTCGCAAATTATATTCGTATGTAGTTTTGCTCGTTCTCAATCAATTCACTAAGTTGCCATAAATGACCTGAAATGTGTTAGAAATGGCGCTAAATCTCGTTAAAACAACTACAGTTTTCTCAAAAACTGCATGTTAAAGAATGATTCATAAGACTGCAGATAATTTTTATGTGTATATAGTTAATAGTGTTTTCAGATACCTAAATAAACAATATACCAAGTTCGTGGATATAAAACTATGTAAGGAGAATTCTTTCATGGACTGTTCAAACATAATCCACCGTTATTTGTTCGTTATTTTGCTGTTACAAGCATACATAAACTTTAAATCAATATAATAAGAGGTCATAGGAATAAATAATTATACAGTTTATAAAACATATGCGTGATTAAAAGACGAATATCCCAAAATGCCAATTATTAAACTTGAATTTGATTAGTGTTAAGTAAAAAAATAATGCGATTAAGATAACCCCCGCTAAGATGTAAATTCAAGTTTAAACATATCTTATTACTTATGTTACAAATAATTGCATAATATGTTAATACATATCAATTTTTATTATCCACCTAAAAAAGCCAATAGAATGAGCTTCGAGCATATGTTCCACGTGACAGTACATAAGAAATCATTTTTGTACGCTTCAAACCGGAAGAGCCCCGAAAATCCTGATAGATTTTTCGTATTGGACGTTTAGGAACGCTAACTCTAATTATATAAATACTCCACATATCTCAGATTTTACATATAAGAGAAATAATTGAGGCACTCCTAATGACTATTGTGTAATTTGAAACAAGCGACATATATTTATTTGAGAAAAGTATATATTATTCCAAAATAGATACATAAAAAATATAATTAGAAAAAGAAAACAGCTGTGAAAAAGGAATTATATTAATATTGATATATTTATATAAAAGAGCCAACTTCAATATTATCAAAACAGTGATAAACATCAACTATATATTTTTCCCCCCGTAAAATTGACTATTTGTTAAAATAAATAGTTTTATAAAATTTTAATCTGATATTGTGTTTCATATGAAAAGAACTCGAGGTGAATAATATAAGGTAATTATACAGTTCACTGTAAAATATGGATTTGATTGTACTCGTCAATGGTGTGGTGAAAACCTGTATTGGACTCGGTGCCTGCGGTGTCTCATCCAGTACAGGTTTTCACCACAACATTGACTCATACAATATAAATCCATAATGTACAGTGAACTGTATAACCTTATAATAGCATACGCAAATGGATTGAACTACAAGTTATAACAGCATTAGTTACAGTTCTCTCCATATTTATATTATATCATTGCAGGCTTTACAAGTTACCATGCTATAGAGATGTATGATGTTATTCTATTCATAGTTAGAATCGTCCAATACAGGTAATACATTTATATTTATATATAATTTTATTTTGTAATTTATAAAATCGATAAATCTGCTTTCACGCTACAATACACCCCTCATACGGTAGGTTCCCAAAACAAATGACGTAGTTTTTAACAAAAGCGCATTGGATTGATAATGAAAAAAATGTGTTTGTTTTTATCTGATTAAATATATTATACCAGTGGCATCAATGTTTTGCGCAGATTAATTGTTACTCCATCATTATGTCTATTATGGGCGGTGTCATTAAGTAAAAAAAACAAAATTTTGAGCGAAAGGACAGTAATTATACTTTCTCAAAACTATAAAATTCTATACCCAAGTGTTAGTGGGCGTATGAAAAAAATGTTACAAAAAACGAAAGAAAAAATGATAGAAAGCTGATCTAATTTGAATCATTATTTTAAGCATACGTTAATTGTGAACAATCGAGTTTTAGGGAAACCCCTGTTCTTGTTTATGGGTATCTATCTAGTCATAAATACATGAAATGATGACTTACGGAGGTGTTTTAATTTTATCTCTGTATATCAAGTATAAACTATGTCAAACGTAGACACGACCCACGAAGAGTGATAATTTAATGCATTATGATTTGCATATCAAACATGACATAGACACGTCATATCAACGTACTGATAAGTTGTTTAAATATTTAAACAAAACAGAATGTATGTTTCACATTTTATTTTTACACCCTACATCATTATACAAAAATAAACGCAATAATATCTCCAAGTCCCGTGATCAGTGCAAAGTAGATACTAGTAATTAAAGGTTCCCGACGAATCTCAACCACCATGTCAATGAGTGTATAGGAAGAAGGCCATGTTACTTAAATAACTGTGAAAAAATCCCAGGAAAAGACACAATGCCATGTCAAAACTGAAGATGGAAACGTTTACTTGTTCGATGATTTCAAGTAACTCAATACATACCGACATTCGGTTAGTTATCTAGTATATTCTTCAACAAAATGTTACCGCTGGTTATCTCGATTTGAATGTTGAAGTTTAATGTACATCAATATATGTCACTTATCCACCAATAGGAGATAATACATTTGGTGACATGACCAACGATATTTGATAAAACAATTAGTATGTACTGTGCACACGATTGAAAATTGACAATTGTCCAGATGAACTGATTTTTGTTTATATTCATGATTGTACAGTATTAAGCGCATGGTCCAGTGGTAGAGCACCGAACTCATGATCGGAGGGTCGTGGGTTCGATCCTCCGCTACGGCTATGTGTGGTGTCCTTGAGCAAGGCACTTTTTCCGCATATGCTTTGTACTGATACTACCCAGGAAGACTTCGAGCGTGATTTGTCTAAGTTGTAAGAACTTGTTTCACAATCGAAGTAAAATAAATAAGTTTAAAACAAGCATTACCATTGCCTGTGGACTTCATAAATAATCCTAAATATTGTGATAAAAAACTAGTAATCGTTTCTTGGATATGAATTGCAAATAGAAATAGTGTGGCATTCATTTATATGTAAATACACACTGCAATGATGTTTTGTTATCAATGTGAAGTATGCAGTACATTGGTACACCAGTGCAGCAGTAAACTCTTACAATGTTACAGCTGTCCTGCTACAACTTTATTACCAATTGAACAGTGTCAATAAGTGTCACGTGGCATTCGTGGCAAATATAGTCGATGGAAAGATGTGGCTGTCAAACGTTTTTAAAGTATACTTTTATGAATCCATATTATTGAATTCATATGGTAAGTGTTGGTTTCAATTATATTTTAAAATTTTCCATTGATGTGTTCATGCGTTATTTATATATACTAAACGGAACAGATAACCCGGCACTTTTGCCTATCTTGTGATAACTGGTTTGATAACCCATTTCAATGATTATAAAAGCATGCTAATTACTGTCAAAATCAATTATATAGACTTGGTCATTGTTATCCTTAATGTGTTTTCTTTCTCAAGTTCAAATTTCAAAGGTATTGTTTTGATGCGTTTTTGAGAAAATAAATAAAATGTCAGGTAAAAATAACCCCAAAAATTAAGTGGCGGGACAGCTGTGTCCTTCAGTATATGTTGTTGGTCACCATGTATTTATTTTTTCATATACTGAAAAGATAAGAAAACAACGGTTGAATTTTAGAGTAATATTATCAAACTAAAGTAAACGATATTTACAGTTTTAAAAAATGTATATAAGGGTATTCCGTTGATAATTATGTCAATATGATCAATATTATTGACAAACTCACTAGGGTAATACATTAACATAGAAATTCTTAAACTGTAAATATCGCTTACAACAGTTTAATAATGTGGGTCTGAAACTCATCCATCCTTTCCTTATCTTTTCAGTATATGCTGCTCGTCTTCAAGCTTTGTTCATGCTTTTATGTACATGTAACTTGTTGAATTCCATTGATGTTTTATTTTAACTAAGTTCTTGAAATATGTTGCTTTGTTAGAATTATGGGATATAACCAAATGGTAATAATTGGTATTGAAACGTCAAAACGGGAGAAACTATACATTTTTAAAATCTTTAAAAACTGGCAACTATTACTGAATGTCGATGTTCAGTATAGATCAAACACATGTATCAATACAATTATATTACTTAAGCCGCATAACTGTATATTATTAGAAATGGTCCCAAGGTTATAATACCAATAGAGTTTCTCCCCTGTTTCTACATTTACATTTGGATGCGGATTGATACATATACTGTATTTAAGCAAACATAAAATAAATTATATGTGATACCAGTAGGATGGAAACAAAAGAGGCTGTACATTAAGGAAGTCTTGTAATGCTGAAATAAATGAGTATAATGATCAAGCTATTGGTGTTTAGGGCAACATACTGGGGCGTGGGTGGAGTAATTTCTTGTTATAGAAAATATGTTTATGTTTTGTACGTTAAAATCTTTATTTAAAATTTTTTGAACTGCGTATATAGAGATACATCGCATCACTAATTTTATTGTTACAAGAGAGTGTTAGTTGAGAATCTCACCTTAGAGAAGGACAGTTAGCAAGATGTATGTAAATCTAGAAATCGTGTCTATGATTTGTATAGATATTTCAGATAGAAATGCTTAACATCTTCGATACCACCGCATGTGTACTTTGGAGATTCTGACATGTTCCTGCTCAATTCAAATTTGGAACACAATTTTCAGAATTTATATATAAACACTAGTTACGGTCCATGCCTTAAAAAAGTTAATAGGGCAGTCTTGGGATGTTCTGTTTTGAGAATTATTTTGACAAGTAAAAACACACAATACATTTGTTTCAGATACATGCAATTTTATTAGCGGATAATTTATCATGAAATTAAAGACAAAATACTAGTTAATAGTTGTGATAAACGAAATGTAAATACAACTGTAGTTGCGATAACCGAAATGTTAAAACAACTACAGTTGCGATTATCGAAAGGAAAATTCAACTGTTATTGCGATAACCGACGATAAATAGACACATCCTAGGTACTGCATACTCCAGACGGATTCACTGTTGCCTTCAAAGAATAAATCCTGCAGTCGGTTTCGCTAACCTTGAAGAGATGATTGGATCCGACAACCATTTGAGAAGCTTGAACCTATGGATAAAGATATCAATTGCAAGTTCATTTACATTAGTTTGTAAAATGAAAGTAGGGTATATTCGTCTAATTCTGAATACACATGTTTAGATCGACTATATATATATAACTTATCAAGTCTAGTAAATTGACATATAAATGATGGTTCTTTTCAAAACAAAATTTCTGACCTACTTATAAGTTACATGTAATATCATGAGGTTTAAAGCTGTTCTGTCGCCAAAGAATATATGAAATTCAGGTCAGTTAATAAAACGACATCAGTATTAAAGTGTCACTATACAATAGTGCCCATTATTGTAAAGGTAACAAGATTCTTGCCCTTAAAAAGTGAATTGTATGCATTTATGAGCATTTGAAACATATTTTTTA
The DNA here is from genome assembly GCA_029582155.1 of Panopea generosa. Lineage (NCBI taxonomy): Eukaryota > Metazoa > Mollusca > Bivalvia > Adapedonta > Hiatellidae > Panopea > Panopea generosa. The sequence goes on from CM055898.1 coordinate 25,067,716, forward strand.
AACAAAAAGATTTTTGGATGTCACTACACTGTACAAAACAAGGTATTCAACCTACCAGTCAGTGTGCATTTTTATGAGCGGATTTATTTCTGTTATAAAAAATACTTAAAAAAATAACTAAGTGGATTATTAATTTTCTAACGTGGACATCCTAGACCATATTATAATGAAACTTAAAATATCAAATCCAGTTTATTTATCTAGTGGTTAATGAATACATAATTATATTATATATTTTATTGTCAATTCAAGAGCCATGAGTTCGAATTCCCGTCCGACTAGAGTCTCTTTTTTTCTGTGACAATGTATCTTTTATGTGTTCTACGATGATTTGGTGGGTGATCCGTCTTTATATCTTTATATACTAAAACACGTCGTATTTTTGTCGAAAATAGCGAAAAAATACCACACGAACAATGATATCAACTTAAAGATTAAATAACAATCATATAGTTTTACCATGTGTATAGTCCAGTTAAATCGTAAACAAAGACTTCAGCCAATGAAAAAAGCACAAAACTTGGTTCAGAATAACTTGAAGAGCAAATAAAAAACATGAACATGAGACTTACTTCATAAAATCCAATATAGCGGGAAAATCCAATATGGTCGCCACACATGTATATAATACAAGAAATTCCTAATATTGTCTCAAATAACTTATCATAACTTAGAAATATTTATCAGTATTATTAGTTAAAAGCACCTGTTTGAAATATTCAGACATAACAATGTATATTTATAGATGTATATGTATCAATGCGTTTTCGTGTAGGTATCTTTTAATTCTATATAGCATCATAGTCTATTGTGCACTGTGTAATATGTTTTTTTGTTTTCAATATATTTTGTTATATGTTTTTACATATATGAGACTGAAATAAAGAAATAAATATGAACACATTTTTGCCGTGTTTAAAACCATTCTTAAATAAAACATTCAGCACTTACCGAGCTGCTCGTTTGAAACCATCCTCCGTGTTCCGGCGTGATGGTCGATCTGCATTTTGTGTATGAAAGTTCTCCACTGTTCTGCCAAATGCCAACAAGGTCGCCAACCTGAGCGTGTAGTTGGTCTGTCTCGTTGATTCGGGCCGTATATTTCCTGTCTTCAACCGTAGTTATTACGTTTTGACCAGCAAATTGGTAGGTATTTCTGTTTAAAAAGGTAAAATGTATGTTTAATGATGTAAACTTTGCAAACAAAGATAACACGTTTGATGAAGATAAAATAATACAAAAATTTAGTATCCCTTTCATAATACAACATAAACTGCAAATGTCATACATTTAAGCCACGTGACATGTGAATCACGAAGCTGTATATTCATTTTGTAATTTGTAATTGTAAATATATTAGGCAAAAAGAAATACTACGAAATAAAAGATAAATGGAACCTCCTTAATTGACATTTTAAATTATACAAGCTCATGAATACCAACCAAATGTTCTATCTAATAACTCTATAAACTAGTTACTATTGTATGTTAATTCTAAACAAATACGCTGAAAGGCGGGCTTAATATCACACACGACATCACATAACCAAAAATAAAAAAAGGTTTCGGAATGTCGTCCTGTGAGCTTCGCCGTTGCATTTGCATACAAACGCTTAGAATTGCCAGTGATTGGTTGCTTTGTTTTGGGGTTGTAGCCCAAACAAAGTTAAATAACGCTGCTTTCTACGTATAGGTTAGAAGTTAAAATAGAAAAATCAATGAAACTTCAAACGGGCACTTTCCCGAGTTTTAGGAAAGGGTCCCTTGTATTCGCCACCGTGGTAAAAAATGAAGTATTTGTCTTTGCAGCTTCAGAAATTTTCAGTAGGTCCCAAATTGAAAGTTCTATTTTTTATGTGAAATACAACATTCTATTATGAAAAAATACTGAGCGATTTCATTGGCTGAGAAAATAAGACAACATCTAAGTAATTACATTCGACTTAATCTAAAAACAAAACAACATCAAGGTAGTTCCTTGTTTGGTTTTAAAAAATAAAATCATTGAACAACTGCATTTTTTGGTCCTGTATTACACATTAGCCAGACTTGTTGTTGTTTAATTATTTAAAAGTAATGCAGTTAATATATATTTCATAAGATACTTTGCCATACATTATCATGGCGTGCCATTTTGAAATATTTGAAATTACCTTCTCATAGTTCGGCATCAAATATTTTCAATTTTTATTGCAGTTCTGTTATTATTGTAGTGTGTCCCCGCTTCCGTAACTGTGATGTTAGGAACAGGTTTTGGAAGGGGATTTGGTTTAAACGTGTACCTACGTTACATTTGTTGGCCGCCACAGTTGAAAACTAACAGTGCCGACATAGTTACTGTAGAATGTCCATGACGTCACCATACCTTCCACGTTAAACATCATTTCCTGATTAGTATTATTCGCGAGAATGAGAGAGTATTGTTTGGTTCCTGATACGCTGCGCCTGTAATTTGCTTTGTCAACAAACTGGTTAACAGATGACGTCACTTCCGGAACTAGAAAGGATGAAAGAATTATTTTTTTCAAATAATTACTTAATAATTTAATGAATAAAAGAATAAATTTGTATATATCTGTCAAAAATACATTTGTTGAAAAAAGAATTTATATGCCTAAAATGAGAAATGACGTCCAAAGTACACAACATATTAAACACTCAATATTTAAGCTAAAAAATATCAATTTTATGAAAGAAAAAAAGACAAATAAATAGCACGTCTTAAGCTTACCAAAAATAATCCAGTTAAAGCAGACATGGGGTGTAATATATGTTTACATGTATAAAATATTGTTGTAAGCAGTTTTAAAAATGGTTTTATATATTTTTCATCGAATATTCACTATTAAATAAATACATGAAATAAATGAAGTAATTTCCTGATATATATATTCAATATTTACTCACTGGAACAAGTTGGCGGAGTTCCTGTCAGAGACCCGGATGGAAGACAGGCTCTGGTTAAGTCCCCATTTGTATGAAAGTAACCGACGTTGCATTGGTGTTGTACATACTGGGAAAAACAACAAGAAATATTGTTGTGGATTTTATTGAACAGATACCAAAAAACAACAACTGTCTGAAACTTGAGATCAGTTTACAGAAAAATATAAGAGAACGTATTGTCTCTACACTAGTGTTCGAATTTTTCAAAAAGATTGTAAAATGATCGTGGTGGCTATGTTTGCTATCTAGGAACTAAGAATAAAAAACAACTTATATGTGGTTCAATGCACAACTACTCGACATTTAAACTGTTATTTTTTTCCCCAAGGATAAGAACCATATCCTTTTTCATACACAACTAACTCGAATTAAGGCCAGTATGATGTGCTCATCTTGACACCATTTTAAACAGTACAATTTATGACATATATGTAGCGGTTATAATTCTTGTAAAAATATCAATATTAAATCATACAGAACCTCTCCAACAGCTATAGTGCATGAACCATGAACACGTTGTCCTCTGTACGACAAATTGGCGTCATCATTACATCTTGTATTTTGCGGTTTGCATTCTAAGAAACACCAAAAAACGTTTTTATCATACCGATGACATATATTAGATATAATATACGTTTCTTGTCATAATTGATCAAAACTGTGCGAAACTGGATACCATTTAACCACTTTGAGAACTTTGCCCTTTCAGTTAACAGATTTTCTTTGGATCCTGGAAGATTATATAGTTCTCGAGCACCCATCTCCGCAGTAACTGACAGCTTTCTCACTTAATTATTGGTGAGAACCGAATGGCAATGTGACATAATGTGACAATATCGTATTTGATCCATCATGGAAACTGTGGCTGTACGCGGATTAAAACTCACGACGCCTAGATTGATAGACAGATACGCAATTTAGCTAACTGGGACTATGGAAGGTTATCACCGCCATAATTCTTAGTCTGAAATTTGTCGTTTGTTCTTTGTGCAATGGATGTAAATGTTTCTTTCTTCTTAGTTCTTTGTGGGAAATGAAACATTTCACATTTGTAACTTTGCTATTTGTCTATCCTACTATATCCTATCATTGTTACACAGTTTTACATTTTCATCCAAATAAAATTAAGCTTACTATAAAAATATACACCCTGAACATCCCTATAGTTTTTTCAGCCGATCAGAGAGCTCCTCTCAATGGTGGTAGCTGACCATATGTTCCATATCACCAACGATGAAAACAAAGCAACGCCGATTCCACTACAATCTCATTAAAATCATCTCCTATTTACGCTACGCTACATTTATGGAAGATCGTGTACTTTAGTCAGATTGATTCCACTAGGGACCAGTCGTTATTCTTTCATATGCCTCTAGCGGCACCTGTCGTAATAATTGACAATGCAAACTGTGTATTTCGCATTGTTACATTATGCCTAAGTGCGTTGTACAACATGCTTACTGCGTAGTTTAACTTTTGTAATTCGAATCCTTTTGAAACACGTGATTATGCTGAACACGTTGTATTTTACAGAAAGTATGTAACTTTTACAATGATAGGATATAGTAGGATAGACAAATAGCAAAGTTACAAAGGTTAAATATTTCATTTCCATCAAAGAACTAAGAAGAAAGAAACATGTACACCAACTGCACAAAGAACAAACGACAAATTGCAAACATAAAATTATGGCGGTGATACCCTTCCATACGGGACTGGCTACGAAATTGAATCAGCATACATGCGGATCCGCATGAGATACTTTTGTTTTATATGAAGACCATGTAGACATAAACTTTCTTTTAAAAAAGTATGTAAACTTAATATTTATCAGAAAATCCCACATGCACCTACAACATATATTCAAATTTCAAACAAAAGATGACATGTTTTGGCCATAGTATTTGAAAATTTGCATTGATGTCACATATGGCAAGGGAAACACCTAGTAAGCCTTTACTACAACTGGAATAATGGTATTCATTATATTAAGATATACTTAGATACATGATAATTAATTAAATCGTGTCCTACCTCCGACGCCGCATGTTTTCCTACAGTTGTGCCAGGCAAAGCTCGTCTGAGTCTGACACATTTTGGGAAACGTTTTTAATATCTGCTCACAATCATCTAATTGGTCGAGACATTCGATTGGCGTAGCTGAAATAACGTATGTGCACATCAGTCGCTAGCATAGAAACAATTAATGCAAAGCTTTGAATTATAGTATTTTAAAACAGAAATACACGTTTCAATCTATCAAGTTTAAGTCATTTTGATATAGATAGGCGTCAGTTTTAACACATTAAACGTTGAATGTGAAAGCCACGTTTTTGTGATCCCAGATGCACATACTTTATTCTGGATAAAACCGTAGTTCTTTTCAAGTAAAGAAGTGTTATATCCGAGCTCAAGCTCACGAACGCTGCTGTGAGGGGTAAGAAATCATGAGACACTGACTAAGACAAGCCGACCACGGAGGAACTTAAAGACGTTTCTGCGGGTTGTTACTGCGCATCGCTACGCGCATAATTCCTTTCTGTTACTTTCAGTTTCGGGGTATAATTTCGCCGTTTGGTTAATTAAAAGTCGAGCCGCATTAGGATATTTACAAAGCGAAGTATTTTCATTTCGAGATGTCAGAAATGTAAATTTTGTCAAGGAAGCGATCGAAAATCATGGAAGAGTATATTATTTTTCGTTCTAAACCACCAGAAGTGCTCGTTCATAAGGTCAGCTACCACCATTGAGACGAGCTCTCTGATTGGCTGAAAAAAGTATAGGGATGTTCAGGGCATATATTTTTATAGTAAGCTTAATTGTGGTTGGATGAAAATGTGAAACTGGCAAATGATCACAATAAAATATAAGTTTATTATGTTTGTGTCAATAAAAAATTAGAATTATGTTTCTGTGACTGTCTTAATTCATTTTATCAAGGAAACTGCATGGAAAGTAAAATTGGTGAAATTTACTTTTTTTCATGCTGAAAGTGGGGGTACCCAACTTCAGGGGGCAAAAAGTGGTAAAAAGTGGTACTTTTGACCCCATTTTGGGGACATTTTTATTTGAGTCTAGGACAGTACTTTAATATGATATAGGACTTTTTGGTCCGCCAATGTTAGAAAATGTGAAAATTTGGTCAAACGTTATAATGTAAGTCTATGGAAAACGCAATGGTGGTAGCTGACCTAAACAACCGCGACAACATTTTCTAAATTTTCATCGCATTAGCTTCTTTTTTTCTGTAAATAGTGCAACTGGGGTGCTTGTAGGGAAATGGCAATAAAATAAAAAAAAATTCCGAAGGTTGATCAATTTTCGCCATTTTTTCTTTTTTTTTAGAGGTTTTTATTAAAAATAAGGGCCATATGGCTTTAAATAGCCCACAGAATGTTCTACTCAGAATTTTAAGTGCATTTAAGTGAAGTACAGCGGAATGATGATAGATATGTTCAATTTTGACAAAATATACTGTTTTATTTTATTTTAAGGTACCGTATAAGGCCATTTTAGGAAAATTTTGTTAAAATACCAGGTTCAGTTTGTCGCGATAACTTGCGCCTTGTCCGCTGAAATCGCACACTCAAGAACCATTGAAAACACTAGAAATGATCTTAATTGCATTGGGAAACAAAAATACACATGAAATAGTAGGTTTAAGAACTGATTTTGAATTCCAAGCTCAAAATATGTGTACTTAGGTACTGAATTTGGATTTTGAGCTGAAAATGGCCCACTTTTGACATTTTTTTCATTTTTATCCACTCAGAACCAGCATGTCATGCCATATTATATAGCAATTTTTCACATTTAACCTCTTTTATTGTGCAGTTATAAGTAGAGCCAGTTGAATAGTTGTAATAATGGGTGCCTGGTTGTATCTATTGCACTTCAATGTTGCTAAATCACTTCACAATCTAAACATATTACATTCAAGAAATGCTTGAGTTATATAATTTTGGAAATATTTTCCATTTTGCCCTATCTTGTCTGACATTTTTTTTACTTAAATGTAACATTTGATGGATAATTTGTAAATAGAATGTTGTAGTGCAAGAAAATTGTGGGTTTTGTGCCCCAAATTCCCTAGAAATGGTAATAATTGTGATTTACTACTAAAAATTATGAATTTTCATGCTTGACTGATTTTGATATAATTTCTGTCATCTTTACATATTTTTTAATATAAGACATAGAAAAGGATGTATACCCATTCCACTGGATTAAAGAAATATTAAACCACTAAATAAATATGACATTTCTTCTATCTTGGTAACCGATGTTCCGAAAGGCTCTCTTTCTACCGGAAAGTGTGTAATCCAAATGTAATCCTTTAACCGAAGCGACAATGAAATTTTACGAAATGGTTTAATTTATCATTCTGTTGTTAATTTTATTCGATCAAATGCATTCGACAACTTCTTTATCAAAATATCAACACATTTATTATGAAATTAGAGCAAATGGTCAATTTAGCCTTTTTTCATATAATTTTAGTGGGTGGGGTATGATATTATCATGTATACACATTTTTTATGCAAAGGAATCTTAAAAGTTGATATGCAAAGCTATCATTACATGTTTATATACCTGTTTCCATAATTATATAAAAAAACAAGAATGATTAGATCAAATATTGTAGGTCAAGTGTCTAAGTAAATTTGAACTGAAGTACAGTTTTGTCATTGGGAATTTGGTAAAATTATGTATACTTTTTTGTGCCTGGAAAAGGCCACATTTTCATCAAATTATGTAGCAGAAAAATAAAAATGGTATCATTTTGTTCAGAAATATTTATTCTATGAATTTGCATCAGTGGAATAATAAAAAAGCGAAATTAAATGCCCCTTTAGGTCAGCTACCACCATTGAGACGAGCTCTCTGATTGGCTGAAAAAAGTATAGGGATGTTCAGGGCATATATTTTTATAGTAAGCTTAATTGTGGTTGGATGAAAATGTGAAACTGGCAAATGATCACAATAAAATATAAGTTTATTATGTTTGTGTCAATAAAAAATTAGAATTATGTTTCTGTGACTGTCTTAATTCATTTTATCAAGGAAACTGCATGGAAAGTAAAATTGGTGAAATTTACTTTTTTTCATGCTGAAAGTGGGGGTACCCAACTTCAGGGGGCAAAAAGTGGTAAAAAGTGGTACTTTTGACCCCATTTTGGGGACATTTTTATTTGAGTCTAGGACAGTACTTTAATATGATATAGGACTTTTTGGTCCGCCAATGTTAGAAAATGTGAAAATTTGGTCAAACGTTATAATGTAAGTCTATGGAAAACGCAATGGTGGTAGCTGACCATAACGAAGTCGAAGAAACAACTACGAAATATAATCAATATACGTAGTGGTAACCATTTCGGATAACTCATTTTCGGATATGAATCATTTGTGAATTTGTTCCAAAGCGCTGAATACATAATGAATTTACCTGAAACAATATTATTCATACCGGAATGGAGACAAGGAAGAATAAGTCTTGAATTTTGACATTTTTCAACACAAAGCAATTAAGTATAAGGTTAGTTGATGTTTTATCATAACTCACTGATCAATATCGATGTATCACATAAAATGATAACTTACTTCATGATTTCTAGAGATGAACAACTATAAAAAGTGATTGATTGGTTGAATATTTAGCGTAATTTTCATGCCATCGAGGGCTTACAGACGATCACCTAACCACTGTTTCCTGGAATTAACCACTATTTGAGCACACCCCATCTCCGCAAGTAACTAATAGCTTTCCCACTTGAATCAGTGGTGAGAGACGATTGATAAAGAGACATAATGTTGTATATCTATCATCCTGGAGACTGTTGCTGGGCGGGGATTCGAACAGTATTCTTACATTGAGTAAATGTTAAAAATAAATTTATACACTGTCAAGTTCTGTGTTTCCTGTTAAACAGAAAATTGTTACATGAGTTATGAAAATAAGAAACTATTCAACACATTTCAGGTATGCTAAACAGAGGCTCAGGTTACAGATGGATTGAGATGTCGGCACTTTGAATACCTGTAGTGGTTTCATTAACTATGACGAGACAATCAATATTGTGACATAGACAACATATACAGAAGCACTAAATGAAAGAGTGACAATCATCAAAAGGGGCCAATGGTAATTATTAATGTAGTTTAACTGTTTCAGCTTATTTCTACTATGGAATACAACAAAATAATCATGAGCACAACAGATGATCTGAGGGGGATCAAACCTGTGACTACTTGTTTGGCACAACCAATATCCGTGCAAGTAACTGACAACTTTCCCACTTGAATCAGTGATTAAAGATAAATGAACACGAGACACAATGCTGCAATTTGCATATATTTAAATCATCACAGAGACTGGCCAAGCGGGGATTTCAGCTTGCAACCCATTGACTGCTTGTTACATAACATAACAGTTTCATTCAGTAAAAATGTCCACATACATGTAAGTTTATAACCATAATATTTTGTTCAATGGTTTGAACATAGATATCATAGCAGGAATTGCTGCTCAGATATAGCCCTTGAGTTGTCAAACTATACCCATATATTGTGCTGTTTTATTAAAGTACATTGTCGTTTTTTTAGCCAGACCGATGAGCTCAGTCAGTAGAGCATGATAATTCTAGCTCAGGGTTGAGAGTTTGATACCTGAGGCTGGCTGACTTACAGTGCTAACAGTCATTCAGATGGGACTTTAAACTGAGGACCTTTATGATGGTGCTATACACTTAGCAAAAGAACCAGGTGAAACATATGGTTAGGTTTCTATGATATTTTTCCTGCACTATCCCCCACAAACCTAAAAATACTAAACTGTTCACTCTTCTGGGTGCATCACCCAAATGGGAAACTGGAGGTGATGTAAATTAAGCTTACATACAAACAAACATTGTCATTTATTTCTTTATCTCATATAAGCTTCCTTTAATTTTCAGTGCTGAAGTAGTACACCAGGACCAGGCCAATTTATTACAATATGTGTTGCCAGAAGCATGGATTGTGACAGTAAATCAGATATTGGGACCATGATAAGAAAAAGAATTCGAAAAACATACGTTTTTTCAAAAGACTAGGAAATGCACATATTATGAAAAATTAAGAACAATCACTACCAGTTCACCAAGCAGTTTTCTAAAATTTGAATGACAATTCAAAGATTAATGTTGGAAGTAGCCCAGTACAGGAATACAAATTTCAAGTTATGTAATAATAATGGATGACTGTGCGACTACTATAGTCAAGATCAATACCAGAAAAAATGACTTGAATGTACTCCTAGATAAATCTCTGAATATATTATGTTGAGTAGCAGGTCACTGGTGACCCAGCCTTAATTGACAGTACATGGTTTTACCACTAGGCCTCTAACATTTCAAACTATTACAAATATTGATGTTCATCAATTACCCGGTATATATGAAATGTATAAAAGCAACAAAACAGTAATTACATTATAAATTACAGATATTATAATTGTTATTTAGTGCATCATTTACAAATATGAAAGTTACCTCTGCAATGAAACTTCATTTATAAAAATTACAACAGATAATTGTCACCATTTTGACAATTTAAGGCTATTTTATAACAAGGGGAGGTAACATTTAGCACTGTAACTTTGTAACAAGCATGGTGACCTGCATTTTTTATTTTATTTTCTGATATAGTTTGTTATAGTGCCTCTTTGTAGAAAGAACGAAACAATTCTCCGCGTTACAACTTTTTTTTATTATTTAATTAGTGTCAAAATGCATCGTTTATGGCCATTTTATGAAAAGGGAGGTAACATTTAGCTCTGTAACTTAGTAACAAGCATGGTGACATCTATTTTTTATTTTATTTTCTGATAAAGTTTGTTATAGTGCCTTTTTGTAGAAAGAATGAAACAATTCTCCACGTTAGAACTTTTTTTATTATTGAATAAGTGTAAAAATTATTCTTTTGCGGCCATTTTATGAAAAAGGGAGGTAACATTTAGCAATGTAACTTAGTAACAAGTAAGGCAACATATGTGTTTTATTTTATTTTCTGATAAAGTTTGTAATAGTGCCTTTTTGTAGAAAGAATGAAACAATTCTCCGCATTAGAACTTTTTTTATTATTGAATTAGTGTCAAAATGCATCGTCTACGGCCATTTTATGTAAAGGGAGGTAACATTTAGCTCTGTAACTTAGTAACAAGCAGGGGACATCTATTTTTTATTTTATATTCTGATATAGTTTGTTATAGTGCCTCTTTGTAGAAAGAATGAAACAATTCTCCGCGTTACAACTTTTTTTATTATTGAATTAGTGTAAAAATGATTCTTTTGCGGCCATTTTATGAAAAGGGGAGGTAACATTTAGCAATGTAATTTAGTAACAAGAAAGGCAACATATGTTTTTTATTTTATTTTCTGATAAAGTTTGTTATAGTGCCTCTTTGTAGAAAGAATGAAACAATTCTCTGCATTAGAACTTTTTTTATTATTGATTTAGTGTCAAAATGCATCGTTTACGGCCATTTTATGAAAAGGGAGGTAACATTTAGCACTGTAACTTAGTAACAAGCATGGGGACATATATTTTTTATTTTATTTTCTGGTATAGTTTGTTATGGTGCTTCTTTGTAGAAAGAATGAAACAATTCTCCGCGTTAGAACTTTTTTATTTTTAAATTAGTGTGAAAATACATCGTTAACGGCCAATTCTATAATCGTAGATATTTACGAAAATCACTGTATGAAATGTGAAACTCACAATAGCATCATGACTTTTTCTGTTTTAGATACTTTATCTTTTGTTACATGAGTGACAACAATATTTTGTTGAAATATATCACTTTGTTAATAAATTAAACAAGATTTATAACTTACACCCATTTGCTGTTTTTTCTTTAAAAAATGTAAAAAGGTGTAGTTTAAAAATAGTCATAGCAAAAAAAAAAAAGCATGGTGACCTATATTTTTTTAGTGTTTAAATCATGTCTTACTTCAAAGTACTTGTGTGCAAAATTTTAAAAAAATCTTCGCGCTAGAACTTACTCGAAGAAACGTCTTTAAACCTTTAGTCTCAAACTCAACTGATGAATCAAACCCTTTTGATGTTAGATATTGTTACACGCATCATTCAAGTTAACAAGATAAAAGTAAATTCCAGTATAAATCTTACTACATTGATCGGTCAGTTTAGTGTTGTTATCATGTCTGGTTCCATGTACTTATTCAGCTCATTAAATAGTTCTTTAGACTATACTACCGCTTAAGCAGGTATTCCGGGGCTTAGATGCTGTGCTCTTTAAACCCCAAAAGAACAAATATGCTATTTAGTATTTACTTCCATTTTTAATACCACTGTTACCATATTTACTATTAAGTTCCTTTTTGTGAATACCCCTAGAATCAATTTATATTTGATAATGTTTTATAACTCACATAATTAGTCGAGTTTGTTTTCAATTAACAAACTTTTTGATTGCAATTAACTTAAGTTGTTTCGATAAGGTTTTGCGTGTGCTATCATTCTTAAATAAATTGGCAGTACATTAAGTTGTAACTAAGTGATAACTCACTAAAAGTTTATAAAGTCATGGTATTAACAGTTAACAAACATGGATAATTCACATCAGACAGAACAACAGTGCTGCTTCCTTTTAAACATTTATTATGATCCACACCTTGAGAATTTGAGCGGCTAAATAGATGAGAGTGAGATGTGGGGGTTTAACGCCATTTTCAATACATTGTTCAGGTTATATATGTCATATTAAGTTTTTATTGATGGAAGAAGACCTCAATATGAATCTGAGTAGAACCACTGATTGTCTATCCGCAAGTAACTGGCACACATTTATGAAGAGAGAGGGATTACAATCTACGATCTCAGCGGTGAGAGGTACAATGTAAGCGATCTTTAGACGATGCCTAAGACCCCTTGGCCACGAAGAACCCGGAGGAGAGAAGAGCTATCATAAGAACTATATCTAACCTTTATTATGCTACTTTGTTTTAACGCAGTTTTTTCCTTCTCCTTTATCTTTTCCACTCTCATGAATTTTCCTCTTCCCTCTTCAATCATATGTGTAAATGTCTTTAGTTTGTAATATATTTTATGTCAATTTTAATCAAATCGGTGTCTAGTCTGTAGGAGGATGGACGAGAATTTAATATTGGTAAATCTTGTGACCCACTCTAATTTCAAAGATAGCACTGAAAAACATGTGTGTTAAAGCAAAATAAACTTAACAATATTTGTACCTGTTGGCGCGTATTCACAAACGACTTCGAATTTATGCTTATCCTCACCACATGGGTAATCGTACCATTTCGAGTATTTACTGATAACACAATCTTCTCCAGCTCCATAGTTATTTGGTTCCCCTGTGGTAACGCAAAGATCAAATTAAGTGGCATTATCTAAATATATGTAATTATATTTGAAAATAATATCACATAAACTCAATACAAGAATTTGTGGAAGTCAAAATTCCAAAAACCTAGCCCTGTATTTGTCGTTGTGATCAAATATTGTTGTCATGACAGCTGTTGTTGACCTTGTATTGTGTCAAAATGTTGCCACGTACTTTGACTCTGGCTTGTTATTAACTTTAGTTTATTTTAGTTTATGGAGCTATAGGACTCATCCAGTGTTTCTTCTAAACGAACATCCCTGTTAAGTTGGTGCTATGAATATTGTGAGGGGTTTTACATATTCCATTACGATTCATGAAAAGAATCAATACAACTGACTCTTCGCTTTTGTTTTATTAGTTCTGTACGTTATGCGTATTCATTTACCACATGGTATATCATAATTTCTAAAGATGTCTAATTATATCTTCCCTTTTATCTCTGCAAATCTAGCCGCTCATTTTAACTTTTTCCTAAGCCTTCCTGCAATAACTTGTTTAACAACGTTATCAAAAAGTATCGGGTTTAGTTTACTATCTCACTCATGTCGTGGTATTCCACCACTCGGTGTAATTTGTAATCAACCTAACTTTAAAATATGTCGATTAAATTTACATGTTTTTTTAATATATTTTACACATTGTATTCTAGTTAATTTTCTAGGAACGCCATTTAGCTTTCTTCAAGTTTATATACATACTAGAAATCTTACACCCTTCAACTATCGTGTTCATTAATTCCTTGGGCAGTTTCCTCAATAAACGTATTTGTTTACTTACAATGTACACGGCTATTTTCAAAATAATCTTTATCTTTTTCATCTATCTGAATTCCATTAACTATAGTTCAATTGCGTGTCGCCTTTCGAACATCAAGCCCGCCCGTTTACCATGGCAATGACATAACTTATGTTAACTACACTGCTATCTCAAAGTAAATTCGTTATCGTTTTTATGCGACGGTCACTGGCGTCAATTAAACACATCATGAAATATGCTCATTCTATTCTGATACTACTAAACATATTTTAGTCAAAATTGAACATGATAGTTATAAACCTTTTAATGAATGTCGAATAGAAGTTGGTGCTACAAAAAGCCATTTGTGATGGACGTCGGATGTTCAACGGGCGTCACGTGATCAAAACACGAAACAGATTGTGTAAGAACTTATTAAAGAGTGGAATGTCATTCCCCAATATCGAATACAACGTTCAATGTGCAGTATGAGACGGAGATGTGAAGCTGTAGTGAACGCTAACAGTGGTCACACATGGTATTGGATGTCACCCCTCAACATTTAAGTCAATGCCATTCCATATAAATCACACATATCAGTCTTTCTGTTTTTGAACATTCGTTGAGAAGCTTTTCATTTTATGTTTAATTTTAACCAAAAACGATATATATAGCAGTGTCATACTCTTATGACTATATTTCGTAATTTTCATTAACCATCATTTACCTGAATTCCAGTTACTGTAATTAAGGGGTGTGCCATCTTGCCAATGCCATGCTCGGGACTCATTGGCTTCTAGACCTATCCAAGCAACTGCCACCTGTTCCCTATAAGTAAAGATAGAAAATGAAATATATATATGTTGTCTATGATATATATTCAGAAACTGTTATCTGATATCGCTGTTGTAGTTTGAAAAGCCGCATTGGAAAGAACTGTAACTAATGTTGTTATAACGTGTAATTCAATCCATTTAAAAAGCTTACGTATATTTGTTATTAACTGATGTTCATTTGTATTTGGCGATATATATAATATAAATTACCTAATAAAATGTATTTAAACCAAACTGTCAGATTGACGTTAAAAGCCATCATAGACTTTTTATTCAGTGCTGATATTATGTCTGGCTTTGAAGAACAAACGTAGACATTGTCGTTCGGATATAGATCATCGCTTAATCCGGTGCTAGCGGAGTGTGAGAGTGTTGCATATTAAATCCGGTGCTAGCGGAGTGTGAGCGTGTTGCATATTAAATCCGGTGCTAGCGGAGTGTGAGAGTGTTGCATATTAAATCCGGTGCTAGCGGAGTGTGAGCATGTTGCATTTTAAATCCGGTGCTAGCGGAGTGTGAGAGTGTTACATATTTTATTATTCTCTATAACGGAATCTGTTACGGCAAACCAAGTCTGCTTTTTCCTTTTTTTTCTAATCGCGTTCTGAGATTCTAGGGAACCATTTTATCAGATATAATTGATATAGATCATGTGTCAACGTTAGGCTGTATACTGCTATCATAATATATATTTGAAAAAAAGTACAATTATAACTAAAGAAAATTATTATTTGCATGAAGTCATGTGTACATCTCTAAGAAAATGGTTCAATAGTTTTAAATCATGGTATTGTTCGTTTTGCCACCTAGATCGAATTTTATTAAAATAAATTAGAAAATCAAGACACTTCGTTCTACATAAGAATACTCCTGCTGATACTGTAATATAACATAAACTTTCTTACTTATCATAATTAACAATCTCGTCCATGAATTGTTGTACTTCCACAGAGTCTACAGTTATAACGTGTGCATCCAGATCAGCGCAAGCATTCTTTGCTGACTCAAAATTGAGGTTTACTTCCCAGCCCAGCCATTTAAAGCATTTTTGACCATAGATGGCCCAGTCAGTTCTGCAAGCTGAAATAAAAACGGGTACTTGTTTACAAAACTTACAAAGATCAATGGTTATCTTTTTCCAATAGACATATTCGGCAACCAACGGGGAGTAATCGATGTACGGACATTGGCGGAGAGATCCGAACGAACAAGGACACTGCCGAACACAACATGTAAACCAAAGTCAAGATTTTGATAAAGTCGTCAATACAAGACGGTATATCAAACGCATCAGTTTTATTCACATTATTATTATACTAAATAGTTTCTTGTTTACATTTCGCGAGTCTTTATTCAAGTAACGAGTTGATAATTAAAGATGTTAACATGTGTTGTCTCTACATATTGTTTATACATCTTGTCTTTACATCTTGGCTTCTAAACATCTTTTACTACATCTTGTCACTACATCGTGTCTCTACATCTTGTCTCTGCCTCTTGTTTCTTTTACATCTTGTTTTTACAACATGTCTCTACATCTTGTCTACATATTGTCTCCTCTGCAATTTATCTCAATATATTGTCTCTACATCTTGTCTTCTCCACATCTTGTCTCTATGTTTTGTTTTTACATCTTGTCTCTACATCTTGTCTCTACATCTTGTCTCTATGTTTTGTTTTTACATCTTGTCTTCTCCACATCTTGTCTCTATGTTTTGTCTCTACATCTTGTCTCTACATCTTGTCTCTACATCTTGTCTCTATGTTTTGTTTTTACATCTTGTCTTCTCCACATCTTGTCTCTATGTTTTGTCTCTACATCTTGTCTCTACATCTTGTCTCTATGTTTTGTATCTACATCTTGTCTCTTCATCTTGTCTCTACATATTGTCTCTACATCTTGTCTCTACATCTTGTCTCCACATCTTGTCTCTATGTTTTGTCTCTACATCTTGTCTCTACATCTTGTCTCTACATATTGTCTCTACATCTTGTCTCTACATATTGTCTCTAAGTCTTATTTTAACATCTTGTCTATATATCTTGCTGTCTCTACATTTTGTCTCAACATCTTGTCTCCTCTACATCTTGTCTATACGTCTTGCCTCTTTACATCTTGTCTCTACACATTGTCTCTACATCTTGTCTCCACATATTGTACATATTGTCTATACCTCTTGTCTCTACATATTGTCTATACCTCTTGTCTCTACATATTGTCTATACCTCTTGTCTCTACATATTGTCTAAACCTCTTGTCTCTACATATTGTCTATACCTCTTGTCTCTACATATTGTCTATACATGTTGTCTCTACATATTGTCTATACCTCTTGTCGTTACATATTGTCTATACCTCTTGTCTCTACATATTGTTTATACCTCTTGTCTCTACATATTGTCTATACCTCTTGTCTCTACATATTGTCTATACCTCTTGTCTCTACATATTGTCTATACCTCTTGTCTCTACATATTGTCTATACCTCTTGTCTCTACATATTGTCTATACCTCTTGTTTTTACATCTTGTCTCTACATCATGATTTTTCAAATTTACGATGAATTATTTATACTTGTGTTTTGATGTGGAGGATTAAATCTTAAAAGATCAGCCTCCTGTTTTAAACCTATACTTTCTTTGACAATGCTTTCAACAATTGTAAAAATAACTCGA
Source organism: Panopea generosa (assembly GCA_029582155.1). Lineage (NCBI taxonomy): Eukaryota > Metazoa > Mollusca > Bivalvia > Adapedonta > Hiatellidae > Panopea > Panopea generosa. The sequence goes on from CM055898.1 coordinate 25,085,317, forward strand.
TAGAGATATTCAAAAGAGGGGACTAAACGAGCATCTCTCTTAAACATGTCTGCAACGATCCTGCAACGAGCTTAAATTTTGTTAAGGCGAGATGGTGATATCGTGACAAAATTCACCTACTAAACGGCGTGACTATACATGTAGCTATTCGTCTGACACTATTATAAGGAGTTAATAACATGCTGTGTCACGCATTAACTTGGTCACGAAATATTTCCATCCGCATGGGCGCATACACATACGCGCGCGCGCACACTCACTCACGATCGCATACACACCAAACATTTTCAAATGCATTGCAAACAACAAATATTCTGATAGTTGTCAGTACAGTAAACCTTCATTATTGTTTGGTATGATATCACGTGGTTCATTTTACTCTATACTTACCTTAACAATTTTACCAGTCATCAGCCATCAAAAACACTATTCATTTGTATAAATTCTAATTTAGTATCCCTTGACTGTTTTCCTTTAACTCATGAACGAAAACAAATAAGGAACGTTAAAGAAAACTAGGTTCATTTTACAATTGAACATAAAAGAAGTAACAGAAATCTGTTGATATTTAAACAATCGGGTATCGGTTACAATCGGTTTGGTTCAATGATACTAATGGTATTTAGAATGCTAATAAGGTATTGGGAGCTGCTGCTATAAAAGGGGAGCGAAAAAGAGCTTCGCGGGAGAGGGTCAGAGTCAGGGCCAGAGTCAGGGCAGTCGGGGAAGCCGCTCGAGAGAGTGTTGGGAATTCACCCTAGAGTCAGGGGTTTGAGCGAGAACCTAGGTTGTGTTAGTTTTGATGTCAAACATATTTCTGCATGTGACTATGTTTTGATTAGAATGGACTTGACATAAAATCATCATATTTGGAATGTCTTGTTTGTGCTACTGCTCTGTTACAATACAATTGGAGAAAACATGATAAAAAGGGAGACAAAAAATATATAAAAAACATATACGTGTATTAAAAATCATTTAGACTGAAATTACTTGATTTCCCCATGTGTACCTGGTAATCTAACATAAATTATCCGACAGTAAGAAAATAACTGAACAAATCACTGTATGCCGACAACCTATTATCGCCAACTTCAACTCAAACCTATCAAGTATCGGTTGTCTGAGACAATCGGAACATCACTACATACCTGAACATACAAAATTGAGATGAGTCCATTTTCCTTCCGATGTGCACGTGCGTGTTCTTTTGTCCTTGGTTGAAGGACACGTGTACGTCACCACATCTCCAACCTTGTATGTATCATTGACTGGTAACGCAGCTATGCCCCTCACATCAGCAGGTGCGGAACACGTTACTGCATTGACTAAATATTAAATGGAATATAGAATAAAACTTAAAAAGAAATTACTTATTTATTATATTTCTTAATTTTTCAAATTTTGTTCAAGTACATCATTAGGTTTTGAACATGTTACTCAATCGCTCACGACTGTGTTTAAGTAAATTACGTTAAATAATAATAAATAGTAAACGTTTAAGTTAAATATAGAATAAAACTAAAATGAAATTGTACACATCCTGTATTTCTGAATTTTTTAATTTTATTTGTTAGATTCAGAAATGTCTTTAAAAGAAAGAATGTGTGCGTAACTTTATAGTACTTGGAGAGTTCCTAATGTATTAAAGACGGAAACATTAACTGCACTAGTTGATTATTACATGTTTAAAAGTCGATGTTTTTTTCTCATTTTAAACATACAATTACGGTCAATATACACCATAAGTGCCATGACATTTGTTTACAATTGATTAACACACACCATTACGTTCATAACATTTACAAATATTTACATACATGTTATGATATTAAAAAATGAATATTTCTTCATTGTACCTGAACTCTTCTTTGAATGGCTTTCACATTTTCCACAGGTTTCCATACATTTATGATGAGCCTCCCCATTCTCGTTTGACGAGCAGAAATTTGAATCTGCCGCCAACCTGGCCGCACAGTCATCGTCCATATCGTAACAGCTTCCTGAAATAATACGTGTAACAGGTTATTTCATATTGTATGAGAATGAAAACATTGTTTAGACGATCGATGTAAGTGGGTAATCATGTTGAATACATACTATTCTTTATGAAACCGAATGAATATTCAGAACCGTTTGTAACATCCAATAATTTCAAAATGTTTTATCATTGGAACGATGATATTATTTTGTTATTGTTGCCATGACAACAGTACTTCTTTCTCTCTCTCTCTCTCTCTCTCTCTCTCTGTCTCTCTGTCTCTCTCTCTCTCTCTCATGCTTATAATTGTATCTTTATATTCTTACTGCTTCAACATTTTTACAATATGCAGACGGAATATTTCATAGATACTAAAGAATGAACAAAAGTCAGCATTTTTATCAACCAAATGCAATTATCTTTTTATCAATTTACTAGGTTCTTGGGATGCATTTTCGAAATGTAAAATAATTTAAAAAGAATCGCTTGAACGAAAGGTGTTCGTTACCTGACATGCAGGCATCACAGTTTTGTCTCTCACATAATTCTGAATTCGTGTAACACCAAGGCTGAGTGCCCAAGACTACATTACGGCAGTAGTTATGCAATGTCAAACCGGCACCCGCAGTCCTGAAATGTTTATGAATTACAACAAAGGAATTTTTTGATTATAATATCAAACAAATTTATATATATATGACAGTCTTCTCCCCTCTCCCACAAATCCATCCACATTTTGGAAAACCAGCAAAGAATTCTAAAGTTAAGGTTCGTCTTACTTTGTTGTGTGTATTTATTTGGCTGATCCACTTGTTTTTATCCGACAGATTTCCATTGATATTCTTTTTTTCAATTTTTGACATGTCAATCCAGTAACAATAAAACATATGATCATAATTATTACGTCACTTTTTCATATTCGACAACGTGATTGTTTCCGTTAATCTCGCTGTGATTGCACCAAACCAACAATGTGACACACTCGACAAAATAAATCTTATGTTAAATCCTAGTGAATCCGTTTCAGCATGTTTATAAAAGCGAACAGCAGCATTTACTAATATGTTGTTTTGTGTAACATTGTAATTTTTACAGAAACAAAATACCATTATGATTTATTATCAAAATATTGATAGGTTGTCTGATATTGATAAGAATATAAGCAAACATATATTTATTCTTGCCATCAGTTTCATTAACCAAAAAAACAAGTAAATGTATATTATTTCAATACCCATGTATAGTAACACTTTTGAATTAAGATATATATATAGACGGCAAATACATATTTTGTATATTTCCCGTATATTCAAATATCTTATTTTTATATATTCTAATTTGCTTACCTTGAATCAAATGCTGCGTACGGACAATGGGCGACTTCTGCCCATGGGAGACATGGTTCCAAGCTTTTGGTATAATTAACAGGTCCCGCATAGCTACCGTCAATTCCATCTTTTGTATAGCACAATGCTTCATCTGTAAAAAAAGGTATGGTTAACTCCTGAACCTTCTGTTATGACGGCCGCTGTCATTACTGTACCAAATTTAAATTCCTTACAGGTATATCAGATTCAAGCTTTAACTGAGCCTGTCTGAGCATAGTTCACACAATACTCATGTACATACCACTGCAATTGATGATCTGATGCGAGGACAACTATCACCCAGTCCAACGACCATTGCATTGTTTGTAAATACAATAAAAATTTTAATTGGACATTGTTAGCATAACTAAAGATGATGGCTGCGTAGCATCCAATAGGATTGAATTGGATTATCGACTCGTTTGATACACAACCATTTTCAATTGTAGAAAGCCGGTATACTGGGGATACCTTTATACATAATGTCTCTTTTGTCTCATTTACTGATGTGGTTACGACGTGGGGCCTTGTTTAAAGTGAATATATCAAATTTAAAAAAATAAAATTGACTAAAATATTTCCCCAGAATATATCATGCTTATATATTAAACTCCGAATTACCAAAATAAAGTTTTCAAACGCCAAAATAATACATTGAAATGGAATTTCCCTATTTGGGCTATCAAGTTGTAGATATATTTTCACTTAAACAAATTTCTGAAAGTTACTTATCTGCATGATATAAATGGAGTTAAAATACCTCAAATACATTTTATTTAAATCAGTTTTATCTGATATATGATAGAAAAGTATCCAATGAATATCAATTTGTTTTCATGAGAAATTTTAAGTATTTGAATTTATCATGAAACAAGTCCTAAACACATCTTTGATAAAACATGTGCAAAACCATTTGTTTTACCTTTATATATCTGAATAGTTGCTTGAAATCCTTTGAACGACGTTGAAGATACGTCACTTACGAACTTGATGGTGAGGTAATTGTATAAAGTCCAAGTTGTTTTACGGTAGTTGTGTCCGCAGAACCTGGAGTAATGAATAAATGCATGCTGTTTGATGCGATGTCGGCAGATTAAAAGGTCATTGTGTGGTAGATGACGATTAAAATATAAACACCAGTCTAAATAAACATTTTAAGAAATATATTTATGTATCGGGACAGGAAAGAGTGAGGAAAAATTAATAAAATGATAACAGCAGATATTTATAAGATTATTGTACGTTTTAACATTTTTTTACAAAAAAAAAAACAACGTGTTTCGTATTTTGGAAAAGTGTGGGAAAATAGTTATTGTATGAATTGTTGTTTCTGTAAAACATTGATATAAATTAATTTTTAATTAACGTCATTATTTTGCAATAATGATATTTTCATTTTCGTTTAAAAATATATAGGACGTAAAGCTACTGTATCGCCTTGTGTATGATAACAACAACTATTACTTTGACTGTGCCGTTTCTGTTGGAAATCATTCAGTGTTATTCAAAATAGAATTCCTGTTTAAAACGGCTTTGCTAACGGATTTTAAGGATGATGCATGTGCCATTATCCCGTATAAACAGACTCGATAGCTCTTGTCGTAGTACCATTTTATCGGATAGAATCGTGGAAGCATATGACGCGTCCTGAAAAAGATCGAAAATGGCTCGGTTGCACGTAACAAACCGAGTCTGCTATCTTTTCTTGGACGCATCAAATGCTTTCACATGTTGTTTTATATCCAATGTTATTGCTCTAACCCAATTGATACGATTTATGTTGAATACGTACTTGTAACCAGGCATTCCGGGTAAAACAAATTTAACCTCTATATAAGATTTGCAGGAGGAATCGCTCTCAGATGAAACCTCGAAGCCGCTGGCAAAGTCAAGCTGCATCTTGGTACCTTCTGGACTCTGGTGGATGAACGTTGATAAAGCAAAATATGACTTTTTTTGTGGGTGTTGGGGGTGTTGTGGGGAGACACAAGATTGATATTTTTAAATTTGATATTTTTATATACAATTTCAGTGGCCTATTTGTAAATTAGATGTCAAGTGATTCACCTTTTTGAGTGGAAAAAGTGTTATAATTTTGAGCATTATTATATGTAAAGCAAGTTTTGCCAATTTTGTGTAATAAACTTTTAGATATTTAACAATAACTTAAAAGAAAAATTGTACTTCTTAATTTCCATCCACCACAAATCTGTATTGAAATTTGTCTTAAATCATTGTGTTATATAAAACATCAGCTGAATTAGAAAAAAAGTTCGTTTGACACTACAAAAGACTGTTCAACTAATACATAATTTATGTTATTTTTGTTTTTCTTGAAGCATGTGTTCGCATATACAAAAAACGCTAGTCACAAATAAAAGCCTCAAACAATAATTCTTAATAACCGTTTTATGTTAAAACCGTCAATATAATAATATTAAATTATGTATATTCAATGTACAAGTCAAAACGCAACTATAATGCTAAGGGAAATATTGAACTAACCACTATTTCAATAAGTATAGCTATTTTATTGCCATACACTGTTAAACATGGAACTCTAGAAGGTTTAGATGTCGAAGAAGAAATAGACTTAAACAACGTTGAAAAAATAGATTAATAGTACATGTTTTGTAATTACCTTAAAGTGCCACTCGCAATCCATGTTTGGCGAGTAGTTGTTTGGATATCCAGGACTCGAGATGGTGTATGATGTTTCATCCGTAAACATTTTCACTTCTTTGCAATCTGTTTTATGACATATCAGTTTTAAAACAAATAACAAGTTATGCAGCATGGTGTTCAGCATGCGACGCAGTATTCAAGGGACACAACCATCGGAACAGCACGAACGCAATACAAACAAAGAACTACTATATACAGGACTACCATATACAGGATATAAAACGTACAAAAGAGGAAGTAACTTCAGGGTGACCGACTTTGAACGATCAGTAGAAAAAACCACCGGAAAGCTTAAACCATGCTTCTGTTTCACCAACATAACAATTAATTAAAAAGCTTAAACCATGCTTCTGTTTCACCAACATAACAAATACTTGCAAAGCTTAAATCATGCCTCTGTTTCACCAACATAATAAATACTTAAAAAGCTTAAACCATGCTTCTGTTTCACCAACATAATAAATTCTAAAAAAAGTTTAAACCATGCTTCTTTCTCACCAACATAATAAATATTTAAAAAGCTTAAACCATGCTTCTGTTTCACCAACATAACAAATACTTAAAAAGCTTAAACCATACTTCTGTTTCACCAACATAACAAATACTTAAAAAGCTTAAACCATACTTCTGTTTCACCAACATAACAAATACTTAAAAAGCTAAAACCATGCCTCTGTTTCACCTACATAACAAATACTTAAAAAGCTTAAATCATACTTCTGTTTCACCAACATAACAAATACTTAAAAAGCTTAAACCATACTTCTGTTTCACCAACATAACAAATACTTAAAAAGCCTAAACCATGCTTCTGTTTCATCAACATAATAAATACTTAAAAAGCTTAAACCATGCTTCTGTTTCACCAACATAACAAATATTTAAAAAGCTTAAATCATACTTCTGTTTCACCAACATAATAAATACTTACAAAGCTTAAACCATACTTCTGTTTCACCAACATAATCAATTCTTAAAAAGCTTAAACCATGCTTCTGTTTCACCAACATAACAGATACTTAAAAAGCTTAAACCATACTTCTGTTTCACCAACATAATAAATACTTAAAAAGCTTAAACCATGCTTCTGTTTCATCAACATAATAAATACTTAAAAAGCTTAAACCATGCTTCTGTTTCACCAACATAACAAATACTTCAAAAGCTTAAATCATACTTCTGTTCCACCAACATAATAAATACTTACAAAGCTTAAACCATACTTCTGTTTCACCAACATAATCAATTCTTAAAAAGCTTAAACCATGCTTCTGTTTCACAAATAAAATAAATACTTAAAAAGGTTTAACCATGCCTCTGTTTCAACAACATAAAAAATACTTAAAAAGGTTTAACCATGCTTCGGTTTCACCAACAAAATAAATACTTAAAAAGGTTTAACCATGCCTCTGTTTCAACAACATAATAAATACTTAAATAGCTTAAACCATGCCTCTGTTTCAACAACATAAAAAATACTTAAAAAGCTTAAACCATGCTTCTGTTTCACCAACATAATAAATACTTAAAAAGCCTAAACCATGCTTCTTTCTCACCAACATATTAAATACTTAAAAATATTAAACTTAAGAAATGCAGCCAGATGTATGTTGTTAAAATTTCACATCATTATGTCTAGGTCATGCAACTAATTTGAAGTTAACCACTGTCATGAAGCCAATATGGTTAGAAACCGTTCCTTGTTTGACCCTTTTCCAGTCAAGTAGATGGAAATTAAGTATTGGTCTTGAGTACGTAGTAAACTAGTAATCTAAATGCCGGATATGACTGGCTCAGTCGGTTATGCGTCTGACTGTAAATCCAGTGGTTTTAAGTTCGAATTCCAGCACAACCACAGTCTCTGAGATTATTGGCCATGTACTTTGTTCTATGTCCATGAATGCCCCGCCGCTTGATGTGTTTAAATATTGTTAGTGGCTTGCAGAGATAAGTTTGTCTGGTACTGGTTAACCGCCTAGAGTCTCCCAGGAACGATGATTGGGTGGGATGGTCGCCGTCATATAACTGAAATACTGTTGAAAAATGCGCAAACCTAATGCAAACAAACTAAAAGAAACTCCCATTAAGACACATTTAAATTCGTTTGAAGTCTTCATCAGATAAAAGCATAAACACTAATAAGTATTTATTTGATTTCTTTTAAATTGTTAAAGTTCGGTCTGAACGTTTTTTTTTTAATTCCTAATATAATGCATATGATAAGCCTTACATTGAATGGAGAAACTTTTTTGTTTTTATGATACTACGAGTAAATATAAATTTTTTATTTATTACATTGACAAAATCAAAATATTTTATAATAGTATTATGTGGGATGAATGTGTGTTAAACTCATGTTAAAAAATTAATAATAATTTAAATAATAACTTAAAACAATTTAACAGTATTGTATTTCAATATATTTACTACTGGCTTTAGAAATAATCATATACATTTTATAAGAAATACACTTTTTATGTATACCACTACGCACGTTGATCTCTTTAAATATATTTTATTGGTGTACATGTACCATTACAAACAATATGCTTTAAAAGTAAAATGAAAACACCATATCATATATGATAGAAGCATACAAGAAGATATAGAATGCAGACAATATCGTTGTAGCATGGTGTTAGCATTTCAACAATTTTTCAGTTATATCACGACGAAGTCTACTTGAGAAAGTGTTCGAAGCACTGCCAGACTGGAGTAGCATTATGTCATATATGGTATGATAGCCAACCTAGTCACAATATACTGATACTGTGCCAACCAGATATAGAATTATCCTCTAAATGCGCCAAGTGGGGAAATTTCTAGTATCAATTTTCACGTCTTTGGTAATGGCCAGACCTGGGAATTTAGAATAATAAAGTAACAGATTAGGTTTTATCGAGTCTTATCTAGAGAGACAATCAAACATACAACATCCGTCACAAATCAGGTAACGAAATAAGGAAAACTAGTCTAATTACTTACCTCGATTTAAGGGGAAATAGACGCAGTAGTAGCAGTTGTGAAGACTGTTACTAAACTTGTAAATATATGGAACCTGTCCGGTAATATTTACGTTTAATGCCGAATAGTCACTTCGCATCACATAATATTCTAATTTAGAATTCATACCTGAAAAAATGCAAATGCAATCAATTTAGATGTGTTGCTTACATGCGAGAGAATTTTGGTAACGTTATTTTAATGGAACATACTAGTTATATCCCTTGGATTGTAGGAGGCCAGATTAATTATTAATATTATTATTCATTAGTGTCTGTATTTCATTTTAATACATGTCGTGGTTGAGGGTGGGGGTCAATACTATTAAATGGCAATAAAAAAGAAAATAAACCCACCTAAATTGGGAAAATGTATAGGTTTTACTCCTTTGTTTTATATGTATTTTTTATTCTATTCGACAGAGCATATTTTGTAAACCAATTCCTAGTCCGTAAACCATGTCTGTTCTCAACATAGCGTGGTACATGTAATTGAAAGCAGTGTAACAAAATTGGAAATATTAAGAAAATAGTGGTGTTGATCAATTAAAATAAATACAAATCACCTTATCGCAATCAATATTAAGAGGCTACCAAGGGTGGTTTATTTAGCACTGTTACAGTTATCAAAAAAAAAATTAATATATTTTTAATTTTATATGAACGATTCGTCACGGAGGTGCAATAAATTAACTCGTGGGTTCCAGTTCATTAATACACTGAAGGGAATAAAAGGGATGTTCTTAAAAAACTATCTTACCGCAAGCGGTTATATAATTTTTAACTGCAAACCATACAGTTCCCCATACTATGTTTCTCTCTGAAGTGAATTAACCGACCGACGCGTTTCCGAATAAGTTTCGTAACTCCCCGTTTTCTGCCATAGGTGTTTATCGGTAAGAGACGAACATTAAATTGTAAACAAATTCCGTTCTTAACTATGTACTTTAATGTGCTTTATATTTGTTTTTTCGTTTGCAAAGACTCTCAGTAATCAAATGATGTATTCTTCATCTGGAAGAGTAAAACGGACTTAAATTAAAACTAAAATCGACAGTTTCGGAATGATCCTTTAATTATTTTCAAGCAGTCTACTGAACGCTACCTTAACTATTTAATATTTTGCAAATATGTGACCACATCCGTTCATTTAACATTCCATTTTAAAGTTAAGTATATAGGTATCACATCACGTGACTTTTTGGTAATAGACATGGCTTTTTTTCTAACAGAAGATCTGGATCTTTGTAAAGATATTCCTTTAAACAAAACAGAAACGCGGTTTGGTATCACCACGTAAATTGAGTCAACTTTATAGTTTTCTGGATATATTCTTTTTTTTCTCGAAACATTCTATCATCTCAAAATTCGGAAAATGAATGATAACAAGATATTTCGCCTCAATTAAAACGGAAATTTGTCTTAAGCATCTAGTCAAGGGAATGAGTAAAATCGGCCTTTTTAGACAGGCTGCGGCTATATACAGGTAAACATGCTCTGAAAGCAAACAATATGAAAAAGCAAGTGAGACTGCGTAAGACAAGTGGCTGCTTAATAGATGTGAACACTTACGCAGATTTGATTGTACTTTAATCCAACATAAATAGTTATTTCTATGAACATTTTCACTGTGTTTTGTCACAATCCGTTATTATGCAAAAACATTATCTTTAACGTAATCTATTTTTTTAAAGAAAATTGGCCATGTTTGATATAAAAAATTCACGAGGTTTCAAAACTTGCATGGCATTCTCACCTTCTACCTTCTGGCAACCCTGATTACTCTTGTAATACAAGATGAAGTTGTTCGTGACAGGAAGACTGATTGGTGTTCTATAATCTCCATCATTTCTGCAGCAGAATTTGTATTCAAAGAATCGGTCATGCTGACCGTCTGGTACAACTCCCGTGGAACCATTTCTCAACTGAACATTACCGTATGTCTCTATGGTACCATTCTCAAAACCTGTAACATATCAATACATCATATATGTCCTGTCATAAGCGTTAATACATTTACTAAAAGCATTGTTTTCTAATAATGTTAACAGAAACATACATATCACAGAAGGTTTAACATAAAAATAATAACAATAACAGTATCTTCATTAAATTTATTTACATGCAAATATGAAATATATTTAGCATATTGTAATAAAAGTTAACACGTTTTTTCACCTGAAGTTTGTAAAACCCCTTAAACGAATAAGTTGATTCAAAGATTGTAAAGTGAAAATATCAACATGGCGAAATATGCATGGAAATAAACAACACCATAATACTAAAACATATGCACTTTCCTTTGTCACTATAATATGCTTTGTCTCGTTGTTAATGCTTTATCAGCAGAATATCTATTTCTTTGACATTAAGATTTATTAAATAATGCATTGTTACAGGTAAAATTTCTTAAAGTTAATACCGTTATCATTACATAATTGCATGGTCTTGCATTAGTAATCAGTATTTGTGCATGCCAGATTCATCAATCCTGTTTTGATTTCGTTCTTCTAGTTTAAATCATAAACTACTCTAGTAGCTGCAGTATCGCAAGCAATTCTCTGTTGATACCATGACTTTAATCAGAACTTCATACTTTACATCGCGGCACACTTCATATGTTAGTAAACTGTATTCCCCCCGACCAATCCTAGTATACTAAATTCCCCTGATAACCAAGCGATACCCATCCTTGTTATCAGAATTTAATACTTTACCATCGGGGCACACTCCGCCATATCTTAGTATACAATATTCCCCTGGTTACCAAGTGATACCCATCCTTGTTATCAGAAATTAATACTTTACCATCGGAGCACACTCCGCCGTATCTTAGTATACAATATTCCCCTGGTTACCAAGTGATACCCATCCTTGTTATCAGAATTTAATACTTTACCATCGGGGAACACTCCGCCATGTCTTAGTATACAGTATTCCCCTTTACCAAGTGATACCCATCCTTGTTATCAGAAAGTCATACTTAACCATCGGGGCACACTCCGCCATATCTTAGTATACAATATTTCCCTGGTTACCAAGTGATATCAGAAAGTCATACTTAACCATCGGGGCACACTCCGCCATATCTTAGTATACAATATTCCCCTGGTGAGTAATTGATACCTATCCTTGTTATCAAAAAGTAATACTTAACCACCGTGGCACACTCCGCCATATCTTAGTATACAAGATTCCCCTGGTGATTAAGTGAAACCCATCCTTGTTATCAGAAATTAATATTTTACCATCAGGACACACTCCGCCATATCTTAGTATACAGTATTCTCCAGGTGACCATGGGCCAGAACCAGCGCTCGTCGTTTTTGTGCACGTATCATGGGATATTTCACGTCCATCTATGTACCTTTTTAGATATGTAACTTTTATTTATTCCAATGTGTTATGGTTATGCAATTTCTTATATATAACCAAAACAGAAAATCACAAACTACTGCTTTCATTTTTCAAAATGCTAAGAGCGCACTCATTTTATTGATAGTTAAGCTATTAACAATTTCCTTCTTAGATGTAAATTCATTTTCTATCGGGACAATCAAACAGCCGAGCAGCACAGTTCTATGAGAGCTCTTGATGTTACAAATGATAATAGATACATGGTATATAATTCATTTTTTTCTTTTACTTTTTGGGATTCGTATAATACAAACAATGAATGACCAGCAGTAATTAGACCATAAAACGTTTTTACTTATTATCGTTACAATATTGTCAATCTTTGTTGTAAACATGTTATTTAAGAAGTATTCATAGATTAATGGTCATTGACATATAACTAAAACTCAAATTTGAAACTTTTTTTAGGGTGTTCGAATAATTTACGCGCACGTCAGACGTGCAAACAGACGATGTACAATATAAAAAATGTAAAAAAAAAAGAAATCGTTGTTGTTTTTTTTTGTACATCTAGTGTGACTTTAATATTTGGTTAACACGGTAAACATACACAAATAAGGGGAACATGTCACAGTTTTTGTTCCCAGCAATCGGAACATCGCTCGTCGTGCGTAGGCGGAAATTGCCGAGCGATGTTCCGATAGTGTTCCCAGAAATAATTTTACATCAGTAGGAAATACAAAATACGTTTGCTATCTTTGCTTCAGCGATCCATTCTATTTACCCTGGGGAGTTATATTGTCCGCCATTCCACACCCACGACGAGGCCCAGTGCACCATATTTCCCTCGGCATATCCGGCTGAGCAATTTTTATCTTTCACTTTAAGCGTAGAATGTGTACCATTGGGCATCATGGTTGGGTAAGCTTAAATGAAACGAAATGAAGAATGTTTCTTGTGTGGAACTTCAGCTGCAGCTGTGATCAATATACTAAATAAACTGTGTTTAGTAAGTATGTTATTATTAATATTGTTACAATATAAATACATGACAAAATTGATATCATGTATTTTGATATTAAACAATGCAATATAAATACATTACAAAATTATTATCATGCATTTTGATATTTGCCAATACAATATAGATATATGACAAAATTAATATCATGTATATTGATGTTTGCCATTAAAATATGAAACATATAACAAAAATATGAACTACATAACAAAATTGATGTCATGAATAGTGATATTTGCCAGTACATTTCAATAGCTTTTGTTTCATTTCTATTTTGCATTCTCACTCTAACCAGTCATTGCCCCTTCGTTCAAAACATTGTTTCATGAGATACAACTGGCTCTTATTAAATGCGTTCTTTCATAGGAAATAAAGGGTCACAAAAAGTCGTACAATTAGTGATACATACTTGGGGCGTATCTGGTCGTACAATAAGTCATACATACTTAGGTCATATCTGGTCGTACAATTAGTGATACATACTTGGGGCGTATCTGGTCGTAAAATTAGTGATACATACTTGGGGCGTATCTGGTCGTACAATTAGTTGCAGAATCCAAACCATCCGGGCATCTGCAGGAACATTTCCCGTCAATTACACTTTCATATCCGCCCATCTCACACACAGGCTTCGTATCACATGATGGAAACTCGGCTGTTATGTAATAGACACCATAACGTAGTATAAGTAAAGTTTATGTTACTTGAAACAATTCATGAAAATAGAAAAAAATCATATAAATAATATTTTCATCAAAATACACCCTGGTTATTAATAAATCAAATAATGGATGTGTAGGTGGATAGGTACGTCGAGCATCCTGGCGTACCTGTTGATGTGACATCTATATAATAGATATATGATTCAGGGTTTCGCTTATGTTTTAGAAACAACGCAATACAGCTTCAACATAATCATATTACTATAGCAAAGCGCGTGGCCAAGTGGTAGTGCATCGAACCCATGACTGGAGGGTCGTACGTTAATTCCTCCGTCACGGCTATGTGTGGTGTCACTGAGTGAGACACTTTTTCCGCACATCCTTTGTACTGGTTCTATCAAGGAAATCTTCGAGCGTGATTTGCCTAAGAACCTAAGTAAAATGTAAACGTTTAAACTAACATTACCAAACAAATATAAGAGCTTGCATCATGTCAATATCTGGCCCATTATAAAGTTACATGCGTATATTTAAACAAATGCCATATTACGACATTGCGTTGTTTAGTTAGAGTTGATCAACATAGTAATATTTGATCATAAGATAATGTAAATTTATGAATGAAAAAAGTATAGATTTGATAGATAACAATTTTGCAATAAAATACCTTCATCAAATTAGCTTTAAATATTTGCTTATATTAGGAAATATGCAAATCTATTTGAGCTGGATTGCGAAAACAGTTCAAAGCTTACATAAACCGCTCTCGAGTACGTTTCCTGTGTTAAACTAACACTGACTGTGCTTTTTAAGAGACAGCCTTCGAGATTTGGATCGAACCATCAAACCTTTGATATGAGCGATTCTGAACATTCTACTGCCCGGCTCAAATTTGAATATTGCTAATATTCTAAGGAGACCTTGTTGAATTTCCAGCATAAATACATTATAAATATAATAAATAATAATAAATAGATAAACTGATGACGCAAATATATATATATATTTTTTTTCTACTTCGATGAACAAATACCCAAAACTGCGGTCTTTGTTTGCGTGTGTGACGTCACAATGTCATGCATTGTTACGTATAGTTTTCCTCTAATTCACATAAAAATGCGTGCGTTTATTTAAATGCTGGCAATTTGACTGTTACATCAATGACATAAAAGTGTTGGTTAGCTGTGTACATTCCATTTTTTAAATGTTTATCTGAAATGGTTTGAAAAAATACAATGTAAAATGCAAAGTATTGATAGCACAATGGCATCTCGGTAAACCAAATTTTTCTTTTTTTTAACCCGATGGAATCCCATTTTTTTTTATTTCAATCCCTAAATACGGTACGCATGTAGATCGACTATGCCACTTTTCAGTGACTTGAAATACTGTGTAAGTCTGTAGCTACAGTAAAATGTGTTGTATTAAACAGCCACATTTTCTATTAACTCATTGTTTTAATCAACACGTATATATATATCCATTGAGTGGCTGCTAAGGACAGGTTTAACTGTATCTAATTCATACTTACCATAGCAATTGTGATATTCCTGCAGTGTCTTGAACATATAAAACGTATTACCGCTCCCTATAAGGTAGGTGACGTCAGGGTCATTGGGCACCTGTGTTTTTGCATAGTTTTTATGAAAATCCTGAAATAAATTGATTATACTTAATATTAAAACAAATTACAAAATAAAATTAAAATTATTTCGAGATATTTTATGGTACGGTTAATAAAATGATAAAATAATGATTACCATAACAAATATAACACAAAATGATATGGATAAAAATCAACATATAACAAGTTAAACAATATGAAAATGGTGTTTTAAGAAGTTTTATTTATCTAAATTCGCAAACAAGTGGTGAATTTGATTTTCATGTAATAAGCATTAAAACAATTAAAATAAATCGATACTTTTGTTTTATGCCATTATCCACATTTTTCAATGCACCAACGGGCTGTTATCGCATCGATATTTTATATAAGTATGTTTTTATGTGTACGTACCCATAGCCCGTAATGCATGGTAGAACTCATGTCATAAGGCCGACCGTCATTCCATATAGATTTCAAACTACTTCGGTAATACTGCGAACGGTATTCTTAAAAACGGTAAAAACAGTATTTTTTATTATATATGCGACGTTACGTCATACGTCTCGAGTCGACAATGTTACTTTACTATAGTCGTATGCGAACAATTATTTATTAACCCTTCAAAACATGTGTATTTCTTTTCTGTTGTCTACCGTTCTGACGTCTGTAAGGTTTCAGTTTGAGATTGTAGTGTATCACTGTTTTCTAAGATATCTGTTTATTACACTTATGTATAATTTCTGCATGTGGTTTCTGTTTGAAATATGCCTGTTACACTTATGTATAATTTCTGCATGTAGTTTCTGTTTGAAATATGTCTGTTACACTTATGTATTATTGCTGTATGTGGTTTCTGTTTGAGATATGTCTGTTACAATTGTGTATCATTTCTGCATGTAGTTTCTGTTTGAAATATGTCTGTTACACTTATGTATCATTGCTGTATGAAGTTTCTGTTTGAGATATGTCTGTTACACTTATATATTATTTCTGTATGTAGTTTATGTTAGAATTATATCTGTTACACATTTGTATCATTTCTGTATGTAGTTTATGTTTGAAATATGTCTGTTACACTTTTGTATCATTGCTGTATGTGGTTTCTGTTTGAGATATGTCTGTTACACTTACGTATCATTTCTGCATGTGGTTTCTGTTTGAGATATGTCTGTAGCATTGACTTCTGAGATGTTCGATTTGAGATATTTCTGTATCAGTTTTCTATGATGTCTGTTTGATATATTAAACGGTGGTAAATAATCAGCTTATAGTATATTTAAATTTAAATGTTAAATGATAATGCATAATGTATTTACTGTCTTTCTGATTTTGATACTTCATGGAGAGCGAAGGAAAGGAACCTGGTAACTTCTGCTCGTGCATCATTCCTAGTGCATGTCCTATTTCGTGTACAGCCACACTCTGTTAATATGTAAAAGTTTACATAATTTATTATAAGTATTAATCATAACCTTAATTGAGGAATAGTAGAAAATACATATTTTTTTCTAAATAGTTTATGTTAATTTTTCATAGGTGTAACATAAATAACTGCAAATATAATATGTATGGACAAGCTTACTCGGTAACACGTCTAAAGGTCTAAATCATGTAGAAATTGCTTTTGTTGTTTTATTAAAGTAGAAATGTCCCTTGTATCATAACCGTAAGGTTGATTACACAAAAAAACGCGGTTAAAGCTCACCAGTGGCGGATTGGCCACTGACCGTTTAAAAGCGACGGTAGCCCCTTACGTATCCACTTTTCTGTATATTTGTTGTGACCTTTATAATGAGCCAATAAGCTGTAAATGAATGTGTACTATTGTTTTGGCTGTGGTCGTTGAATGCTATGCTCATGTTGGACGGTTTGTTGGCAATATTGTTCAATAATCCATGTTATATAAATTGCACTATTAACACTGAATCAATTAAAATTTTAAACCAAATACATTTATCAATTATGTGTTAAAATAGTCTCTACATGCATGCATTGGCTGTCCCCGAGCTTTATTGTACGTATCCCATCTCTACATGGATACATTGGCTGTCCTCTAGCTTAATTGTACGTATCCCATCTCTACACGGATATATTGGCTGTCCCCTAGCTTTATTGTACGTATCCGATCTCTACATGCATGCATTGGCTGTCCCCGAGCTTTATTGTACGTATCCCATCTCTACATGGATACATTGGCTGTCCCCTAGCTTTATTGTACGTATCCGATCTCTACATGCATGCATTGGCTGTCCCCCGAGCTTTATTGTACGTATCCGATCTCTACATGGATACATTGGCTTTCTACTAACTTTATTTTACGTATCCTATCTATACATGGATACATTGGCTGTTCCCTAGCTTTATTGTACGTATTCCATCTCTACATGGATACATTGGCCGTCCCCGAGCTTTATTTTACGTATCGTATCCCATCTCTACATGGAAACATTGGCTGTCCCCTAGCTTTATTGTACGTATCCTATCTCTACATGGATACATTGGCTGTCCCCGAGCTTAATTGTACGTATGCCATCTCCACATGCATGCATTTGCTGTTCCATAGTTTTATTGTACTTACCTCATTGCCACATACAAGCAATAAATTGTGCAAGACAACATTTTAATTTTGTTGTTGGCAAAAAGTTAAATGTAAGAAAAACAAGCACAATCTTTATATGGATTTCTCTGAAGCAACAAACGCGTTTGACATATATGATAAATGAAATATAAAGTGCAAAATGGAGTTTTGAATTACATCGCCACTTGTTTCGTTTTACTGACATATCTTGCCCTTAATATGTCACAATGTAGCTGCATTTGGGTAAAACTGATTGTCAAAAATGGGTACACAATTGTACTGTTATGTTTGCGTCTTCAAATCGCAACTTTTATATATCTTTGTGGTGTCGATATACATCATTTACTTTCAAATGGACATTTACTGAGCAATTCTTTTCATTAACAAATTCCGGTACCAAAATGATTCCATCGTCAGTGAATTTAATTGAGCACAAACAAAACGTTTAAACTAGAAAAAATAAATAGTTATAGAATTATCAGTCAATATGTTTCTAAGCATGATTGTATTTGCCACTCATGCAAAATTGTATCGCTGTTTAGTTGACTGTATTCACCCAATTCCACAGATGCAAATAGGTTGCCCTTTATCATGATTGCACCCCCACACCCAAACCTCAACATGCAAAACGTTCTTAATTGTACTTATACCACCTCTTCATGCCAATTTGGCCATCCCCTAGCTTAATTGAACTTATACCACCTCCTCATGCCAATTTGGCCATCCCCTAGCTTAACTGTATTCATCCCACCTCCTCATGCCAATTTGGCCATCCCCTAGCTTAATTGAACTTATACCACCTTCTCATGCCAATTTGGCCATCCCCTAGCTTAACTGTATTCATCCCACCTCCTCATGCCAATTTGGCCATCCACTAGCTTAATTGAACTTATACCACCTCCTCATGCCAATTTGGCCATCCCATATCTTGATTGTACTAATACCACCTCCTCATTCCAATTTGGCCATCCCCTAGCTTGATTGTACTTATACCACCTCCTCATGCCAATTTGGCCACCCCCTAGCTTAATTGTACTTATACTACCTCCCCATGCCAATTTGGCCATCCCCTAGCTTGATTGTACTTATACCACATCATCATGCCAATTTGGCCATCACCTAGCTTGATTGTACACATCCCACCTCCTCATGCCAATTTGACCATCCCTTAGCTTGATTGTACTTATACCACCTCATCAAGCCAATTTGGCCATCCTCTAGCATAATTGTACTTATACCACCTCCTGATGCCAATGTGGCTATCCCCTAGCTTGATTGTACTTATACAACCTCTTCATGCCAATTTGGCCATCCCCTAGCTTAACTGTTCTCATCCCACCTCATCATGCTAATTTGGCCATCCCCAGCTTAATTGAACTGATACTACCTCCTCATGTCAATTTGGCCATCCCCTAGCTTGATTGTACTTATACCACCTCCTCATGCCAATTTGGCCATCCCCTAGCTTGATTGTACTTATACCATCTCCTCATGCCAATTAGGCCATCCCCTAGCTTAACTGTACTCATCCCACCTCCTCATGCCAATTTGGCCATTCCCTAGCTTAATTGAACTTATACCACCTTCTCATGCCAATTTGGCCATCCCCTAGTTTAACTGTACTCATCCCACCTCCTCATGCCAATTTGGCCATCCCCTAGCTTAACTGTATTCATCCCACCTCATCATGATCATTTGGCCATCCCCTAGCTTAACTGTACTCATCCCACCTCATCATGCTAATTTGGCCATCCCCAGCTTAATTGAACTTATACTACCTCCTCATGTCAATTTGGCCATCCCCTAGCTTGATTGTACTTATACCACCTCCTCATGCCAATTTGGCCATCCCCTAGCTTGATTGTACTTATACCAGCTCCTCATGCCAATTTGGCCATCCCCTAGCTTAATTGTACACATCTCACCTCCTCATGCCAATTTGGCCATCCCTAGCTTAATTGAACTTATACCACCTCCTCATGCCAATTTGGCCATCCCATATCTTGTTGTACTAATACCACCTCCTCATTCCAATTTGGCCATCCTCTAGCTTGATTGTACTTATACCACCTCCTCAAGCAAATTTGGCCATCCCCTAGCTTGATTGTACTTATACCAGCTCCTAATGCCAATTTGGCCATTCCCTAGCTTGCTTGTACACATCCCACCTCCTCATGACAATTTGGCCATCCCATAGATTAATTGTACTTATACCACATCATCATGCCAATTTGGCCATCACCTAGCTTGATTGTACACATCCCACCTCCTCATGCCAATTTGGCCATCCCCTAGCTTGATTGTACTTATACCACCTCCTCAAGCCAATTTGGCCATCTCCTAGCTTGATTGTACTTATACCAGCTCCTAATGCCAATTTGGCCATCCCCTAGCTTGATTGTACACATCCCACCTCCTCATGCCAATTTGGCCATCCCCAAGCTTAACTGTACTCATCCCACCTCCTCATGCCAATTTGGCCATCCCCTAGCTTGATTGCACTTATACCACCTCCTCATGCCAATTTGGCCATCCCCTAGCTTTATTGTACTTATACCAGCTCCTAATGCCAATTTGGCCATCACCTAGCTTGATTGTACTTATAACAGCTTCTAATGCCAATTTGGCCATCACCTAGCTTGATTGTACTTATACCACCTCCTCATGCCAATTTGGCCATCCCCTAGCTTGATTGTACTTTTATCAGCTCCTCATGCCAATTTGGCCATCATCTAGCTTAATTGTACTTATACTAGCTCCTCATGCCAATTTGGCCATCCCCTAGCTTGATTGTACTTATACCAACTCCTCATGTCAAATTTGCCATCCCCTAGCTTAATTGTACATATCCCACCTCCTAATGTCAATTTGGCCATCCCCTAGCTTGATTGTATTTATACCACCTCCTCATGCCAAATTGGTCATCCCCTAGCTTAACTGTACACATCCCACCTCCTCATGCCAATTTGGCCATCCCCTAGCTTGATTGTACTTATACCACCTCCTCATGCCAATTTGGCCATCCCCTAGCTTGATTGTATTATTACCAGCTCCTCATGCCAATTTGGCCATCCCCTAGCTTGATTGTACTTACACCACCTCCTCACGCCAATTTGGCCATCCCCTAGCTTAATTGTACACATACCACTTCCTCATGCCAAATTGGCCATCCCCTAGCTTAACTCTATACATCCCACCTCCTCATGCCAATTTGGCCATCCCATAGCTTGATTGTACTTATATTACCTCCTCATGCCAATTTGGCCATCCCCTAGCTTGATTGTACTTATACCACCTCCTCATGCCAATTTGGCCATACCCTATCTAGATTGTACTTATACCACCTCCTCATGCCAATTTGGCCATCCCCTCGCTTGATTGTACTTATACCACCTCCTCATGCCAATTTGACCATCCGCTAGCTTGATTGTACTTATACCTCCTCCTCATGCCAATTTAGCCATCCCCTATCTGATTGTACTTATACCACCTCCTCATGCAAATTTGGCCATCCCCTAGCTTGATTGTACTTATACTACCTCCTCATGCCAATTTGGCCATCCCCTAGCTTGATTGTACTTATACCACCTCCTCATGCCAATTAGGACATCCCCTAGCTTGATTGTACACATCCCACCTCCTCATGCAAATTTGGCCATCCCCTAGCTTGAATGTACTTATACCACCTCCTCATGCCAATTTGGCCATCCCCTAGATAAATTGTACTCATCCCACCACCTCATGTCAATTTGGCCATCCCCTAGCTTAACTGTGCACATCCCACCTCCTCATGCCAATTTGGCCATCCCCTAACTTGATTGTATTTATACCACCTCCTCATGCCAATTTGGCCATCCCCTATCTTGATTGTACTTATACTACCTCCTCATGCCAATTTGGCCATCCCCTAGCTTGATTGTATTATTACCAGCTCCTCATGCCAATTTGGCCATCCCCTAGCTTGATTGTACTTACACCACCTCCTCACGCCAATTTGGCCATCCCCTAGCTTAATTGTACACATACCACTTCCTCATGCCAAATTGGCCATCCCCTAGCTTAACTCTATACATCCCACCTCCTCATGCCAATTTGGCCATCCCATAGCTTGATTGTACTTATATTACCTCCTCATGCCAATTTGGCCATCCCCTAGCTTGATTGTACTTATACCACCTCCTCATGCCAATTTGGCCATACCCTATCTAGATTGTACTTATACCACCTCCTCATGCCAATTTGGCCATCCCCTCGCTTGATTGTACTTATACCACCTCCTCATGCCAATTTGACCATCCGCTAGCTTGATTGTACTTATACCTCCTCCTCATGCCAATTTAGCCATCCCCTATCTGATTGTACTTATACCACCTCCTCATGCAAATTTGGCCATCCCCTAGCTTGATTGTACTTATACTACCTCCTCATGCCAATTTGGCCATCCCCTAGCTTGATTGTACTTATACCACCTCCTCATGCCAATTAGGACATCCCCTAGCTTGATTGTACACATCCCACCTCCTCATGCAAATTTGGCCATCCCCTAGCTTGAATGTACTTATACCACCTCCTCATGCCAATTTGGCCATCCCCTAGATAAATTGTACTCATCCCACCACCTCATGTCAATTTGGCCATCCCCTAGCTTAACTGTGCACATCCCACCTCCTCATGCCAATTTGGCCATCCCCTAACTTGATTGTATTTATACCACCTCCTCATGCCAATTTGGCCATCCCCTATCTTGATTGTACTTATACTACCTCCTCATGCCAATTTGGCCATCCCCTAGCTTGATTGTACTTATACCACCTCCTCATGCCAATTTGGCCATCCCCTATCTAGATTGTACTTATACCACCTCATCATGCCAATTTGGCCATTCCCTAGCTTAATTGTACCTATACCACCTCCTCATGCCAATTTGGCCATCCCCTAGCTTGATTGTACTTATACCAGCTCCTAATGCCAATTTGGCCATCCCCTAGCTTGATTGTACACATCCCACCTCCTCATGCCAATTTGGCCATCCCCTAGCTTGATTGTACTTATACTACCTCCTTATGCCAATTTGGCCATCCCCTATCTTGATTGTACTTATACCACCTCCTCATGCCAATTTGGCCATCCCCTAGTTTAACTGTACTCATCTCACCTCCTCATGTTAATTTGGCCATCCCCTAGCTTAACTGTGCACATCCCACTTCCTCATGCCAATTTCGCCATCCCCTAACTTGATTGTACTGATACCACCTCATCATGCCAATTTGGCCATCACCTAGCTTGATTGTACTAATACCACCTCCTCATGCCAAATTGGCCATCCCCTAGCTTGACTGTACTTATACCACCTCCTCATGCCAATTTGGCCATCACCTAGCTTGATTGTACTAATACCACCTCCTCATGCCAAATTGGCCATCCCCAAGCTTAACTGTACACATCCAACTTCCTCATGCCAATTTAGCCATCCCCTGTCTTGATTGTACTTATACCACCTCCTCATGCCAATTTGATCATCCCCTATCTTGATTGTACTTATACCACCTCTTAATGCCAATTTGGCCATCCCCTAGATTAACTGTACTCATCCCACCTACTCATGTCAATTTGGCCATCCACTAGCATGATTGCACTTATACCACCTCCTCATGCCAATTTGGCCATCCCGTGCTTGATTGTACTTATACCACCTCCTCATGCCAATTTGGCCATCACCTAGGTTGATTGTACTTATATCACCTCCTCATGCCAATTTGGCCATCCCCTATCTTAATTGTACTGATACCACCACCTCATGCCAATTTGGCCATCCCCTAGTTTAACTGTACACATCCCACCTCCTCATGCCAATTTGGCCATCCCCTAGCTTGATTGTACTAATTCCACCACCTCATGCCAATTTGGCCATCCCCTAGCTTGATTGTACTTATACCACCTCCTCATGCCAAATTGGTCATCCCCTAGCTTAACTGTACACAACCCACCTCCTCATGCAAATTTGGCCTTCCCCTAGCTTTATTGTACTATTACCACCTCCTCATGCCAATTTGACCGTCCCCTATCTTGATTATACTTATACCACCTCCTCATTCCAATTTGACCATCCGCTAGCTTGATTGTACTTATACCACCTCCTCATGCCAATTTGGCCATCACCTAGCTTGATTGTACTTATACCACCACCTCATGCCAATTTGGCTATCCCCTTGCTTGATTGTACTTATACCACCAGCTCCTCATGCCAATTTGGCCATCCCCTAGCTTGATTGTACTAATACCACCTCCTCATGCCAATTTGGCCATCCACTAGCTTGATTGTACTCATCCCACATCGATGTGCAAATTTAGCTGTCTCTGAACTAGATTGTACTCACCCCACCTCCACAGGCCCAAATACTCTGTCCGTTTCCTCTTAGGTTGCCTACATACGATCTACACCTGAATGCAAAATAAAGTATGTTTGACACATTTATTATAGTAAAATTTAAAATTGATTATACATGTGTTCAAATAAATTGTTTTGAAGGCTTGTTTAACGGAACGGTATTAGTAAAACCTTTTGTACACTAAATGTCCCACTTAACAATTACCTCCCCTAAAGTCCTTGTGCTAGACAAAATAGAGCCGTGGTGTGTAGTTGTGATTTTTTTTTAAAAAGTAAAATGCGTTATGTTATAGGTGAGAGGATTGGAATAATTTCATAAGTTTCAAAAAGTTTAGGTGACATGGCGTTCAGATAGTTGGAAGGTACGTAGCAACAAATGCTTATCTATAGAAACAAGGCGCATTAAAAACCAGTTGGAATGTTTTCTGTGATTTAAAAATACATTTTTATATATGTATAATGGAGCAAACTTAATTGTTGTCTGAGACGTAAAGTTCACAGTGCAAAACACATAATAATATGGAACTATTACGTAATCCAAAAAGTATGTTATTGCAATAACCAAATTATTATATATATAAATATATATATATATATATATATATATATATATATATATATATATATATATATATATATATTAAAATCAATTATCTCCCTTTATGAATAAAAACCTTATGAGTTCAATGTATCTTCATGAACCTATGGGTTTCTATGTTTGTCCTTTATATAGCATGTGAGTAGTCATGCATCTTTAACAAGATCCTACTTATATAAAGCTATCAGTTCATATGTAAATAGTCCGTCAAGTCAAGATGTGTTGCATGTAAAATCATAAAATCATAGTATATGACACCAATTCTATGACTTAGTAAAGACTTTTTTATTGTGTCTTTTTTTTATCGTCAATATATTGAAATGATTGAAATGGCGCGGCTTTTTCAGTCGCTGCTACGTTTGATTACATATCTGATTCGAATACGTCGTTGGGCGATTAATCAATTTTATTGTTGTATTTTTTCTGCGTTGCTTTATCTATGTTAAATATTGTTGCAATAATGTCGTATATTTATTTGTTATAAAAATATATCTTCTTCACAACTACTTGAAGTGCTATATAATTTCTATTCATGATTTTAGGTTAAACGTATTCTTTTCCAAATATATGAAGAATGGGTTTTCGAAAGCTCGTTTGTTCACGCAAAATCTCGAGATATGGCTTTTTTAAAAAAGTTATTGTCAAACAATAAAAACGTGGAAGTAAAGGCTACACATTAAATGGAATATCTCAGAAATTATAACATTTTATAATTTTTTCAAGATATTATTTGCTAACAAATCATGGCTCTGTTAACTCAATGACCCCGTATTGTTAAAAGGATATCTGTTTTAACATGCCAAACTATGATAATATATTGAAAAGGGGTTTCCTAAGCTGGGCTACACGTCTAGGTTAGACTAAATAAGATTTCCCGTTTGAATTTTCAATATAGTTTGTAACGTATTGAATTAGTCACATGGTTTCATTTTGATTTCAAGTTAATCTGTCATAAGGTTTACTCGATGTAAATTCTGTTTCATGTTAGAAAGAGTTCCAGTGACGAAGTGATGGTCATCAAACAATATTTAAGTGTTGTCAATTTTTAGAATGGGAATTTTGCTTCAAATTTACTACCTCGATTGCTTCTTCGATGTTGTCACATTTCGGTGGATTTGATATAAAAAACATTCGGATTTTATTTATTTATTAATTATATTGATAAGCTTTTTAACCGTTTAAAAAATGATTTAAGTTTTTAAAGATATTTTCAGCATTTTTTCCTGATACATTCCCTTTGAAATAATAGACATAAACAATGTTTATACTGGTTAGTTCCAAATGAGCTATGCTAATAAACTTTCAAATGAAGGCGAGGACGTGAAGATAATTTTGTTTAGTATAATTAAAAACGTACCCTTTGGTATCTCTTTTATATATCAGATGATTTTCGTGGGGAAGTCCTAGGGCGGAGTTATTACCGTTGTAATAAGCAAATCGGAATCCAGTCCATTTTTCATAAACGCCATGTGCCTTTGATATGCCTTCTTTGTCGTTATCCGCTATAAGAAATGATAATATTTAATCAACAGTAAAAACCAATAAATAATACTTCTCTTAATCATACATGTATTGTTATAAATCTTTTTATTTGTTATGACGTCATTCATAAACAACTTCGAAGAGCTATTTATAGATTATACAAACTTTGTCTTATTCTATGTGTGACCTCTGTGTAGAAATAAATGTTCACAAGCATCACGTACAGATGGCACCTTAAGTGCCTATCAACATTTCAATAAAGAATGAGACTAAACGAGGTGATTTAATTGTTAGAGGCCTCAGATACATAGAGAACACTCTAGTTTTGCATTTTTCAACTCCAGCGAGATTTTGGACAATTGACTGCATGATTGTAAGCAAGGATTTATATAGGTCCTTGTTGTAATCTAAGGTACAATCTAATGACCTCCCACATTTGCATGTGTTGTAACGGGGATATTGGTAAGTCTATGTCAGTGGGTGTCACATGTGTACATCAGCCTTACGCCAATGGATAAGCAAACAACAACCGGTAGCCTTCTCTTGACATGTGTGAGATTGTTTATATCAAATGCCTCGTGACCTAGATTCGTGTTAAGAAAAAAAAAAATTAGACAACGGCTTGCTTTTAAGTATCAGTACAAATAGGTTGTTTGACTAGAGCGAAAGTTGCCGATAAATATTGCATTGTTGTGTAATAAATTTATATTTTTGCTGGAGACATATGCAACTTTGTAAAAGTCAATATCTGATATTTGTATTCCAATCAATATTCAATCTTCATACATTTTGAAGCCAACAAACATAACTCTGAATACAATTATACAATACAAATACAAATACATACACTACATATATTTATAAACAGTGATGAATACAAATTATGTTAAGATTTATATTTAAAAATGCTTTATGTCGATCAAGATCAAAGAGTGTTATTCGTTAAGCTTGGAGAAATTTTTTTTTTGGGGGGGGATACTTTAGAGTTAAATCTGCACAGGTAAACAGGAGTTTCTATTTACCACACACTAACCTAAAATATCAAAAAGATAAGCATATTAGATAAACCCATCATGCCATACCATTCTAGTTATGCTGTTTTCTTTTTATGGATTATTTCAGCACGACAAGGCGATGTATACGATTACAAAATATATGGACTCATTTATCAACAGCGTGGCTAATAGTCAGGATTTCATATAATTGACGTTGGTGTAAACGGAAACACACTTGGGCGATAGAAGTCACATTCATCCGATATATCAACATGACACGGAGATGCATACGATTACAACAAGTATAGACTCATTTTTAACGGCGTGACAGATGGTCAGGGATTCATATGATGGATGTTGCTGTGAAAAACACATTGACAATAGAAGTCACATTCCTCAGAAATATGTATGAATATTAACATAAAATAAAGTAGCAAGAAGGCATGGTAACGATGTTTGTAAGGTATTAGTAACACTCTTTTATATGTATGCGTGCATAAGATTATTAGTTCGGTTTCGTTTAGCGAGGACAGCCTATTATGCAGCGAATATATATCATGTATGGTTAAATGTGTTTTTTAATTAAAAGTTGGCGTTTTAGTTGAAAGTGTGGACATCTAAATAAATAGTGTGTTCCAGAATCCACTTCGTTACACTTACATTTTAAGGATACTTTGTTTTCTATGGAGGTATTTGCCCATCTCCCTGTTTCTCTATCATCCTACATTTTGATATTTATTGAAATCGGGTAATTACTTAATTTGATTTACCTAATTTGGTGTATAACATATATAGGAGTGTACTTTTGCGAAAATTAGTAAATATTCTGAAAAAAAATGCGATGGACTTTTTGAATTAAATTTTTAATATAACATGTTGTTCGGTTCCAATATTTCCGAAATTACGGTATATCAATTATATGAAATCAGCCATGTCCGATTTCTGCCAAACAGAACAAATTATGAAATACTAGTATATTCCTTATATTTTAACTTTCATAATAAGTGAATATAACATATACATGTAAGAAATACGATGTAAATATAGAATAGATATAAAAATGAAAAAAAAAAATATAATATCAAGATATTAAATATAGATGCGAAAGAAATAGACTAAAAATGAAACAATATACATACAATATGAATCTAGAATTATTGAATAGAATATGCAATACATATGAAATAATATACAATTCAAATCAAGATTTGTTAAAAATAAATTAGAAAGTATTGAATAAAAATGAAACAATATACAATCCTTACAAATATTTATTAAATATGAATTAAAATTTGTTGAATAGAAATGAAACAATATACAATTCTAATAAAGATTTATTAAATACAAATTAGAATATAAGGAAAAGAAATAATACAACATACAATCTTAAACAAGATTTATTAAATACAAATAAGAACGAATTGAATTGCAATGAAACAATATACACTTTAAAGGTTGACGATTGATTACAAATGCCTTCATATTGAATATAACAAAGTTTGACATGCCGCATATTTACTTACGTAAGCTGGCATCCCATTTGTATGGTATGATGCATTTATCCCATATACCAGACCCGGCCAACATGTAGGACCGTTTATGCCGTTTGGACTTCTTCCTTGCATTCTTATTAGCATTCCGACGCTTCTTGACGTCCTCTTCGTCCATATTGTTCTCTTCCTTCAAGAATATGTTGTCTTTAATTAATATAATTATAAGGAAGACAAGCATTTAGAAGTCAAAATGGCTTTTTAATGTATTCTTGTAACGCCTGTCAGAGCTGATATGTATAAAACGAGTATTTTTATAAGTAGATTATTGTACACTAGATAAATCGCTATATCAAGCGATCTAACGGAACAAGAATAAATCAGTTTTAGTAGACATACGTTTTCAATGTAAATAGTTAGTAATCAGGCATAAGGTACAGTAGAGTTATAAATTAATACCACGTATATTTCCAACTTTTATAACAGAACTGAGTCCGGGTATTTTATTTAGGGACCGTATGCTAAACGGTGACTAAATATTACCTTGCTTGTGAAAGAACTTTCGGAAATACCCAGTATGACTCATTTATATAGGCAGAAAATCTATTAGGATGGCGGAAACAACCAAAAGAAACACGAATTATAAATACTTGAACCAATGAAAACACGGATAGACTTCGATCCATTCTACCAAGTCGATCAGTTTTCCGCCATCTTGATAGATATTTAAACGAAAAACTTGTTTGTAACATAAACACTATGGCAAATCTAAGAAAAAAATTGTCTGTCGTGGTCCTAACCAATACCTTGGAATACAAATATCTTATTGGTATACGACGAGGTAAGGGAATATATACGAGTTAGTACATAAATCAACCGATAGAAAACTCTAACGTGACTGAGACGAGCGATAGATATTTGAAATCTAGCGCTTTCGTAACTTTTACAATAATACATGAAACAGCTTATATTATTAAATAGTACTTGAAATTGAAAAATATGACATGTTCATGCCGAAATGATTATATGTTAAAGAATGAGTGGTGATTACATCAGATTTCTTCAGGATAACCAGTTTCTCACAAATTAATGAGGAACGCTGAGATAACCGGAAGTGATAGAAATATTATCAAACAAATGAAACAAATGGAAGTCTGAAGTAATCGTACTCTACATTTGATAATATTTCATATACAATGTTGCGTTACATAACTGCGAATTGCTATTGCTCATGAAATTGTGATTTAAATCTTATTCTTGTTAATGAAATTATAATAGAAACGTCTATCATGTCTATCGTGTCTATCAGAGTTCAACTAAGTCTTATAATATATCCTAACCTAGTAATTAAGTGTTCATGAGGTTGTGGTGCAAAGTCTTATTCGTATTTATTTCAATTTAATGGAATCATGGTTAATATATTTATCACATTATGTCAAGTTTTGCAGTATATTTTCTGCTAATTTATTTAATGATGATGAATGAATAAACGATTTTGTTCTTTGAAATCGTGCCAATGACAGTTCATATAAAGTAATAAACGGACAAAGTCATCATCCAAATTCAACAATAAAAGACAGTTTGCAATAGTTAAAACTATGAATATTGGAAATGCTTTAACTGTACGTGGAATATGCCTTATCTTGCTTTTTAAGGTAATAGATGTAAATGTCACTATCACAACATTGCCTAAACTTGATTTCCTAGTTATCATCATCTTTTGATGAACTTATTTCTGAAATCTAAAACGATTTTGCCGCCGAGAACGAATATTATATCCAATACCTTTAACATTGAGGCGGCAAAAAATGAACGACTACAAAACACAATAAAATAGTTTTCATTTATGTACTAAAAATGATATATAAGAGACATTTTTACATCACATCAACATTGTTGAATAGAATAATACTAAAGAAACTAACATATCTTCTCTTCTTTTTTAAATCTTAAAAAATCTTACCCAATTTTGAATTATACATAAAAATAAACAACGTTTACCGTTTTAGTTATTTTATAAGATAAATTTTAAAATAAAAGGCAGCAAACTAGCCCATCTCATTTCATGTGAGAAAATGTGCCAATTATTTAGATATGAATAGTGTTTCTCTTGTTTCTCTCTCAAGTATTTCTCCACCAACAAAACTACATGCCACATATGTTCGTGATTTCCTGTCATTTTACAATATGTTTTAATATGTGATTAATAGGTTTTAAAACACAAATTAGCACTACATCACTTTAATTTAAATGTGTTTATCTCACGCACTGTCTACAATCCGTTTTTCTAATAAACAATTTGTTTTCTTTGTATGTGTAACACCATTGTATAGTCCTTGCAAGATATTCAGAAGAGAAACTTTGTGCAAGCTAGAAATTGCTCTCAATTATTTTATGTATCGATATGTTTATGCATATGTAATACACTGATAACAAATAAATATAGTTAAAACCAATATAAATTATGCTAAGATATAGTTGTACTACATATATATATATATATATTACCATTAATTTGCGGATTCCATCTGAGAACGGTTTACATTTAGAAATATCATCTTTCTTTTCACAATCTGAAATTCAAATTTAAAGAATATAAAATATAAAGGTTAATGATTAAAATGTTTCAAAGTAAAAATAGAAATATAAATACTTGAAAACGATATTTTGTCTTAGTTGTTGATTTTCCTGCAGCTGCTTACATTATATTTAAAAAAAATGTTTCGTTTTATTACTTACCTAAAGCACCCCTACCAACCTTCCCCGTAGTCATTGGCGGTAGAAAGATTCTTGCGAATGGATTAATAGAGTTAAATTAATCGTTTCTTTTTTAAAATAACAAATATTAATCATATTTCAGTCTTCTATAAATGACAATATTAAGCTACGTAGTGACATATTGGAATTGCCAGTTAGATTTAATAAGGCGAAAAGAACTGAAATTTGTGAACAAACACTCTTGTCGAGGTACAGTTTGTCTGGATAATATCATGAATAGATAATGTTCCTTATAAACAATACATATTTAGTAAATGCCCCAAAAAGAACAGAGAACACTGCATCATTATTTAAAAAATTAGCCGTTAAAAGTTATATATATATATAAATGGCTACGGGATATGATACCTTCTAGCCATCCTGTAAACTCCATTTGTCTGTCAAGCAGGTTTTGCTCTTCAGCGTGATCCATTTCTTTCTCCCGTTTATCTGCCTTTTCTCTCTGAAATGATAACTCATTTTGTTTGAAAATGTAAACAAGATAGATCAGCATCACATGTACTATGTTTGAAATTCCCTTTGACACTTAACAGAGTGGAGATTCTGTAATATGTTATATATCAGCATCACATGTACACTGTTAGAAATTCCCCTTAACACTGAACAGAGTGGAGATTCTTTAATATGATATAGATCAGCATAACATGTACTATGTTTGAAATTCCCTTTGACACTTAACAGAGTGGAGATTCTGTAATATGTAAGTATACGAGTACATGTATCCCAGAGCCTGATATCTCCCGAATCAGGTATATTAACCCCAAATGGAAAAGCAAGGAATGCTATGCCTGTTTTACAATTCAATGCAATTTAGTGCTTACTAAACTATGACGTCATTCAATCGTTTATTTGAAGCAACATACCAATCAAAGTGCATAAATGTGGCTTTCCGAACGTTGCCATTTAACGGAGCCTATCGGGAGAGCTGGGTACATTGTACATACTAGTTATATGTATTGTTGTGATGCTAACGACTTTTGTTAACGAAATATCTCATTTAAATTTAAATAGGTTGATTCCACTTTTTCTATGAGGTAATTGCAAACAAATCTGGCAAAACTATGTCCAAGTAACAAGCCTGTTGAAACTGAAACTATCCAAACAGTACAGAGTAATGTAAATATTAGTGTTGGTGTGACCCTCTAACACCATTTTGCGTCCTTTTTGTTTTGATTATTCCCATATATATATACCAATAAGGCCTTTATTAGATTTTACCAAATTGAACAGTTTTATTCAGGAGTGAATAGTTATTTTTTAACTTTAAGGGATATCCCAACTATTTTAATGAATTAAGCAACATGGTACGTGTGGATATATTTTTGTACCCTCTTTTGCATCGATCAACATTTACTGATGTTTTGACCTCTAACTAACAGGAGACATAGCGTCCAAAAGACACAGCCTTCAAATAAGCGTGAACACGACTACTACACAGACCATAGCAGTAAATATGTACAATGCTACTTACATGTTTCCATGACGTAACAATTTGGTTGACATTCTTAAAAGGGTTCATCTAGTAGAAAATATGCCTATGTGGAGCTTAACTTGGTTAACAGGTGAAACATACCTAGTTCTCCCCTCTTCACATCATAAGACACTGTACATAAAAGACAGCACTTAGTATCTACCTTTCGGTGGCACTCACGAAACATAACCCGGCTCAAGTAGATCTGCTATTTCAATATTAAGGCGATAATTTAGAAAGCATCTGGGGGAAGGAGGGAAAAACAAAATGCAATCGTCAAAACAATGAACAAACGGAGATGAAATACTTTATGTTTGTTTCTTATTTTAGTGACAATGGTGTTATGCATAATATTTTTATATAGAGAATCGATCTAACATTTTGATTATATTGAGATAAATTTGATATTTATGTTATAGGGATCGAAAAATCGCCCAATGAATAGTGGGCGTACCGCTTCTGGTGAGGAAATAAACTAGTTTTAAACTCTTCTTTGTGGGAAGAGAATTAAAGGTGACTATTACACTTCGTCTCATTTATATGCCAGTTAGCATCTTTTACACGATTATAAAACGATTACCTCTATTTTTTCTTTAACCTCCTTTTCATGACCTCCTTTGCGACCTCTGTTCAACACCACGGAATCCGCAACACCACCCTTGTCATACAATAATCAAATATATATGGAACTGAAGAAAGTTTAAAATAAAATACAAACATACAAACAATTGGACATTCCCCATCAGTTCTTACTTCGGTTAAGAATTGGACATTCCCCATCAGTGCTTACTTCAGTTTAAAATGAAACACTATTGTCATAAAATCATAACAAAAATATGGCATTCATTATTTTCTAATGCAGTTTTAAATGAAACGAAATGAAACACTATTGTCATAAAAAACAGCAAAAGTATGGCCTTCACCATCATTTCTTACTTCACTTTTAATACTATTTATTCCACGGATTTCTCATATGGCAGCTTATATGTTTTTCTAATACCCAGATTATGCCTGATTTGTTTTGAATGAAGGTCTATGTCTATGGATGTTAACCCAAATTGTACTAGTATTAATAATCCTTATGACCTTTCTAGCGGGGCTGCAGTAAAGTGGGTATAGTACTGGTCGCTCACACAGAAGGTAAACGTTCGGTCTCAGACTCAACCCGATGAAATTTAAAATACACTCAGTAGTGGTTCTACCTCGAAACGGATTCGAAAGCAATTGATATAAAGACTGAGCTGTTTTCGCAATCAAGCTCAAATTAATAAGTATAAACTTGGGACCCACGAACTTGAATGCCATGATGAAAGGATGGTTTGCTTATTCGAACTTTTACAGTTTTATGTACATTTTTTAATTTTTAAAACTGGAATTTTAAAACAGCAATTGTCAATTTCTATTTTCCGTCGCAATTATGAGTGGTTTTGACAAATGAACACTATTAATTCGATAACTAAGCTTACTATTTTGCTAAGAGAGAAAAATCCACGTTGAAGAGTTCGCATGCATGGTTCTTATAACGATCTGTGTTGAGTTGCTCAAAGCTGTGTTAAAACAGATATTGTTTTAGATTATTCATTTTTTTTCGTCGCAATTATGAGTGGTTTCAGACAAACGAACGATATGAATTCGATGACAAATCATTATATTTATGTAAGAGCTACCTTTATTGAACAAGTTCATTTTGAAGAGTACATGTCCATGGTTCTTATAACGGTCTATGCTGAGTTGTTCAAAGCTTTGTTAGCTTGACACTCTGTCAGGCGAAATCTTGCAAGTTCGATTTATTTAAAATTTTACAGTTTAAAGCTTTATTAGCTTTACACCAAGTTTAGATGAAATATTGCATGCTCGATATATTTTAAACCTTAGAGTTTCCATATGATGTGCAATGGGGTATAGAAGTAGAATGACAGTTAATTACTATTGGCTGTAAATTGTTAACCTGAATGTTTGAAATCTCAAATTATCTCTATTCGAAAATGTATATTAGCACGGCGTTAACCTAACGGTGTTTTGATGAAATTTGTCCTGATATATTATTTTAAAGGGAACATACCAGGATTTTTCCAACTTTGAAATTGGCTAAAACATTTTTTCCCCAATATAGCTTACCTATATATACACACTGACCACATATTTCCTTATGGACAAATAATTAAACAATTGTCACGTTTTGATTGATTTAACCATTCGGATTTTATTTATTGATGCCAATGAGATGCGTTTTATCCTTTTTAAAAGTATTTTCAAACATTTATATAGCGTTTGTTCTTCACGTGTTAGTGAAGAGTAGCCATGAATTTATGTTATTTTTCACCAAACATTTATTTGCTTAAATCATTTTCATTTCTTTCTCACAAACGTTTTTTTCTCACTTGCACGATAATTAAACATTACTTACCACTTCGAATGGAACTTCTTTTTTAACCTGTAAGAATGATAATTTAATTTATTTAAAACAAGTAAAAAGAAGAATAAAATGGGTTTACTGGTGACCAAAACTTAGACTTCTCCACGTACTCTGTAACTTCCTCTCGCGTCTTATCAGTACATAGCATGACGGTGTTCATAATATATGGCTGTGATTGTCCGCCTAAATACCCAAATATGTAAACGTGTATTTAAATATGTAAGAATATGTTATTCGTTTGTTATGGTGATATTAAAGGTATTTACTTTTGAAAATTTCTACTTAAAAATCTGCATTTTGTTTAGATTTTGGTCTTTTAAAATAAAATATACATGTATGTTTAATTTCTTTGGGTGACGAACGCCGGATACTGTGCATATTGTGGGGATCGGATGATGGACATAATATACTAAATACCTTTCCATCATGTTTGTTAGAATTGTTTCCGTTCATGGTTCCATTTCTATTACTGTTCCCATTTCCATTACCGTTTTTATTTCCATTACTGTTCCCATTTCCATTACCGTTTCTATTTCCATTACTGTTCCCATTTGCATTACTGTTTCCGTTATTGTTCCCATTATTGTTTCCATTTTTATTAACGTTACCGTTACTGTTTCCATTTCCTTTTGGGGTTCCCTGTAAATTTAATACAAAATAATAGTAAGTGTTTCCTGCAAAACGATAGAACAATATTGTTTTTAGGCATAGCACCCCCATTGGTTGGGTTTTCATATTTAAAAATGCGTTGACCTTATTGTATTGCTCAATTTTGAATTTGAATCACATTATTGTTTTTTTTTACATTTGAAAAACATTATTATGATTTTATTGCGAATTAAGAAAAAGAAACGATGGTACGTTATTGGGGTATTAACACATTATTCACCTTTAACTTTGTCAACAGTGTGAACACCGAGCAGAAAAAAAACTCCCTAATTTGCTATGTAACCAATTTTCTCATCATATTTTGATAGTGCAGAGATTGACAAACAATAAAAGAACAAAAAACAATGGTGGGTGTACTCCTTTATGGAAAAAAGTACCGTTTTTTTTTGTTACTAGCTCATAGACAAGCTTTATGTAAGTTCACAGAGAATGTATTATAAAGATTAGTTTTGACCCCTTTAATTCATTTTTGTTTACGTTTTTGTTGTTTAAGTTGTTGTTATTATATTTCAATTATAGAAGAACTATATTTTTTTTTAACACAAAGCAATATGGAAAATCAACAAATACTTATATAAATAAAAATGGATGAAAATAATTTCTAAATTCTCATAGAGTACACTTCGATATGCCTTTCAATGAATAACTAAATGAGAAAAAAAAACAACAACTTCACAGCGTAGTTGTGACATGTCTTAAATTATGAAATTTGTTTTCATTTGTTTGAACAAGTGATTTCATTACCTTTTAGCTAGATAAGATTTATGCATCCGAATCGGAGCAACCTGTTTGTATTCCAAATGAAGGGACCATCCGAAACAGCGTTAACAATAGTTACCATATTTACCAGTGACATATATAGTCAAACTAGAAATATTTTGATATATTTGTATTAGTATTTGTTTTGAACAGTGAACCTCCGTCCTTTTTGTCATTAATTAGTGTTAATTTTGTTAATTTTGTTAATTTTGTGTTTACTGTCAAACATAAGTGGTATTTAAGGAGTTGCTTCCCTTGTATTCATATATCGGTGCACACGAACTGCTGCAACACTCGTGTTTGATCAAACAGTTCATTCCGAGGTTTAAACTGCTCAGAAGAAAATATAAGTCAATAAGGTAAGTACAGAATGAAAAGAAAAATATTTACCTTTGCAATGGATGTCACTGTTACAAGGGTAAATATAGCAATCACGATAGCAACCTTTGTCGACAACATTATCTGTAAATGAACATATATAAAAAAAATCATTTAATGTGAGAAAATTGAAATCGGAAAAATAAAAGTATAAAACAATACATACATGATTTGTAACCTGGCGGCGATACTTTAGTTTCGACTCGACATATGATGTGACGGCGTAGGAAAATTAGGTTGACACCAAGGGAGTGGTTATTCCATTTTCCGTTACCATACAGTAACTCCTTTTTTTCTTGTTTTCTCCATGTTTGTATGTTCTTTATAACCATTATATAATTATAGTCAGTGTTTGAGTTTAAACGAATAATCTGTGTGCGTCCTGAATGATGTGTTCCTATTAGACCATTTCATATTTATACAGCTCTATGGTTGTAAAATGTCATTTGTATGAAATATACAGTGATAATATAAATATATACACACATAAATATATAAGAAATTACTGTAAAGCATTAGATTGCAAGAATAAAACCATATTTCAAACTGATACCCTCGTTATATTGCATATATCGAAATATCAGAGATTAATATGATTATAGAAATAAGTTGATATAAAAATTCTCTCAGTGAAGTATGGTGGCACAGACCTCGACTGGCTTTATTTAAATATCATATAATATATTATGAGGAGAAGACCTCTTCGGTTGTATGATTTATGAAAAGGAAATAGGTTTAATTTCTTTCAGAATCAGCGATATCACCAGGAGCAATGGCCAGGCTTATACTGATGCATATTATTTATATATAATAAATTAATAATTGTAAGTATTAAAATATGTTTAAAGTAATCCATAATTACATTATAGATTGCTGAAAATAATCACTATCAAATTTCACTAAAGAATTTAAAAATTTACATTAAGTCAAGCAGAGCTGAAACGTGGCACGTGTTTTGATTGTAAATCTTCAAGTTAGATGTTATAACAATGTCATTCATAAAATGTCCCTATTTAAATCCTTCAGAATATTTTATATGACAATGAGCCTAAACAGAATATAATATCAAAAAATATAAACATATGGCAAACAATTATGAAGATAAAATATTTGAAATGTTTCAATAAATTTTTTGGAAAATTAATTTATATTCAAATGACATAAAATTAGTGCGTATTATAATATTGAAACGGTATTATTTTCACGTATGAAACAATTACAAGTTTGCTTGTAAAAAAAGCTTTATATAGTGAAAGAATAATTATGAATATTGAAAATATGTTTAAAATGTTCCATAACATATTAAAAATTATAGATTGCTGGAAGAAAATTACTATTCACCTTCACTAAAAATGTGTTATATTTGCACTAAGTTGAAATAACATAAACTAGTATAACCATTGAAAATCAAAATGGTACCATTTGGACGCATGAAACACTATTCACTTGGATTATGAGAAAAAGTACGTTAGAATCAATTCATTTGATAAAGAAGAGCAAGGTAAACTGCAAATATACACCTTGACTAAACTTGTTTCAAAAATACTATAGATTATTAGAATTTTGTAAAATATCGAAAATTCATCAAGAAATCAAGAACACATGTTGATAGAGAATTAGAATTAAACATAAAACTATTAATAACTCTATTCTTAGGCAAATCATTATTATTCTGTAATTTACGTCTATTTAGATGGGTCATAACTCTGCAATTATTGGTCTTAATTTAACTAATTTACCAATCCGACGCGCCAGTTATATCACTGGTCAATTTGACTATAGCATTTATCAAATGAAAATATTTATGATCACCATTAATGGTCGAGGCAACGTTTACTTTTTATAATATATTAGCATGTTATTGTTGTTTTTTGTTTATGAATAAGAAAGGTATCCCGTTATTGTATGATACCTAACATAGAATGTTATTAACACAGGTGACGGCTAGCAGCATTTCGGTATCAACATTCTGATACCAAGTCAATAAAAGGTAGTCATGCTATAGTCTCTTGTAAAATAATGGTTCTGTATATATACTGATTATGTTTATGTATATTTTAAATTGTAAGCTGATGAGATTTTAATAAAGAGTAAAACCTACAAAGAAAATCAGGCGACAGAGCAAATTATTTTTATTGAATATTAAGTAGCAATGTTGTATACGTAATACATGTAGCGGTGACGTTAATACTACTTTTTTATCTTCTACTACAACTACTACTACTACTACTAAAAACATAATTATAATAATGATTATAATAATAAGCATTCATTTAACGAGAGAACTCTCGTGAACAAGTCAATCGTCCATGAAGCCCTCAATATATTTACATTATTTTACACTGATGTGCTTAATAATAAAACGAAAAACAAACTATAACAGTTCATAAAACTTTAGGAACTAGAATATGAATGATAAATACAAGAGCATTAAACACGTCTAGATTCCATCTAAATATTATAAGCATCTAGTAAAGGGATACCTTAAAAGCAGATAACGCAGTCAAAACGAAAAAAAGCAGGATCTGTTTTATCAAGATAAACAAATAAACAATATATCTCACAACCCCTGACCATGGCTGAAGCGGTTATCTATTCTGGTACAGCACTAAATGATCCACATGATCCACGGAAACAAAGATAATTAAC
Source organism: Panopea generosa (assembly GCA_029582155.1). Classification (NCBI taxonomy): domain Eukaryota; kingdom Metazoa; phylum Mollusca; class Bivalvia; order Adapedonta; family Hiatellidae; genus Panopea; species Panopea generosa. Next base: position 25,125,649 of record CM055898.1, read on the forward strand.
AACATTTAGCCAAACTTTGCAATTTTCTATTACTTTGTTAATTAGCGTATACTTATAAAGTGATACTCTAATAATACTCTAAACTATTCAAAACTTTATTTTAATCAAGTGTAAGCCACGAACACTTACCTTGCCTGTTGCTCTCGACGTTTGGTGTCAGAAGTATACAAATGAGTATTATAGTATCGTTTGGTGTCACGAAATCAATATGGTGCAGATGTGGGTAAGTACTTCAAACGGAATTCCATTTCCATATCTGATATTTATTTGATATGTATACCTGTTTCATGTTGACAGCTGCAAGCTCGCAGCGACCCGTACCTTTTGGTTGTTGACTTGCGCTGATTATTATACACTTATCCTCTGGGCGCAATTTGTATATTTTTTTGATGAAGAGCTAGACCAAGGGAAAAGATCACGACACGGAGATCTGTATAGATGATGTTGACAATAAAAGCGTTATTGCCGTGCCGGCTAATAAATAAAAAAGAACACATTAGCAGGAATCTCTTTCAAAGATCTGACGTTCTTACGTCAGTCACATGTCATGCAAAATTCTGTTGACTATTTCACTGATTAAATATACTGCAATTTTAGTATTTCCATTCGTAAACTGTACCATTTTTGACACTAACACAGAATGTTTACTACATCGTCAAATTGATAAATATTTAAATCATCGTTTTATGATTGCCAAAAACACTATACAGTTGTTTTTTTCCCACTGTAAACAAATAGATTAATTACACAAAGAACAGGTCAATCTCACCGACTCTTCATGGAGTTTTGAATACTCGCACAACTTAAAACCCCTCGTTATTTTCTTTGGATGAAAATGTATTTTTCTTTGAAGAGTTTGATATACATTTGAAGATCATATTAGAAAACGGAATAAACTTTGACATTATTATAGTTTCCATGCAGCTGGTTATATTCATTACTAAGCAACCGACTGTATTTAATAAAAACTTGATGTTTTGCTAGATCTAACGACTGCCCAAACGTTTAATATACCTTTTATTAATCTATTTAATTACTCATCAAAAAGCGTCAAAAGATGTGAGGTAAAGATAAGATGCAGCAGGAAATAAACGAGCAAAGGAACATCGATGACAAAACCATAATGGCCTGAGACCATTTTAATTTCGCAGAACGTATATGCTAGTGCTATAATGAACCACAATCTTTTGGACGTTTATTTTATTCCCAATGTGATTAAGATAGATAAAGAAAATGAAAGGTCTAAGCAGATTCATAAGACTGTATTCTCCCATGATTAAATTAAATTAAGTTAACGAACAAATAGACTCTTTTCGAGTAATACAAAATACTGATTTAACTAAAGATGGGAAAAAGTCGGAATGCAAGCTTTGAAGATAAAGAAAACAAATGCATTGAATTTTTGTAATGGATATACAAGAAAATATTATATTTCTAAATAGAAAACATAGCACGCCGCAAAGGACATAGCCACCACACTATTATAACGCATTCACTGTATAGACAAGAAAATATACAGCTAAATAGAAAACATCGTACGTCGCAAAGGACATAGCCACCACAAAAGTAAAACGCATTTAACATGTACATCTAAATAGAAACCAAAGTACTCCACAAAGAACATAGCCGTCACTACATTATAACGCATTATTTTAGACAAGAAAACATATATCCAAATAGAAAACATAGAACGCCGCAAAGGACATAGCCATCACAACTGTATAACGCATTCAATGTATTAACTAGGAAAATATATACCCAAACAGATACTATAGTACGCCGCAATGGACATAGTTACCACAAAAGTATAACACAGTCAATGTATAAACAGTAACATATATACCTCAACATCATCGGAGCGCCGTGGGTTCGATTCTCCGCTACGGCCATGTGTAGTGTCCTTGCGCAAGTCACTTTTTCTAGATATGCTTGGTAATGGCCCCGGTTTCACGAAAAAACTTAAGTTATAACTCATGAGCTGACTCATTTATGAACTTAAGTCCGTTAACAAACTCAACTGAGTAAGATCGTATGAGACTGTTTCATGAAACGACTTAAGTTTTGTCTCAGTTGAGTGAATTAAGCGTCTCAAACTTTATGATTATCAATAACACAAGCGGTTCCGTTTCCGGTACTCTTCATCGAAAAGGTACGAAAATGACTTAAATACGGGAAACTTTGACGTTTGACAGATGTCGTTTGGTCTGCGCGAGAGATATGGACAAAAGAAAAAGGTCACAGAATTGGACGGAGGATGAGAGAGTTTCTGCTATAGAAGCCATACACCAAAATGCAGAAACCCTCTTCTGCAAATTTAGAGGATTATCCCAGGGTGCAAAAGCAAAGGACGACAGATGGCAGGAGATTGCCTTAAGTTTAAATGCGTAAGTACGTACATAGACACTGTGTCACATACGGGTCTGTAGCAGGAGATTACCTTAGGGTTTAAACGCGTAAGTGCGTACATAGACACTGTGCCATATACGGGTCTGTAGCACTGACCTATGACCGGAGAAATATCGCACAATGGAATAATAGAGCTTGAGTACCAAATTGAGAAGTTTCGTACCACATTTAGTTCCATGTATATAAACTTTACTGTATAGTGCGCAATGGGTTATTATGAGAATAAACTATAATCAGTGACTTAATTATATAATTTATATTTTTTTATTTTATCAATTGTAGCGAATGTACATGGATCATTTACAACAGCGTCGCTGTTAAACTAGCTTTTATAGCGACATGGTTTAAGTACACTGACTGTATTGGAAGTTAAGCAACGAAGTAAGGGGTTAGTACATGGATGGGTGACCGCTGTCACTTTAAGGGTGACAAGGATTAACTATTTAACCTGCATATGCACGAATCTCTCTTTCCTTGGGATGGGGCGGGATATGGCCAGGAACTGCAGGTAGCCACGGGCTGTGCAGTTAGGGCTGAGCTCTAAAGGTTAAAGAGGGGAGGAGTGTAGTGAATGTACATGGGTCACTTACAACAGCGTCGCTGTTAAGCTAGCTTTTATAGCAACATGGTTTAAGTGCACTGACTGTATTGGAAGTTAAGCAACGAAGTACGGGGTTAGTACTTGGATGGGTGACCGCTGTCACTTTACAATGAGAAATATTGATATCTTATAGTTTATTCCCATTGCATTTGTTTCTATTTATGCATTTTTTTATCAATCCAATAAACTGAACAAGGATACAAATATACTTGAGATGAGGTACATGTACTGATAAGATTTTATATCCTTATTGTTTTTCCAAAAGCCAGTAGTGGTACAAGAATACATTTTATTTCTGAAACATCATTGAATATTAGATACATATTTTCATTTCATATGTCGTTTGTTTTTATTTTACAAAGGGCCGGGAAAACATCCTGCTTGAGAAGCACTGCTGATATAAAGAAGATGTATAGCAACATGAAAAGTCGAGGTATGTTTTAATCTCAGTTTAGAAAAATGTATATGTGTAGCAGTTTCTAAATCTAAGTGTATGTTTTTAGAGAGCGAGAATTTATTTTATACTCAATTTTATTAAACTGTCATCGTTACTTTCTAAGCTTCATATTGATAAACATATCGTGATAAATCTTCGTATAGCATGGACAAAGTTTAAAGTACACAGGGAACATATTTTTACCCTCTTTTCCCTGTGTGTAGGATTCACACCACTATTATCTCCCTTGAGTACTCCAGACCTACAGATGAAGGAGGTAGAAATAAAACTTTAGATCTCTTTTTCAGGGCTTTGTACTGCAATGGTTTGTTTTTTTGCTAGCATGAGTTAAATGGTCAGTATTTTAGAAATCACCACTGAAAATTCGATGCTGATACCAGCTTTCTGGACAATTCTGTGTCATTTCAGAATTGTTGGTTCGAACCGCATCTAGGGCGAATAGTTGACATATTATTACTCTGGAAATTGATAGGTCTCGCAAAAGCATTGAATTAAAAAAAAAACAACCTAGTCAAGATATGCTTTTTTCCTTTATAATTGCATATCTTGAACCAGTGAAGAATTTGAGCCCAGACACATGCTGCAGAATTTGATTTTTCACTCTGTTTTGGACATAAATGTTACAATTGAGCCCTATGGGAAATGTAATAGTGGTGTGAGACGTGTAGGAAAAATATGTAAGCATAATCTTTCCCTCCTCACCAACAGTTTTATGTTTACTTTATACATATCGCACCAAATCTCTTCCTTTGCACTTGCATATTAAGGGACTGCTAATATCAAGTCAACCAGGATCAAACCCTCATCCTCTGGCATGATGTGCCAACATCGTTTCTGTCGCACTACCACGGAACCACCCCTTGCTTAGTTAAATATTTATCTTGCTTTCTTGAATCATTTTTCTTCCAAATGATGTAAATTGTACATTAATCATACTTTATTTAAGTTAAAGAAAAATACGATAGGAACAAAATGGCAGGTGGTGGAGCACATGTTGGTTTAAGTCCAGCAGAAGATTTGGTGTTGCAACATCTCCTTAGTTTCAACAGGGAATCTGTTGAAGGCATTCAGCATGGGATTGATTCTTTTCAGGGTAAGTTTAATTTAAAAGAAAACAAATGTAGCATGTTTATCAAATTCTAAAAACAGCTTTAGTGTTTTTAATTTTCATTTTATTCAAGCATTATTTGTATAAATTGTAAGAATTTGTTTCACAATTAATGTAAACAAATGTAATAATAAGGCTAGAAAATGCCACTGTGTGTAGTGTATTGACACTTGCAGACATTTAATTATTCTAAAGTGTATTCAAAACAAAGTGATACGGCTGATGGACCATGTAAATAATGGCAAACTTTGTAATGAAATAACATGTTAAATATTCCATATTATGTGAACTCTATTTAATAACACTGTCTGTCTATAGATCTACAACACATCTAAGTAAGGCATATTTTATATTTAAACAAGTAATTTGAATTTTAAAAACTTTAAACAAGGCAATATCCACTCATTATATGATACATATTATCAATACATAATTTATATACACTAATTATGAAAACTATATGAAAAAAAAAATTAAATTCAATAACTGAAAGATCATCCAACAACTTGATGACATTGAATTTTAACATTACCAACAAAGTATTGAATATGAGGACAGATCAACATGGAGGTTTGTATGGTATTTAAGAAAAAGGACCACTTTATCTTTTTTGGAAGATTATTTATGATCTAAATCATTGGTATGTACAAACTATAATATCCTTGTAAAATGTATTATTTAACTTGACATGTAAGTAAAATGATTTCTTTAAAATATGTTTATTTTCTTTTTACCAGACTGTGTTGTCTCACTCCCAGATGATTTAGATGGCTTTGAAGTCTTCCCAGGCAACAACATTATTATAAGGTATATATATGTTTAGATATTAATGAATTTAGAAGATGAAAATGCTTATTCTTAATAGATATCAATATAAAGACTTCTCTTTGAAACTACACCATTAATAGTATTCACATAATCTTTTTTGAGTCTTTAATATACATTTTGCAATAGCTTCCTTCCAGAAATGGGTCATTATTAAGGACTTTTTGTTGATGATAAACATACAATATTTGTAATTATAGTTGTATTTTAAGGCCATTGTAAAAACTTCAAGTTGTCATTGATTTGATTGAGTCATATGAACTATTTCTTTAGCTTGAATCAACCAGTTAATGGTCAGATACTGTTTTGACAAGACTGCATTATAATGTATAAGTAGAATAATCAAATGTCCATGGCCACGAAAACTTTATCTCATTTTAACCTGTACACATGTAATGTTTGAGACAATCAATTTACCGTATACAAGTACTAGACATCTTTTACTTTATTAGTACAGAGGACAACTGGTATATATTTCATTTTTTTCACAGCACTGCAGAACACACTGCGACAGGTCAAGGGGATGCCAGTGACGCATTCGGCTGCACACCACATGTAGATGTGCAAAGCAACAGCTGCATAACTGGTAATTACTTACTCAGATTATTTGAACACATTGTACTTGGAAAGGGGAAATAATTAGGTAGATAAGTATTCTTTCTTAGTGTCCCTAATTCATATAATTTGTAATATAATCATGATATATGTCATGATAATTATGATTATTTTGAAAAAAATAAATTTTACTCAAACATTAAAAAACATGTTGGAAAGATACAGTTTTCATAGCTGGACATGGCTAGCTCAGTTGTTAATGTGTTATTTCTGGGGTCATGAGTTTGAATACCTGTCAAACCTCAGTCTCTGTCATACAATCAAAAACAAACATAATTTTCTTATTATGTTTTGCAATAATGGGCAATGAGTTAAGTCCATGTATTTCACTTTGGATTTGAACAATTTCAGGAGTTAAAAAAACAAAGTCAAGCAAAAGGCAAGTGGAAGAGAGGGAAAGTATTTGTACAATCTTGAAAGAAAACGCATTGAAGCTGAAATAAAAAAAATTGAAGCAGAGGATCTTAACTATAAAGAAAAAATGAAACGTGAAGAATTAATGTTCTCTTTAAAAAAGAGAAAATTATTAAAAGAATTAGAACAATAGAATATGTGTCCAAACAAAATTTGATTAAAGCTGCATAACAAATAATTTTTACTTATGTTGACAAGAACAGAAATAAATGTATTGTCATGATAAAACAAAAAAACAAAATGTTATTATTTGCATGCTTATAGTTTAAATGTTGAAAATTATCGATGCCAAATTTTGTTTGAATCGAAACACTAAAAGACATATTTCTAAATGCATCCTATTACTTTTGGGACATACCTTGTATTGCTAATATTTTATTTAGATGTGGAATACCACTGAAGCGCGTGTATGGAGTGCGTGGTCCTGTGGTAGAGCACCGAACCCATGATTGTAGGGTCATGTGTTTGATTCTCCACAACAACTATGTGTAGTGTCCTTGAGCAAGGCACTTTTCCGCATATGCTTAGTACTGGTTCTAACAAGGAATACTTCGAGCGTGATTTGCCTACATTGTAAGAACTTGTTTCACAATTGAAGTAAAATAAATAAGTTTAAACTATAAACTACCACTGAAGGGTTATTCTATCTTATCTTGTTTCTATGTTTTGAACAGTCTAATATTGCTAATCATTTTAAAACATTTTTTACTAGTGTAGACATATTACGTTTACCTCAAAATCTGTTCAATTTAGAATCTGATTGTTTTAAACAATTTTACAGAGAAAGAAATCCTGACTGTATTAGATTCAGGCTTCACACAGTTAGTGAAGAATTATATCACTGGTTTAGATAATATCCTAGCACGATTCTTAAATGATAAATGTTAATCATACAATGTCAAATTTCATGAACATTTCATATGGTGTTCCTCAAAGAAGTATATTAGGTCCATTGCTTTTCTTATGTTATGTCAATGATATGAGTGTCAGCATAAGTAAAAAATGTTAATTAATCTTATATGTAGATGATAGTGCTTTCCTATTCTCTCACAAAGATCCTGATTTTAATAGAAATGTACTTAGTAATGAACTTGAAAATTATGTAACTCTTTAATACAGTGTGCAATTGCAACTTACTGAGAGGACGAAATCATATGGTATAGAACAAGCAGATTTTTTTTATTAATTATTTTAATACTTAGTCAAAATATTCAAGAATTTATTTGTGATATGTATGACATCATTCAAATCTTTATGTGATAATTAATTTAAATATAAATATTTGATATATTCCGTGATAAAAAAAAACATACGTGAATGTTACAAAATTAAAATATTAAATGACCTACAAAGAGTCAGAGCTCTTGTGTTTTATTATAAGTAACATATACATTTTTTATATAGCTTTTCCCTGTTATATTAGGTCCATAAAGCTACTATGGTCAAATTTTGAGACCTTGATATGTAATTTATAAGTTATATATATATGTCTCAAATATTTGTACCTTATTGTAACAGTAATATATGGTCAAAAAATTTGATTGTTAGGAAAGATTGTAATACTGTGATTTAATAATTGTTTTATTGTGATATTTATCTGTGATTATTTTGTTTTTAAGATCATTTAAACCAATGGTTCACAGAAATCCTTTTTTTTTTTATATAATTATGCAATCAACTGAATATGTTTTAAAAACTGAATTTGAAGAACTTATAAGAAATCAAAATAAAAGTTATGAAACTAAGAATATGCTGTTTGTATTCCATTATATTTTTGAATTAATTGAATGTATTTATAAAAGTTGAATAAATGATAAAATTTATAAACTTTTTTGATTGTTATTTGAATTTATAAAAATTTCCTACTACTTATAGGACTTCTATAGTCTTTATATTATTACATTAATTATAATGTTTGTTTAATTTATGCTATTAATGACAATTAAAAATGAACTTTTACGCAAAGTATGTTGCGGCCAGAATATCTCTATACTGTGGACCGTTTCCACCAGCAACATCATTGTTGGGCTGCACTAAAGGGATATCAACCCAGCGTTCTAGAGAATCGCCTCTCTCTATCGACAAATTGTGCAATATAACACAGGCTGCTATGGTCTGGCATGCCCGGAGAGGCGACCCACGGAAACCATACGCCAGACATGGAAATCGCCTCTTTATGTAACCAAATGTCTGCTCAATTAGAACCCGCGTCTTTACTAGAGCTGCATTAAATCTGAAACAGTAAAATGACAAAAGTTGTCTTCTTCACAAAACACTGACTTATAAGTGTATACTTATGTTTTCTTATTCGATTACAAAGTAAGCTTATAGCTTATATGAATCTATCTCAAGTCCCTTTTATGGGTAGAACATTTCCTGTTATTTTTTAGCTCTATTGGTCAAAGGCCAGAAGTGCTTATGCGATGGCGCGTTGTCTGTCGTCCGTCGTCTGTCGTCTGTCGTCTGTTAGCAGCACTTTCTCCGAAACCAATAGGCCAATTAAACTGAAACTTCACATGGGTGTTTCTATTGCATAGGAGACTATACAGAAGATTTTTTTTTCGATCTGGAGTCCTTAGGGTAAAATATGAACCCGCCCCGAGAGTTCAATTCGGGGACACATGTCATTTTAATTTTTTTTTTTTTTAAATGGAAATGATTTTGCCTATATCTTCACAGAAGCATTGTTTGTTGAAGGAGGTTCAGATTTGTAAAAATGATTGGGTTTTCACTGTCTTAAGGGGTCAAGAGAGGTCCCAAAAGGGCAAAAAGTGTTTTCTTAAGAACAGGTATGTCAGATTTGTTCATATTTTGCATAAATTATCCCTATGTGTAGGGGTTTAGATAAGAATTTAGAGGCTAAAAATTTATAGGGGCCCTGTAAAGGGACTTAAAATTTTACATAGAGATACTATGGGAAAACAAAAAATTCTCTTTTTCTTTCATCTGTTCTGAAACCACTAAGCCAATTAAACTGAAACTTTTCATGGGTATTTTCATTGCATAGGAGACTATACAGAAGATTTTTTTTCGATCTGAAATTCAAAATGGCCGCCATTACTAAAAATAGTCCAAACTTAAAAAATCTTCTTCTCATTAACGGCCCAACAGATTTTCAAAATGTTTATGTAGTAATGATGACCAACTATAGTTCTGTTAGATTTATTCAAATGGTGTCCCTAGGGTTAAAAATGACCCTGCCCCGAGAGTTCAATTAGGGGACACATGTCAATATAATATATATATTTTTTAAATGGAAATAATTTTGCCTATATCTTCACTAAAGCATATTTAGGTGAGGGAGGTTAAGATTTGTAAAAATGACTGGGTTCCTATGTCTCAAGGGGTCAGGAGGGGCCCCAAAAGGGTACAAATTGGGAATTAGTAAAATTGTTTTCTTAAGAACTGGTATGTCAGATTGGTACATATTTGATATAAATTATCCCTAAGTGTAGGGGTTTGATTGCAGATAAGATTTTAGAGGCTAAAATATAAAGGGGCCCTGTAAGGGGATTTAGAATTTTACATAGGGATACTGTGGGAAAACAGAAAATTCTCTTTTTTTCATTTACATGAAACCACTAGGCCAATTAAACTGAAACTTCACATGGATGTTTCTATTGCATTGGAGACTATACAAAAGATTTATTTTTTTCTATCTTAAATTCAGGATGGCCACAATTACTAAACATAGTCCAAAACTTGTTCAAATGGTGTCCCTAGAGTTAAAAATGACCCTGCCCCGATGTTTCTATTGCATAGTAGAATTTCAAAAAGTGCTATGGCCACTATGAGTCAGTAAAGCGTCCTCAGGCCCTCTCGGGCCTCTTGTTTTATTTTCAAGAGGACAAATGGGATAACTTGCTTTAAATTGTCAACATAATTTTTGCCCCTTTTATACTGAATTTGAAAATTATGTTTCAAGTTTATAATAAGCTATTGATTTAGTATACCTTTCTTGCGGTCCATTTCGAGGGTAGGTATGGTGTCATCAAATAGTCTTTGCACGCATAGCCCGAATCTCCCAGCAACAGTCCATCCACTTCTCCTTTATAAATCAGAAATAAATAAATGGAAAATGCAATCTTATGTGCAAGCCTAATAAAACACACAACACAATTATGCATAAAAATTTGTCTGTCTGCTTCTCTTTCTGTTTGTCTGACTGTATTAAAATGTAACCTTATTTTATTGTTGCTCCTGCATTCAACAACGAAAATTGCCACAATACGAAATAGAACCCGATTCTTCAGTGGATCAGGGAGGACGTTTCGATATTTTAATATCAGACTGGACTACATATTCCATGGATTTTGTCCAAGTATATGACTCACTGATTTACATACGTGTTTACATATTCTGGAAAGTTTCAGGTGTGGTGGAGGTCGTCCCTGTCTTAAATACCAAAATGTATTTGCCAAAAATAATGTTTGTCAGCTTACCTCTCTCAAATCTATTGCCCAATTCACACTCTCTGAATATCCGACTATCGTGCACACTACCTGGCCACTTTGCCACTATGTTTCTCACTCTAAACCGTGCGTCACAAACCATCTATAAGAGAAATGGCACATTGATGCTTATATTCAAACGGTCGTATGCTGCATAGTTTCATGGAATTGTCTGTCATAACAGAAGAAAATACAACTGTATGAAAGTATGTTAAATCAATGTTTTATAAATTATTTTATAATCTTTAATTAAAATATCTAGGTCAGCAATGTACGCACAAAGGAACGAATTATACCTGTACATTTAATGAGTGAAATCCCCTCCTGTTAACGTAATCTTGTTCATTAAATGAAGGCCCTTTAATTGGAATGTGTGTTCCATCTATTAGCCCGACTACTTTGGGGAATCCTGCAAAGATAACATAAGTTCAATATGTAATTTTTTCAATGATATACATGTAACATTATCGGATGAATTTGTATGCACGTGGACATTTTATGAGGCCATCCTTAAAAAATGTTTGCTGTACTGTGCTCCAATCCATTATGTAGGTAGGAAGCTATTTTTTTGGGGGGGGGGGTGGGTGGGGGGGGGGGGGAACATGATTTTACAAAAAATCTTCGCATTGCATGTCAATAAAAAGTTTTGATAGCTGCAATTTTGAGTGAGTAGGTAGAAGTACGACAAACGATATTTTTAAGGATGGCCTAAGATAAAACGTCCCATTCTCGAGGGCTAATTTTATTTGGTATAACCTATAATCGGTGAGAAAATCTAAGGACGCAAGGTGGTTGTGACAGTCGTAATACAATTGGGAATATACATTTTTTTTAAGTCTGTCAGTTTTTTTTATTTTCGTTTTTCAAGTTTTAATATACAGATGGTATTTTGACCGTAAATGTCAGGTGAAATCTAAGAATGGTAGCATCTATGGATATGATATTTTAGTCACTGAAATATGTGTCTTATCTTAATAGTTTGTGATTACCGTTAGGTGAAAAGATTACATCTTTATATCCGCCAATATAGCGTATTAAACTGATAATTAAACTTTAAAAAATATATACATGTATCGGACAGTATGCCGACTGTAATATAAATGTTTTCATATAAATATTGTTATAAAATAAAGAACTAATTTAACCCAGATGTTATTCCTTTAGTTAGAATGTATAATAGACTAATGTAGCAAACTTTCGAAATTATATATAAAGGTAGGTGTCGTTTTATAAGACATATTTATTTTCCTTTACTTTCGTTTTAAAGCAAGCAAAAAGAAAATCATGAATTGTTTTATCAGTTTACACTGAAATGATATTAATAAGGGGAGGGTGGTATTTAGTGAAATAATACCAATTTTTTTAAGGTAAAGACCTACTAAAAATGCTTATCCATTACAAAATGGTAGTGGTACAAAACTACAAACAGATCATCGGAAAAATGTTTATATAACACATTAAAATTATAAATTATTAATGATAATTGGCAGTAATAACATGGAACGGCTGTCTATTGGTAGGCAGTTGTCCCGTTGCGTACCCTATATTTAGGGAATCATAAGTTGTCTCGCTTCGCCATATAATATGTTTACATTGGAAACCAATCAAAATCCGTGCTTACTTGCTATGTTGTAAAATTCTCTCTGAACGTCCATTATCTCGTGGCCTGACGGAAAATTTACGTATCTGTCAATGCATATACAGAGTTCTTTGGTAGTTTTTATAACAGCTTTACAAACTGATGACTTGGAAAGTCCATGGGCGTCCCCAATAATGATGTAGTGAGCGTCGCTCGCAAAAAACTGCAAAGTCACGAGTACACACAAAAGTGGTGGCATAGGTGCAGAGTGTCTCGTTGGCGCATCTAAAGCATTAAACAGCATTCCCACGATGAAAATGATGCTCTCAGGCTCAAATCTGTAATGGTCGCGAATCTCAGACCGAGAAAGATACTCAAGAGGGTTGTTCCGATCACGTAAAACCCTCCCAATCGGTTCTCGCCGGCGCAAGCGTTGAAGACGTCGCTGAAAGTCGGCCATATTTGAGACGTTTATTTACTTTGAGGACACTCTTAAGCTTCCTCAAAATAACGTTCTCAACTCAACATTTAAGCAAAGTACTGAGTTCACTATTTTTCGTGAAACGCTTCACAAATATCTTAATCAACTTAAGTCAGAAATTGAGCAAGATACTCAAGTTGAGTCAAATAACAAACTTAAGTTTTTTCGTGAAACTGGGGCCTGGTTATAGCCAGGAAGACTTCGAGCGTGATCTGTCTAAGTTGTAAGAACTTGTTTCACAATCGAAATAAAATAAATAAGTTTAAACTAACGGTATAACGCATTGAATGTAAAGAAGAGAAAATATATATCCAAACATAAAACGAATTACGCAGCGAAGGACATATTCAATATATAGACAAGAAAATATATATATAAAACATAGTACGCCGCAAAGGACATAGCCATCACAAAAGTATAACGCATTCAATGTATAAACAAGACAATATATATACAAATAGAAAATATAGTACGCCGAAAAGGACAAAGCAACCACAAAGTATAACGCATTCAATATTTAGACATGAAAATATATATCTATATAGAAAATATAGTACGCCGTATAGGAGATAGCCACCACAAAAGAATAATGCATTCAATGTATAGACAAGTAAATATGTAGAAAACATAGTACGCAACAAAGGACATAGCCATCACAACAGTATTACGCATTCTATGCATAGACAAGCAAATCTATATCCAAATAAAAATCATAGTTCGCTGCAAAGGACATAGCTACTACAACTGTATAACGCATTCAATGTCTAAACAAGGAAAATATATATCCAAATAGAAAGCATAGTACGCCGCAAAGGACATAGCCACCACAACAGTATAACGCATTCAATGTACAAACAAGAAAATATAAATCCAAACAGAAAATATAGTACACCGCAAAGGACATAGCCACTACAACAGTATAAATACAGCCACTAATGAAATTGGACATTCAAAGTACACAACGACAAGAAGAGCAGCAACATAAACACATCATATAATAAACATAAATAATAATAATAATAATAAATTCACATATAGATACAGAAAACCTGTCAATCCTGATTTGAACTGTCGTGTTTGGTGATATTTAGTTGCCATTTTGCAGTTCCATGTTCAGGACCTTTTCATGTTCTTTTTTAAATAAACGGTTCTGATCAACGCACTGTCGTGTCATATTGTTGTTTTGTTAATGTACCTTTTCATTACTCACCGTTCTAATTATTGTTTTGCATGTTTTGTACAGATGGTCATACTTCATATATTCATATAGACAAGTTCGACATCTTTCTGTGATTGATCTGTAATCAAATCATCTTCCTGAAGGGTGTTTGAAATATGTCAAAGCAGATCAAGTGAGTTTTACGTCCATGAAAGTATCCCATCGGCAATATTTTGTGTGGAATCGATGTTGTTGGGGTTTATCATATAATTGTATATCAGGCCAAATATATGTAAAATAAATTTCATGTTTTGGTTTACAGCCGAAAAATATCAGCATTAGATATTTTCTGAAAAGATTCATTGTGAACGCTAAAATTAGACATGTTTCTATTGTAAATGCAATCTTAATATAGCCTGTAAAGCTCTTTCAGTACTTTGACTCAGGGTTGTTAGTAAATTATGTTATCCAGAAATCTTGATATGCAAATACAATCTAAATATAGCATAGGTCATGCATAGGGCTCACTCAATATTACGGTTACTTCAAAATAGTATACAGCTTCAGTCGGTGGTACGGGCTACAAGGTTCGTTGCAAATTTCATTACCTCTCATGAACAGACCCAATAAAACTCTATAAAAACTTGCTAATACAGCATCATTTTCTATTAAATTATCCTTAAAAAAGATACTAGTATTATAATCGAATATGGTTATATAAAAAATTGGTTTATAATAAGTAGAATACTCGGAGTAAAGTTGGAGACACGGTAGGACAGATATATTTTACAAATCTTTCATCTATGTCTTTTTATCATTGTATTCTTATAACTTGGTATAACGTTTAAAATATGAAGTAAGGAAATTATCAAAAACTTTCAACATTCACATTTGCATTTGAATTTGTTCTTAAGAAAAATGTTCTATTATCCATATGCGCTGATGTTATTTTAAAACAATTTTTAAAACGTGCATTTTTGAAAGCGACGCTAAACACCATATAACATAAAACGTGCAAATCATATATAATATATGAAAGAAAAATATTTTGTTTCTCACTGATAACTGAAAATATATCTACCCGGAAAACACATCAAATCCACGTTCAATAGACTAAGAAAATTAAAGTGTTTTAGTTGTATTATTTAACTTTTTTTCGAATTTTGAATTGATAACATTTTCATATTCGTATATACAGTATATGATGAATTTACTCAATATGTTCAATATATCAGTTGGTTACTGTTTCTATCCGGTAGATGGAGTGAGAAGGGTATCCAGTAGTTGGAGTGAGAAGGTGGAGATTTTGGTGAATTTTACCTTTTATGTAGAGATCGATTATAAATCAGTTATATCAGTCATTTATAGTTTCATTTTAAAGTAGTGCTCACATATTGCCTTTATGAGGTGACGTGCCGTAAACGTTGTCAATTCCACCAAACTGAGTTTCAATATTAGTGTACATTTTGATAGGACATACAAACAGTTTGAGTTGGCCTGGACTTCTCCAGAAACAAAGATTATTTAACAGTTTGAAACAGTTGGCGTTCAATTTACACCGAGTGCGGGGTACAGTAGCACATAAGGTAAATGTTACCGTCTATTGGATATTTTATTTTCTAATATATGGTATTTCAGCATAGGCATCAGAGATAACAATGCCGTCACACTATGATGAATTTATAATCTGTTGATACCTCTTCTGTATGCATGCTTTGTAAATATTATGTATTGTAATTATTATGATTATCTGATTATGTTTATGCTGTGGTGATGACTGTTTCTTTCCATGATACGTTTGACATATATATATAGTTTTGAGTACATCTGAGAAAAACATTGATTTTTTTTGCGATTCGTTCATACATGTACACAGTCAAATCTGTTTTAAGCAGTCAGTCAAGGGAAGAAGCAAAAGTGGCCTCTGAAGACAGCTTGTTGTTTAAGACAGATAAATTTGCTCTGAAAGCATCGACATTTAAAATAGCCACTGTGTTGTCGTATAAGTTAGAGAATAGTCTTGCGGAGATATTTTTGTTTTGTACTTGAAACAGTCTCGTTTTATGACACGATGACGGAGGAAGAGTAAGGCGGGGCGCCCCGTTAAAGATAATAGTTATCGTATTTTGCTACTGACTGTTCCATGTGACAGAGTTGGGTATCATATACTGTTTTTGTAGCATGATATTTTAGCATGGCAGCGGTTAGACTACTGTCTCTGAAAAAAAAATGTTAAAAGCAAAAACATACATCATACAACAACATTGATTACAATAGATGCACTACTTGAAAGCTGAAGACAAGATGAATTAAAAAAATCTTGTCATATCCTGGTTTAGTTTCGGTTAAGTTTCGCCACCTTCGTTTCGCTGGGTCTGTGGAAACTCGCTAAATATGAACGAGCAAACGATGCAATGACGTTATGGGTCATTACTGTTTTTTTTATATTTTTTTTTATTTTACAGAAATAAACTGGTAGAAAAAACAGAGCAAGCCTAAACATGAGACAAGGGTGGTTACTCGTAGTTAGTATGATGCTGTGTCTTGTATCTTCTACCTTCGGTTGTTTACAAGGTGAGTTAACTCCCTTTAATATATCTTTAGTTCACGTCTGGTAACAACATGCACCACTATATTCATGGTGCTAGACAAAAAAAATCGACTAAGAGAGTAATATTTATTTTTCGAAACATGCTTTTTTTGTTTAAGAGTGAAGCTGTGTTTGTCTGTTATAGCTGCCTTGGAAAAGAAAGCACATGACCCGTTCTTCTCATGTCGGTTAGAAAAACAATTTAATTGCTTACGTGTTGACCAGACAATTGTAGCATATGGTTTTAAATCATCTTTGTCTATGCCTGATTTTAGGTTTTGCATGAAGGTTGACCCTGAGATGTTATTATAATTTGAAAATAGATATATTGAAATTGTAAATCAGGGTTATTGGTGATATCAGTGGTAATCTTACGTGTTGTGACTCTGTCGTAAGAAGTGCCCACGAACTTGAACTCACTCAGTGTTATTATTATTTCTTACTTACTTCTATTAACGAGCTGTGGTTCTCTAGAGCCACATACTGATTAAGCCGAGGGAAACGAGCGACGTTGGATATATTGTTGTTATTGTATTTTTGTTAGTAGTTTCATTTTTTACTAAAAACTAAGTATGTATTTAGTATTTAGTAAAACATACATTGGTTTAATCTCAAGTTGTAATCAACTTTCTATTTCTACTTCTTTACTTAATTCAAAGATCCAGAAGATGAGTGTGATCCAAACCCGTGCAAGCATGGCTCTTGCACAGATGGCAACCGGACATTTACATGTCAGTGTGACGCCGGATACACCGGGAAAACTTGTTGTTCAAGTAGGTTATCCGCGAAATTTTCGTTATTGTTTAAACTAATTTTCACATGCATTTAACATTGCACCAAACTGTCATGCATTACACAGTCCACTTTCGAATAAACTAACATGGAAATGTGCATGGCAATGTTCACCAGGTAAGATGCTTCAACAGAGGTATATAGCACTAGACAAATACCAAAATCTTAATTTTATTATAGTGAAGAAAATGGTAGTCATTGATATAAATACGTTTGTTGAAAGAGACCTTATAGTTACATGAAATACGAGTGTATTATACCATATGTGAACATTTTAATACATTTTTAGTAATGGAAATAATAGTATACCGTTGATGAGCCTTTCACCCTTTCTGAAATCATTTCTATAAAATCATGTCTAAGTTTTATATCAACGGTTTATTCTTTAATTACTCATTCTACCCGTGCATACATGTATGTATTCGGCGCATGTGCTTATAAATAAATACAAAGAACACAAAAGCCTTTAGGATTAAAAGTAAATGAAATTATACATATCAATAAAATTGTTACAAAATCATTTTATTCGTATTTTAGACATTGACGATTGTTTGCCTCAGCCTTGCAACAATGGAACATGTCTAGACGCTGTAAACAACTACACGTGCACGTGCAATCCCGGGTATACAGGTAGAAACTGTGAAGTCGGTGAGTAAAGATAAATTCTAGAAACTGATTAAGCTACTCCTCCCATCATTGTTGAAATTCACATGTGTCAAAAGCATTAAGCAGTTCTTAATGTTTTAGTGTCCTCCGTGGTCAATGGGATTAAAACACCGTCTCTAGATAACTTTCCTCTCGTCGCTTACGGTATAGGTTTGAGTTCTGCTCGCTCCAAAAAACTTTATATGGGAGCGTTTGGCAGTAACTAGTGGAACCGTTAAAACTGGACATTCCAAACATAACTTGAAATGTCTTGAAAATTGCGTTAAAATCCCCCACATAAATATTTTGGTAGTAGGATAAATTTTCCTTGACATTCAAGTTAAGTTCTCATTAAGCTTTGCCGTCTTTGTCACCGCCAAAATACAACAGAGACTGATTTCAATTCCTCGAATTCGTGTATTTTGTGAACTCAACAAACAATAAAAATACATATTGTGAACATTATATTTTGTCATTTTTAAAAAATGTGGCAAAAACCAAATTCTACAATAATTTCAATAATACCAATCAACAATCTAACAAAAACGGAGTGTGACTATCTAAACTGTGATACTAGTAATTTTTAAAAAAAATATTCTCATTTTATTCTCACTGCGTATTTAATATAAACTAGATGTGCAAAATGTTTACAATTGATGCAGTAATGTCTGATCTAGCTAGTGATTTTACTACAGTCAGATATTGCTATTTCATATATATAAAACAGTGTGTGCCTGTTTCACTATAATTTTTATTTTACATATACAATCTTTTAAAAGTGTTTTCTTTCGAGAGAAAGAATGTATTTCCTTAAAACACCTTAAAACACACATGAGCTGGATTGTTGACCGGCGTGCGTTTCATTAATGCAGTGGAGTGTCAGTTTCTGTGGATTCAATGGTGTACCAACTTTGTATATATTTGTCATGACTTTGTTTAACACATCAAAAAAAAAATCATAATATATTTGAACCACTTCGAAAATTTACCAAACCAAAAAACGGAGCACTTTTTGTTTTGGGCGGAAGAATCGCTCAAAGGGGGCATAACTGTGCAGTGAGACGATGATTATACATTGTTCAGTGGAATGGCGGTATCAAAGATATTGGGCGTTCTAACTTTTCTTGTTACAAACAAAAAAAAAGCAATTGTGATTATTGAACTCAAAACCGTCAAATTGAAGGATAAACTTTATATATATCCATCGTTATATAAACTTTAATAAGGTTAGTGAAACGGTCCGCAGACATTTATTTGTACACAAATGGACATATACATAATAAGTATTGTTCGTTAGATTTTAATATTCTGTGTATACCCGTAATATAATTATTGGTGTTCGAATATAGTGAGTGATATAACTGTTGACAGCCAATATCAATATATCAATAAATAGCATTGTATCCCGTTCACAAATAGTTGTACGGAGAAGACCCGAACATATTGGCAATGATTTAATGAGTGTCAGGTATAAACTATAGAAGTCTACACATATATCACCATGTATTCTAATATAATTGTTTGTATTTTATAGACATCGACGAGTGCGCGACAAACCAATGTATAAACACCACTTGCACCGACGGCGTTAACTCTTACACGTGTGCCTGTCAGGAAGGGTACACGGGCAACTGCGATACATGTGAGTTTATAACAGTATACTGAACAAATTAAGTCACGTCCGATATATTTGAGAATACATTGAAATTATCACATAAAGAGAAATTAAATCTAAGGTTCCTGATTTGAAAGTTTAGCTGAACCAGGAATATTAGCTATAGTTTAGATCGTTGTCAGAAACCGAACAAATAGGTGGGTTTCTGGTGCGAATTGCGTCGTCATTACGTCCTGTTCGGTAATGCTCGGCATTGTGATTGTTGATTAATTGGTTGATTGAATATTTAGCGTCATTTTTATGCCATCGAGGGTTAATAGACGGTAATTGTTGAGAAAATCAAATAAAAACGGAATTTTAAACTGTTTTCTTCACATTGACATGAAAGACTGTCGGATAAAATTCATGTAAATTGGATAACAATTCCGGAAAGAAAACACATGAATTTCCGTGGCACTGCGTGTACATCTAAATCTGCAATCATTATGTACATCTTGTTTGCTGTATACCATTGGTTTGCTCGATCCCACCTGGAGTCTAAATAATTCATGTGAGAAAGTTTACCAGTTTCTTGACCTTGGTTCAACTCATATTGATTCAGTGGTCTTCCTCTACCAATAAAATTGAAAACGCAATATATAACTTGTCATGTTAAACGTCATTAAAAATCATTGACTTTAGAGCAGTTCATTTAACATGTCCTCCGACATCAGTCAACGAAATATATATGTATGGAATTCAGACGTTTCCTTTTTAGATTACTGTATTCATTATTACATCCTGAACAATAACAAGCAACGTATGGTGAGAAAAAAATGAAATATATTAAGTCATTGACATAAAAGTCAAATGTATGTTGTGTTTTATTATTTATTTTATTATTTCGTTTGATTATCAAGATATGTACATTTCAAACCAAATACATCATAATTTCTTACAAATCCGCGCTCACTTATGTCAGGCTGTAAGTGCTTAAGCTGTGCTGTGGCGCAGTGGATAACGTATTGATAGCTCACACCAAAAGTTACAGGTGAGATAACATATTTGCCCAATTAGCCTTTAATAAACATCATCCGTTACTATAAAAGCAATATCCAGGAATCGAACTCGGTGGCCATTCGCAAAAGCACTGGGCTTGCTTCGCAGTTGAGCTTAAAACAATTAGTGTAATTTGATATCTTCGTATTGGTTATACTTTGCCTCGAAAAGTAATAGGTTAATCTATTGCACTTTAATGAAAATACCGTAAATGAAAATTTGTATTTTGTTTGGTTTGATTTAAAAAGTAATGAAATAGTATCAGGGAATCGTTTTTAACAAAACCGACGACATACTAAACGACTGGCAAGCAAGGTTTTCATGAACCCGTTCGTGCTTCCATATTTTACGTGGTACATGCTAGTTTTTATGTTATACACGTCCAACAAATATAATCCATGCCTTAAAGGGTCACATGACAGTTCTAATTATTGTTCACTAACTGAAATAATAAAACAATGAAAATGTTATTTCTTTTTGTAAGTTAATCGCTTAGGCATCTTGAGTAAGAAATGCGCCTCAGCTAAATAATACACTTTGATTTTATCCTTCCAGTTGATTTAACAGTGAACAGCTGATTATGTTTGTATTTAACCTTTTAGATGGGAAAGTAATCTGTTCCATAAAATATTACAACGATGTAAAGAGTACATTGATTGAAAACACATATCACATGTATTTGTGTATTTATGTAAAATGGATTTGTATCTGATGTGTCAATAAATTATGTTCTATTCTTTTCTGTTCTTCAAACCAGTTCTGACAATGATGAATTCACATGATATAAATATGACTTTTTAAACACCAGTACGAACACAGACACTTTATTTTTCTCCGATTTTTTTTCTGTCATAAATAAATTTAAAATACGTAATACTTCAATCAGCATTTTGTGAAAAGTGTTTCTGCTTTTTGTTGATTATCTGTCACAAATAAATGTAAAATGCGTATCAGCTTATTATGAAACTTCTTGTCTTTGTTATACAAACATATGTTAAATGAAAATATGTATTGAATATTTGCTTTCTACAAATTAAGTATTTAACGACACAGGGAAGAAACGGTAAAACAAGTTTACTTTTGGTATTTTCTTGCAGTGCTTAACTTAGCTACCGACTACGTTAGTGTGAACCAGTCGAGTTTGTACCCGAAAGGGGAAGCGTATAAGGGCGTGGACGGAAACACGGACAGCGCGTGGGGTGGAGGTTCCTGTACACATACATCAGCAAGCGAGTATAATCCGTCGTGGCATCTCGTCATGAAGCAGGCGTACAATGTAAAGCGTGTCGTTATAACAAACCGACAAGACTGTTGCAGTAAGCATCCAGTACTTTTATTTCCGCTGTAATTTTGTATCATATTACATTAACTATTGACATCTTACATTTACATTGAGTCAACTGTAGTTATATAACGTATTTCAATAAAAGATAAAACATCCTATAAATATTTCCAAAATAAGAGCGTGTATGCTAGATGTTCTTAGATCAAGCGAACCAGTTCTTTTAAAGACCTACACATTAGTTATGCAACTTCTTGGACTGTCCGAATCGGATATGTAATGGTAGAGTTATGGTTCTTAGATCATCAAATAAATGCCCTATTCGACTGTGTATGTTCTCTTGCTACACAAATTGCATTTGGTCTCTCAAGATATATACAGTTATTATATAATTACAATATCCTCGTCGAGTTCTTTAACTGGCAAAATCGGATAATTTAGGCATTGACTAGTCAAAATATATATCAGTTTGGTATTGTCTCTCATGTCGAAGTTGAGCTATTTAGGGTTTTTATAACCCTCTTATGTAATTGTAATTGATTACAAAATGTTTATTTACAAACAAGACCTGCATAATATATTGACAATGATTAAATACATAACATCAGTTAACAAGAGGTTATGAGTTGTATCCATGGTGTTAGCATTTGTAAGATTATCAACATTTCCTGATGTTGTCAAGTGATTTTATTATAATCTATGGCTTGAAAAACAAATTATCTCGATTATGCATTAATCCCCCTGATACTACACTAGTCCCACCTGATACTACATAAGCCCCCTGATACTAACACTAATGAACAGACTTGAAGAAACCGAGTTCAGTTTTTCTGTTATTGATTTGGGCTCTGTACTTCTAACGGAACATCATTTTATCAAACAGTATAGACTTTCACAACAGTCTTGTGGTTCGTGTATGGGCGTTTTTATAACGTCATCCCAGGCTTTGACGCAGTGTTCTTCCTGACCATTTTGGTCATGGAATTCATTGAATTTGACTCGAAAATATTGTTTTAGACCGAAGTTAGTAACACGTTGGGTTGTTGTATTACAAACAGACGTAAAAATAGTTTGCAGTTTCCGATTAATGGTTGCTGTCTTGGAATCCAAAGGTTCCTTTTACCAGAAACAATAGCAGTGTTAGATGACGTGCCGATGCTGTTACGGTTGGTTGTCCATGCAAGAGTTTGTGTTTCATTTAATGTTACCTCTTAACTGACGCAGCTAACCCATGTTTGTCACTATGTTTAATTGGTTGTGTTTTATGTTTCAAAAGGGATTCTGCATCACTGTTTTGTCATTGTTATTGATAATTATTTTTATTTATTGAATTAATTTTGTTTAAACAACACACAATAACAACCCTGTTTATCCCATAAAACTATATGAAAACTACCCTTTGGTACTCTATATAATATTTGTTTTAATAAATGACATTTTTATTTTCAGGTCATCGTCTGCAGTCACTTGACGTCAAGGTCGGTAACACAACTTGTGCGCATTACGCTGGACCTCCTGCCTCGGGTGAAGTTTCTGTCGATATACCATGTGGTCAAAGTATCCACGGAAACACAATCACCATTACGAAGACAAGCGGTACCATACTCACCATGTGTGAGGTTCAAATTTACGTGGCATAGGAGGGCATGCGAACAAACAAAAATAAAACATATTCAAATGTATATCTTTAAAAGTTCGTGTTATTCTATATGGATCCCCCGATCTATTAATTTGGCAGACAGTTCACTTTCTTTTTAATTAAAATGCGTTTACTAATATATGGTTTATAAAGAAAAAAAAATACATTACTTTTGTAAACTATTTCATCGTGTGGATCAAGATTGTCTCCCATTATTTAACTTCAGTTGTACAAGTTATAACAACTTGTGGAAAATCACGCTCGAAGTTTTTTTCTGAGTAGAACCAGTACTTAGCATACGCAGAAAAGGTGTCTCACTCAAGGACAGCACACATAGCCGGAGGATCGAACCCACAATGTTTTACGACTAATGCAATAATGAATTTACAAATGTATCTGAATTGTGTCTCGTGACAGTTTTGATTTAGGACAAAACATGAATGTAGATTGTGTTGAGTCTTTATTCCTTAAAATATAGATCTATAGAGTTTATGAATGCAAATTATTTATTTGTGTGTTTTGTTTTGTTGTTTTTTTAGTTCAGTTCGGGAGGAAACATTAACGCTTACACATCAATCGCAGATGACGTCCTTTGTTGCGCCATTATCGAAATAAAAATGCATGTATTATATCGTCTTGTTCTGATTATATATGACTTTTAATATACATCTGTTTTGCTTATCAATATTCAACAATTTGCAGAGTACATTTTTAATATCTATATTCGAGAGTAACTCCTTTATTGAACCTGTATAGAATAGTATCATGTCTTCCACTGAACGCTTGCCCGTGAACGGTGATGATAACTTCGGACAACGTTTCCTAATAACTATTAGTTGCGTAGTCTGAAATAACATAAATATACACGATATCAACTCGAAAAGAAAACTGGTTCCCGATTCAATCTAACGAATAGACTCAGGTGAACAAAATAGGCATTACCTTTGCTGATACCTCAGTGAATCGAGTTACATTTTCGGATACAAAATTGATTTTGTGCTCAATAAATAGGACATGTTGCTAAAGACAATATGCAATGATAGCATCAATATAACGACTATACTTCGTTTGTTTAACAGCCATGAGAAGATAATGTTACATTCCACGAGTTTAACATTTTTTAATGGAGTTAAACGCCATTTTCAGGCATATCCAGTTTTATTGCTGGAGGAACAACTCAGAATGAATCTGAGTAGAACAATCGTTCATCCGCAAGTAACAAGCAAATGGTTTTGGAACAACACGCACATAATACCTAAGTGGCGAGTGGTAAGTGATCTTGAGACGGCACCAGAGACCACTCAGTCACATGATTAACGTATTTTGAACGTGATACACGAACATTGTAAGTCTTTATCCCATGAATGTTCATTAGAAAGCCATTCTTAAATATTTTGATAGAAACTGATACAAACCTAGCCCAGCAATAGAGAGTATAACGAACAAATTTCAGTTGTCGCAAGAATAATGTAAACCACGTAAACTCCCTCTGTAATATTATTAGTAAATACTTTCTATGTTCATGCCAGTTTGTAATATAAACAAACTGCTCCTGTTGCCCTTGTCGTGTTGTTTTTAATTGACCATTCGATGCGCCTGTTGCTCCGTTCCAACCAACATTTAATTGTGAGAGTTAGATAGTCATTAGTGAAGATTATTACATGTGCGACTGCGGTCTTTATATTGATCAGTCTAGCTTACAAAAAAAACACAAAAGCAGGTTTGCTTTGCTTGGTGTAGATAGATCAACGCAATGGCATTGTTTGAAAAGTAAGCTCGTGCCGTTTGGGAATTGCTCTCGGGTTCCTTTTCTTGGTAGAAACAAAACATAGTGTTGTTAGCCGGGCTTTCTACCAAAAGCATAGCCCTGCTTATGTCGTCGTCATCAAGCTTTGTCTTGATAACTACAAAAAAGTTGCATGAAAAAAAAAGCAAACTCTACAATAATATCATTCAATTTAGGAAAGCTTACGAATATTAATTGACACCCCAGCAGCTATCGGTATTTCGAAGTACTTTGATGTTTTTACATAAAAGAAGGTCATCAATGGAACACACAGAGACAAGAACCATAACTCTGGATTGCATTTTGACACAGTTATGGCCCGTTTTGGACTTAGACACCCTGAGGCAAGCTTTGTTGCCTTCTGACAACTCTTGTGTTTAATTTCTTGCAAATCATATATTGTTATATACAATTAACTCGGTCAAACATAGTACATTACAAAAATTTCAAACATATACCATTACAAGATCGCAAAAAAATGTATGGTAGATCGTCATTTTCAATAATATCATAAAATGAGCATTTTCATCGTCATTTTCAATAATATCATAAAATGAGCATATTTATCGTCATTTTAAGATATAACATGTTGCAATGAGTAAACCTGGCATCAAAATATAAAAAGAACAGTAAAAAATAAAGCACATTTACTTTTTTAATACATAAGACTTATAACGCAAAAATACCAAAATATCAAACCTTTACCGTCTAAAATTCGAAAAAAAGAATATACTAACCCTACCCTCTTTTTTACGTTTTTTAGAATTTTGCCGATTTCTGAAAATTAAGATGTTGCAATATGTTTTCAGGCATCAAATATTGAAGATTTCATAGAAAAAGTGCTTTAAATTACTCAGTTCATCAACAAACAATACAGAACTTCTAACTCATCAAACTCTCACTTTTTAAATTTTGAAAAAAAAAACGGATATAGTACTCCTACCCCTTTTCATCTTTTTGTCAATATTGACAAATTTCGAATGGCAACATGTATCAGTAAGCTTTTTTTTACATCAAATAATAAAATATACAGTTAGCAGTATTTCTCTTTCCAACTATATCAGTGGACGATGCAAAAGAACTAATATATTAATATTTTACCATCTAAAATGTGAAACAATTAAACAGTAGTATCCCTACCCAATTTCGGATTTTTGTCAACTTTAACAGCTACCAAATGGTACTTTGTTAAAATAGGTTTTCCTTTCATCAGGTAATAAAATTTACAGTAGATAAATCACATCAGATTTTTAATAAATCAACTAATAACTTAAAGGTTGAAACAGAAAAGCATTAATATTTTTACCTTATAAAATTAAAAAAAAAAAGAGCACAATAGCCCACTTCCTTTTCGATTTTTGCCAATTTTGCAATTTTTTAAAATTATTTATCACTTCAAGTTGTTCTGCCATCACATTATAAAAGGTACTGAAGGAACTGTATATCAACTTTCTTAGTATATCAGCTGACAATACACAAATACTAGTACATCAAATTTTCACGTTCTAAATTTGGGGAAATTTTTTTTTTTTTACTACATCAATCCAAACTTGTAATTAAAACGTATTAAACAGAATACAACGGACTACTGGTTTGAGTTTTCAAAATGCACAGAACGCCCGCATTTTATTGATACTTTAACTATTTAAATATAAGGTCCTTTTTCTATCGGGCCGAGCGAACAGTTTAGCAGAACAGTCCTTTGTGAGCTCTTGTTTGTTATGTGGTTATAGACACATGATATATAACTCAATACAAATAATACAAAAAATAGATTGACTAGCAGTACTTAGACCATTAAACGTTTTTACTAAGTAGCGTAGCTAAATTGTCAACCTTTGTTCTAAACTTGTCATTTTAGAAATGTTCATAGATTAATCGCCATTGACCAATTTAACTATAACTCTAACTTTTTTGAGGATATGCCGAAAATTAACAAACAAGTCAGAATTGCAAACAGACGATTTACACAATTAAAGAAACAGTTCAAAGAGCAATTCTCGTCGTTGTTTATTCTATACATCTAGTGTGATTTAAACATTTGATAAAACAGATAAACATATACAAATAAGGGGAAAATGTTTCAGTTATAGTTCCCAGCAATTGGAACATCGCTTGTTACGATAATGTTTCGATAAATAATTTTCCAGTAGTAGGGAATACAAATGATCTTTTCTTTCTTTGCTTCAGCAATCCATTCTATTTACCCTGGGGAGTTCTAGTATCCGCCCTTCTTCACATACGACGACGCCCATTGCAACATATATCCCTCGTTATAACCGGCTGAGCAACTTTTATTTTTCATTTTAAGCGCAGAATGTTTACCATTGGGCGTCATGGTTGGGTAACCTTATATGAAACGATGTTTCATCTGCTTAACCTCAGCTTTTGCTGTGATCAGCATAATAGTATATGGGTATACATGTACTAGATAAACTGCGTGTAGTAAGGAATTTAATATTAATTTTGCTACAATGTAAATACATTACAAAATTAATATCATGCATTATGATAATCACCAATACATTTCAGTATTTTTTGTTTCACTTTTTTAAGCATTCTCAACCAGCAATTGTCCCTTTGTGTAAACAACTGTTTTGTGAGATGAAACTGTTTGCTGTTAAATGCTCTTTTGTTTGCCTTACTTTTACAAGGAAATCAAAGGCGACTAAAAGTCTAAAGAAATACAACACAGTTCATGGATTAGTCATTAAGCTCGAATGTTAATAAATTACCTACCTACAATAGTATTAAAACATGATTTAAGTCGAATAAAAATCAGAATACAGCTCATTTTTTTGTTATTTTAATATATTCTGTTTATTGCTTACTCAAATTCAGTTTTAATTAATGCCTTTAACAATGTACATGACTAGCTAGAAACCCACTGGGGTTTGAATATCCAGTATGTAGTTTTTTAAAGTATATAAATAAGAATAAGAAGCGTTAAATACGTATATATAACATTTTAAATTTAGCCAATTACAGAAATACACACATCTTGATGTACAATATAGGACAAGTATCCATGGAATAATGTATGAGTATAATAATGTTTTGTTCGTAATAATTGCTTTGTAGCTTTGTACTTAATTGCAAAATATCTATAAATGAAATATTTATAAGAATTTTAGAGTCCGAACGGTGACGTTCAGTGGTAGATATTTAAACAACAGTATTTCAGTGTCCGAGAAAAAAACATTCAGGCTGAGCGGTAGATATTTGAACAACAGTATTTCAGTGCCCGTACAGTGAAATTCAGCGGCAAGTATCGAAACAACAGTATTTTAGTGCCCATGCAGTGACATTTATCGGTTGCTATTAAAACAAAAGTATTTCAGTGTCCGAGTAGTAAAATTAAGCGGTAGATATTCAAACAACAGTATTTCAGTGCTCGTGCAGTGACATTCAGCTGTAAATATTTGAACAAATGTATTTCATAAACAACAGTACTTCAGAATTTTACTTGATTAGATTTATCAATTTAAGATTTCACCATGTTCATTCAACATCAAATGTAATTGTTAAAATCTGTAATTGAACTGGACCATTCAAAGATGGTATTTCACCTACAACATACCCGGTGATACATACTTAGGGCGTATCTGGACATACAGTTATTTGAAGAATCCAAACTATTTGGGCATCTGCTGGAACATTTCCGATCAATAAAACTAACATATTCGCACATTTTACACACAGGCTTCGTGTCACCGTTATGCTTTTGAGCAAGACACTTTTTTTCGCGTATACTTAGCACTGGTTCTACCCCAGAACGACATTGAGCGTGATTTGACCAAGTCGAAGTAAAATAAATAAGTTTAAACTAACATTATTGAACAAATGTAAGAACTTGCATCGTGTCCATATTTGGCAGATTATATAATAACACGCGTATATTGGTTGTGTAGCAAATGCCCTATTACGATACTGCGTTGTAGATTTGATCAACCTAGTAGTCTCTAAACACAAATAATGTAATTTTCTGTATACACAACAGCTTTTCAAATAAATACCTTCATTTAACTAGCATTTGCTTATATTTTAGTTGATGCAAAACTGATGGGGATCGAACACCAAACCTTTGGCATGAGCGGCAAACATCCCCCACTATACCGCTGCCCCAAGTATATTTTACTACTCTTTATATTTTAAGGAGACATTACTGAATTTCATGCATGCATATATTATAAATAAAGATATTAAGTAATAATACGTACGTCCTTTTTCATTTTATTTTATTTTATAAGCAAGTACTCGAAACCGCAATCTTGTTTTCCGTGTGTGCCGTCATGCTGTCTTGAATTTTCACGTTTCAAATTAACATAAAATTGCATGCGTTTATTAATGACATAAAATTGTGAGTTAGATTTGCATATTTTGATTTAATATCCAAATGATAAAATACCATTATAACTTTATCTTAAATTGTTTTCTTAAAGTTAATTCAAGTCAGCACAGTTCTGATCCGAAATGGCTTCTTGGTAGCATTAAACTTAACTAAAATACGTTTTAATGAACCGATGAAATCCCAAAAATTTGATTTTAACGTTTTTCAGTGAATTAAAATACTGTATAAATATGTTGCTACAGTCAATCATGTATAAGGTAACATGAACATATCCATGATATGGCTGCTTAAACAAGGTTTAACTGTATTTAATTTATAGTTACCATAGCAATTGTGATATTCCTGCAGTGTCCTGAACAAATGATACGTATTACAGCTCCCTATAAGGTAAGTGAGGTCAGGGTCATTGGGCACATGTGTCGCAAAGTTTTTATGAAAAATCCATTGACCTCTTTTTTCGTTTTTAAATGATAGCGCCACTTGTTTCGTTTAACAGGACAACGTGCCCTTAATATTCTGGATTTTAGCTACATATGTGTCACTCTGTCTAACACAAGGGGGTGCACAATTGTGATATAATGTTTAAATGGAAATATATCAAATGTCTTCATTATCATATTCCAATACCAAAATCATTCCCAAAACCATCGTCAGTGACATTCCCAAAACCATTGTCAGTAACATTTCTATATCCATCGTCAGTAACATTACAAATCGTCAGTAACATTCCAATAACCATCGTCAGTGACATTTCAAAACCATCGTCAGTGACATTCTCAAAACCATCGTTAGTGAAATTCCCGAAAATTCTGGTTTTAAGTCTTCGTGCGAGCCATCAAGTTCCTATCTCAACAACCATTCAATGTACATGTATATGTTTGAAACTTCACAAAGACTTTTCCATTATCTCACCAACTCTTGATAAAAGGTCCTGGACCTGCTACTAAAATCCACCGGAAGCTATAGACCAGCAAAATAAAAGACGAAAATCTAAAGTGAGCCTAAATAGCTTAAAACATATCAACCGATTATACAATCATAGAGACTCTTGTTGCTTTTAAAAAATATTTGATTATTTTCAAATTGTGAAATGATTCTAATTTTCCTCCGATTCCTAAACACTATGTGCTGGTTATGTTTGAATAACATCACTGCGTCAAGAAAGGAAACTGATCACAAATATTACCTTGTGGATTCGTGTTGCCTGTGACTGAAGACGCTTACAGTAGACTGACTAGAAGTTTCTTCCCCCGACAGAGCTTCAAGGTATATAATTGTTAGGTGTAAGCTTTAAGACATTTTATTTTCAACATTTAGAACCATTTTACATTAACCAAGTCTATGTTGTTTTCTTATAAAAATAATGTTTGTTTTGCTATTCAAAACATTTTGGTTTCAGCTTCGTTCTAATTAAATACAGAATTAGAACCATGATTCTATGTAACACATAAATATTGTATTTATGTTCACAATTAATTCATTTTCTGAAAGCTTCATCTGCATATACATAACAAGAGGCTCACCTGTTGATTTTTTTAATTTCATTTGAAATCTCGCATCATAAGCTACCTACATAACCAGTTTCATTCTGATGACAGCAACCTTGACCTAACTCCCACCAGACCCAAATACAATACCAAGCTAGGTCTCCTTACAAGTTTGCTGTACACCAAGTTTCGTCAAAATATGTTATTCTAAACAGAAGTTATTGTCCAGAAACAATGTTTACTGCTTGTGCTATAAATGACCATTAGCAATAAAGAAGTATCACCAAATTTACTTCCCTTGAACAAAAATGTGTTATTGTTAAAGAAAAAACGTCGTTTGAAGAAAACAACTACTTACACCTAAGCCCAACACCTGGCCTCAAACTGTCGGGCCAATTATTTGTAGCATTTTGGAAACTTCCAGCAATATTTCATTCAGTAGTTCTGGAGAATAAATCGTGACAAACAGACGTACGCCACAATCCCAATTGCTCACTCAAATCTTTGGACCCAGGTGAGCGAAAACTTGCGAGGTTATATGGACTTAAAAAAAACACCATTAATGTCAAACATCACATTATGCAATATATCTCACATTTCAAACACTTGAAATTGTTGTTGTTGTTGTTGTATGGTGTTAAGCGTCGCTTTCAACATTTTTTCAGTCGTATCGAGACGGTGTCTACTTGAAACAGTATTCTGAGCGCTGTCACACTGGAATATCATGCCGCAGACACATGGTATGATACCCCACCCAGTCACATTATACTGACACTTGGCCGACCAGACCTAGAACTCCCATCTAAATGCTGAGCGTCTAGCGAGTAAACTTCTAGTACCATTTTAAAGTCTTTGGTATGACCCGACCGGGGATTGAACCTACGACCTTCCACATGCGAGGCGGACAATCTATCGAATATATTTATTACAGAGCGACATGATGTTTACAAAATAATAGTTGTATAAAAGTCCCAACTGTCTAAAAGTCCTGTTCCAATTGGACTTTCTTAATTCCTGTTGAGGAGCAGGACTTCTATGATGTAGTCAAAACAATCAGACTAAGAAAGTCTAATTATATGTGGCAGGTGATTTACTGAAAGTATTACTTGAAACAGCGATATGAACACTATCAAACTGAAAAAGGTTGAACTAAATAAGATTCGTTTAAAGTAATGCATGAATACAGTGCACCATCACCTTGGTACTTAGACAATTGTTACTGCATGGAAGTAACAGTAACCACAGTTTTGCACCAAATTGACAGAACTCCTCTGTTACGAGTGTCAACTGCTTATTACCTGTATCATCTACATGTACTTCTTGCTTTTTGCAATTTTCTGTTTCTTTGTCCAACCGTACTGTACCATCCTGACTTCCTTGCTGCTGTGGTGTCTCCATAGCAGGTGTGCTGTGTGCAGCATGTGCTGACCTTTCTGTGCTTAATTTATGTTGTCTGTAAATAAAAATAATTCAAATCCAGCTGAGAATGATTAGCTAAAACAAGATGGCCATGTTGACTCTTGGTAAAAGAACAATTTCTGTGAAATTATTTCAAAATCTGTCGACAAGTTTATAAGGAGACATTTAGAGGCCCCTATTGCAACCAAACTGAACTGTTGGAACAACTTTGAAAGTTTATGATGACCATCCAAGGAACATTCCTGTGAATTTTGATGAAAATTTGCCAAGCAGTTTAGGAAACTCTGATGTCATTTTAAGTAATTTTTGACAGACAGAATGCTTGGATCGCAATACCTATGGCTACCATAACTTAACTGATGCTATTTTTATTTTTCTGATGGTCGCGTCCATTAGGTTATGGCAAAACCTCGATGTTTACCTAACCAGCAATGATTCTCAGTTAACCGCAATAGTCGCTCCGACTATCATGAGAAAACGCGATGCTTGAGTATGTAAACAATCATGGAAGTATTGTAACATTTTTAGCAGAGATCGATAATTGAACTATTTATGAAAAAAACAAGGTTTTTCAACACATTTGACAGGATTAAACAAAGCCATCAGTGGTTGTGACCAATGGCTGCTCCCCGACAGGGCTTTGTCAAGTGATCATATCATATGATTTGTGTGATATAACTAGAAATGTACCGAATAGGAATTGATTCTGCAGTAAATAGAACAAACACATTTGTTTATAGAATATCAGGATTTTTTTAAAATGAAATGGAATATATCAACATACAAACAAAAATTATCATGTAAAAAATAAGTGTAGGTAAGCACATCAATGTAAAGTTTATATCCTTGCACTAAATTTCTTTACCTACGACAACAGCTCACCATAAGCACAATGTGTTTATTGAGCTAAAAAATGCTTTCTTTTTATGTATTCAAGGATGTGTGTATCAATATCTTTTTTGGCCTCTTCACTCGATGTCTTTTGAAAAAAGTATTTAAACTGTTTTTTCACTTTTGGGCCTTCCTCGTAAAATTAAAAAAATAATACATGAAGCACAAAGATTCCAGATACCTCTTACCACCAGTGCTGATCTCATTCACCAAAGCAAAACCAAAGCAATGTTAAATTTATTTCATGTATGAATCCTGAATTTTTGTCACAATGTTTAACAGTTTCAGTGTGATTCATCTGGATTCAATTTACTGTCCAAGATCGATTTTAGCTCTCTTGTTCAGGTCGGAGACGTTTGGATTGAGAGATATTCTTTCGATCTAAACATTATCATTTGTTTGAAGATAAAACATCTTTTCGTCGACAGATTCTAATTTGATTAAATTTTGAAAAAAAAACATGATTTGTTTTTTAACAATGTTTTCATTATGCCAATATTATTTTTTATTTAAACAGCTTGTTATTTCAAATAAACTTTACATGATTTGAAAAAGGTAAGTCAGGTTTGCGTAACATTGAATGTCAAGACCCCTCCCTATGTCCACTTGAAATAACAATATCACCAAATATCACAATAAAATCATTACTCGAAACTTTCCATATGCGTTGTCTACATAATATAACGTACGTGTTGTCTACATAATATAATGCCTATTTACCAATAAAATACTTAAATCTATCGCTGCATCTTCTAAAAAAATAATCGAAAATCATCTTTGACTGGAAACGTCGGAAATGTTGGTGTTGTTAGTTAATTTCGGGTAGTTAATTAAAAGTACTGCTTTATTTATAATTGTGTAAATATTGTTGCTTTTTCAAAAAATAGAGATATTTAGAATGCCGATTAAAAGCAAATAAAAAAAGTAAGAGCCAATTTGGCTCTAATGCTCTCGAGCCATTTTTTGGCAAAATGTTGTCATCTACATTGTAAAAATAATTAATATGTAATTGCATATGTAAGTAATATGATGTCATTTAAAGCAATTGTTGACAGACAGAATGTTTGGATCACAATACCTATGGCTACTATAACTTAACTGATGCTATTTTTCTTTTTTTGATGGTCTCGTCCATTAGGTTATGGCAAAACCATAACCAAAACCAAAAACCATTTGTCAAAAACGATATGATACAGTTTCAAACTTTTATATATGTATCCTATGTGTGCATGGAATATATATTTGTGGCATCAAACATCTGCTTTATGATGTTGTACAAAGTTCAATGCAGATTCCTTAATTAAAACAAGAGCACCGCAAGCGGGTGCAGACGCTCGTCGTTTTTCCAAATCTATTATGAATGTCAGTCAGTGAAGTCAACTTTTTAAACATGATGGTGTTAAGTTTAAAAAATCAATACAATTACTTGGTTGGTAACAAAGTTAAAATGGGGCTGAGTATTTGATTTAATATAAAATAAAAAATAAAATAAAATAAAACAAAATAAAACAATGGGCGGCAAGGGGGTGGGGTTGGGGGTGGGGGTGGGGGCTAGGGGTGAGGGTCTTTGGGTCGGTAACAAAGTAACAATGTGGCAGAGTATTTGATTAAATAAAAAAAAGGGGCGGTGATGGGAAAGGGTGTGTGTGTGTGTGGGGGGGGGGATGGGTAGGGGAGATGATCTTTAGGTCGGTAACAAAGTTGAAATGGAGCATAGTATTTGATTTAATACAAAACAAAATTAAAAAAAAAAAGAGAAATTAATGGGTGGGGATTGGGGTTGTGGGGTTGGGGGTTAGGGGTGAGGGTCTTTGCGTCGGTAACAAAGTTAAAATGAGGCAGACTTTATGATTTAATACAAAACAAAATTAAAAAATAAATGGGCAGTCGTTTGGGGTCATGGTTGGGCTCGGGCAGGAAAGTCCATTAAATAGGTCAGTGATGTAAACGTTTTTTAGTTGATGGTGATAAGCGTACAAAATAAATAGTATTACTGAAAAATAAAATTGATTTAAAAAAATATTTAAAAATCACAAACCCGAACTAAACAAAAAACTTTAACCTAAGGTTTAAAAGCCCAAAGTGCGTAAATCTAGGTAAGTTGGCTATATACATTGTTTGTATAACATGATACGAGTGTGTTTATGAAGTTCAGTCACCGTAACATGAGTTGTTTGTTCAGAAACAGAGAAAAAACTGAGCTAATCATAAAACTTTAACCAGCAGACGAAGTCGACAACGACGACGACACCGACGAGGCCAGAGACATAACAATAGCTCTTCGTTTTTTTTTTAAAAAGACGTGTTAAAAACAATTCAGATCTTTACCAGCAATACATCTCTTGTCATGTATCGTCGACAATTTTTAAAAATTATTTAAATACCGTACCCCACCTACTACTTTCTATAGCAACAACAGAATTGTGTTTGCAATACCTATTAATTTTTTATTCTATTAAACTCACATGTATGATGATGCAGTTTAGACTAATCTAGATATGAATATATAGAATGAAAATAAAAACACAAGTTATATGTAAAGTTTTATTTGAAAACACGTTTAACTTCAGTGTTTCCGGCTGTCATAATCTCGAATCATGAGAAATTTGTAATCTTTTTGATAAAAGCTTTTAGAACGCGAATTATTAGATTTTACTCAATAACTGAACTAAATGACTTCTAAATATGTCAGCCAGACTGAATTTTATACTTTTTTTAAGAAACAAATATTAATAATTTAACAAAATAAAAAGGGGTTGTTGTTCCTAAAAGGCATTCTTTTGCCCTATGCAGTGACTGCGGTATAATAACAAATTAAACAATTAGAATACACACTTGGTTTACTTATAATGTTTATTAGACCAATTAATCAGTTGCAGTATTGAAAAAAAAATCAAATACGCCTGCCAAAAGAATAAGGCGCCACACGTTCGCCATATCGAAAAAAAAAAACGGCGCCAACTGCATGATGAAGGTTATAATTCAATCACTTCAATAGCAACACATCTAGATAAAATCTATCGTTGTTTGAAAGTTTCAATGTTTGTATAACGGCTAAATATGTGTAAATACAATGATTTATGTATGTGGACTACTTACTCCCAATGACGATGCAAGGAAACAATTTCCCCATGAATCTGGCTTCAGACCGGTCTCCAGGATTAGTCGATTAGATCACCGACTTGCTTATGATGGAATAGTTCTGTTCCTGTGTCCAGTACAGTAAATATTTGTCCCCCATCGTATCGATTGTTCACGATTAAAACGGATATCCTAGAGATTTGAAATCTTCTAGTTCGAAAAACGTTGGAAAGAAATTTGCTAAAAGCATGCTCACCAATCATGTGTCAGCATTTGATTTCCGTAGATAATTATTATTGTTGGATGTCATTAATTTCTCTTGAAATTTCATTAATTTCTGTTGAAGTGATGATATTATCAATTTCCATGCGCATTTGCATATACCAAAATACTGTTTATTTACATTGATCGGAAATGTACGATTACAACTAGCCAATCATATTGCTGTTTGCAAATACGGCGTTTAATAAGGTCTCGTTGGGTCAATATATTTCTTTGGTCGAGATTTCCAAGTTGTCTGCACCCTGTCACCCCCACATGAAGCTGGAAAAAAAACGGACTTGCTTATTTACACAGGTAAAGTATAATGTATACTGCAGTTATTTCTTATAGTACGATTTACTCTGCAAATGATTATATGATGAACAAACATTTTTAATGTTTCGTTAATTAAAAGGCTAGACCGTCAACTTGTCCCTGATTTGGTCATTTCGGCCCCCTCCATATTTTTACTTATTTCTTGTAAAATTTCATATTTTTTAATTCATTAAACCACAGGAGATAATTGACATTTAATCCATAAAGTATTAAAAGTCTAGTATCTCTAATATCCAAGACCCACTATGTATATATCATAAAGAGAAAATAAGGAATGCAATGCGGTCCATACCCCAACCACACGGAAAAAAGTACACATTATTACAAAACACATTGTCGCATCAATTAACTGGTCATGTAACGTGAGGAATACAAATGTATATCGAGGTATTAAGTATACAAGGGATACTTAGAAACTTGGGCCGAATTATTTATTTACTTTGAAACTAGTGCCAGAATATTTATTTACTGGATAAATTTCACATTCATAAATGAAGCAATTTTGAACAAGGTATAAACAAATATTTTCTTTCCAAGTGAGGTGAAGGATGGCTTTGGGTTGGAGTCTGTAAACAATGATATATTGGCCAGAATAATGCTATTTCCATTGAAACTGAGGCCAGACTATTTATTTATTTTAATGTTGGGGCCAGAATATGTATTAACATTTTGGGTGTCTCCTAAATGTATTGTAATAAATTCAGAACAAGTTAAAGTGCTAGATTTAGTCTACATTTATAGTTTAGTTAATACTGATAACACATATTCTGTGAAAGAATTCATTATTGTGAAAACTGCAATACTGCCTTTCCCGAAGACCTCAATGAATTTAAATGTAATCAGAACAACTGTGAAGGTCTTCGATACAAAGGTCAAAATAATCGGGATATGCAACCACGAAAATGTTTCCTAATTGCAGATATTCAAGCTCAGTTCAGAAGTCTCCTGAAAACACCTGGTGTATTACATGAAATTAGACAATGTAAAAGGCATATAAACGATAGGAAGTATGATTCCGTTCTTACAGATATAACTAATGGTATCGAGTACAGAAAACTTTTGGAGACAGGTTGTTTTCTTCCAAGTGGTCCATTTTTTTCACAGCGGTTTTAAACACTTATGGCATTAATCAGTACTCTTCATCAAAAATTTAGTTATGGCCACTCTTTATTGCTTTCAATGAATTATGTCCAAAACATAAGTTTTCTAGAGAAAACGGGTTGCTGATTTGAATATGGCAGGGGAAAGGAAAACCACCATATTAAGTTCTGATGGGACATATAAGTATCCACTTAAATAAAATGTACAATGAAGGCGTTGAAATTGCAGTGGAAGACAAAGTTAATGTTGCAAAACTTGCTGTGATTTGTGGTGTTTTTGACTTGCCGGCCAAAGCAAGCTTGCTTAACATGGTTTACTATAATGGAGCTGAAAGCTGCATTACATGTTACCTAAAACTGTTTGTTAATGCATTTTTGTGTAATCACACTATAAATAAACACATTGGATTTATAATCAAATTAGCCTTCTTTCTTTATGATTTAAATTTTACCAAGTAGTTATGAAATTCAAGTGCTTGAAACAAGTCAGCTCAGCTGATTTCTCAAAAAATCTGTAAAGAGAGAATTTGAATTGACTTTGGAAATCAAAGTGTAGGGTGGTATCATCATGTAGTTTTTGTACATGTGAAAACAAATCTATTTCATAACTTAAAGTTGGTGTTCGTCAAAGGATTTTCATCGCCTTATTACAAATGTTTAATGTTTGTGTGAAGATCAAACATATTGCCGACCAAAGCAAGCTTGCTTAACATGGCTTACTACATTGAAGCTGAAAGCTGCATTACATGTGAAGAGCCAGGTTTTGTTGTTAAACAGGGCAAAGGGAATGAAAGGTGCTTCCCTTACAGAGAGGTGAGGGAGAAAGCTAGGATAAGAATGCATGCAGAAGTTGTGAAGCATATGAATAATGCAACTGCAAAAAAGGGGTTTAAAGTTTTGTCTGGCTTGGTTGCCATACAGTCATATGACTTGGTTAAAAGTACTGTGCCTGATTATATGCATGGAAACTATTAGGTATAACAAAAACATTATTAAGCAAATGACTTTCATCGAGTGAAAGTGGCAAAGCTGATTTCATTGGGAAGCATATTAAAACAGTGTCAAAGTGACTTCAAAATATCAAATCTCCTCAAAGTATGAAAGATTACCTCGTGATTTGGAAAATCATTACTTAAGCCTGAAAGCAACAGAACTAAAGCGTGGAAATTGTTTTATGCTATCCATTGCTTAGCTGGCATTTTGCCTTGTCAAAAGCTGTCTACATACTTCTTGGTGACAATATATATGAGTGGCTCAGTTAGAAAGAGCAGCTTCATTACAACATAGATTTTATGCAGATTGTCAAAATTGTATGGTGCTGGATCATGTGGTCTAAATGTGCATAATGCCCGTTCCCATTTAGTTTGGTATGTACAATTATGGGGTCCCATTTGGGCGTGGAGTTGTTTTCCCTTTTAGGATACCAATGTTACTATTTTGACTTCAGCTCATGGTACTGGTAATGTCATGAATAATGAAATACAAGCATGCTGAATCAAGAATGAGACAAAAGGGCATTGAATCAGTAGTGTCTTCACTTTGGAAGGTAAATAAAAAGGCAGATATCTTGATATCAATTGTTTTGCTAAAAATGAAATAGGTGAAAATGTTTTTAATTGCTCTTTCAAATTGCATTCCTGGATCAGTGATGATGTGATGACGAAGATTAGAAAGATGTTAGGCACTTGTTAATCAGCCCTTAAGGCGTGGTTTTGCCATTTTCTGTTCCTTTTCTTAGTGTTTTATTTCTTTAAAACTATTATATATCGTTAATTCATGTTGTGGTTGGGACTGTGTCCTATCAATGTTTATTATATGTATATGAAAACCATAAACTTGTATTCAATATCAAATATGTTTTTTGTTTACATGTGATAGTATATTTTTAGAGTACTTTATCATAATATAAAGCAAAACGATATAGAGCGTAATCTGGAAATGGTTTTGCTTCCCCCCAAGGGGCAATTTTGTAGACTTTAATTTTTTGAAAGTCTACTATATGACAAC
Organism: Panopea generosa; assembly: GCA_029582155.1. NCBI lineage: Eukaryota > Metazoa > Mollusca > Bivalvia > Adapedonta > Hiatellidae > Panopea > Panopea generosa. The sequence continues at coordinate 25,166,065 of CM055898.1, forward strand.
AATTTTAAGACATGTTTACGCACTGGCCGTTGGGGCGTTTGTAAATTACAGCATTTTAAAATATGTTACCTAAAAAAATTAAAAAAAAATCATACTTTTTACTTTTAAAGAAAATGTCTTAAACTAAACAGTAAATGCAGGAAACTGTCTTATTTCAAATTTACAGGATGTATACAATAAAAGTAATTATTTTCCAGATAGAAATTATCTATTTTTCTCATGACTAAGAATGCTGTAGTTTACGTTACTGCTAAAATTGTTATTAATTTTGTTGAACAACAAGCATTAAAAGGATATGTCATTTATTATGGACAAACTTTAATAACAAATGAAGCTACATGCAATACTGATGAAAATGCCATCAACTCTATTCAATTTTTACATGTATATAACATGTATATAACGTTACAACAACAGAAAACTATGTTACATGTCATTTTTATTAAACGAAGAAAACACACACTGAGTATTTGTGGTCAATTAACAATATTTAGTTTACATTAAACATAGCTTATGACAACAAATCAAACCACATACATAATTAAGGAAAACAATTGACATATTGGGACGAATGTGTATATATAATACGTTACCTTAAGCCCAAATTACGTTACATCCAATTTTAATGTAAACAAGAATAGATACATTGACTGAATAGTTTGCTCATTAATAATGCCATTTTTAACATGATAGACAATGAACAACACACCCTACTTATGCAAATTACATGATGAAATGATAATTCTACAGTTAAGAATGTTACATAAAATTCAAATAAAATGACTACATATATTGACTAGAAAATACACCGCTCATCAAGATATTACATGCATTAATGGTTTAATACAAAATCATTCAAACACAATTACATATCAAACAGACTTACTACTGCATGCAGATAACTGTGATTTACGTTGCCTTGATTAAGGAATGAATCTATATTAAGGAGATAAGAATCATTATTCAAATAAAATTTACCGATATTTGAAAATTAAGGGAGAAAGAAGTTGTTTAGTAAAAATAAACAACTTATTAAATCATGTTCATATTGACACTCTTTAAAGTTTGTGTACTTTACATGACATAATACATTCAACGTTGTACCAGATGTTCTAAACAAAACATATCGACATAATACTCTAGTCAGTATCCAAGTCATCTTCAAAGACAATGTCAGTCATATTATCAAGTTCTACTTCGTCATCTTCTTCAGACTCAGACTCATAGAGGGAGTAAACTCATGTCGATGCTGTTATACGACTCTAGAATATTGCCTCGTCCCTGGTTCTTTTTGCAGAACGTGTCAAATCTTAATTGGTTTACATGTGTATACTTTGGTTTACCATACATACAGCAGGCATACTTTTCAATGCTCTCAAGCAATTCATCAGTGCATTCGTGCTTCACCTAGTTTAGACAGTGCAGAAATATATTCGGTGTACTTTTCTACGATTTTTAGGGGAGCTGTTTTCCCTCTTCTTACGAACGCACTCGTTGTGTCACAACCCATGAAACTGTGAATTGCTGGTAGTATTGAACAGATGTCTTCTCCTTTGTTTTCAGCAATCTCATTAACATTGAGAAGTCGTCGCTTGTTTCCTACACCAGTATCAAATAAAACAGTCCTGCTTATTTCTCTGGAGTACTTTGTAAGCAACACCAAGACATCTGTATCTGGAGATCTTACTTTGACCTGGACTGTTGCAGGCTCTTTATCTCTAATGTGTAGTCAGTGAAGAATTCGAGTGTCTGCCTCTTTTTAAGATGAGAACAAAGCTTCATCGGGATGCACTTCAACCGTGGCACCGTCATGACAAGAGAGACTGTAACACATTTCTCCAAGGAAATAGTAGATATGTCGACCTTGAAGCATTTTGGCATAATTTTCAGTTTTCCGTTGGTCGAAGAGCAGACGTAGCAAATTGGTTTAGTTGTCATCGTTGGCCATAAAAGCCTTCCAGTCCTTAGGAGTTCTTGTTTTTTGACCAGATAACAAGAAAGTTTGGGTAGATCCTCTTCTCTTGCGCTCAAATGATTTGATTGATGTGGGGTAATAAGTATCTGTGACAATCAACCCGACAATGTTTTGGAAGCAGATTGAAGACAGTCTCAGCCAACTCTTCGAATGTATCAAGCACTGAAGGTAGGCTTTGCAGTGTCGCATTTCCATCAAACACAATCATGTACAACATCCTCTCGTGGGTGAGTTGTTGTTGGTTCGATGACTGATTCGAGCAAAAGCATCAATTTCGCCTTGTCAGTTTTCACAGGCATTCCTCAGCTGTCGCTTAGGACCAAGGAACTGGGCCAAGAGGAAAGGATAGTTTTAACTCTAGATCGATGTCATGCTGCACAGACAGAAGCACCAGTTGCCCGAAGATGTTTCGTTCTGCTTTAATATGAGTGATTTTGTTCTGAGTGCTTCTGAGCGTTTTTGTGATCTCTGTTGTTGCGAAGGTTTTAAGTTTTTTACGTTTTATTGGGTAAAACTGCAATATTTTGTTCATTAAATATTTAAAACAGTAATACATATACATCAACATGAAATGTAATAATGCAAGATATCACTAAATGTAACGTAAATTACATAGACGTAAGCAACACAATTACAGAAAAGTTACATTTCTACTTTATTTGGTATCCAGTAAATAACACAATCAAGTATATCTCTTGGGAATTTGTTACATTAATCGAATTTACTCTTGTATGTAATATTTTGATTTAAAAAAAAAAAGTTATTTATGTAACGTAGTTCCAGTCCACAATTTTATTCACGATTCTATCATTAATAAATTCTTCCATTGTTACTTGGCCCGTACCTGAGGCATTCAAATGATCTGCAGCGACGTCTGGCTTAGCTGGTACACCTGATGATAGGCAATACAGCTCATCGGTATAGTGTTCAATGTTGAATGGGTTGGTAAAACCACATATTCCCTCAAGACCTTTGTTGACATCTGCCTCGCAATTTCGTATTTTTGCAGGCTGGAGTTCTTTATGGATCGATGCCTCTTCGGAAGCCATGTCTGTTACCTGCAGGATTGCCTCGACATATTTGGCTCTGCAATGACGAGTTTTACACCAGCGGAGTAATTGCGAATGAAACCAATAATACCTCCTTGGCATTTCGCATGTTTGTTGATTGTTTGTTCGATGGTTATATCAACAGTGTTTTTGGAGTTAGGCACAGAGGAAACACTAAATCCGTTGCGTTTTAGCAGCTCCATGGCCCTTGGATGTGTAGTATCCAGTTTCATTAGAGTCATCAGATACACTGGAACATATCTGGCATAGTTGTGGTGGTCATAGGCAAAGAACAGATGACTCAGTCTGTAGAGCGCGGCTATATGTACCTCTAAGTTGTTTTCCTTAGTAGCCTTGATAAGTGTCAGTATCATATGGATGATATCGATATTACGTAACCAAAACTGAGCAGTTTTGATACTGTCACCATTTCTAATTGGATTCTTTGAATTCAATGTGGCGCTCAAAGTAGTCATTACATTGCTGCGATGCTAATACTTGTGCTAATTTGTCCTCAGTAAGATCTTGAACAAAGTCATATAGCATGGTGAGTGAATCTTCAGAAATATTTTCAGTGCAAGGGTTAATGTTTTCAAAACGTTTTATTAGCAAGCGTTCAAGACCCTCGGTAACCAGTTTATGAACTCTCAGAGCACATTTATTTATCAATGTTTGTTAAATCTCTTTGCACAATTTATTGATTTTGGGTATAAACTGCTTAGATATGTGTTTTGACCAGAGACGTATTTATATATACATTATGTTAACGTCTTTCACTTTATTTTGACATTCTGTTGACTCATTTAATGTTAAACTATGCATTTTTATAATTTCAATTTAGGTAACGTAAATCCGGTAACGAAGGTTATTTCAGTTTTTTTGTATTACATATTATATCAGACTATTAATGCAGTAAAACTGCAATATTTTGTTCATTAAATATTTAAAACAGTAATACATATACATCAACATGAAATGTAATAATGCAAGATATCACTAAATGTAACGTAAATTACATAGACGTAAGCAACACAATTACAGAAAAGTTACATTTCTACTTTATTTGGTATCCAGTAAATAACACAATCAAGTATATCTCTTGGGAATTTGTTACATTAATCGAATTTACTCTTGTATGTAATATTTTGATTTAAAAAAAAAAAAGTTATTTATGTAACGTAGTTCCAGTTACGTAACAACACCGACTCTTTTGATGTCAAAATATCAGAAATTGATACAAAAACATAACTGCTATGAGCAAGTGAGTTTTTAGGATGAATACATACACTCTAATTGCATTTGTATTTATACCAAGAATAAAATATGAAATAATAAGGGTAACGTATTTTAAATGTACGTTACGCACTAAAGCCCCAACGCTCAGTACGTAAACATGTCTCAATTTCTGGCATTGTTCCTGAAGTTTAAGATAATCATACCCAAATAAATTGCCCCCCGGGGCAGGGTCTATTGGCCGATCAAGGTCTAATTATATATATTTAAGGTGTCTATATACAGAAACTAAGTTCAATGTTACTATTTTACTAAACAGTGGTAATATTGATAAATACACACATAGCGTTAAAAGTTAAAAATACATAATATGTACGTCACAGTGACCGCTATGTTTAATTTGAGACCTTAACCTAGGTCAGTCCCTTCCATACAAATGCATCATAGTTATTTATGCTTGCTGGGTAAGCAAAAAATGAATAAGCAATTCTTCGTAAATAAGTTTACCGAGTAAAATTCATGAAACTATAACTTAAAATTGATCCCCTGTGTTTATTTCTGATCCTAAAAGTACTGGCAAAACTGATCCCCTGTGAATATATCTGATCCTCTAGGTACTGGCAAAACTAATCTCCCGAGTAAATTTCTGATCCTATAGGAACTGGCAAAACTGGTCCCCTGGGTATATTTATTATCCTCTAGGTACTGGCAAAACTGATCCCCTGTTTTTTCCTGATCTTCTAGGTCGTGTAGTGACAAACTTGATCACCTGGGTATATTTTTGATCTCTAGTTACTGGAAAAACCTGACCTAGTTTTGCTTCTGATCTTTTAGGTACTGGCAAAACTGATCCCCATGGTATATCTTTTATCCTCTGGGTCATGTACTGGCAAAATTGATCACCTGAGTATATTTCTGATCAGCAAAGTACTAACAAAACTGTCTATTTACACCAACTTATTTCTCAATTAATGCATTAAGGTTGCCGTATTAATATTTATAAAGACCATGATTGTGACAATGCTTCACTATAAAAACACTTACAATAGTATTGTAAACATATAAAAAACATAGCCTGAACAGACTTATATATCTTAACATGTTAGCACAATATCCATGCTAATCCTTATTAGTGTGTTATGTTCAAGGCGTTGCTTTTTACTTGTATGTATGTGTTTAATTAGAAATAAAATATCCTCTGGGTTTATTTTCGATCCTCTAGGTACTTGCAAAACTGATTCCCTTCGTTTATTTCTGATCGTCTAGGTACTGGCAAAACTGATTCCCTTCGTTTATTTCTGATCCTCTAGGTACGGGCAAGACTGATCCCCTGGATTATTTCTGATCCTTTAGGTCAGGTTCTGGCAAAACTGATCCCCTTGGCTTATTTCTGATCCTCTAGGTACTGGCAAAACTGATCACCTGGGTTTACTCCTGATCCTCTAGGTAATATACTGGCAAAACTGATCCCCTGAGTTTACTTCTAATCCTCTAGGTTAGATACTGGCAAAACTGATACCCTTGGTTTATTTCTACTCCTGTAGGTACTGGCAAAACTGATCCCCTGGGTTTACTCCAGATCCTCTGGGTTAGTTAGTTATTGGCAAAACCAATCCCCTGGGTTTATTTCTGATCCTTGATATTAGATACTGGCAAAACTGATTCCCTGGGTTTATTTCTGATCTTTAAGGTACCGGCAAATATCAATATAATTGAAATTTATTGATATTGTAAAAATAAATGTATATAAAAAACGTGTTAGTCTCATGAAAGTATGGAGACAAATACTTCTTTAAGATCTATATGAATATCGTAAAATGGATAAATGACAATACCTGTTGCGAAATTGAAAGAAGTTTATTTACCTTCGGAATCCATGATTTCATCAGGAGCAGTGATCAGTATTTATTTAAACTGATTCATATTTATTAACATTTACATAATATTATAACAACATATGTTCTATGATCTACTTTAATAATCGATTGCTGAAAAAATCAATTTTGAATTACGCTTGTTGATCTAAAACGTGGTTTGATTGTTAACATTAGAATACATGTTTTAAATGTATCCGCATAAAATGTTAACTGCCTCAAAGTCTTGTATACGGTAATGTGCATAAACGGGGTATTATATAAAGGAAAACATGCCAAACGGCCATGGAGATGAAATATAGACTAACATAAAAATAATAATCGTTAAGTTTAAACTCATTAGAAAGTTTATATTTAAAGTTTGAATTGGCATCATTTTTGATAAAATACAATGTAACTTTTAAAAATGCTAAAATAAATTATGATTTGTATGTTAGATATCGAAATGCTAAGAATTGTATGTATATTCCATTCCATGTGTTATATAATGTATCTTTCATGTGACATTTTGAATGTTAATCACATGTGTTAGACAAAAAACTGTAAAGTTTACGTCTAAATAAAATCTGTTATATAATCTTTTTACATATTAAACAAAACAATAATTGTCTTTTAATGAATGCAAGTGCAATATGTACGAAGAGCACCATAATCTGCGAACATGTACGATTCAATTGTTTTTATAGAAAAATAATTACTATAATTTATTAAATACTGTACATTCAAGAAATCCAGAATAAACATCGATAGATAAATTAGAATTAAACAAAAGAATATTAATAACTATATTCAAATTAGTATAATTTATGTCAATTTAAATGTGTCAGGACACTGCAATTATTGTACTTAATTAAATTATTTACCAATTAATAATCCGACATGATAGTTATGTAACGGGTCAATTTAACCGTAACAAATAATGATTGTAATAATAAAGCTATAATTACACAGAATGTAGTCTCCAGTAATCTCCTTTTATTTTGGAAGGAGGTAACTATGATAATTGAAGAGCAGGGGAGTTTTAAGAGTTACTTTTCTTGGACAGATCAATTTTTGATTTTTAACTATAATGTTAAAATCAATAAAAATAAATGATATTTGATAATTCCTCTTTCCCATACCCTTTCTCGTTCTGCTGCTGTCTTTTTATTCCTTACCCCAGCAGTAAGATATGTACAAATATAACGTTATAACAAGCAGAGATCCAAATTAATTAAACGACATTGCTGGTAGTAAATTATCCAAATGATTGATGTTTCTGCAGGGACATAATAATTATATACTGTTGAATAATCAAATGAACAACTCATTGTATAATAAGTAAATTTTATTCACATATTTATAAAGATAACATACGTTCAAAGTCACAAGCTAACATTTTTAAACTCTCTTTCGCTCGTTTAAACTAACCTTAGTCTAACTTACATGTTACTCTGTCCTTGGCTAAATTCAAACTGATTGTCTTATCTCTGCTAAAACGAGTCTCTGAATGAATAAACAACTATTCTTCCATTGGTCAATTCATTTCTAATTTTTCTATTGGTCAGTATTTTAATTACAGATATAAATATCCAGTCCACAAAAAATAATTGTCAGACTATACACCAAGATAACCCTAAGCTATTATTTATCTCCAATAAACTGTCATCCTATCTAATTAACCTGTCATAATACCAACAATATTGTAACAATACACCAGGTTAAAGAACCACACTCAAGTAGTATTAGAGAGGCACTTTTCCTCAAAGGAAATATGTTAATGAGCATCAAATACATATATTTAAATATTATTCCCGGTTCTATACATAATATATACATGTATGTATATGTAGCATAAATTTACCATCACATTTTTGAAACTGTTTAACATACATATAATTCAGATCGTGTATCATTCTACTGGAAGTTTTTAGAAAACATATTTTCTTCAATAAAAAGAAATGATAATCACTTTCCCTTTATAATGTTTCACTGTAACAAAATAAGTTTGTTGACGTTTCCTGAATTATCAGTGTAAGCTAATGACAACGTATGTACATTGTATAGACGGATATCGGTCAAGTATAGCATGTTTGGTAAACTTATCGCCAGACAGATAGCCTAAGGGATAAAAAAAATTAAAGATACTTTTACATATTTATTTTAAGGTTAAAGACAGAGTCTTTTTGACGTTTATTTCATAAAATTCCGTTAAGCTATGAGTATTTTAGGAAAAAGTAAAAGGATTAATTATTATAAAACTAATCATAGTTTGCCATTAGCCTTTATTGTACATTTAAAGTCGTACGACATACTATAATAATTTAATTCCATGATTTTCTTGAGATAAACCTGTTGTTTGTCGATTTCTTGTATAAATAAACGAGTAGAAGCTTAAATAATTGTTATTTATCAAATTCCAACATTGCGGGATCGTTTTGACAGAGATTTCATCATAAACTGACCGTTAGAAGCGGCATTTTTGGGTGAGATCATTTTATATTATGTTTTTAAGAAATTTAGTAAGTTAAATGTCCGATTGCTATATTTAGACAGAAAGAGATCTAAGTATTTTTTTGTATAAATTGTTGATATATATTCAGACTAGAAGGCGGACAATTTAATAACATATCTGCAGTATTGAGTTTTTGAATAGGATATATAAATGGTTGTATTGTGTTTATAATAAAGTATTGGAAATCGGCATTTTGAAGTGTAACGTATGTAATTAAATTGTGTTCAATTTATTCAGTGTTTTTGCAAAGCAAATAGATACATAATTTGTCCGTCGATATTCATATTGTATAACATGGAAATATTTAGAGATAAATACGCTACCATGAGAATTAATAGACAATGCTAAAGGATATAATAGTAATAAAACAATTTGTATCGCGACAACAGTAAAATATAAGTAAAAGCACTTTGTATCGCGGCACCAATTAGATAAAAGCTGAAAAATATAACATTAAAACGACATAGACACAACAACAGAACAAACACAGCCAATAATGAAAATATAGCAATGAGAGGACAAAGCCCCCCAAAACAGCTTAAACACAACCAATAATAAAAATATAGCATTGAAAAAACGCAGCCACATTTAATAGTATAAACACAGCCAATAATGAAAATACAGCAAGAAAAGAAACATATCCACAACAGAAGTATAAACTCAGCCAATAATGAACATACCGCAAGAAAAGAAACATATCCACAACAGCAGTATAAACACAGCCACTAATGAAAATACAGCAAGAAAAGAAACATGTCCACAACAGCAGTATAAACACAGCCAATTATGAAAATACAGCAAGAATAGAAACATACCCACCACAGCAGTATAAACACAGCCACTAATAAAAGTATAGAATTGATAGAACATATCAACAACAGCAGTATATGCACAGCAGATGATGAAAATATTGAATTGATAGGACATAGCTATCTCAGCAGTATAAACACAGCAAATAATGAAAATATAGCTTTAAATGGACATAGGCACCACAACAGTATAAACACATCCAATAATGAAAATATAGCATTTAAAGGATATAGCCACCACAGTAGTATGAACACAGTCCATACAGAAAATATAGCATGGAAAGGACATAGCCATCAAGGCCGTATGAACACTGCAAATAATGAAAATATAGCATTAAAAGGACAAAGCCACCACAGCAGTATAAACACAGCAAATAATGAGAATATAGAATTGAAAGGACATAACCATGGCATCAATATGAACACAGCCAATAATGAAAATATAGCAAGGATAGGACATAGCCATCGCAACAGTATAAACACAACAAATAGTGAGAGTAAAGAACTGAAAAGACATAGCCATCACATCAGTACACAGCAAATAATGAAAAAAATAGCGTTAAATTGACAGAGCCACCACAACAGTATAAACACAGCCAATTATGAAAATATAGAATTGAAAGGACATATCCAAAACAGCAGTATAAACACAGCCAATTATGAAAATACAGCGTGAAAGGAAACATAGACACCACAACAGTATAAACACAGCCAATAATGAAAGTATTGAATTGATAGAACATATTCAAAACAGCAGTATAAACGCAGCCAATAATGAAAATATTGAATTGATAGGACATAGCCATTACAGCAGTATAAATACAGCAAATAATTAAACTATAGTATAAATGGACATAACCACCACAACTGTATAACAGCCAATAATGAAAATATTGAATTGAAAGGATATAGCCACCAGAGCAGTATAAACACAGCAAATAATGAACATATAGAATTGAAACGATATAGCCATCACATCAGGTTGAACACAGTCAATAATGGAAATATAACATGGGAAGAACATATCCATCACAGCAGTATAAACAAAGCAAATAACGAAAATATAGAATTAAAAGGACAAAGCCATCACATCAGTATAAACACAGCAAATAATGAAAATATAGAATTGAAAAGACAAAGCTAACATCAGTATGAACACAGGAAATGCTGAAAATATAGTGTTAAATGGACATAGCCACAACAACAGTATAAACACAGCCAATAATGAAACTATAGAATTGAAACGACATAGTCATCACAGCAGTATAAACACAGCAAATAATGAAAATATAGAATTGAAACGACATAGTCATCACATCAGTATAAACACAGCAAATAATGAAAATATAGCATTATATGGACATAGGCACCACAGCAGTATAAATACAGCTAATAATGAAAATATAGCATCGGAAGGACAACGTCAAAACAGCAGTATAAACACAGCCAATAATGAAAGTATAGAATTGATAAAACATATCCACAACAGCAGTATAAACACAGCCATTAATAAAAATATTGAATTGATAGGACATAGCCATCACAGCAGTATAAACACAGCCAATAATGAAAATATAGCATTAAATGGACATAACCACCAGAACAGTATAAACACATCCAATAATGAAAATATAGCATTGAAAGGACATAGCCGCCACAACAGTAGAAACACAGCAAATAATGAAAATATAGCATTGAAAGTACAAAGCCGCTACAACAGTATAAACACAGCAAATAATGAAAATAAAGCATTGAAAGGACAAATCCATTACATCAGTATGACCACAGCCAATAATGAAAACATTATTTAAAGAACATAGCCAACACAACGGTATAAACACAGCCAATTATAAAAGTATAGTATTAAAACCACAACAGCGGTATAAACGTAGTCAATATTGAAAATATAGAATTGATAAAAACATAGCCACCACAACAGTATAAACACATCGAATAATAAAAAAAAATGAATCGAAAGGACATAACCCCCACATCAGCATGAGCACATCCACGACGAAAGTATAGTATTGAAAGAACATAACCACCACAACAGTATATGGAAATGGACACAACAATAATACCAGCAGCATACACATATTACGTAATAAACCACACACACACACACACACACACACACACACAAAAGTAAGTAATACAAAAGATTCAATCGTGTCGTGTTAGGGGATGTTAAATTACTTTGCAGATCCATGTTCAGGATATTTGCATATCCTTTTTCAAATTAACAATTCTGATCAAACCACTGTCGTACCAGACGGTATCATTGTTAATAGACCTTTAATCACATACATGATATGAACAGTTAGTTTATTGTTTGCTTGTTGATATGGGTTTCCATTCTATTTAACGCTCTGTATGTTTTGTACAGAAACATATTTCATGTATTCATATCGAAAATGTCGACCTCCAAAGTCGATATATAGGTTTTTTTCATTGCTCTTGTTTCTTCGTATACATATACACATTCAAACCTGTCTGAAACAGTCAGACAAGGGAAGGAGCAACATTGCCTTTGAAGACATATTGTTTAATACAGATTAATTTGCCTTGGAAGAAAAGAACTGGGAAATAGCACTTGTGGCTGCTTATGATAATTGGTTGTTCAATAAAAGTGACAGCTTACACAAGGTTGACTGTATTTACCTAAACAGTTGTCTTGTTTTCAATAATTACGTGTGCGTGTTGTCGTATAAGTAAGATAATAGTCTTACGGAGATGCGTTTAGTTTTGTACTTGCGCTGTTTCGTCTTATGCCATGATGACGTAGGAAGAGCGAGGTGGAGCGCACCGTTAAGTATATTAGCTATTGTATTTTGCAATGACTGTTTCAAAGCGGTGACGGCTGATATCATTTCTATCTATGTATATAGTGTATTAATAATTTCACATTTAATCACCTTCATGCTACTTTTATTGCTGTGTCTTTTAAATTCTATAAAACCTGTTGGATTTTTCTTTCAATTTTGTTTTGTATGTTATTGATATGCATTCTCTGGACTTCATACATATGTATACTCTTATATACATGTATTTAAATTTGACTCTGTTGATTACTATCATAAAGATAATGATTTCATTAAACAATAAAACTTTAATAGAAATCATATATCATATATATATATTCATATTATTTCAAATCAATAACTATTACTTATGAAAATACAACTTACTTAAGGACGATTGCTATAGTTTTTCATGCGCTTCAACTTCTTACACAAAGGAAAACAATTTTGTCCTGACCTGCCAGAGTCATTACATACTACTATATTACAACTGACCCTATTTCGGATGACACAACCATTTACGGATACGCCTAAAATTGGTCTCTTATATTGTTTTCAATCTATAAAATATGCATACTGGTATAAAATAATTGTTTATAGTAATTTAACTTGAATATGAAACAGAATAGAAATCTTAATATTCATACAAAGTTGCTCATTTAGTATAAAAACGTTTATTTTGCAACTGAACTTTATTTAACGATGGCGTACTTTAAGAGCTATTTTTTTTCTCAAATTACTAAGTAAAGTGCATTTTTTTATTGCCATTAGAATATACATCAGAGAGTATTTTGTGAGGTATTAAGCAACATTTATATATACACTATATCATAATACTAAAAAAATCGCTATATTTTTATTTCAAAATTGAAAAACAATTGACGCTCTGTCTGTCGGAATGATTTTGTTTTTGAAAACACTAAACAGTTAAAGTCAAACTTGTAATTACCATGAAAATGAATATTATTTGCATGCATACATTTAAAGTTTTAATTAAATACTAGCTGTTAGCAATTTTAAATATTTGTTCGCATTGCATTATTTCCAGGACAGGTGTGTTTATGAGGAGGTAAAATACCAAAAATTATGTACGGTATCATGTATTTTATTACATTAAAGTGGCTACATTAAACTTAAATATTGGGAAGTTTCATAAAATTCTATCCATAGGAAAAATGTGACAAAAACTGTAGCAATCGTCTTTAAGACACGTTCTCAGCTCTCCCCACTAAGGACCGTAACATAATAACCTAATGAGCGTCTTTTAGATGTGTCTTTTTATTATTGTGAATGGTTTTAGTTAGTTATGGTCCTTATGTGTACGTTTTTGTACGAAATAACTAACATTTAACAAAAGTATGTGTTACAATTAGAATGTATTGAAACAAGGCTTACTAATGATCTAGTATTTATTATATTAATACTGATACTCATTATTTATTGTGTTCACATTGTTTGATTTAAAGGGAATTTATCAGGGGTTTTCAAACTCTTTTTTTCAAGCTAAAATATATTTTTTTCCCAATATATCATGCCTATATATATTTACTGACCCCGTATTACCAAAAACCATATGTTTAAATCTGTCAAAACAATATATCAAAAAGGGATTTTATAACTTGGGCTACGCGCCAAGGTTAGATTAATATAGATTTCCCGCTTAAAAGGGCAACATATTTTGTGACGTAGTAAATGAGTCACATGATTTCATTTGTGTTTTAAATTGATCTGTTATACAATGGGGTGGGTCCATGTTTTCAGTTTAGACGGGGCGCAACATAAAATCTGAACGTTTTCAGTAGAAATATAATACATTTTAATGAACATATGGGAGTTTAGTGGGAAGGGGGCTTACACCGTCTTTTTTAAAAGAGTAAATCCACCATTGATACAGGTGTACACGTAGTAAAAAATGAACGAGTCCAAATGACGCCAATCAGTAGATAAGAACTGTTTTTATAAGAATGTGAATTTCGATTCAAGTTTATCACTCCAATTTAAATATTGATTTTGTCACGTTTTGATGGATTTGTCACACCAACATTTTTCGGAGTTGTTCCCCGTATAAAAATAGTGAAAGTTGAGTAGAATTACAGCCACCAGCGGAAAAGGGACACCCTTTCAACACCCTACCCCCATTTTGCCTCTCCCCAATGAATGAAGTGCTCTTATACAAATTAAAGTATCATTTCTTTATGAAATATTTATATTAACGTACCAGAACATATATAAATATGACACTAAAGTATCCAAGGACAAATGCAACCCTCTATTTTTATTTTTGCTTTCTTTTGTTTGTTGTTGTTGTTTTTTTTTGTTTTGTTTCTTTTTGTGTGGTGGTGGTGGGGAAGCGGTTTGGTTATCTATCACAAAAATGTAAAATGTGTATCAATTCGACAGCAAAACAAGTATACAAATAACCAAAATGCTAATACATATTGAATAATTATAAACTAAGCGTCTTTGCTTTCTCCAAATATTTAATGAAACAGAGAAGAAACCGCAAAAATGTTCACTTTAAATTTGTTACTTTCTCACAGTGCTTCACCTAGCTTAGCTACCAATTACATTAGTGTGATGAACCAGTCGATCTTGTACCCGGGAGGGGAAGCGAATAAGGGCTTGGACAGTAACACGGACAGCGTGTGGGGTGGAGGTTCCTGTACACATACATCAGCAAGCGAATACAACTCGTCGTGGCATCTCGACATACAATACGACATAACTGCTTCAGTAAGCATCCAGTACTTTTATTTCCGCTGTAATGTTGTATCATATTGCATTAACCATTGACATTTTACATCTATATTGAATCAACTGCGATTATATAACGTATTTCAATAAAATATAACATATCCTATATATATATTTGCGAAATACATGTAACAACGTGCATGACTGTTGTTTTTTAACTCAAGTAAACCAGTTCTTCTACAGACTTACACAGTATTTGTGCCATTTCCTGGAATTGCCAAATCGGATAAGTAATGGTGGAGTTATGGTTTTTAAATCATCAAATAAATGCACTGTTCGACTTTGTATGCACCATATCTACCACATATTCCATTGGATCTTGCCAGATTTATTCATTTACTAGTATTATATAATTTCAAATATTTCATTTAAATAATTTCACTCGCCGAATCGAATAATTTAAGCCCGACTTATTTGCATTGAATTGTCAAAATATTCATAATTGTTATTGTGTGTGCGTTACAACCTTTAGTTTTAATTGAACACTAACCTAACTTACTCTGTAGCTATATTACTACAATATCTTATGCAAGTAAATACAAACTGGCCCCAACCGAATTATTAATATAATTAAAATAGCTATGCACTCACGGGTTGCCATCATACACAGAAGTCATATAATCATATTCTTGTTGGATTTTCTGTAAATTATCAAAACGCATGACTTTTATTTGAGTTACAGCTCTTGCTTGATTTTGCTAAAGTTTCTCATGTCGAAGTTAAGCGATTTAGGGGAATATGATATATTGTTCAATGGTAATTTATTACAAACTGTTTATTTATAACCGAAACTTACATAATAAACTGTCAGTGTTTAAATAAGTAAAATCAGTTAACAAGAGGTTTGGAGTTGCATCCGTAGCATTCGCATTTGCAAGTGATTTTAAATTAATCTATAAATTTATCTCAATTTTTCATAAGTTTCCCCTAACACTAACCCTAATAAACAGATTCGAAGATATCGAGTTTGTTGTTTACTTTTATTGGTTTGGGCTCCGTGCATCTAACATAACTTTTTACCATATACTATATACACTCACATCAGCAGTCATGTGGTTCGTGTATGGCTGTTTTTAAAACGTCGTCCCTGGCTTTGACTCAGTGTAATTTCTGACCTATTTGGTCATGGAGATCATTTAATATTACTCGAAAATACTGTTTAAGACCGTATCTAGTGGAGTGTTGGGTGTTGTATTATGAACAGACATAAAAAAGTCATAGATTGTTGTATTCGTTTATTTATGACTGTCTTGGAATTCAAAGGTTCCCTTTACCAAATAGTGGTATCGCCTATCACAACGGTAGTAGTAGGTGCTGCGTGGTTGCGTTTACGGTTGTTTAAGCCGGCGCAAGAGGGCGTGGTGGGATACCCCTTGACGAACTCAGTTACCCCGAGTTTGTGATTTGGTTTAATTGGTTGCGTTTTATGTTTCAAAGTATATCTTTAATCAGATAGCATCAATGATTTGTCATTGATAATGATAATGCTTTTTATCTTTTAAATTATTTTTGTTTATACCATAATACTACAACAAAGACCTATAGTTATTTACGCTATGACACTTTATTTATTTATTTTATTTAACGACATTTTTATTTTGAGGTCTTCATCTGCAGTCACTGGACGTCAAGGTCGGTAACACACTCTGTGGGCATTACGCTGGACTTCCTGTCTCGGGTGAAGTTTCTGTTGATATAATTTGTGGTCAAGGTATCCGTTGAAACACGATCACCATTACGAAGACAAGCGGTACCATACTCACCATGTCTGAGGATCAAACTTACAGGACATATGAGGGCATGCGAACAAACAAAAATGAACATATTCAAATGTATATCTTAAAAGTGTGTGTTATATTCTATATGGTTACCCAATCTGTTAATTAGGCAATAAGCTCCATTTCTTTCTAATTAAAATGCGTTTATTAATATATGTTTTATAAAGCAAAGGGGACATAATTTTTGTAAATTATTCCATATTATTGAAGATCAAGTTTGTCTCCCATTCAATGATTGTTATGTCCTGCCCCCCCCCCCCCCCCCCCTTATAATTCATAAAAATAGGTTAAGAAAACAATATTTTCAATGACCATTCTACTTTTCTGGTAATAAAGTTAATTAAGTACATCAGTGATTGTAAAACTCTTCAAGTGTTATTTTTTCCTTATGTTGTTTGTCGTTCTTGAGCTATAACTACTTCCGGTAAGCTATTGATAACAAACACGGACACATATCTGAGAATGTAAGATCAACATAAAATGTTTAGTTTCAACTTATTCATTTTACTTCGATTGTACAAGAAGTTTGAACATTAAAACTTATACAAAATGAAACTCGAAGTTTTTCTTGAGTAGAACCAGTCCTAAGCATACGCGGAAAAGGTGTCTTACTTAAGGACACCACACATAGCCGGAGGATTAAACCCACGACCCTCCGATCATAGTTCCGATGCTCTACCACTGGACCACGACGCGTTTCACAACACAAACAAAGTTTCTCTCAGTATAAACAATATTAATTTTGGGGATGTTTTGCTAGAAATGCAAAAACAAATATTCACATGTACCTGTACCTCATGGCAGTTTTGATTTAGACCAAAGATGAGTGCAATATTTTTAAATAAAGTCTTTAGTCCTGGAAATGTATATCTAACGGGTTTCGTCATGAATCCAAATCACTTTTTTATTTTTTATTTTTTTTTTATTATTGGAGTAGAATGTTTAATATGTACATCAATACTTGTCACCAATTCACCATTAAGGGGACAAACATATAATGACCGGACCAATTAGTATGTACATGGTTAAATAAAGTATGAAAATTGTCTTGATGAACTTAATTTTGTTTCATTTCAATTGATGACAAAGCGCGCATGATCATGCGGGTATTTTTACTTAATAAAGAAAACATCGCCATTGCCTATAATCTCAAATATTGTGTTCGAAAACTTTTCTGGGATATGCGTTACACATAGAAAGTGTGTGATTTTTATTGATAGGTAATAACATCTTGTTACCAATTGGAAGTTGGCAGTACATAAGTACAGCAGTACAGCAGTAAGCTGTTGCAATGGTTAAGCTGTCCTGATACAACATCACTGCATTGTTACCAATTGAAATGTGAAAATAAGAGTCACGTATTTTTCCATTAATGAAGGCCAAACGTTTCTAAAGTGAACTTTTATGTATCCATTTTGTTGAATCATATGTTTAATGTTGATTTCAAATATGATTAATGATTTTCATTTATGTGTTCATATATGTGTTGTTGTCTCCATGTATTTACTCGTACTGAAAGTATAAAGGTGCTTTTCAGAGTCCTGGTATCAAACATATACTGAAAACTGACGCACATTATTAAACTATTGTAAGCGATATCTACAGTTTTGTAATATGTATGTAATAGTAATTCATTACTATTTTTGTCTTATTGACAAACTCAGTAATGAAATACCTTTGCATTCACATTCTGAAACTGTAAATATCGCTTAAAATGGTTTAATAATGAGCCTCTATGTTCAGCATAATTAGTTCGTCTTCATGTTTTTGTTTATGCTTGACATGTACATTTCCATTCATGTGTTGTTAATTTAGTTATTGATATAAATAGTGGTTTGTTAGAAGTGTAGGATATAACCAAACGGATTTCGTCAATGTTCTATGCCGCGATACGCTATACAACTATTTTCCTTTTAAGTGGTCCACGGCTTAAACAATGTCATCCAAGAAAAATGATTATTGATATTATATCGTTTATGTCGAAACAGATAGTTTATAAAAAATCTAGACTCTGGTCATTTTTACAAACATAAAATGCGGGGAATATTGTCATGCTGTATCTTGCTTTGATAAGGTTACTAGCCAATCAGCCGTTAGTAAGTATTGGTATTGAAACGTCATAACCGGCAAAATGTTACTTTTATACATTCTACAGAAACTGACGACTGTCACTGAAGGTCGATGTTCAATGACAGTTTAGTTCAAACATATACGTATATTGCTTACATAAATACAGTTATATTACTTAAACTGCATAACTGTTTATTATTAGAAACACACTACACATATGACTCCGTGGTTATATGACTTTTTTGGTTTAAACATATTTTATTTCAAGAAAAGCATACATACAACCATACATACACTATCAATAAAGGATTAAAACGAGAGCAAAATGCTTATAGAGTTTCTTGCCTGTTTTTGTTTTTAATTTACATTTGGAGGTAGTTTGATACATATACTGTATTTAAGCATACATAAACTAATTATATATAATACCAGTCAGCCGGGAACAAAAGATATTGTACATTAAGTATATTAAGTATAATCAAAAGCTATTGGTGTTTACAGCAACATACAGGGGGCGTTGGTGAAATCATTTCTCGGTGATAAAAATATTTTCATGCTTTGTACGTTAAAATTGTTATATAAATATGTTGCATCTATGTATATAGTGATACATTGCATCAATAATTGTATTATTATCTTAGAGCGTCAGTTAAGAATCTCACCGTAAAGAAGAATGGTTAGCAAGATGGTTGTAAATCTAGAAATCGTGTCTGCGATTTGTATAAAGATTAAATTTCAGAAAGAAATGTTTTACATAATCGATACCTCCGCATGTGTATTTTGGAGAATTTTACATGTTCTTGCTTAACTCAAATTTGGAACACAATTTTCAGGGTTTATATATAAACACCAAAAAAAAGGCGCAACCACGTGACGAATCGGCCTCGAACTTGAACGTATTACTCTTGATGTGAGGTAGACAGTTAAAGGTGTGTGCGTTTGTTTGGTTATAGTTGAGCATTGAATGTTGATTTGGATATGGAACAAACTCGGACTATGGTTGACCTGAATGTTTTACTAACACTAGGTACGGTCCGTGCCTTAAAAATGTTAAAGGGTAAAGAAAGTAGTATTTGGCACATTCTCACATTTGAGAGTATTTTCACAAGTACAACTACACAATACAATTTTTCGAATTACACGCATTTTTATTAGCGAATAATATACCATAACATCATAGACAAAGAGTGCAATAACTGAGCGGTTAATAGCTGCGATAACCGAAAGATAAGTACAACTGTAGACAAAGCCTAGGTAATGTACACGCCAGACGGATTTACTGTTGCCTTCAGAGAATAAATCCTGCAATCGGTTCTGCTAGCCTTAAAGATATGATTGGATCCGACCACCATTTTAGAAGCTTTAACCTGTAGATAAATATATTAATTACAATTTCGTTTACATTAGTTTGTATAAAGACAATACGGTTTCCAAGACCGGTATATTTGTCTTATTGTGAATACAAATGTTTAGACACAGTATAAATAAAACTTATCAAGGTCGGTAAGCTAACTTAAAATAAAAGCCTGATAAAAAACATTTCTGACCTACTTTTCAGTCACATTCAATTTAGAAATATAATCATGCGGTACATAGCTATTCTGTTATCAAAGCAGACATAAATTCATGTCAGTTAATACGTCAACACCAGTTTTAAGATCTCACAGCACAGTTGTGTCCCTTTATGTCACGGTAGCAAGATTTCTGCACTTTAAAATAGTCCTATGTTATTTGGTTTGAAATTTGCAAAATGTTTTTTGGGGTTAAAATTACTTGCTGCAAATGAATAAATCAAAAGCTGGCATAGCATATGCTACAAAAAGGCATCACTGGTGTTAAAAAAGTGAATTGTATAGGACTTTAACAGATACATGCATTTATGAGCATTTAAAAATAAATCTTAGGGAGTCACTGCATTGCCTTTCAAAAAAAAACAACAAGCTGATCAACTTACCAGTCATTGTATATTTTGATGTGCCGATCAATTCGTGTTATGGAAAAAGATACTTTAAAAACAACTAAGTGAATTATTTTCTAACGTGGAAATCCTAAACCATATTTTATATAGAACAAATGAGTAGTGAGACGTGAAGTATCAAATTCAGATTATTTAGCTAGTGGTTAATGAAAACATAATCATATTATATATTATATTGTCAATTCAAGAGTCATGAGTTCGAATTCCCGTCCGACCACAGTCTCTACGATGACTGGCTAAGCACTTGGTTCTGTGACAATGGATCTTCTACCTGAGTATAAGAGGAAAGTAGTACGTAACTCTCATATTTAAGGTGTGTTTAATATTAATTAATCGCCTAGCAATTCCTAGGAGCGATGATTTGGTGACTGACCCGTCTTTATATACTGAAACACTGTCGAAAATGGCGAAAATGAAGGACATGATCAATTGTATTAAGATTTAATAACATTCATATAGTCGTACAACATTTATAGTCCAGTTAAATCGTGAACACATACTTTAGAGAATTGGAAAAGCACTTAACTTGATACTACTGTAGGGCAAGCAAAAAGATGAGCGTGAAACTCACTCTATAAATCTGATTTAGAGTGAAAATCCGAAATGTATAACATGTAAGAAATGCCTAATATTGTCTGTAATACCTACATAAACACAAACACTTATCAGTATCATTAGTTAAAAGAATATATTTGAAATATTAAGATATAATAATGTATATAGATATATAATTATGTACCAATATGTTTTCGTGATAGTTTCTTTTATTTCTATATAGCATGAATATTCACTGTGTAATACGTTTTTATTTTCAATATGGTTTATTGTTTGCTTGTGCATATATAAGATTGAAATAAATATAAACACATTTTTGCCGTGGTTAAAAACATCTTATTAAATAAAACATTCAGCACTTACCGAGCTGCTTGTTTGAAACCATCCTCCGTGTTCCGGCGTGATGATCGATTTGCATTTTGTGTATGAAAGTTCCCCACTGTTCTGCCAAATGCCAACAAGGTCGCCAACTTGAGCGTGTAGTTGGTCTGTCTCGTTGATTCGGACCGTATATTTCCTGTCTTCAACCGTAGTTATTACGTTTTGACCAGCAAACTGGTAGGTATTCCTGTTTAAAAAGGTAAAAGGTATGTTTAATAATGCTAACTTTTGCAAATAAAACAAACAGGTTTTATGAAGATAAAATAATATAATAACAGTATTACCACTTTCATTACACAACATAAACTGCAAATGTCATACATGTAAGTCAAATGACATGCGAGTCAAAATCACAAATCTGTATAGTCATTTTGGTAAAAATGAAATAGAATTCTAATTATGTTAGTCAAGAAGAAAAACTACGAAATTAAGGCAATCACTCCCTTTGAGTTTTTTAATTGTTTATTTTTTACTTAATGAACGACATAAAATATTTGTCAATTTTCCTTGCAGTTATTATTGTAGTGTGTTCCCGTTTCTGTAACTGTGATGTACGGAACAGGTTTTGGAAATGGATTTGATTTAAAAGTATACATACGTTACATTTGTTGCCCGCCATAGTTGAAAACTAACAGTGCCGACATAGTTGCTGTAGAATGTCCATGACGTCACCATACCTTCCACGTTAAACTTCATATCCGGATTGGTATTGTTCACAAGAATGAGAGAGTATTTTTTGGTTCCTGTTTTGCTGCGCCTGTAATTAGCTTTGTCCACAAACTGGTCAACAGATGACGTCACTTCCGGAACTAGAATTGAATGAATGAATTATATATTTAATAATTCAATTAATTAACAATTTAATTAATAAAACACTTAATTATGAACGAATGAATGAATGACTGAATAAATGAATTACTAATTAATGAAATATAAATTAATTAGTTAATGAGAATAAATGTCTTTTCTGAATGACAATGTACTATAAAACATGTTTTATCTATATATGTTAACGTTTGTAAATTGATGAGACTATAATGTATTTATATATATATATATATCTAGCAGGAGAAATGACGTCCATGGTACACAATATAAAGAATCAATATATATGATAAAATATAACTTCATGAAAGAAAACAAGAAAAATAAATAGTGTGTCAGTCAATAGCTATACATAGCTAATGTTTATTGTGTTATGTTCCATGCCGACTATAAATACACTTTTGTATCTTGTATCTTGTACGTCTTAAGCATGCCAAAGATTAATCCAGTTAAACCAGACATGGATTGTAATATATATTCATATATATATATATATATATTGTTGTAAGCATTTTTTAAAATATATATATATATAGTCAATATTTACTCACTGGAACAAGTTGGCGAAGTTCCTGTTAGAGATCCGGATAGAAGACAGGCTCTTGTTAAGTCCCCATTTGTATGAAAGTAACCGACATTACATTGGTATTGTACATACTGGGAAAACAACAAAAATATTGTTGTGAACTTTATTGCACAGAAAATAAGGCTTTCACCAAACCTTACTGTCTGAAACTGGAGATCAGCTAGTATAGGTGAGCGTATCGTCTCTAAACATGTGTTCCAAATGTTCTAAATATTATTAAAATGATCGTGGTTATATTAGCTATGAAAGCAATAAGAATAAAAAAACAAGTTCATTGCACAACTATTCGACATCAAAGTAATGACCTTATCTTCTTATTAAAGAACCATATCCTCTTTAATCACAATTTACCTGATTTTAGGCAAATATGATGTGCACATCATGACACCGTTTTAAACATTACAATTTATGACATACTAGTATATGACTTATTCTTATAAAATATCAATATAAAACAAAATACACCTCTCCAACTGCTAAAGTGCTTGATCCATGAACACGCTGTCCACTGTCAGACAAATTGGCGTCATCGGTACATGGTGTACGTTGCGGTTTGCATACTAAAAATAAAAATAATGAAATAACGATATAAATTAGAATTAAAATACAGCATACATTTCTTGTCATTATTGAATAAAACTGTGCAAAACTGGATACCATTCAACCACTTACAGGACTTTGCCCTTTTGAGAATAGAAACGGAATTATGTTAAAATAGTTAGCGTATTTATGCCATCCAGGACTAACAGGTGGTATGTTAACCTAACCACTCTTTCATGGGATCTTGGAAGATTATATAGTGCTCGAGCACACATCTCCGCAAGTTCTTGGGATCCTGGAAGATTATATAGTGCTCGAGCACACATCTCCGCAAGTTCTTGGGATCCTGGAAGATTATATAGTGCTCGAGCACACATCTCCGCAAGTTCTTGGGATCCTGGAAGATTATATAGTGCTCGAGCACACATCTCCGCAAGTTACTGGGATCCTGGAAGATTATATAGTGCTCGAGCACACATCTCCGCAAGTTCTTGGGATCCTGGAAGATTATATAGTGCTCGAGCACACATCTCCGCAAGTTACTGGGATCCTGGAAGATTATATAGTGCTCGAGCACACATCTCCGCAAGTTACTGGGATCCTGGAAGATTATATAGTGCTCAAGCACACATCTCCGCAAGTTCTTGGGATCCTGGAAGATTATATAGTGCTCGAGCACACATCTCCGCAAGTTCTTGGGATCCTGGAAGATTATATAGTGCTCAAGCACACATCTCCGCAAGTTCTTGGGATCCTGGAAGATTATATAGTGCTCAAGCACACATCTCCGCAAGTTACTGGGATCCTGGAAGATTATATAGTGCTCAAGCACACATCTCCGCAAGTTCTTGGGATCCTGGAAGATTATATAGTGCTCGAGCACACATCTCCGCAAGTTACTGGGATCCTGGAAGATTAGATAGTGCTCGAGCACACATCTCTGCACGTTTTCTGGCAGCTTTCTCACTTAATCATCGGTGAGAGACAAATGACATTGAGAGCTTATGTATTTGATCCATCACGGAAAATGTGGCTATGCGGGGATTTGAACTCACGACGCCTGGGTTGATAGCCATGCGCGCAACTAAGCTAAATGAGCCCAGCTACGAAATTGAATCCGCATACAAAGTGAGATATTTTAATTTTATCCGAACATGATGTAGACATAGCCTTTATTTAAACAAGGATGTAAACCTTATATTCATCAGAAAAAAAAACATTGAAAGAAAGAATATAATCAAATTCTAACAACCTTTTTCCACAAAAACATGTTTTAACCATAGTATTTAAAAAATTGCATTGAAGTCACATATGGTAATTTGGTAATGGTTTATCATTCAAAGCAAGTCATTCAGTTTCGTAGCCTTTAAGGCAACTGGAATTATTGTATACATTATATTTAGATAAATTAATATACATGATAATTTATCACATCGTGACCAACCTCCGACGCCGCATGTTTTCCTACAGTTGTGCCAGGCAAAGCTCGGCTGATTCTCACACATTTTGGGTATTTTTTTAAGTATCTGCTCACAATCATCTAATTGGTCGAGACATACAATAGGCGTGGCTGCAATAAAGTTAAAATGTCAATTTTAATTAAACGAGTGTCCAGTCTGTATGAGGAACGAATCTTATAGTGGTAAAACTTGTGACCCATTCCCATTTCAAATATAGCACTGAAATAAATGTTTAGGCTAAATTATTAAACAAAGTGCATACCTGTTGGCGCGTATTCGCAGACGACATTGTATTTATGATACTTGCCCTCACGACAGGTCTTATCGTTCCATTTCGATTTTTGGCTGACAACGCAATCTTCCCCGCCACGATAGTTATTTGGTTGATCTGTTATAACGTAAAGATACAATTCAGTGGTATTGAACTATTTTTTTCTATTCTTCATTACTTTATATATAGAACCAGAAACGAATTAAACAATAAATATATATTGCAAACCTTGTATTATGTCATTTTCAATCAATAAACCAGACGCTACAATAATATCAATCAAAATGGGAAGGCGTATTGATATTTATTGTATTCTAGTTTATGTTTTCATGAATCTTTCTTCTAGGAACGCCATTTAGTTTTTATACATACCCTATTCACTAATTTCTTGGTCAGATTCCTCAGTAAACGTGTTTGTTTACTTACATGGTTGTTTTCAAAACAATCTTTTTCAAATATCTAAATTCCATTTACTGTAGTTCAATTGTATGTCGCCTTGCGAATACCAAGCCCGCCCAACTAGCATGACAAGGATATAGCCTTTGTTACTTACACTGCGCTCTCAAAGTCAAATCGTTATTGTTTTTGTATGCGTAAAACACATCATGAACTACGCTTATTCTATTCTTATACTACTCCACCTATTTTAGTCAGAATTGAACATGAAAGCTAAAGAGTTTTTTAACGAATGTCAAATAGAAGAAGTTGGTGCCACAGAAGTCATTGTTGAACGTCAAATGTACAACGGGCTTCACGCGATAAATAGCACAAAACAGATTGTGTTAAAACTTATAAAAGAGTGGAATGCCACCCCTCAATTCTAAATACAACGTCTTATTTGCAGTATATGGCGCAGACGACAAGCAGTAGTGAACGCAAACGGTGGTCACACATGATACTGATTTGTGAACTTTGTTTTTCACCCCAATTCAAGACAATGCCACACGGAAGTCACATATCATTCTTTCTTTTATCAGACCTTGGTTAAGAAGCTCTTTAAGTTTATTTTATGTTCAATGTTTACAAATAAATTAGGTAAATCAGTATCAAAATACAATGAGTACATTTCATGGTGCGTCTTCACTGACCGTCAGTATATTTACCTGACTCCCAGTTACTGTAACTAAGGGGCGAACCATCTTGCCAATGCCATACTCGAGATTCGTCAGCTTCCAGACCTATCCAAGCAACTGCCACCTGTTCCCTATTGGTAAAGATAGATAATAAATTTATATAACTTGTCTATGATATACATACATAACTAATGTAACTAATGGTGTTATAACTTGTAGTTCAATCCATCTGACTATGTTACGTATATTTGTTATCTTCTGGCATTTATTTGTATATGTCGATATATATACTATACATAATAAAATGTACTCAAACCAAACTGTCAGACTGACGTTAAAAACCATCATATACTTTTCATTCAGTGCTGATATTATGTCTGGCTTTGAAAAATAAACGTAGCCATTGTCGTTCGGATATAGATATCACTTAATCCGGTGCTAGCGGAGTGTGAGAGTGTTGCATATTTAATCCGGTGCTAGCGGAGTGTGAGCGTGTTGCATATTTAATCCGGTGCTAGCGGAGTGTGAGCGTGTTGCATATTTAATCCGGTGCTAGCGGAGTGTGAGAGTGTTGCATATTTAATCCGGTGCTAGCGGAGTGTGAGCGTGTTGCATATTTAATCCGGTGCTAGCGGAGTGTGAGAGTGTTGCATATTTAATCCGGTGCTAGCGGAGTGTGAGCGTGTTGCATATTTAATCCGGTGCTAGCGGAGTGTGAGCGTGTTGCATATTTAATGCGGTGCCAGCGGAATGTGAGCGTGTTTCATATTTTATTATTCTCTGTAACGGAATCTGTTACGGCAAACCAAGTCTGATATTTTCTTTTATTTTACTAATCGCGTTCTGAGATTCTAAAGAAGCCTTCTATCAGATATAATTTGTACAGGTCACGTGTCAATTTTAAGCTGTATGCTGCTATTAATATATGACTTACATATCATATATTAATAAAAAATAAAAGTACGATTTCAACTTTAATTGAGAATTAATCAATTGCATAAATCCGTATGTACATCTCTCTGAAAATAATGCAATACTTTCATATTACAGTACTGTTCGTTTTATCACTCAGATCGAATTTTATTATTATAAATAAGAAGATCAAGACACTTTATTCTACATATGAATGCATTTCATCATATACTTCTGCTGATATAACAAAATATTTTCTTACTTATCATAATTAACAATCTCGTCCATGATTTGTTGTACTTCAGCAGAGTCTACAGTTATAAGGTGTGCATCCAGATCAGCGCAAGCATTCTTTGCCGACTCAAAATTGAGGTTAACTTCCAATCCCAGCCATTTAAAACACTTTTGACCATAGATGGCCCAGTCAGTCCTGCAAGCTGAAATAACAAATGGGTACTTGTTTACAAAACTTACGAATGGTCATATCTTTCCAGTTAACATATTCGGCAACTCACTGAGAGTCATCGATGTGTGAATGTTGTCAGAGAGACGCGAGCGAACAGAGACATTGCTGATTACAACATAAAAACCAAAGGTCTATATTAGTGGACCACTTTTTATAAGCAGTCTATACAAGAAATTAATACTTATCATGTTCGTTCGTGCATTTCGCAAGTATTCAATGAGTTCATTATTTAAAGGCTATAACATAATTGTTTTGTCTCGTCATCTTGTTTGTCGGTTGTGCCTCTTTACAAATGTTTAATGAATTATTTACATTTGTGCTTTGTTGTGGCGGCTGAAATCTGAAATTATTCGCATTCTGTTTTAGACTATATTTTTCTATTTATAATGCTCTGAAAAATTGTAGAAATAACTATCTAGAGATGTTCAGAAGAGGTTGCTGCACGGGTAACCGCCTTAAAAAGGTCAGCAGCGGGCTTAAATTGTATTATATGGCATATGATATACCACGCATTAATTCGGTTACGAAATATTATGAAGAACGGTGATTCTACTTAGATTCATGCTGAGGTCTTTCTCCACCAATAAAACTGGATATGCCATATATAATCAGATATATGTTGAAAACGTATGTTTAACCTTATTTGGTCACGAACCTCTCAGTAGTGTAACATCCTTTTTAAAAAAGTATTAAATATAGTCAGTCCTTTCAATGGTAACTTACCTGAACATACAAAATTGAGATGGGTCCAGGTGCCTTCCGATGTGCAAGTTCGTGTTCTTTTGTCCTTAGTTGAAGGACACGTGTATGTTACCACATCTCCAAGCTTGTATGTCTCCTTGACTGGTGACGCAGCTATTCCACTCACATCAGCAGGTTTGGAACACGTTACTGCATTGGTTATTAATTGAAATAAACAATAAATCTTGAAAGAACGAATACATTTATTATATTTCTTAGTTTTTCAGATTGTATTTTGTCTCATATCAGCAGGTTTCAAACATCTGTCTTGACTGACTACGACTCGGTGTTAGTTAATAACGTTAAATTATACTAGATATAAAATAAAAATCAAATGAAACTGTACATATCTTATATTTTTTTTAATTACTTAACTTCAGAAATTCAGAAATATTTAGGTATTTGGAGAGTTCATAATGTATTCAAGACTAAGACATTAACAGCAAGAGTTGATAATTGCAGGTTTAAAGTCGATGTTTTTTTCTCGTTTTACATACAATTACGGTCAATATACACCATAACTGCCATGACATTTGTTTACAAATTTGATTAACACACACCATTATGTTCATAACATTTACGAATATTTACATACATGTTATGATATTTAAAAATGAATATTTCTTCATTGTACCTGAACTCTTCTTTGAATGGCTTTCACATTTTCCACAGGTTTCCATACATTTATGATGAGCCTCTCCATTCTCGTTTGACGAGCAGAAATTTGAATCTGCCGCCAACCTGGCCGCACAGTCATCGTCCATATCGTAAAAGCTTCCTGAAATAATACGTGTAACAGGTTATTTCATATTGTATGAGAATGAAGACATTGTTTGGACAATCGCTGTATGTGAGTATTGATGTTGAATACATATCATACTTTAGGAAACCGATTCAATATGTGTGTGTGTGTGTGTGTGTGTGTGTGTGTGTCTCTCTCTCTCTCTCTCTCTCTCTCTCTCTCTCTCTCTCTCTCTCTTATGCTTATTTTTGTATGTTTTATACTCTTACTGCTTAATTATTCTTTTTAAGATGCAAACGGAAAAAATATAATAAACAAATAAACACAATCCAGCATGTTTATAAACCAAATGCAATTATTGTTTTGATTATCGATTCACTAGGTCCATGGGATGCATGTTCGAAATGTAAAAGAATTTAAAAAGAATCACTTGAACGAAAGGTGTTCGTTACCTGACATGCAGGCATCACAGTTTTGTCTCTCACATAATTCTGAATTCGTGTAACACCAAGGCTGAGTGCCCAAGACTACATTACGGCAGTAGTTATGCAATGTCAAACCGGCATCCGCAGTTCTGAAATGTTTATGAATAACAACAAAGGAACTATTTTCACAATTATTTAATCGTTTAAATTAAATATAAAAAATGAATACATGAAGGACTACTCCCCTTCCATCCAGTCACCTAATTTCTGGAGAAAAAAAACGGCATGTAGTTCTGATATAGATTAAGATGTATCTTAATGTGTTGTATGTAATTATCACCAAAACAACAATACGCGGTAACATTATAAGAGAGACTTAGTGTTAAAAACTGACATTTTTCACACATGATTTTTGGTTAACCTATATCTTTTTTCAAGATTTCCATAATTGTTTCTTGTTTCAATTTCAGAAAGATATGTCAAGCCATTAACAATAAAATGTATGATCATGATTATCATGTCACATTTTTCATTTCGAAGTAATTGTTAATTAAATGTCGCTTTGTTTGTACCAAACTTACAATGTGCCACACTTCAAAACAATCTTAACACCTAGTGAATTCGTGTCGGCATAGTTATAAAAGAAAATAATAACAAATACTAATTGAAAAAAGAAAAGTTTTCATTATCGTTATATTGTATTATTGCATTTCATTCTCTTATGCAGACAAACACAAAAAATCAATATGATTTATTACCAACCAATTTGATAGGTTATCTGGGGTGATGTTTACCAAGCATTCATAAGAATATTCTTAGGCGTAAGTTTGAACATCTAAATTTCAGCCGTAGATATTTAGTTTACCATGGCAGATAGAATAAATGTGAGAGTTTATCTAATATATATTAGATGTACCTATCTGCTCGTCATTTTTTATTTATATCAATGGTATCTAATTGTTGAGTTTAAACGTACGAATATTTTTAAAAATGGTTGGTGTAAACCAACTATGATATTTAAAGGAATATATTAAATAAAAATCTAATTTTATTTTTTCTCGCTACGACTTTCATTAATAAAACACGTTCATGTACATTATTTCAATACTCATGCCGCCGTCTAGAATTGTATTAACATAAATATTTGTGGCAAATACATATATACCGTTTTGTATATTTTCCATATATTCTTATAATTTTATTCTTATATATTCGTATATATTCGTTAATCTTACCTTGGATCAAACGCTGCGTACGGACAATGGGCGACTTCTGCCCATGGAAGACATGGTTCCAAGCTTTTGGTATAATTAACAGTTCCCGCATAGCTGCCGTCAATTCCATCTTTTGTATAGCACAAGTCTTCATCTGTAAAATAAAGGTATGGTTAACTATTGTATAGGATATAGCTACAGGTATTTAGTCAATTACGTTAACGATCTACCCCTCTAATGACCCTGACGGATGCTTACAGGAATACTAATACAAAGTTAAGCTGAGTATGTTTGTAGTTTACACCATGCACATGCGCACGCCACTTCAATCGATGATCTGGCACGTGAATGACTATCGCCCCACCAAACGGCCACGTGGTATTGTTTGTCCAAGTAAATACAGTGTAGTGTTTACTTGGACATCTTTATCTTGTCTATGGAAAATGATGGAGTAGCAACCAATATCGATCGCTGTCTGGATTATCGACTTGTTTGATTGACAGTCCATGTTATGTCAATTGTAGGATGCCGGTTGCCGGTGGCTTCTTTTATACACAATATCTCATAGAGATGTGAGGACCGAAGAATAGCGATGTTCAGCTCACCCATTGACCTAGTTTATGCGTCCTAGTGAACCTGTTGACGACTTTTCTACTGACCGTTTCAAGGTGGTATATATGTATGGTACTTATTATGGTTATTCTGTGAAAAGGTTGCGTTTATATTTTGATTTTAAAATTGCCCTTGAGTGTAAAACAATTTATTCAAACATATCTATCAATGCTGTAGATACAGTTTAACTTATTATAAACGTTCTGTGGAATTTGCTTTGATACATGATATAAATATGAGCTAGAATACACCAGTATGTGTGATGACCTTGATATTGTGGCCGGGTGGTCTAAAGTGCCGTCTCAAGACGACTTACCTCTCACGCTCAGGTCGTAGGTTCGAGTCCCGCTCGCTCGAAAAAACTTTATTTGAGAAAGTTTGCCAGTTGTTTGCGGAAGGACTGTGGTTCTACCCAGATTCATTCTGAGGTCTTCCTCCACCAATAAAAATGGATATGCCATATATAACCTGAAATAGCGTTTAACCCCATTAAAAAAATAAAATAAAGGGGCATGTATCTTATTATTAAAACGCATCATATTTCACACATTTGTGTCCACACATGACAAAAGTGCAATGCATATGCTATTTTCATTATTTTTATCAGTATGACAGAAGAAAAATCCAATGCAATTGATCAATTTGTATTTTCAGAAGGTTTTAATCTTTTCAAAACTAGCATGACTTTGCTAGTGTTATATAAAACGTTACTAATTTCTTAAATATGTAGTTTTAGACAGTCCTGCTTAGAGAGTGATATCTTCGTGTGGTTATATGTAAAGATTTTAGAATGAACAAGAACCGATTTCAACATTGTCTTTAAACTATGTTGGTTATTTATTTAAAAAAACCCGAAGTGTTTGAATTTATCACGAAATAAATCTTACACGTGAACTAGATTATAATTAATTGTGAATTCATAGAACGAGATATAATGCTAATAATCAATTTTTAGTAAAAACATTTATTTTACCTCTATATATCTGAAGAGTTGCTTGAAATCCTTTAAATGTTGTTGAAGATACGTCACTTCTGAACTTGACCGTGAGGTAATTGTATAAAGTCCAAGTTGTCTTTCGATAGTTGTGTCCGCAGAACCTGCAGTGATGAATAGACAAATGTTGTTTTATGCCATGTCGCCACACTAGGAGGTCATTTTGTGAGTATTCAGGTAATGCCATGACGATTGGAAAAACACATTCTAAACAAACATTTTAAGAAACATGTACTATATGTATGGGGGCGGGAGAAGAATGAAGAGAGAATAAAAACAAGTTAATAACGGCAGATATTTATATGAATATGATTTTTTTTAATGTGTTAATAATATTTATGAAAGAGATAAAATGATGTTAAACTGCTGAGAGGTGACCGTCAAATATTTTATACGTTATGGACTTTCAAATTATTATGACGTCGTATGACTATTTAAAACGTCTAATTTTGAGAGTATTTGGCACCATTACTTCCAGGAACAAGACAGTCATCATCTAATAAAAGATACAACATAGTAAATTACGAGCACGTGTATCCATGTTTCATATTTTCGAAAAGGACAAAGATTGTGTAAAACGTACAATTTTTGCAGTAATCACCCATTTTACCTCAAACATGATTAGTGTCTACGTAACAGACACACGTAATGTAAATTCCTAAATTGAGGTCAGCTATTCTGTGTTTAACATATCTGATACCGACAGAAGAAATACGGTTTGTGTAAAATGCAAATGTAAAGCCACTGATACTAGATTGAGTATGTTTAACAGAATGTCAATGAATAAGCTAGTGCATTGAATCATACTTGAATTTGCCCATTCTTGATTAGGAGAAAGGTTTGAGGTTTCCATTTTATTTTCTGTTCTGTGCTTCAAAGTGATTTTTATCCGATAATATTGAAAGTGATGTGTGTGTTACAGCCGTCGTAAAAGGTAGCCTCGAACTTTGACCTATGTTGTTATTTCTTGGAGTTCCTTGGTGATCAATTGGTTTATTCCATCATAGAGTTACTGCTTAAGCCAGTGTTGCTAACGGCTGTGAAGGATGCCTCATGAAAAGACTCGCTATATTTTGTCGAAATACCAAATATATCGGACAAAAGAAACCTATGATAGTATAAAACATGTCCAGGAAAAGCAACTAGCAGACTCGGTTACATGTAGCAAACCGAGTCTGCTATTTTTTTTTCTTGGGCGCGTTTTATGATTTCACAAGTTATTTTTATCTTATGGCATTAGTCTTTACGTAAGAGATACAGTTGATGTGGTATACGTACTTGTAACCAGGCATTCCGGGTAAAACAAAGATAATCTCTATATAAGATTTGCAGGAGGAATCGCTCTCATATTAAACTTCGAAGCCGCTGGCAAAGTCAAGCTGCATCTTGCTGCCTTCTGGACTCTGGCGGATGAACGTGAATATAGCAGAAAAAATGACTTTTTCGGAGATGCAAGTTTGCTTTCTTTTATAAATATAATTTCAGTAGTATACAAATAAATCAAGTGATCCCGGTTTTTGAGTGGCAAAGTGTTTTACGTTTAAGCATATATCAATCAATACACATTTTACAGCGAAAAATCTGATTTATGTAGTAGGTTAATAGGTTTGCAACAACTTCGGATATACGTTAAATACTTCGGCATTCCATCATTTATTAATTTGACATATTTAAGATTTATCATCAACATATAAAATCTTTTTTTTTAAATTTTATCAATCACAATTCTGCATTAAAATTTGTCAATTTAAATTATCGTTTTGTGATATTAAAACCAATCAACATCATTGGAAAAATGACGCTTTTTTATTTACCACTTTGAAATACTGTTCAATTGATACATAATTTAAGGTTTCCCTTCAGAAATTATGTACACTAAACCTTTGTCAGAAACAAGTGCTCCAAAAAATAATTCAAACATTTAAACATAATACACTGAAAGGTTTACATGTCGAAGAAGTAATAGACTTCTACTGTATGAAAAAATGCGCTCATAGAATTAACTAAATTAATAGCACATCTTTTATCAATACCTTAAAATGCCACCCACAGTCCCTACTTGGAGGGTAGTTGTTTGGATATCCAGGACTTGAGATAGTGTATGATGTTTCAGTTGTAAACGTTTTCACTTCCCCGCAATCTGTTTCATGACATAACAGTTTTGAAAACATATAAAAATGAGAAGTTATACAACATGATGTTCAGCATGCGACCTAGTATTCAAGGGACACAGCCACAATAACAGCACGAAGTTTTCATGCAATACACACAATGAACTACCATATACAGGATATAAACGTACAAAAGAAAAACTGACAACAGATGTCAAAGACATTGAACGATCAGTAGAAAACACCACTGGAAAACTGAGACCATGCTTCTGTTTCACCAACATAATAAATACTAAAAAAGCTTAGACCATGCTTCTGTTTCACCAACATAATAAATACTTAAAAAGTTTAAACCATGCCTCTGTTTCACCAACATAATAAATATTTGAAAAGCTTAAATCTAAGAAATACAGCTAGATGTATCTCGTTAAAATTTCACATAATTATATCTCGGTAACTAATTTACGGACAATCATTGCCATGAAGTCACTATGGTTAACGGTATGCAGATAAAGCCGCCCAACGTATTGTCCTTTTCGAATAAAGTCGTAGGATTGATTGATTGATTGAATATTTAGCGTCATTTTTATGCCACCGAGGGCTAACAGACGATCAGTTAACCTAACCACTGTTTCCTGGGATTAAGTCGTAGAAAATGAAGTATTGGCCATTAATATGTGGTATACTAGTAACATAATAGTCGGGTTTGGCTGGCTCAGTCAGTTATGCGTCTGACTGTTAATCCAGTGGTTTCCAGTTCGAATTTCAGCACAAAAAACAATCTCTGAGGTTATTTGTTCTATCTCATGTTTGCCCCGCCGTTTAATGTGTTTGGAGGTTGTCAGTGACGTGAAGAGAAGTTTGTCTAGTACTAGTTAAACGCCTAGCGGATCCCATTAACGATGTTTGGGTGGGATGACCGCGCAAAACCCCATCAAACAAACAAATAAAAACTCCCGTTAAGACATTTATATTTGTTTTCAGCCTTCATCAGATAAAAAGTGTAAACAATAACAACGTCAAGTAGTTTTATTTAATTCGATATAATACAGGTGATAAACGCACATCGCTTGATAATTTTCCTATTTAATAAAGTTAGAATTTATATTAAATTCAGAACAAGCTTAAACTCTTTGTGTTTATGATACTACCAATAATACAAATCAAATAAATACACAATTCTAAAAGTTTAATATCGGGGGTGAATATTTGTTCAAAATAATGTTTTAAGATACTATTAAAAAGCAGTTATCAATTTTTTAATGGCATTTAAAGCAAACAGTTAAATATTTTAAAAAGAAACACCAAAATGGTTCAAGAGTAAACGTTAGTCAAATACAACATGTTGATTTATACATATCTTAAATATCAGAAATAAATAGTAAAACTTGTTTCGATATGTAAACAAATACTTTGTGATAGAACAGTTTGCATTTCTTAACCTTTTTTTTTTTTTTTTTTAAAAAAGTATTTACAAATTTACAAAGTCTATAATTAATAATAAAATGATCACTCTCTCTCTCTCTCTCTCTCTCTCTCTCTCTCTCTCTCTCGTCCAATGTAGTTAAAAAAATAATCTCTTTTTCTTTAAATTAAAGTCTACATGAGACAGTATTCTAAGCATTGCCACACTAGGTTATCATACTGCAACATATGATAAAATAGCCCACCCAGTCACAATATACTGACACTGGACAGACCACACCTAGAACTATCCTCGAAATGTGCCATGCGAGGAAGCTAATAGTATAAATTTTCACGTATTTGGTATGGTTCGGCCGGGAATTCAGAACAATGAAGTAACATATTCGGTTTTATTGAGTCTTTTCTAGAGGGATAATGAAACAAACAACATCCGTCACAAATCAGAAAACAAAATAAGGAAAACTTAGTCTAATTACTTACCTTGATTTAAGGGGAAATAGACGCAGTAGTAGTAGTTGTAAAGATCGTTACTGTACTTGTAAATATATGGAATCTGTCCGGTTATATTTACATTTAATGCCGAATAGTTGGTACGCATCATATAATATTCTTTTATAGAATACATACCTAAACAAATACAAATGCAACCAATTTAGATGTGTTGCTTAAATGCATTATTTTTTTTATGGTTATTGTTATCATTATTACTATTTGGTGGTTTCTGAATTTCATTTTGATATTTTTTTATAAAAATAAACAACTATAATTGACAAAAAATAATCAGGATTTACTCCTTTGTTTTGTCCATATTTTTTCCTATTTTACAAATTCTGTCGTTTTTAACAAACCATTTTCAAATTCTTATACCAATGAATGTCTGTTCTCAATAGGACTTTAATCGAAAGCGGTGAAATAGAATTTGAAATATGTCAAAAATTCGTGTCGATGAATTCAAATAAATACAGACCAATTTTGATTTGAAAAAAAAAATGATATTAGATTACAATACGGATTTCAGATTGAAATCAT
Source organism: Panopea generosa (assembly GCA_029582155.1). Lineage (NCBI taxonomy): Eukaryota > Metazoa > Mollusca > Bivalvia > Adapedonta > Hiatellidae > Panopea > Panopea generosa. The sequence continues at coordinate 25,203,242 of CM055898.1, forward strand.
TCAATATTAATTAAACAGACATTTGTTATAATTTACGTTTAGTTTTTACATGACATTTCAGCCCTAAGACGTTAAAAGAACAGCCGGGTCCAGTATTATAGTAATTGGAAAGCTGAGTTCCGGTTTATATTTTTCAACAAATGGATAGAAATAATTATGGTATTAGTTTTAATTGAAGTCACCAACAATTATTATTCAATAAGTATATTCAAGCAATCTATTGGTCAGTATCTTACATATTCAATATTTTACAAGTATGTGACCACATCTACTAATTAACCTTCCGTTTTAAAGTTCAGTATATGGGCATCACCTCACGTGACATTTTGGTATCAGACTTGTAAAGACATTATTTATAACTTTTTTTGATATTAAACGTATTACTTTAAATAAACTTATTTATGGTAAACTGCAACTCTATTGTGACAATACGTTAAAATATTTGAAGCAGTTCAGAAATACATTGTATCTACTTATCGTTTCGCTTTAAAACCTGTAACGTCTGAATAACTAACAAGACTTAGTCTGTTTTAATTTACAGAATTGATGTTTACCTGTCCTTCAGTTGTGTCCATGCCGTTCAGAACATGTCCAATATGAACATGAGTTATTATTAAATGGGTATGCTACTACACATATTCATATACTACATAAATAATTTGATTTAGTTTTCTTTTTTCAAATATTCGCTTCATTTTTCTAATCTTTTTAAACATACAAACCAATATGACTTACATTATTTTAAAGAGAATATAATCATCAGGATTTTTCAAAATTTCCCCAAATATATCATGCCAATATATACTCACTGACCCCATATTGCTGAAAGAATACATATTCAAACATACTAAAATAAAATATTAAAAACAAGTTTCCTAACATGGGCTACGCGCCTAACTTAGCCTAAAATATATTTCCCGGTTAATATTGCAACATATTTTGTGATGTATTAAAAAGTTGTTTCTTTATATGATTTTGATCCGTTATACAGGGTTACAATTAGTAAAAATAGTTTCATCCTAGAAAGAGTCCGAATGACGATACGAATGTCGTCAAGCAGTATTTAAGTGCTGTCTATTTTTAGAATATGGATTTCGTTTCAAGTTTACCACTCTCATTTAAATATCGATTTTGTCACGTTTTTGAGGATTTTACATACCATAAACTATTCGGATTTCATTTATTAATGATAATGAGATGATTTGATCCATTTTGATAATTATTTAAGTCTTTAAGACATTTATAGCGTTTTATCCTGATATACCCCCTATGTAGCATGTACATCTTAAACAAATTGATATTCATAGAGTTTATAACAAAATCAAAATTGTTAACGATCTGCCAAATATGTTAATGTTAAAATTTAATACATGTCATGGATAATAACTTTATTAGATTTTAACTTCCGTTTTAATCCTTACGATTGCTTTAATGCCAAAATGGTCTTTTAAGATAGGTTGTTGCTGAATACAGGTTAAAGTTGTGATGAAAGCATATGAATAGGAAATAACAAGAGAAACTCCGTAAGACAAGTGGCTGCTTAATAGAGGTGACTGCTCACTCAGGTTTGACTGTACTTTAAACCAACATCAGCAATTATTTCTATGAACATTTTTAATGTGTTTTGTCACAATCCGCATAGTATTAACACCATCATTAAGCAAAAAAATTACCTGTAATGCAATCTATTTTTAGAAAATTGGCCATGTTTGTATATAAAAAACGTTGTTTCAAAACCCTATAATTTGCATTTCATTCTCACCTTCTACCTCCTGGCAACCCCATTGATTCTTTAAATACAAGATAAAGCTGTTTGTGACAGGAAGACTGATTGGTATTTTATAATGTCCATCATTTCTGCAGCAGAACTTGTACTCAAAGAATCGGTCATGGTGACCGTCTGGTACAACTCCTGTGGAACCATTTCTCAACTGAACATTACCGTATGTCTCTATGGTACCATTCTCAAAACCTGTAAAATATCAATACATCATATATGTCCTGTCATAAGCGTTAATACATTTACTATAAAAGTGTTGTTTTTTTAATAATGATAACCTACATATCACACAAAGCTTGACGTAAAATATTAACAATAACTAAATATTCCTTTATTTACAAGCAAATATAAACTATTTAAGCATATCATTATGAAATTAAAAAATATTTTCATATTTGTAAAACCCATTAATTGAATAAAGTTGATTCAAAGTTCAAAGATTGTAAAGTGAAATACTGTAAACCACTAGGTAATAGCGAGAACTTAATTCCCGCTATTATTCGCAAGTCTTAACTCTTGCGAATTTAAAGATTTCGCTAAAATTACAATTATGTTCAATATCCGAATGTTTACAATATCCGAATAAAAAATGAATTCCGGCAGTTCCACTTTTCGAACGTCGCAAACTTTTCATGAATAAAAAAAATAGGTAAAATCAGAGCAAAATCGCAAAATTAAGTTCACACGAATTTAAAGTGTTTTATTGTATATCAATATAACGAAATATGCGAGATAATAAACAAAAACAATATAAAAAAAACATTTGCATTTTCCTGTGTCACTGTAACATACTGTGTCTCAATATTATCATTAAACCAGTAAAACCTATATGTGTATGGCATTAAGAAATAGTTAAATAATGCATTGTTACAGATAAAAAATATTTCTTCAAGTTAATTCCGTTATCATTACATCATTGCATAGTCTTGCATTAAGCATCAGTGTTTTATATACCAATTTCATAAAAAACTGTTTTGATTTCACTCTTCTAATCCTTAACAACTATTATGTCTAGTGGTTGAAGTGTCGTAAACAATTGTCTGCAGATACCCAACCCCAACACCCTCCGCCCTGTTATCAGAAAGTCATACTTTGCCATCGGGGTACACTCTGTCATATCTTAGTATACAGTCTTCTCTTGGTGACCAAGTGAAAACCCGCCTTGAAATCAGAAAGTCATACTTTACCATCGTGGCACATTTCGCTTATTTAAGCACACAGTATTCCTCGTTTGATCATGTGAAACACTGCATCGAAATCAGAAAGTCATACTTTACCTTTGTGGCACATTTCGCCATATTTTAGTATAAAGTATTCTCCTGGTGACCAAGTGATACACCACCTTGAAATCAGAAAGTCAAACTTTACCATCTGGTCACCCCGCCATATCTTAGTATACTGTATTCTCCTGGTGACCAAGTGATACACCACCGAGAAATTAGAAAGTCATGTTTTACCATCGTGGCACATTTCGCCATATTTCAGTATATTGTATTCTCCTGGTGACCAAGTGATACACCACCTTGAAATCAGAAAGTCATACTTTACTATCGTGGCACATTTCGCCATGTTTTAGTATACAGTATTCTCCTGGTGGCCTAGTGATACACCAACTTGAAATCAGAAAGTCATACTTTACCACCGTGGCACATTTCGCCATGTTTTAGTATACAGTATTCTCCTGGTGGCCTGGTGATACACCACCTTGAAATCAGAAAGTCATACTTTACCATCGTGGCACATTTCGCCATGTTTTAGTATACAGTATTCTCCTGGTGGCCTAGTGATACACCACCTTGAAATCAGAAAGTCATACTTTACCATCGTGGCACATTTCGCCATGTTTTAGTATACAGTATTCTCCTTGTGGCCTAGTGATACACCACCTTGAAATCAGAAAGTCATACATTACCATCGTGGCACATTTCGCCATGTTTTAGTATACAGTATTCTCCTGGTGGCCTAGTGATACACCACCTTGAAATCAGAAAGTCATACTTTACCATTGTGGCACATTTCGCCATGTTTTAGTATACAATATTCTCCTGGTGGCCAAGTGATAAACACCCTTGAAATCAGAAAGTCATACTTTACCATTGTGGCACATTTCGCCATGTTTTAGTATACTGTATTCTCCTGGTGGCCTAGTGATACACCAACTTGAAATCAGAAAGTCATACTTTACCATCGTGGCACATTCCGCCATATTTTAGTATACTGTATTCTCCTGAAGACCAAGTGATACACCACCTTGAAATCAGAAAGTCGTATTTTACCATCTGGTCACTCCGCCATATTTTAGTATACTGTATTCTTCTGGTGACCAAGTGGTACACCACCATTAAATTAGAAAGTCATACTTCACCATCGTGGCACATTTTGCCATATTTAAGAATACTGTATTCTCCAAGTAAACAAGTGTTACACCACCATGAAATAATAAAATCATACTTTACCATAACGGCACATTTCGCCATATTTTAGTATAGAGTATTCTCCTGGTGACCAAGTGATACACCACCTTGAAATCAGAAAGTCATACTTTACCATCGAGTCACATTTTGCCATATTTTAGTAAACAGTATCACCCTGGTGACCAAGTGATACACCGCCACCTTGAAATCAGAAAGTCATACTTCATTATCGTGGCACATTTTGCCATATTTAAGAATACTGTATTCTCCTGGTAGCCAAGTGATACACCACCATGAAATCAGAAAGTCATACTTTACCACCGTGACACACTCCGCAATATTTTAGTATACTGTATTCTCCTGGTGACCAAGTGATACACCACCTTAAAATCAGAAAGTCATATTTAACCATCTGGTCACTCCGCCATATTTTAATATACTGTATTCTTCTGGTGACAAAGTGTTACACCACCATGAAATCAGAAAGTCATACTTTACCATAATGGCACATTTCGCCATATTTTAGTATAGAGTATTCTCCTTGTGACCAAGTGATACACCACCTTGAAATCAGAAAGTCATACTTTACCATCGAGTCACATTTTGCCATATTTTAGTAAACAGTAACACCCTGGTGACCAAGTGATACACCACCACCTTGAAATCAGAAAGTCATACTTTACCACCGTGGTACATTTCGCCACATTTTAGTATAGAGTATTCTCCTTGTGACCAAGTGATACACCACCTTGAAATCAGAAAGTCATATTTCACCATCGAGGCACATTTCGCCATGTGTTAGTATATTGTATTTTCCTTGTAAACAAGTGATACACCACCTTGAAATCAGAAAGTCATACTTTACCATCGTGACACACTCCGCAATATTTTAGTATACTGTATTCTCCTGGTGACCAAGTGATACACCACCTTGAAATCAGAAAGTCATACTTTACCATCGTGGCACACTCCGCCATATTTTAGTATACTGTATTATCCTGGTGACCAAGTGATACGTCACCTTGAAATCAGAAAGTCATACTTTACCATCGTGGCATATTTCACCATATTTTAGTATAGAGTATTCTCCTGGTGACCAAGTGATACACCACCTTGAAATCAGAAAGTCATACTTTACCATAATGGCACATTTCGCAATATTTTAGTATAGAGTATTTTCCTGGTGACCAAGTGATACACCACCTTGAAATCAGAATTTCATACTTTACCATTGGGTCATATTTCGCTTTGTTTTAGTATACAGTATTCTCCTGGTGACCAAGTGATACACCGACTTGCAATCAGAAAGTCATACTTTACCACCGTGGTACATCCTGCCATATTTAAGTATACAGTATTCTCCTGAAGACCAAGTGATACACCATCGTGAAATTAGAAAGTCATACTTTACCATCGTGGCACATTTTGCCATATTTCAGTATATCGTATTCTCCTGGTGACCTAGTGATACACCACCTTGAAATCAGAAAGTCATACTTTACCATCGTGGCATATTTCGCCATATTTTTGTATAGAGTATTCTCCTTGTGACCAAGTGATACGCCACCTTGAAATCAGAAAGTCATACTTTACCATCATGGCACATTTCGCCATATTTTAATATAGAGTATTTTCCTGGTGACCAAGTGATACACCACCTTGAAATCAGAATTTCATACTTTACCATCGGGTCACATTTCGCTTTGTTTTAGTATACAATATTCTCCTGGTGACCAAGTGATACACCACTTTGAAATTAGAAAGTCATACTTCACCATCGTTGCACACTTCGTCATATTTTAGGAAACTGTATTCTCCTGGTGACCAAATGAAACATCACCTCCTTGAAATCAGAAAGTCATACTTTACCATCGTGGCACACTCCGCCATATTTTAGTATACAGTATTATCCTGGTGACCAAGTGATACACCACCTTGAAATCAGAAAGTCATACTTTACCATCATGGCACATTTCGCCATATTTAAGTATAGAGTATTTTCTTGGTGACCAAGTGATACACCACCTTGAAATCAGAATTTCATACTTAACCATCGGGTCACATTTCGCTTTGTTTTAGTATACAGTATTCTCCTGGTGACCAAGGGATACACAACCTTGCAATAAGAAAGTCATACTTTACCACCGTTGTACATTCAGCCATATCTTTGTCTACAGCATTATCCTGGTGACCAAATGATATACTGCCTTGTTATCAGAATGTTATACTTCACCATCTGGCACACTCCGTCATGTCTTAGTATACAATATTCCCCTGTTGAGCAAGTGATATCCCGTCTTGTTATCAAAAAGGCATACTTAACCACCGTGGCACACTCCGCCATATCTTAGTATACAATATTCCCCTGGTGATTAAGTGAAACCCATCCTTGTTATCAGAAATTAATATTTTACCATCGGGACACACTCCGCCATATCTTAGTATACAGTATTCTCCTGGTGACCATGGACCAGAACCAGCGCTTGTCGTTTTTGTGCACGTATCATGGGACACTTCACGTCCATCTATGTACCTATTTAATTATGCAACTGTTATTCCATTGCAATGTTTAATGGTTATATAATTTATTACATATTACCACAACAAAACATCACGGACGTATTGTTTCAGTTTTCAAAATGCACAGAGCGATAACTTTTAATTGATAATTAAGCTATTAACTATTTAGATGTACATTCCTTTTTCTATCAGGCAAAGGAAAAGGCAGCATAGTTTTCCGAGAACTCTTGTTTGTTGTGTGGTAACCACATGATATATAACTCAATTTTTTCTGTCACTTTTGGGATTCCAATAATTAAAAAATATAATATCTAGCAGTTATTAGACCATTAACCGTTTTTTTATTATTATAGTACCAAAATGGTCAACATTTGTTGCAAACCTATTATTTTATATGTATTTATAGATTGATTTTCATTGACCAATTTAACTAAAACTCATATTTTAAACGTTTTAGAGGGTGTGCAATAATTAACGAATGAGTCAGACGTGCAAACGGACGATGTACACTATTAAAGAAATAGCAATTGTCGCTGTTTTTTTTCTGTTTATTTAGTGTGACTTTAACATTTGGTTAAACAGATACACATATACAAATAAGGGAAAATGTTTCAATTGTTGTTGCCAGTAATGGGAACATCGCTCGTCGTACGAAGGCGGAAATGGCCGAACGATATTACGATAGTGTTGCGAGAAATAATTTTCCACGAGTCGTGATTACAATTTATCTTTGCTACTTTGCTTCAGCAATTCATTCTATTTACCCTGGGGAGTTATATTGTCCGCCTTTCCACACCCACGCCGAGGCCCAGTGCACCATATTTCCCACGGTATATCCGGCTGAGCAATTTTTATTTTTCACTTTAAGCGTAGAATGTGTACCAGTTGGCATCATGGTTGGGTAACCTTAAATGAAACGAAATAAAGAATGTTTCTTCTGTGGAACTTCAGCTGCAGCTGTGATCAATATACTAGTATAGGAGTATACTAAATAAACTGTGTTTGAAGTATCTAAAGTTCGCATGTCAATAAATTACCTACCTTTACATAGATATTAAAACATGTTTTGAATTCGCATACAAATTCAACTCATTTTTATTGATATTTTTTGTTGTTGACTGAAATTCAATTTTATTTAATGACATTCATAATGGACATGACTAGCTAGGTACCCACTAGCGATTGAATATCCCGTATGTGACACTTACAAATATATATACATGTACTACCATTTCAATTCCCGAACTGTGACACTAATCTATGGATATACAAATAAAACTATACTCCAATATTTCATAAGGACCATGTCATTTATTTCCCATAGATGTTACTTTAATGGTATTTGTATAATTTTAAAACTTTTTAAAACTTCATGCCATATGCATGAAATTACAAATATGGGAAATATATTTAAAATCAGTATTAACTTATAATATGTTATTGACTTAACATTAAAAATAAACGCATATTTAAAACAATTTAATTTTTTGCCCCAAAATTTATATTTTTCAAAATATTGTATTTTTGTTTAAGCGTTCTTATTGATCAATTTAAGATTTCGCGGTGTTCATTCAACTTTGAATCTTATTATAATAAAATGTATTAACAACACTCTGTTGAACAGGACCATTCAAAGATGATATTTCACCTATATCATAAGCCAGGGTCGGAGGCTGGGTTGGGCTGGGGGCGGGTCGTAACAGGAGTTGGGCGAGCTGTACAGTGATAATCAGTGGCAAACCCCAACCACAAGAGTTCGCTAAATATGACCAAACCAACAAGTGATGCATTCTTTAGGCATATTTGTTCGTACAATTAGTGATACATACTTGAGGCGTACCTGGTCGTACAATTAGTGATACATACTTGAAGCGTATCAGGTCGTACAATTAGTGATACATACTTTGGGCGTGTCTGGTCGTACAATTAGTGATATATAATTGGGGACGTATCAGGTTGTACAATTAGTGATACATACTTGGGGCGTATCTGGTTGTACAATTAGTGATACATACTTGGGGCGTACCTGGTCGTACAATTAGTGATACATACTTGGGGGCATATCTGCTCTTACAATTAATGATGCTTACTATGGGCATGTCTGGTCGTACAGTTGGTGATACTTACTTGGGGCGTATTTAGTCGTACAATTAGTTGCAGAATCCAAACCATTCGGACATCTGCAGGAACATTTCCCATCAATAACACTCACATATCCGCCCATCTCACACACAGGCTTCGTGTCACATGATGGAAACTCGGCTGTCAAGTAAAAGACACCAGGACGTAGTATAAGTTAATTTCATGTTGCATGAAATATTTCATGGTAATGGAAAATAATCGTGTGAAACATATTAATTTAAACCATGTTTTTTTTTTAAAGTACGCTGTAGTTATCAACCAAATTGAATCAAAGAATGGATGTGTAGGTTGATTGGTACGTTAAGCACCCTGGCGTCCCTGTTGATGTAATATCTATATTATATATGATACAGTGTTTGGCTTATTTTTTTTTAACTACAGTATCATAGTGGAGCGCGTGGTACAGCGGTAGAGCATCGAACCCATGATCGGAAGGTTTTGCGTTCCATCCTCCGTCACAGTTCGGTTATGTGTGGTGCCATTGAGCAAAATATTTTGCCATATATACTTAGTACTGGTTCTACCCAGGAAAACTTCGAGCCTGATTTGCCTAATGTGTAAGAACTTGTTGCACAATTGATGTAAAATAAATATACTATGACGCGAATTTTGACAATTTCACATATTTCTATCTCTTTCTATAAAATATCATAACCATTTTTGGTATCAAAATGATTGTCTTTCTGTGCATGATGTAAATTTTAATCTTTATCGTTAAGCAAAAGTGAACGTATTACCATTATTTGTTAAATCTTCAATTTGCATTTTGTTAAAAATTCAAATATGACGACTATTTCAATAAACTAAAAATGTTCACAGCAGGAATTTAGATTTTATTCGGTAGTAAGATTTAATCACCCTTAATTTTCACTTCCCCTTTGACATATGTTCTTACACCTTGATGAGAAGGAAGTATTAGATGTCATTTCATTCATACAAAGTTAAACAAATAGAGACGGCAAGACTGTGGGAGACATCATAAAATAAGGATATATAGCTTTGGGCAAAAAATAGGCAAAAACTTTGTGATATAACTGCGTGCTTCAGAAATTATTTAATAACTTAACTTCATAAACATAACTTTATGACTAGTGTGTTATTTCAGAAATAAAATAAAACAACTTTGTGATATAACATTAGTGAAAACTTTGTGATTCAGAAATATAACTTTTAAAGGCAACTAATCGCACACCAATTAATTTTGTACTGTTCTACATATAGAGACATGCACTTCTGGAATACTGGATACATTACCAATGGCTCTTAAAGTGCCTTATTCCCATAGATTGATCTCTGTTGGTCAAAATATGCAGAAAAAACATGGGGTTGACCAGGTTGCTTTTTCACATTTTTTATGGTTTGATGGCACCCCTTTAGTTTTGATAATTCTGCCCATTTGTTGCAGTGTATCACTAGGCATCTTTAAACTGTTATAGCATCATCAAACAGTTCCCAATGTAACCCAAACTTTGCAGATAGCATGTTATTGTTCCAATGTTCCCATATGCACAAAGAAATATGACATTTATGCATTTGTAACAAAAAAAATGCCCAACCGCTTTACACAGCTCTAACTTCTTTGGCGTAATAATTCCCCAGTGAGACCTTAAGGACTTTGTGAACTTAGTGAATAGTCATAAGATCTTAAAATTTATAATTTATCTTCACTAAGTTACCATCTGATACCTGATATTACTCTGTGTGAATTTTAAACTTTCTTTGTGAATAATCTATAACACTGTACATACTGTTGTAAATATTATAGTTGATAGTTCAAATATCTTATTAAAAAGCGTTAACTTTCATCCGGCATTGTGTTCATATCTACGACAACCACACATCATGGATTGCTACTGTCCAAAAATTACAAGGGGTGCGTGTTACCCTAACAATAAATACGTTTAATTTAACAATACCAAACAAATATTATACCTTGCATCATGTCCATATATGGCAGATTATGTAACAACATGGGTATTTTAGGCAAATGCATTATCACGATATTGCGTTGTTTAGTTAGAGTTGATCAACATAGTAATGTTTAATCACAAGATAATGTAAATTTCTGATTGAAACATTGATAGAAAACAACGTTGCAATGAAATATCTTCATCAAAGTAGCTTTTGTTTATATTTTAGTTTTCACGTGACGTTCTCCTCAAATTAACATAAAATTGCGTGCGTTTATTTAAATGTTGGCAACATGGCTGTTACACCAATTACATAAGATTGTGGGATAGCTGTGTATATTTCACGTTTTAATATCCGAATGATAACATATCATTTAATTTTTATTTAAAATGGTTTGAAAATACAATGCAAGTATTGACAGTACAATTCTGACCCGAAATTGCGTCCCGTTAACATTAAACTTATCTAAAATGTTTTTTATTACCTAAAGGAATCCCAAATTTTTTATTTCAATCTTTAAATACGATACGCATGTAGATCTACTATGCTAATTTCCAGTGACTTGAAATACTGTGTAAATCTGTATCAATGTATTGTTTTAAACATTTTCTAATTGTATTGTTTAAACATTTTCTAATTGTTTTTTTTATAATCATCATGTATATATCCATTTAGTGGCTGCGTAGAACAAGTTTAATGTATTTAATTTATAGTAACCATAGCAATTATGATATTCCTGCAGTGTCTTGAACATATAAAACGTATTGCCGCTCCCTATTAGGTAGGTGAGGTCAGGGTCATTGGGTACCTGTGTTTTCGCATAGTTTTTATGAAAGTCCTGAAATAAATTATTTCTTCTCAATATTGATATAAATAACAAAACAAAATTAAAACAATTGCGATTTATTCAATGGTACGGCTACTAAAATGATAAAATAATGTTTTACGCAAGCAATATTACATAAAATGATTTGGACAAAAATCAACATAAACAAGTTACAACAATATGAAGAAAGTGTTTTAAGAAGTTTTACTTATCTAAATTCGCAAACATGTAAAATCAGCGAAGTGGTCAGTAAAATTTCCACGAAATTAATAATGAATATTATATTGAATCAGCTAAGTGGCAAGTATAACTTCCACGTAATTAGCAAAGAATATATTAAATCAGCTAAGTGGTCAGTATATCTTCCATATAACTTCCAAGTTATTAGTAATGAATATTATATTAAATCAGCTAATTGGTTAGTATAACTTCCACGTTATTAGTTACTATAATGAATATTATATTAAATCAGCTAAGTGGTTAGTATAACTTCCACGTTATTAGTTACTATAATGAATATTATATTAAATCAGCTAAGTGGTCAGTATAACTTCCACGTAATTAGTAATGAATATTATATTAAATCAGCTAAGTGGTTAGTATAACTTCCACGTAATTAGTTACTATAATGAATATTATATTAAATCAGCTAAGTGGTCAGTATAACTTCCACGTAATTAGTTATGGATTATATTGAATCAGCTAAGTGGTCAGTATATCTTCAACATAACTTCCACGTTAATCAACTAAGTGCTGAGTATAACTTCCACATAACTAGTATTGAATAAATCAGCTAAATGGTTAGTATAACTTCCACGTAATTAGTTACTATAATGAATATTATATTAAATCAGCTAAGTGCTCAGTATAACTTCCACGTAATAAGTAATGAATATTATATTAAATCAGCTAAATCAAGAGCATAACTTCCAAGTAATTAGTATTAAATATTTTATTAAATCAGCGATATTCTAATGTTATTTCAAATAAAGTAAACAAAAGAACCAGTCTTTACGCCTTTCTCATAGTTCAGATCGACGGGCTGATATCGCGAAGTCGATAGATCGATATTTATGTAATTTTGTATTATGTCTACTTACCCAAAGTCCGTAATGCATAGTAGAACTCATGTCGTAAGGCTGGCCGTCATTCCATATAGATTTCAGACTACTTCGGTAATATTCCGGTCTGATTTCTTTAAGAATGGTAAGAACAGTTTTTTTTCATTAAATATGCGACGTTTCAACAATGTTACTTGTGTTTTTTAATATAATTTTATGCATACATTATTTTTAACCTTTCGACAAATGTATGTTTTCTATGCTGTTGTCTACCGTTCTGGCGTCTACAACAACAACAACCATACGAATATATCCAATTATTCTCGACTAAATGTACAAGGATTTAATAACCAATCAAAACAGCGCTCGCTCATTCCCGACTTAGTTCAAAATTTGAAACAAAGACGAAAATGACCGAACGTTATTAAGATTGACAAATAACTCATTTACTGATTCCCAGTAACGCATTCGCACTTTTTCTGGATGTATACAACTGTCTTTAGACACAGGTTAAAATAGTAACGGGTATTATATTACGGTAGTTAAGAATTCTTATAATATATAAAATTCTTAAACTGAGGTCAGACATTGATTGTATAAATCAAAGGTCAACCATGTCACTTAATGACGTGATATATGACAGGCTAATAGAGATAAGATAAATGGATTTGTTATGATAAAGTATAGCCTTAGGTTTATCATGATGTAGAGATGACATGAACGTTTGTGATAAGATATGGGCAGGTTTAATGGACGAAGTAATTAAGAAACTGACCAATAACCAGGTAGAAAATAATTAACAAATCAGTGAAAATATTTTATGGCCTCTTTGGTAAGATGTGGGATAGTCAGCTGGAAAGTAACCCCCGTTAGGTTAATATGTCAGTTAATGTGTGTTGGTTTTAGACGAAACATTAATGAGTTTAAAATGTTTGCTTTGTCACTTTGAACTGATATGAGGTATATATAAACGATGTGAATAAAATGACTTTAGATAAAACCACCCTGTTTGAGTGTCAGTTAGGCCGCACAGGTGTGCTGCAGAAAAATCGCACTGATTTCAAGGTGACTACTTTTGTCTTAGACTCCATACAGTTAGTTCATGTCGCGAACACTCATTTATAGGCGCTAAACTCTTATTCAGAGGTATATTTGGTAAAACAAATCTCGGTTACTGGGATTATTTCGGTTTAAGGCATTTTAATAATGTAACTCTTCAACACTGGAAGGTAATTACGGTTTTGGTTTAGTCTGTAGAACGAACTAATCTCTCCTGATTGTATCCGTTAGATAGCAGCATATTTGAGCACGTTGATTAGTCAGTTGGTCAGTTGCTTCAAGGAATTTTTGAAATACGACACATTTTAGTAAACGTTCATTTTCTATAGAGTGTGGGCCTGGCATAAAATTCAACGCTTTTGTCATTTGGTAGATAGACCTAATAAGACAGATATCAGGTTCTAGGATAGACTAGTTAGGATTTTAAGGTGAATAACGAAAGGCAAAAGACTAATGACGAATGACGAACTGATGCCAATCTGTCTCACTGGGTCAGTATTGTTAATGTTTAAGTCATATAAAGTTTTAACATTGAAACTCACACTCAAGCTTTTAAAATTAAATTTAAAAATCTTGATCAAAATATTCCTAAAGCACAGTCTCAATATACATTTTCACTATAATATCGCCAAAACAGATTTCTTTTTAAAGAACAATTGTCGATTTTCCATTTAAGAGTCCTAGGTTTAGACTATACAGTTGGAGAACACAAGTGCTATGCGTTTTTATTCTATTATTGTTGAGTGTCCTGTTTCAAACATTGTACTTAACTGTTTTTGTTTTCGGTTATACATGTTCCATTGTTGATCCCTCTGTGTGTGTGTGTTTGTGTGTGTGTTTGTGTGTGTGTTTGTTTTGTTGTTTGTGTTGCTTTTTGATATGTATTATTTTATCAATCATTTCTGGGATATTCAAGTTGAGCTATCGTTCTGGAATATATATTTGAGATTGTAGTGTATCACCGTTTTCTGGAATCTCTTTTTGAGATTGTAGTGTATCACCGTTTATTTGGATCTCTGTTTCAAATTGTAGTGTGTCACCATTTTCTAGAATCTCTGTTTGATATTGTAGTGTATCACTGTTTTCTGAGACCTCTATTTGAAATATTTGAGAATGTAGTGTATCACTGGTTTCTATCACTTCTGTTTGAGATTGTAGTGTATCACTGTTTTCATGAATCTCTGTTTGAGATTGTAGTGTATCATTGTTTTCTGAGACCTCTGTTAGAGAATGTAGTGTAATACTGGTTTCTGGGACCTCTGATTGAGATTGTAATGTATCATCGTTTTCAGGAATCTCTGCTTGAGATTGTAGTGTATCACTGTTTTCTGAGATCTCTATTTGAAATATTTATGTATCATTTCTGTATGTGGTGTCTGTTTGAGATATGTCTGTAGCATTGCCTTCTGAGATGGTCGATTTGAGTTTTTTCTATATCAGTTTTCTATGATGTCTGTTTGATATATTGAACGGTGGTAAATAATCAGCTTATAGAATATTTAATTTCTAATGTTATCGACCATATAAACAAATGATATTTAATAATGTACTTACTGTCTTTCTGATTTTGGTACTTCATGGTGAGCCAAGGAAAGGAAAATGGTGACTTCTGCTCGTGCATCAACCCTAGAGCATGTCCTATTTCGTGTATAGCCACACCCTGTTAAAAGGTAAAAGTATACATCATATAGTAAAAGCATTAATTAGAACTATGATTGAGGAAGAGTAGAAAAAATAATTGTTTCCGTAAGTAAATGGATTATGTTAGTTTTTCTTAGGAGTAAAGTAAATAATAGTAAAAAAAAATATGCAGGGTACGACAAGCTTACGCGGTAATGCATCTGAAGGTCAATCCAATAATAATAACAATAATAATAATAACAATAATAATAAAATAATTAATATATTCTGATATTTGGCTATACGTATCACTACACAGTTACGTCCCTTTTTCCCATGGCAGCACGACTCTCACGCTTAAAAAAAGGTCTATGTACTTTGGTTATGAAATATTTTTAAAATGGTTCATAGTGGTTGTAATTTTTGCTGCAGATGAGTAGAACAAAAGTTTGCATAGCATATACTGCAATAAGATATCACTGGTGTTAAAAAAAGACTTTTATAGGAATTCAACATATGCATGTATTTATGAGCATTTAAGGACTTCTTTCTTAAAAAAAGCTCAGGTTGTCACTGCACCCTCTTTAAAAAAAAACAACGTGGACAACCGACCAGTTATTGTGCATTTTTATGTGGGTATATATTCCTACTATGAAATATAAAAAATACTTAAAAAAAGATTCTATGTGGAATTCGTTTTTTACCATTGAAAATCAACATCTTATTTTATATAGAACAAAGAACAAAATTCAACTGTGTATTGAGACCTATTTAGCGATTCTGACATATGGTCATCTAAAACGTACATATTATTTACAACATTTTAAACATAAAATTAACATAACAATATATAAAAGTTCCTTGGTATACAAACCTTATGATTGCACACGTGATTAAAACTATTTGTAAACACGTTCTTTTATAAATATGGATAATAATTGTTACAATGTATTAAAAATCATTTACATTAAACAAATTAAAAATTATGTTTATCAATTCAATTTAAATGAGTAAAAAAGATAATTAAGATGTTTTGATCTGGTTCATTAATTTAAAAGTATTTATTTATTGCACAATCCTGAATCTTGAGTAGAAACACCGTCTTCCCTTCACTTAAGGAACTTACAACCGACAGTTTTTGATCTGAGCGGAACTCGAACCCACGACTTGAGCGGTGAAAGATAATTGATCATTAAAATTATTACTTCTCGCAAACATATCGTAGAATTATACAAGAATAATTATAATCATGGAGAAAGTGTTGTTGATGTTTTACTTAATTACAGTAGAAATGTCAATTGAACTATCAACACCAGGTTGTCTATACCATCAACCGCGTTTAAAGCTCTCCAGTGGCGAACCCACCTCCACGTATAAAATAGGTTGCCCGTTAGCTTGATTGCTTTCACCCCATCTTCGCATAAACAACAAATAGGTTTCCATTATCTTGATTAGATTCACCCCACATCCACATGCGAAATTGGATGTCACTTAGCTTGATTGCATTCACCATATCTCCACATATACAACAAATAAGTTGCCTCTCTTCCCTCTATTGTACTCATCCCACCTCCGCATGTAAAACTGACCGTCACTTAGCTTAATTGTACTCGCCCCACCTCCACATGCAAAATGGGCCGTCACTTAGCTTGGTTGTACTCATCCCACCTTTAGATGCTAAATTGGCCGTCACTTAGCTTGGTTGTACTCGCCCCACCTCCACATGCAAAATGGGCCGTCACTTAGCTTGATTGTACTCGCCCCACCTCCGCATGCAAAACTGACCGTCACTTAGCTTGGTTGTACTCGCCCCACCTCCACATGCAAAATGGGCCGTCACTTAGCTTGATTGTACTCGCCCCACCTCCACATGCAAAATGGGCCTCCACTTAGCTTGGTTGTACTCATTCCACCTTTAGATGCTAAATTGGCCGTCACTTAGCTTGGTTGTACTCATACCAACTCCACATGCAAAATGGGCCGCCACTTAGCTTGGTTGTACTCATCCCACCTTTAGATGCTAAATTGGCCGTCACTTAGCTTGGTTGTACTCATACCAACTCCACATGCAAAATGGGCCGCCACTTAGCATGATTGTACTCATACCAACTCCACATGCAAAATGGGCCGTCACTTAGCTTAAATGTACTCATCCCACCTCTAGATACAATATGGGCTGTCACTTGGCTTGATTGTACTCATCCAACCTCTAGATGCAAAATTGACCGTCACTTAGCTTGATTGTACTAATCCCACCTCCAGATGCAAATTTGGCCGTCACTTATCTTGATTGTACTCATCCCACCTCCACATGCAAAATTGATCGCCACTTAGCTTGATTGTACCAATCCCAACTCTAGATGCAAAATGAACTGTCACTTAGCTTGATTGTACTCATCCTACCTCTAGATGCAAGATTGGCTGTCACTTAGCTTGATAATATTCATCCCAGTTCTAGTTGCAAAAACGGCCGTCACTTAGTTTGATTGTACTCATCCCACCTCCACATGCAAAATTGGCCGTCACATAGCTTGATTGTACTCATCCCAGATCTACATGCAAAATGGGCCGTCACTTAGCTTGATTGTACTCATCCCAGATCTAGATGCAAAATGGGCCGTCACTTAGCTTGATTGTACTCATCCCAGATCTAGATGCAAAATGGGCCGTCACTTAGCTTGATTGTACTCATCCCAGATCTAGATGCAAAATGGGCCGTCACTTAGCTTGATTGTACTCATCCCAGATCTAGATGCAAAATGGGCCGTCACTTAGCTTGATTGTACTCATCCCACCTCCACAGGCGAAATGGGCCGTCACTTAGCTTGAGTGTACTCACCCCACCTCCACAGGCAAAATGGGCCGTCACTTAGCTTGGTTGTACTCACCCCACCTCCACATGCCCAAATACCCTGTCCATTTCCTCTCAGGTTGCCTACACTCGATCTACATCTAAAAACAAAATAAAGCCTGTTTGACAAATGTATAAGTTTAATCAAGCATGTGATCAAATATTCTTTACAATTAATATCAATACACACACAGAAATATAATCAAATATAAACATTCCGAGACACTAAATTTTGAACTAAAGTTTTGCACCTTTATAAATGCCGACAATTGAATTGTAATATAGACGTATGTCGATTAGCGGAACAGACACGGCAATGCCTTTTGTACACGTACAACTACTCCAGGTTTTTTTCCTGTTTATTTGTGACACCGTCTTCTTTGTGTGTGCTAAAATGACCATGCGTTATGTTACAGGTGAGAAGATTGAAACATTTTCACGACGAGTTGTAAATGTTTAGGTGATATGGAGTTCAGTTTACTGAATATTTGATAGTGCAAAGGTGCGTAGTGACACACTGCAACTTAAAATAGTTAAAATACCAAAATAAAAAAAACAACAAAAAAACTAAAAAAAAAACAAAAAAAAAACAATCTGGTCCACCCAAAGTTTTCCTACATATATGGAGCAACATATACTTATCGATAGAAACAAGACGCATGTTGAACCGGTGGGGTAGTTTATATTGATATGGGAATGTATATGTAGAACGCGGTTCAATTAATTGTTGTGAGAGACGTATATTACACAGCGCAAAACAAATGTTAATATGGAACTATTAAATTTAAAACATATGTTGATATAATAAATCAAAGAATTATATATAAATATATTATTTTCTTTTCTCTATCGTCAACATGTTGAAATGGCACGGCTACTTCAGTCGGTGTTACGTGAGATCAGATATGAGAGAGTTGGGGTTCGAATCCCTCTTTGGGCGATACATCAGTTCGATTGTTTTATTATTAAAACTGTTGTTCTTTTCTCCATTGCTTTATCAGTGTTAAATAATGTGGCGACATTGTCATATATTTGTTTCTGTAGGCTATTTGTTATGAAAAAGATATGTACTGCACAACGTCTTGAAATGTTAAATATTTTCAATTGACTTTTTTAAAAATATGTAGAATAGGTTGTCGATTTTTTTACAATTTTTTAAAAGCTCGTTTATTCATGCAGCATCTCGGGATATCTTTTTTTTTTAAATTTATTTTCAATTCAACCAAGAAAAACATGTTAATACACATAAACAATGCTTATACAAGTAGCTATGTTAATACTCTTTCAAATGAAGACGATGACGTGAAGATAAATCTGTTGAACATAATAAAAAAACATACCCATTTTTATCACTTTTATATTTCAGATAGTTTTCGTGGGGAAGTCCCAGGCCGGAGTTATTCCCGGTGTAATAAACGAATCGGAATCCAGTCCATTTTTCGTATAAGGTATGTACCTTTGATAAACCTTCTTTGTGGCGATCCGCTAGAAGAAATAATAATATATTAAACAAAAGCAGATAGCAATAAATAATACTTCTCTTAGCCATGCAAAAGTTAATGTGATTATTAAAACTCAATGAAATTTTATATTTTTGACGTCTTCATCTTCATAAACAGCTTAGAAGCGCTATTTGTAGATTGCATAAACCTTGTAGTTGTCCAAGAGTGACCTCTGTGTGTAAATAAATGGTCACAAGTATCACATAAAGAACAAGAGAACTGTGATACAAAGTATCACAGCGGGCAAAAAAACACTCTTTAAGAGATATAACGATTTGCACAGTTATTTACTTAATTATCCTCAATTTTCACACACACACACACACACACACACACACACACACACACACATATATATATATATATATATATTTGAGAAGACATATAAAACTATATGATATTGTTATAATTTAGCTAGATCGAGTTGAACAAAGCACGCATATATATAATACCTATGCATGATTTCTTCAACTCGACTATTCAAACCATAATTATCTGTTTTACAGTGTGTGTTTTCTTTCATTTTTTTTTTTTCATTTTTTCATAGTTTAACTGTTAGATCAACATCAATGCGTGTTGTTAAAAACATTATGAACAGGCTCCACCTAGTTATATGATCTTCTACAGATAGAGTTTCACTCCCATGCAGTAGTGGATTTATATTTAACGGATGTTATGCTCGTGATGTTTCAAACAATACAAATCTCTGATTGATATATCTAGGACATTTAAAAAAGTAATGTTCGGCATCTTCTATAACCTCTTCATACTATGATAATGTGCGACATAGGTTTTAAAATAATGATTATTGAGATAGAAAATACTTGTTTGTGTCACATTAAGGAAAAGACTATTACTTTTTATTAATTTTACTGCTTGTGGTGACCGATTAGTTCAGTCGGTAGTGCATCTGGCTATCATTTCATGGGTCGTGAACTCGAATCCCTGCCCGGCACATTAACCGAGATATTTGATATATGAATTTTGTCTCATTATCTTTCTGATTCAAGTAGGTGATGGGTGTGCTCGAGTGCTGGTTTACATTCAAGGATCCCAGGAAAAAAGTAATTAGGTTATCTGATCTTCTGTTAGCCGTCGGTGACATAAATGATGCTTACTATACTATCAATTAATCATACTCACATATCAGTTAATTACGGTAATCGTTTTATAATCACTCAGTTTAATACGAATACGGCGAACATGAATTTACCTACCCACGTTCAGAATCATAACATACATTTTCGATCAATAACACCGTGTACAAAATGAATTTGCTCTCAAATATAAAATACATGTGGTGTTATTTAATACATGACATTCTTGGGCATATACAATAGGCAATTTAAAGCCAATTTAAGTTACAATCCTAGGGGAAACTGGTAAGAAAATTACTTAGTAACAAATCGTCAAGCCGAAAATTGGCAAATTTCGCCACAACTTTTTCGTTAACATCGTATCTGAAAAGAACCCGTATGCGTGAATGTGATATGCATACGTACAACATTTTCTGATTTTAATTTTTTGTCTTAAACACAAGAAAAATACGGAAACATTTTGTCAATATTTCGTGTGACCGTACCATCACCGGAAATGCTACCAGACACTTATTGCATCACACTTATGTAATGGTTTGGGAAATAGGCGTGTAGGTGCTTAATACCATTAATAATATAATAAAACTTATTTATGGTATCCGGCTTCATTTGTGACAAACAAGAAAAGACAAGAAAGATTATTTGATCAGAAAACGCAAAGGAAAGTGCAACTTTCTCACATAAACTTTATGAATGGATTTGAATATGAAACTTTGATCTCCGCGGCAATGCACGGCTAAACACTTCTTGAGGTTAACGACTTAAATTTACTAATTATCAATTATTAATAATGGAACACTTATTTCTTTCTAATTTAGTATTATACTCCTAGCGATAACTGGTTTAATCTGGTGATGGTTAGAAAACAGTACATCTGGCTCCATAAAGGGATTAAATTGGCAAGTAACACAATCCAGACTTTTCCTGTATGCAGTGTACACAATATAATGCTTATGTATTGACGAATAACCTTTATTTACTTGGAGGTAATCAAATTAACAGTAATTGAATACTGGCCAAAACTTTATTTCGTCCTGCGCAATGTTTACATTGAACTCCGTAAATTTCCGGAACAAAGCCTCGGAAACGAGATCGGGAACGAGTTTTCACGATGTTATCCGATGATTGATCGGAAACCCGTAAGCTGTTCGTTGAAAAATGGCAAATGTAAATAAAAACAAGAAAACGTGGCTTCAGAAATCCGATGATGTTATGCAATTAGACACTTTAGACGCATGGGAATTGACGGTAATATGCCAATATAATCCCTTTAATGTACTTTTACTTTTCTTCTGTTTGTGATAACCAGCTTTTCTATAGGACGCCTCTATATAGCTGATATACATTTGATGCATACTGCATACTCCCTCCGCCTTATACATTATATTCTGCTTCATTTCTAGCACATGGATCCTATCCATTCCTACGATGAACGGGTGTTATCGTTCATGGAAATCGATCAGCACGCTACCCAGGTTAGTTGTTTTCTTTTAAAAATAAATAGGAATGCTTCCAACTATTCAATCACACATTTAACCTTTATATTATTGACGTGACTGTTAATTGAAAGTGGGAACACATCAATTTACATTAAAAAAAACAACAGAACGTAGTCTAGTTGTAAAACATTTACCTTGCATGCGGAAAGTATTCGTCTCGTATGTGGAAGGTCGTGAGTTTGATCCCTAGTCGGGACATACCAAAGACAATGGTACTCGAAACCTCCTTGCTTGGTGCTTAGTAATAAGAGGATAGTTCTAGGTCTAGTAACCCGGGTGTAAGTATAATGTGACAGGATGGGGTATCAAACCATGAGCAATATGATACACCACAGTGGTAGCGCTAAGAATATCATCTCAAGTAGACATAGTCGTGATATGACTGAAAAATTGTTGAAATCGATGCTAAACACCAGGCAGCCACTCAGTTTACATAATACGTGTAAAGAAATATTAGGAGCAAATGTACACTATCGGTTTGATTTGACGTTATTGAAGGTGTAACGTGTCACACATATGTTATGCCGCAATCGTGTTAAAGGTTTAACAGTTTAACGTCTACGATGTAGTTACTACTATATATATTTTAGTTGAGTCATCCATCATTAATATACATGATACATGTAAGTATGAATAAAAGTACTTTCGGCTGTCTGAAATATATTACTTAAGAAGAAATATAAATGAAATATGTCAATATTGCAAAGTTTCAGAGGGTCTTTCGGGAGATTATTAGGTTTGGTTAAGTCCCTGTAAGTGGACGAGTTATTGATGTTTAACAGGAAAGTTTACTATATGTAAGTGGACGAGTTATTGATGTTTAACAGGAAAGTTTACTATATGTCAGTTGACGGGTTATTGATGTTTAACAGGAAAGTTTACTATATGTCAGTTGACGGGTTATTGATGTTTAACAGGAAAGTTTACTATATGTCAGTTGACGGGTTATTGATGTTTAACAGGAAAGTTTACTATATGTCAGTTGACGGGTTATTGATGTTTAACAGGAAAGTTTACTATATGTCAGTCGACGGGTTATTGATGTTTAACAGGAAAGTTTACTATATGTCAGTGGACGGGTTATTGATGTTTAACAGGAAGGTTTACTATATGTAATGCAACGTTCATCTCATAAATCCGCCTTCCAAAGTTTACAAGTTCTACAAAAAGAAAATATGTGATATTGGGTTTAGCACAGCTTTGATATTGTTTTATTCAACATTCCTTTAATTTCATATTTAAGTTATCTTCGTAGCGGGCTAGTTGTCCATCTAAATTATAATCATGATGACATGTTTAATGAATACTGGCTTTATAAAGTAAAGGATGAATTAAAATATCCAAGTTTCTTTAAATTTAAATGTTCTTTAAATGCCTCTAAATTTTAGAAGATGAAACATCCATTTGAATCATTTTGCTTTCTTCATTAATTAATTATGGAATATGGCATTCTTTTAACTATACAGACATTGTATATAATGAACACAATAGGTTCAGCATGTAGACAATCTTATTTTCACTTTCTGTTAGGCCTCTCAAGATGTTGCATATTGTTTTCCGTCCCTAAACAAGTATTTGGAAATGGGTGTCAACAGCAGATACAACCGTTCTTAGCCCGTGCATTGATAGTATGGCTGGGACAAGCTCAAGCAATGGATGTTTCAAGAGCAAAACCAAACACGCCGCTTGGTATAGTAAAAGCAATGAAGACAAATGTGTTAACAGCAGCTGGTGTGTTTAAGCAGTTGTGTGGGTATGAATCTAACATAAAATATAATGTTACTGAAAAATAAAGTCTTAGAACAAAACTTTTTAAAAGCAACCATTCATGTGAAGATGCATCAAAATAGTAGTATAATTCGGAATAGAAACACAATGTATTTAAAATGTTGCAATTGTTTGTCTTAAGTGCTTATATAAATACTGTTTTTTCTGGTATAAAGAAATAATACAATGTATTCCAACGCAAAATAATGTCAAAATTAAAAGCAAGCACTCGTCATATATATATTTTGAATTGGGTACATAAAGCACCCGTGGGAAAAGCATCATTATGAAGTGATATATAAAGGTAGTAATAATCCTCGATATGTGATCGTTAGAATCGCACAATTATAGCATACTGTACTTTTAAGGGCATATTTCAGAAGAATTGAAGTAGAATGTTTAAGTTTGACACATTAAATCGTTAGATTTCAGAAAGAATTTACAACTTGGAAATATATCTCCATACAATATAAGTGAAATTAAATAGT
This sequence comes from Panopea generosa, assembly GCA_029582155.1. Lineage (NCBI taxonomy): Eukaryota > Metazoa > Mollusca > Bivalvia > Adapedonta > Hiatellidae > Panopea > Panopea generosa. Next base: position 25,227,779 of record CM055898.1, read on the forward strand.
CAGACTCATTTGTACAGTGTTATGTTTTATACTTGTTTATACTTTTTTATTTGAAGGAATGCTGGAATAGAATGTATTGTCGTCAAAGGTCGAACTAAAGCCATTAGATACAAAGCAGGTGACCCGGACTCAAACTACATAAGAAATAAGACATGGAATGCATTCAACGCTGAGGGAGTGTGGCATCTTCTACACCCAGAATGGTGCTTACAAGCTATAGAAGGATATGAAGCAGGTGACGATATAACTATCGAAGTAAATAATGAAGATGTTGGATTAAAGCCACAAAAGCACAAGCGCAGTTCTGCAAAGGCCGTATTGAATATGTTTTGGTTTTGTTCACATCCTGAAATATTTGTCACAAGATGTCTCCCACAAGAAACAACGTGGCAACTGCTTCCTGCCGAAAAAGTAGTCAAAAGAGTAGATGTATTTTTGTCTCTTTCAGATCTTCGTCAAGGTTATTATGAACTGAAACTTATGCTTCCTACTGAATCGGCATGTGTGCTCTCCTCGAAAAGCGGCAAAAGTAAGATAGAAATTGCAGTTCCTAGAAGCATGGTCCACAAGTTAGAGTTTTAGTATGTATTTTCAATCATAGAAAGAAATGGAGGCATTTTAAGTTCCAAACTTAAAAACAAGACTGTCCGTGCATGTGCTTCAACGGTAGAAAATGTATTCTCGCTTGAAATTGTATTTCCGGTTATTGGAGTTTACAGATTGAAAATTAGAGTTGGTTTCGTTGGGAAAGACCAAACTCGAAGCTGGTGTGAAGTCCTTCTAAAATGTACAAAAGTTACTTCTGACATCACAAGAAAATGTGACGACGACTCTACGGGAAGCTGGAAACCATTTTCGGTAGCCAATGATGATGGTAGCGATGAAGTTAAACATGATCAAAGCGACAGCGTTCCAGGAAGAAAGATAATAAATGGTGAGATATTTTGTTGTAACAATGTAATCTAAATACTTCGGTAACAAAGCTTATATTACACCTAATACATTTACATTCATCATGTTGTCAAAAAAGAACAAAATGTTAAAATATAAAAAAAAAGATTCAGAAATAAAACATAACATATTATTTTTTCGTGAAAATAATGAACTTGTATTATATTGTTGAATGTGAATGCATGTTACATATACTTAGTATAATATGTGTTGTCTTAGCTATATTTGAAACTTTATCTCCCACAATGATTTCTTTTTATAGGACGATATGAAAGAAGCCAAACTTCAAAGGCGCGTTCTTTGTCGTAAAACTGCATAGAGAATATTGGATCATGATAAACGGTGAAGCATTTTACATATATATCTAATTAAATTTTTCAACCTCTAATACTACAGTCTAGACAGTTGTTAGTGATCGTCCAATGGAATGAGGAAAAAAGTCCCACACCGGTCGTTATATACAACCAACGGATCTAGGAAGTTTTCGATTGATTCAAATATTGATAAACTGTATATTTTACAAATGTTCAAGGCAAAGTTCAATTGTTTATAACTGTTTATCGTTATGTGTCGGTTTTGTCGTGATCAGTTTGTATGCTAGTGTGGATTCTCATACATACACGTTATTTATATGGCATATATGATTCTTACTATCCATCGACTATTACATACAGTAGGACAAATGTTCCGACGTGACTGTAAAAGAGTTTACATTTAACTACAAAGTTCGTTATGTAAATAATTTCGTGAAAAATGTGTCCCATTTTTGAGAAAAGTAACCAAACTTGGTACAAACATAAAACAAGGTTAAATTATATGTCTGTGCAAAGTTTGGTACTTTTCTAAAAAAAGCACAATTTTTCTCGATATACTGCACCATCTTGCCCCACTATGTCTTTTTTCATAAATCAGAATGTGTAACTCATCATGATGTAACTTCTTACATGCTGTATTTAATTTGTGATCATATATTTTCCTATCAAATGCTTGAAAATTAGATGAAAAGGCATTAGTTTTCGATTAAAGTTACAATTTTAAAGTTGATTCATGACGCCGCCTTTACAGTCACGTGATCAACATGTGATAAATAATCTTTAAGAAAATGTTCTCGTACTGTATTTCAATAGGTGATGACACACATAGTGCGATAGCAACAATGGATATATACGTGGAAGGGATTTTATTAATGTGTAGACAAAAACTCAATTGTTTATAGCTTATTATCGTTATTTATCGTTTTTTTTTGTGTTTATACCTACAATATGCATTATAATATTTTATGCCCATCGCGAATTAAGATTAGTTTTGTAAATGCGGGTCAGCCTGACTTTGATCCCCATAGCCAACCGGAATTCAATGGCTTCCTTAATACTATGACTATCACTTGTGCTGGTGTTGCTTATTACGTAGTTATACAATCATGTAACTACCAGTTTAATATATCTGCGGTCTTCCAAGCTCAAGCTTGGTTCCATACCAGTGCTGATCTCAGTATACTGTTAACGAAGGACATCTACAATATCACATGCAACTTGTTTTAAGAATATAGTCACAGCACGAGACAAGACTATATATGTAATACTACATCCTGTTTGTCGTATAAGGAGTGTACAGTACCGATGCACGACTCCCTATCTGTTAATTGGCAATCGCTATCTTAGCAATATACGATAATAAAATACGATATATAATTATCGGTTCAAAACTAAACGAACATTGGTATAACTTCAACATGAACATATGATTGAGATTAATGGTTATCGTATGCTCGCCTTCATTATGTCAGTAAAACATAAGACATGAATAATGCACATATCAAACAAAAGATGGGGATATTATGCTTTAAAGTAAGTGTTTCTGTTTGTTTTAAGCTTGGTCATTCAATGGTCATTGTAGATAGTGTCAGATATAGTTAAATCTTTAATACGTGGCTGCAATAAACAGTTACTTTAGTTACTCAATTTCAAGTTAATTAATAAGTATCAAAATATAAAAAATGACTACTGTTGTTTTGTTGTGGATGGCAGGTGCAGGGCTAGTATATACTATATATAACGGTAAGTGGGTTAGTGCAGCATTTTTGTAGAGTTACATCTTAATACAGAGTTAAATTTTAATAAGCAATTACATTTTGACGAAAAGTTTATTTTAATGAAGTGTTACATTTCAATGAAGAGTTATATTTTAATGAAGAGCTACATCTGAATCGGAGTTACATTTTAATAAAGAGTTTCATTTTGACGAAAAATTATATTTTAATGAAATGTTACATTTCAGTGAAGAGTTACATTTTAATTAAGAGTAACATTGTAATAAAGAGTTACATTTTGATGAAAAGTTTAAGTTTAATGAAGTGTATCATTTGAATGAAGAGTTACATTTTAATAGAGTTACCTTTTAGTGAAGAGTTACATTTTAATAAAGTCTTAGATCTTAATAAAGAGATACATTTTAATAAAGAGTTTCATTTTTAAGATAATGTAAATTTTAATGAAGTGTTACATTTTAATGAAGAGTTACATTTTAATGAAGTGTTACATCTTAATACAGTGTTAAATTTTAAAAAAGAGTTTCATTCTGATGAAAAGTTAACTTTCAATGAAGTGTTGCATTTTAATGAAGAGTTACATTTTTAATAAAGTGTTACATCTTAATACAGAGTAACATTTTAATCAAGAGTTTCATTTTGATAAAAAGTTAAATTTTAATGAAGAGTTACATGTAAATAAAGAGTTTCATTTTGATGATAAGTTGATTTTTAATAAAGTGTTTCATTTTAATGAAGTGTAACATTTAAATTAAGAGTTACTTTTTAACAAAGAGTTACATTTTAATGAAGGGTTACATTTTGATGAAGAGTTACATTTTAATAAAGTGTAACATTTAAATGAAAAGATATATTTCAATAAAGAGTAACATTTTAATGAAGAGTTACTTTTTAACAAAGAGTTACATTTTCATGAAGAGTTACATTTTAATGGTGAGTTAAATTTAATAAAGAGTTACATTTTAATGAGGAGTTACATTTTAATTAAAAGGTTTCAATGTGATGAAAAGTTAAATTTTAATGAAGTGTTACATTTTAATGAAGAGATACATTTGAATGAAAAGTTACATTTTAATAAAGTATTACTTTTTAACAAAGAGTTACATTTTAATGAAGAGATACATTGAAATGAAGAGTTACATTTAATAGATGTTGGTTATTTGTTTAATCATTCACTTTAAACCTGTATGAGTTAAACCTGTATAAGTTAACTAGATATTTTTCGCGATAGTGAACTAGATAAGTGGTGGCAGTAGTGGGCAATAGCAGACATTAATTCTAGTTCAGATATTTATCTAGAAATAACTAGAAGTTTATCGTGTTAGCTACCTTAAAAATTGAGTGGTTAACTAGAAACTGATCGCGTTAGTTAAGTTGATAACTGGTGGCAGGTATATGCAACCATAGCTTCAAATATACGTTTATAGATTAATATACTAGTATTATACCGCATGTTATTATACTTAATTAAAGTTTGACAACAATTTAGTCAGTAAGAAAATATTCATTTCTCTTAAATATCCATTGTGTAGTAACCATATCACCGGTATCGTGTACAGATCGAAGGGAAGTAACCTACGAACGTATAAGTAATATTTTAATGTTTAAGTTATCTTATCTTTACACTCAACTTATTATAATTATTGATTTCATCGAATGAGTATTCTGAGAGAACATATATATTACCTCTATTTCCTCAAATGTTATGAAGATTATATATAAAAATGAACACAAAAGGAACAAATACGTACATATGACAAAGTTAGATAATATAAGTGATAAAACATTCTATTCTAGTTAACGTTATAAACGTTCATAATTATAAATACTGCTATTATAGCAGAAATAACAGTTTTGCCTTTCGAAATATTCGAGCACTTTTATAACATTTTCATTAATGCTTTTAATGTTAACGTATGCATAACTCGTGTAAGTTAATGTTTGAAGAATATGAAAACCAATAAATACATCTGATTAAATACCGTCTGCACGTTCTGCTATTGGTTTGCAGAGAACACGTGTGACTCCGTTTAAGAAAAGTATCACTGTCGATCTCTGAAGAGGGGTAGGAATCCTCAGAATGGGCAAAATGATCATTTTATCATTATTCTGTCATAATCATTATTGTGGTTAAATAACCAAACCCTGCGTGGTTCCAGGGAGCCATATGAGTGATGGCAAGAATATGATCACTGTGGCTCATGCATGTCATAAGAAGCAACAAAGTGAGTTATACAATAGAAGTTGTCAAAATTCTGCAGTTCTGCATGTTGTTGAAGGGCATTTTTAAAAATGTATGTTAATTCGTTGTTTGGTATATGTAGAGAAAACCTGGAATCTTCCTTCCTGTTGTTGTAAAAAAAGCGAATATGAATTGCCTGTAAAACACCCAGCCAATAGTCCACATTGTTGTACACATTTCAGTTTCTGGTTAAATGCCCTGCCAAAAGCCAACCTTTGCACATAAATAAAATATCTCACTTTCTGCTTTTGTTTCTCAGAGAACGTGTTATCTTACCCTGCGTTGTGCTATTAGTTATCAGAGAACGTGTTAATATATCTCACGTTGATATAATCTGAAAGAGAAGGTAATATCTTATCTCAGGTTGTGCTATTGTTTCCCAAAGGACGGATTATCTTAACTCACGTTGTGCTATGTTTCCCAGACGACGTTGTATCTTATCTCACGTTGCTTTCCATGTTTCAATGATAGTGTTGATCTATTTGAAACATTTCAGAAGCATTCTCATGTTTTAATTATGAATGTATAAATTTCAATTAGAATGGCATATCAGCTGTGTTAAAATAAATGCATAGGAATTAAAAAAACACAGGCAAGCGTATGTTGCGTTTCATTAAACTGGAAAGATTACTCAAATACTCATCTCATTCTGTCTTTTTTTAAGTAAATAAAGCAAACTACATTCACCATTTATTTAACAGATCACCTTTGCCAGGAACAAGAACAAATCGGGTATATTTGTTTCCGTGAGTTATCATATAACGTAAAGTCTCAAAATAACGTCGTTATCGACGTCATTTATATATTCGGGCAAATCGGAACGTACTTCGGTAATTACCGTACGAGAGCCGAGTTATACGGAAAACATCGAGCGATGAATCGGAAGTGATATTAAACTAGGTTCATATAAAACATTATGTCATGGGTTTATTACACGCCTGCACCGTAAATAGTGTGATAAACATGATGCATTCAGTAACCAGAGATATAACCAAAATATACATGTTTTGCATTCAGTAACCAGATATGTGACCAAAATATATACATGTGTTGCATTCAGTAACTAGAGATATAACCAAAATACACATGTGTTGCGTTCATTAACCTGAGATAAAACCAAAATACACATGTATTGCATTTATTAACCTGAGATAAAATCAAAATATACATATCACGTTTAGTTTCAGTAACAAGAGATATAACCAGCATATTCATATATTCATATGTGTTAAAGAAAACAGACCGATTAACAAAATTATTCATGTTTTGTGTTTCCGTAAACACAGCGAATACAAAATATTAATGAATTGTATTTCTGTAAACAGATCAAATACAAAATTATTCATTATTTATGTTTCTTCAAACAGAGCGAATACAAAATTTTTCATAAGAATATTTTTCTGTTAACAGAGCGAATACAAAATTATGCATAAATTGTGTTTCTGTTAACAGAGCGAATACAAAATTATGCATGACTTGTACTTCTTTAAACAGAGCGGATACAAAAATATTCATGAATTGTGTTTCAGTAAGCAGAGCGAAAACCTCGAAATGACACTCAGTTACCCAATGTTAAGCATTATACAAGTATATACACGATATATTTTAAGCATCATTACCTATAATTATCTATAAAATCGCGAATGTAGACATACATATATGACTGATCAAGTACTTTTACAGACTTTTATATGTGTTTATATATATATATACATATATATATATATATATATATATATATATATATATATATATATATATATATATATATATCAAAACAATAGATATTAGAACGTTTATTCGTGGACCGATTAGTTGTTACTCATGTTTGTCACGTGATAATGTCAGGTTTAGCTATATATTAAACAGCTACTCTCCTGGCAATATACTGCAGAAACGCAGAAACGCACATTCTGTTACTTTTAAGAAGGGAAAATAAAACGCAAGCGGATTTTCTTAAGATTTAATACATAAAAATTGTTTAAGGTATGTACTCTTAGATGTATTATCATTTTATTACTTATTCATATAACAAATCATAAAAATTATATTGTATAAAAAATTCGAATGTTTTAACGCCGAAATGTTTTCTATTGTGGGGAATATTAATACACATTACCAGTGATACATTTATGTTTTGTTTCCAATGTTTCTTTTTTTAAAAAAAATAACTCAATTAAATCTCACATATTATTAAGTATGTTATATGTCTATGTTTTTCGATTACAGAAACAAATATCAATTATATTTTCTAAGTAAACAAAATCAGAAATTTTAGATCTTTCAATTTTTTTATTTATACAATACTCAATTTCACAATGTGAAAAGCATAAGTACATACAGTATAAAGCAATACAAAATTAGAATATCAATGGCGACTCATACACAAGCTTACATCCCATTCACAAACATAATAATAACATTCTTATACAGGAGAACGACTAGATCTGACAAATCTGAACAGCGACAATGTGTTGATATCCAAGTCATTATCCTGACGCGGGCTGTCAGTCTAAGTCGATTATCCAATCAACGATCGATTCTGTTTCCAAGCTCGAAATTTTCCTTAGACAAGCGAACGGTCTCTAATTAAACTCCATATTGTATAACAATGTATGTACGTGGAGAAACAATGTCACGTGACCAGTTGGAGGATCGATATTCGCTCTCGCATTTAATTAGATTATTTATCAGCAGGTATCGCACTATCGCTTGAATTAAGTTTGTTTTAATTTATTGCAATAAGTCTTTCTATTTGTTTGTTTTCTTGTAAGTATGGTAAGAATGCTGCAATACTGGGAATTGTTCTCGCGTATTTATTTTTAAAAATAAAGTACTTAGCAAGTGAAATTATACAGTTTAGTAGGTTTACATTTGATGAGTTATATAACCCGAACGATATATTTTGGTAACATATGTTAAAATGTTAAAATGTTAATTATTTGCAATACAAAAATTATGAACTTGAGTCCAAAAGGCTCTTACAAAATGACATTCCCAAAATAAATGTTCTAGAGTTTCCGAATGGCTATCACAAAATTCACATGTACTTGAATTAACTATTCCGCATTTTGATAAAAACTCGTTAGTAGGTAAAATTCTCATAATGTATTTGAATTGAAATGATCTTAGTTTTGTGTCTTTGATACTTTTGAAAGGTAAATAATGAATAATTTTCCAGTTAAGACTGTTAAACTTTTCTTCCTATTTAAGATGAGGTTTTATTTCATTATCTATATTAATTAACTGAATTTGCATATTATATAACCTTCTATTTGGAGAGTTGCATTTCCTCAATTGGTGTAATAACGGTATTATTTCAAATTCTGTTATATTCCGTGTTTTAATAATTTCTTTCCATCTTTTTGGTATGCTATGGATACTAGAGAAGTAATTGAGAGATTCTGCGTTATTTATTTTGTATAATTGTATCAGTCTTTCAAAGGTATAAAACGTTTTGTGTTTAGAATCATACATATCAATTATTGTTTTAATTCCTGGCTGCCATCATGATTTATAAAATAATAAACTGCTCTTCGTTTTAATGAAAGAATTGTTCCATATGTATTGTTTTACTAAATTAACATATTCAATATTATAGTTATAATTTTTGACCATGATTCTATTATGTTACACAGAAATTGCATATTTCTGAACATAGAACAACCATCTTTTACAACTGACGTTACTTTCAAAGATGAAGTTTCCGCCATAGTTTTCCATTAAAAACATGTATATTATTGTTGAAAATTAGTTTTGGTAATGCAAAAGTTTTTCTAACTGTGATTTCACCTAAAATTGACAATTTGTGTTTTTTTCCAGTTATCTAGGCAGTTTTGAAATTGGTGTATTTTTGAATTGTAGTTTAAATCTTTATTTTTATCGTTCGCGAAAACATTTCCCAGTGTTGATGCTTTTTCGTCCAAACAATTTTTGTGTCTTTACAAAATATTTCAGTAGATTTCTTTAAAGAGCCTACGCGGAGAATAATTGATTTCTTGAAATTTATCTTTAAACCGGAAATAGTACTAAATCTATCAATTAATAATATTAAAAATTCAAAAGAGAACTGATTTCCATTGAACAAAAATGTGGCATCATCTGCAAAAGCATGATATTTGATGATATTTTTGCGTACTTGTACGCTTTCAATGTTGTTATTGTTATTTACAGCTTTATATAAAATTTCTATAGCTAATACAAACAAATATGGAGAAAGTGGGCATCCTTGTCTAACTCTCTTTTTATGTTAAAACACTCTGAAAAATAACCATTATTAGACACACAGAATTGAGCGTCATTACAAAATAATTTTATCCAATTGATTAATTCGTTACCAAATTTAAAATACTGGAATGTTTTAATAAATTATGGTCCATACTGTCGAACGCTTTTTCAAAATCAGCGAAGAATATATAAGTCCCTGTCTGTTGTCGTTATTCAAGTCGTCAATCTATTCAAAAATTGTCCTAATATTTTCACCACTGTAACGTCCTTTTAAGAAACCAGTCAGACTGTTGTTAATAATGTCTGGTAATAATTTTTTCATTCTGTTAGCTATAGTTTTTGTCGCAATTTTGTAGTCTACATTTAATAAGCTTATTGGTCTCCAGTTTGTCAAAAGTGTAAGGTCTTTGTCTTTATTTAGGTAGACGCGTTATAATACCTTGTTTCTGCAATGGTGTTAAAGTATCATGCACATATAAGTAGTTTATGGATTCGATTTAAAATTGTTTCATGTCATTCCAAAATATTTTATAAAATTCTGTTGATAACCCATCGGATCCTTGACTCTTATTATTTTTCATATCTTTTCAAGCTAATTTACATTCATATTCAGTTAAAAGACCGTTACAGAGTTCTTGCTGAGCGCCATTTAATTCATTTATATTACGATTGTTGAAAAAATTGAAATTATCGTCGCATGTTTGAACATTGCTGTATAGTTCTTTATAAAATCTTTTAGTTTCTTGTAATAGATCTTTCGATTTTGTTATCTCACGACTATTATATGTAAGTCTAGTATTTTTTTTTAGATTTTGTCCTCTTTTATTTCTATATTTATTTCAGCACCTTCAATCCATTCAGCCTTAGCTTGTAAAATGATACCGTTTGGTTTTATGTTTATTATATTTGTTAATTCATTCTTTTTATTGTTTAATATATCTAATAGATTATGGTTATTTGGATCGTTTGACAAGTTTTCATCTAATTTATCTATTTCTTCTTTAAGACTATTTTCTAAACTTTGATTTATTTTTCATTTCTTTGAAGTATATTTCATAGATTCGTTCCGTTCTGTACCTTTTATTAATTCCCAGATGGTAGTTGGATTCGAGCTTTGGTTTATTTCTGTTATCTCTCGTATAGATTTTCTTATTATTTTTTGATAATCATTTTCTAAAATTACACTGTTGTTAATTTTAAAATATCCTGGACCATGCGCTTCATAATCAGTATCAATATTAAAATAAACAATTGAGTGGTCTGATCGGATACCAACAGAAATCCTATATTTAGTAATCGAGTTTAAGATATTTGATGAAACTAGAAGGTAGTCAAGTCTGCAATTAATAGGTGGTTTATGATTGGAGTGTCATGTATAATGACACGAGTCAGGGTTTAGAAATCTCCATATATCATGAATATCGTTATTTTCAATAACTGAATTAATTTTTTCTCTTTTATTTTTATAATTATTAGGGTTTCCGTTCTTTTTGTCCTTTTTAGCGTCTATAATAGTGTTAAAGTCACCACCTATAATAAATGTGTCACTGTCAATATCTACAATATATCTTTCTAATGTATTTAAAAAAATGACACTGTCATTGTTCGTCCCGTAAACGTTTAAAAAGTTTATCTTTTTCATTTATTATTAGTTTTAATGACTGTAGTCTACCTTCAACTATATCTTTAAGTCCTAAAACCTTATATGAAAAAATTGAATTAAGAAGGATACCAATACCAACACTGTTTTTACTATTACCTGTGAAGAACGCTTCATTGCCCCCATTGTTTTTCCCATATATTATATGTTGTACGTTCACAGTGAAGTTCTTGTTGAAAACAAATTGCATATTGGTTTGAATTTAGATATTCGTATAATTGTATTCTTTTACTTTATTCTCCGAGACTTTTAACATTAAAGGTACATATCTTTATACTCATTTATACAGAAAGTGAAATAGTACAATTAAAATTAAATGGTTTTGTAACATTGTTCCATACATATAGTGCATACAAAGGAGAAGAAAAAAAGAAGAAGAAGAATAAGAAAAAAAGAAAAAAGAAGAAGAAGAAAGAGGAGGAGAAGAAGGAGAAAAATACGATGATGTTGAAGATGATGAAAATGAGATGTTTTGTGAGTTGAACATTAAGTAATTTCATGTTACAACTCATTTAGCTAAGTTGGAATAGAGCGTCGCAGGTATTCACATGCTATTTACAAAAGGTTATGTTTTTAAACATATTTATATCAGTATTAAATGCTCATATATACATAAGAATTCAGAGGGCAAACTACTTGTCAAGATGACCAATATTTGACTTGTGTCAAATTAGTGATTGTCATATCAATTTATTAACTATTGCCATAATGTGGTGTCATTGTTTTAGATGTTTTTGCCCCATTATTTGCAAACATTTAACATCAAATAAATTATAATGCGAAATAGAGTTATCGACTGTATAATTATGTTTTTCTTATTTGATTACTAAAAAATAAGTTTAGTACAAATTTTACAATATTATTTGTGCACATGTAAATTTCACTTTATGTTGGAGACATTACGCCATTTTATAATTGTAGCACTTACTTAACTCAACACTTTCATCAATATAACATGTGATACAAAATGACTATAATAAGCCCAATAAGGCATTTTGCAAATTAACTCCATACTATTCATCTTATATACATTCAATATCGATGACAAAGACTTTCTGTAAGCATGCCACTTTGAACTGTGAAACGTTTATCGCAAAGCGTATGACGTCAGTGCACTGCTGACGACATTTGAACATTATCATATCAGACAAAATAAAACTAAATGACAAATTATACTGTAAAATAATCTATAGTGCAAACAGAGTTCATACTATCCATATCATATAAATCTCATTTAATATCGATGGCAATGACTGTTTGCAAGCATAGAACATTGATATTCTTATTGTAAAGCTAATGCCGTCAGTGCACCGCCGACGACAGTGAAAGAATAACATATGACACAAAAATACTATAAGTACAGTCAAATAAGGTATACATACTAGCCAAATCATAAACATCTTTTCTAAATACTATCAATGACAAGAACTGTTTGTAAGCATAACAAATCGAATCGCTTAACGCAAAACATTTGACGTCAGTGCCCCGCAGTTGGCAGTGGATAAATAACATCAATGACAAAATGATTATAAACACTTCTAATAGGCTTGACGCAAAAAACAACAGCAAACAAAAGAAAAGAAAAACAACAAAAACACAAACAACACCGCCGACAACATTGGAAGTGTAACATATGAAGATATACATCTAATAGGGTACAAATAGTGTACCATACAAACACATACCATACAAAAATGTCTAAACCAACATATTATGTACATCTAAGTGCATAATTATTAATGACAAAGCTACCATTATGTTATAACTTTAGTTATTGAATACATAAATATATGGACAAAATGGCTATAATTTACGGTTAAATAAGTAATACAAAAAGTTGTTCATACAATCCATATCATTTTATATCAGTGATTAAACCCCGTTTGCAACACAGTGAGACGCTGAGTGCTAAAAAACCCGCCGACGACAGTGATTATTATGAGTAGCATGTATGACTATCTCTACTATCCACTACACAATTCAACTTGGCGACCTAACTTTTTGTAAGACGTATACACTGTACATGTAGATTATCCTCGAGATTGACCATTTTTAGAAATACATCATTCAACTTTTTGTAAGATATATATATACACACTGTACGAGTAGCCTGAATATTGAACATTCTTTGGAATACATAATTCAATTTGGAGACTGATTTTTTTTACACATTATGTACGTTAAATAAAGTTGGGGATTTCATTCATTCATTCATTCATTCATTCATTCAATTTATTTTAAATAATATAATTCATCTTAGAGATTTATTTTTGTATATTCTTTTTAAGTATATATATCCAGGTAGTCTTGCAGAATGAAGTATTTTTCTATATATTCAATTCTACTTGGTGACTGAAATTTCTTTGACATTTACAATTATCATATTTTCGCCTTGATCATGAGTTCTATATGTTTCCGGTGGCTGTTCTGGATGTGTTTAGGGAACTTCTCACCGAAGTTTAAGAAGCTTATTTCACTGAAAGCTTGTCCTGGTGAAAATTATATTTTGCAACAATTGACCCTTCCTTAGCAGGGTTATATCTCCCGATCCTATGAGCTTGGTCAAGTTTTAATGTTTGTTGTGCATCAGGCATTTGGAGAGTATCGGCGCAGAAATCTAGCATTAGCTTTGAGCGGTAACTAATATATCTCGTCCGTTTAATCACGCCCTTAAAAGTTATATTTTTTTTTATCTCTCATCGAACGTGATTGCAAATCTAGAATTTCGACATTACTCCAAGGGGAGGAAACTCGTTCGTCCATATTGGACAGTCTTTGCAATTAGCTTAATGTTTGAGTTACAACGGTGTCTAGTTTATCAAGGTGCCAATCTAGCGACTTAAGTTTTTCTACAAGTAACAAATTCCTCGAATTTCCGAGCTGTTAAGGTGTTGTGGGTAGTGGTACAGTGGACGGATTTTGAAGTGCTGTTGGTCAATGGTTTTTCAAGGCATATTGTACTGCTTGGTTAGGTTGACGGGCATAGGATACTGTGTATATTGCGGTGATAGTGTGACGGGCATGTGATACTGTGCATATTGTGGGGATGGGGTGTTACAAGGCATAGTGTACTGTTGGGTTAAGGTGACGGGTATGTGATACTGTGCATATTGTGGGGATGGGGTGTTACAAGGCATATTGTACTGTTGGGTTAAGGTAACGGGTATGTGATACTATGCATATTGTGGGGATGAGGTGTAATAAGGCATACTGTAGTGCTTGGTGAAGGTGACGTGCATGTGATACTGTGCATATTGTGGGGATTGGGTGTTTCAAGGCATATTGTACTGCTGGGTTACGGTGACGGGCATAGGGTACTGTGCATATTGTTGGAACTGGGTGACGGACGTCGAATACTGTGCATATTGCGGGGTGACGAACGCCGGATACTGTGCATATTGTGGGGATCGGATGATGGACATAATATACTGTTCATATTGTGGTGATAGGGTGATGGACATAAGATAGTGTTCATATTGTGGGTTTTTTTTGGTGTTACAAGGCATTTTGTACTGCTAGCTTAAGGTAACGGGCATAGGATACTGTGCATATTGTGGGATTGGTAGACGGACGTCGGATACTGTGCATATTGTTGGGATTGGGTGATGGACATAATGTACTGTTCATATTGTGGGGATTGGACGACGGGCATAAGATACTGTTCATATTGTGGGGATGGGGCGACGGACATAAGATACTGTTCATATTGTGGGGATGGGGTGACGGGCATAAGATACTGTTCATATTGTTGGGATGGAACGACGGGTATTTGATACTGTGCATATTTTTGGGATGGGGTGACGGACATAAGATAAAGTTCATATTGTGGGGATGGGGCGACAGGCATAAGATACTGTGCATATTGTGGGGATTGGATGACGGGCATAAGATACTGTTCATATTGTGGGGTGGGACGACGGGTATTTGATACTGTTCATATTGTGGGGATGGGACGACGGGCATAAGATACTGTTCATATTGTGGGGATGGGACGACGGGCATAAGATACTGTGCATATTGTGGGGATGGGGTGACGGGCATAATAAACTGTTCATATTGTGGGGATGGGGTGACGGGCATAAGATACTGTTCATATTGTGGGGATGGGATGACGGGCATAAGATAATGTTTATATTGTGGGGATGGGATGACGGGCATAAGATAATGTTTATATTGTGGGGATGGGATGACGGGCATAAGATACTGTTCATATTGTGGGGATGGGATGACGGGCATAAGATAATGTTCATATTGTGGGGATGGGATGACGGGCATAAGATACTGTTCATATTGTGGGGATGGGATGACTGACATAAGATACTGTTCATATTGTGGGGATGGGATGACGGGCATAAGATAATGTTCATATTATATTGTGGGGATGGGATGACGGGCATAAGATACTGTTCATATTGTGGGGATTGGGTGACGGGCATAAGATACTGTTCATATTGTGGGGATGGGATGACGGGCATAAGATACTGTGCATATTGTGGGGATGGGATGACGGGCATAAGATACTGTGCATATTGTGGGGATGGGGTGACGGGCATAAGATACTGTTCATATTGTGGGGATGGGTTGACGGGCATAAGATACTGTGCATATTGTGGGGATTGGGTGACGGGCATAAGAAACTGTTCATATTGTGGGGATGGGATGACGGGCATAAGATAATGTTCATATTGTAGGGATGGGATGACGGGCATAAGATACTGTTCATATTGTGGGGATGGGACGACGGGCATAAGATAATGTTCATATTGTGGGGATGGGACGACGGGCATAAGATAATGTTCATATTGTGGGGATGGGGTGGAATCGGATTATGCTGGTGGTTATTTGCACTAGCATACTAGTATGGCGGTAGCTGTGTTAAAACACTTTGCGATGATGGTAGTGACAATATCTGTGTCTGGGACAACATAGACGGATCTTGGGATTGGGTCATCATTCTAGAGGAACAGAACGTTTGTCTGAATTGTCGGTGGTAATTATATCAGAATCAGGAGAAGATTGAGATTTTGTTTGTTTCCTTTGTTTCTCATGATTTGTGAGTGCGTCAAATAAAGGACTCGGTATGTGGATACAGCATTTGAAGCGGACAATGCTGTGAAATAAGTTCCAATTACATTGAAGTTTTGTTTTCAACTCGACGGTACTTGCAAATTTGGAGAATTATTGATGAACTGCGACTATAGTTGGCTTTTTGTGCGTGCCAAAGGTTTCCTGCCGACAATAAAGGTCCACAAGTAGAGCATCAAACTTATGATTGGAGAGTCCTGGGTTCGATCCTGAGCAAGACAGTGCTGGTACTACACAGGAAGATTTCGAGCGTGATTTGTATAAACTGTAGGCAAATAAATTGTTTCACAATCGAAGTAAAATAAATACGTTTAAACTAAAACTAGACATATATATAGGCTCTTTTTACAAGAGCATAACTTAATAAGGATTATTTAAGGGTCCTTCGTGGCCGAGTGGTCTAAGGCGCCGTCTCAAGATCACTTACCTCTCACGGCTAAGGTCGTAGGTTAAAGTCCCGCTCGCTCCAAAAACTTTATGTGAGAAAGTTTCTGGTTACTTGCGGAAGGACGGTGGTTCTACTCAGTCTGACTCAGTCTTCCTCCACCAGTAAAACTGGATATGCCATATATAACATGACATGTGTTAAAAATGGCGTTAAACCCCATTAAAAAAATATAACGATTAGCAGGGTACTTCTTTAGTGAATCTGAATTACATTTGGCCGAATAAAACATTGTTAACAGACACAACTTTCCTACATGAATCTGTAGCAGAAGTTTACCATATCCAGCCGTTCTTTGTTCTTGAAGTAGCCTACTGGTGGATTTGCTTAAACACATGGAGTATAGGCGTTGCTTTGTCACCATTATAAATTTGCTTAACCCGACCCCTACCAAACAAAACAACAAACATAAAAAACAGACAAAACACAAACCAATAACTAAAAACAAAGCAACAGCACCAGCAACAACAACAACAACAAAAATGACAACATAAACAACAACAACAACAACAGAACCAGCAACAACAACAACAACAACAACAACAGCATCAGCAACAACAACAACAACTACTATTATCACTATTATCTCCCTTTAATTCTCCGGACGGATGGAGGAGGTAGAAGTTAAACTTCAGTTCCATGTTTCTTCTTTTTTCAGGGCTTTACATTACAGTGATATACCTCGTGATTAACGGTCAGTATTTTGGAAATCACCACTGAACAGTTAATGCTGACATCAGATTTCTAAGCAATTTTGTGTCGTTTTAGAATTGATAGGCGAATAGTTGACATATTATTACTCTGAAAATTGATAGGTATCACAAAACAAAATGAATGAATGAATAAATGAGTACAATCAATCAATTAATCAATCAATCCATCCATCCATCCATCCATCCATCCATCCATCCATCCATCCATCCATCCATCCATCCATTTCATCCACCCACCAACCCAACAACCCATCCATCCATCCATCCATCCATCCATCCATCCATCCATCCATCCATCCATCCATCCATCCATCCATCCACCAACCCAACAACCCACCCACCCACCAATCCATCCATCCATCCATCCATCCATCCATCCATCCATCCATCCATCCATCCATCCATCCATCCATCCATCCAATCCATCCATCCATCCTTCCATCCATCCATCCATCCATCCATCCATCCATCCATCCATCCATCCATCCATCTATCCATTCATCCACCCACCAACCCAACAATCCACCCACCCACCAATTCATCCACCAATCCATCCATCCATCCATCCATCCATCCATCCATCCATCCATCCATCCATCCATCCACCAACCCAACAACCCACCCATCCACCAATCCATCTATCCATCCATCCATCCATCCATCCATCCATCCATCCATCCAATCCATCCATCCATCCACATACCCACCCACCAACCCATTATAAGTACAAACATGATATATTAAACTGTTGATTGAACAATGCAACTACTCGTGCAGAAAAAAAATGATATTGTCCACACACGTTCGGATGTCGATCACACGAAGAGGCGATTTTTTATGGTGTGCGGTACCGGATATTTGAACAAAGGGACACCTATTTCGGGACGAAATGTAAAGGGCATAACGGTAACATTTGTTTATCTAACTATTGGGAAAATCAAATATCATTCCAGCACACCGGTCTAGGTTGATCATTGTTCTAACAATGGTCGAATAAATGCAAAAGAATAAAGGAATATCGACATTCAGTGGTACTTTATACGTTTACCAATTGGCTGATGCACGGATATGGCGACATGTGTTTTTTTTTTATGGCCAATTATACTTTTTATAAAGTTAACACTGGGACATCACCCGGCAGCAGTAGGTTTAGGACAATTCATTACTTGATGTAAAGTTATTTATTTTACAGTATTTTAATATGTGCATTTAGGTTAAACATGTTTTATTACTTATATTACTGATAATTAACATTGCGTGACTATACGTATCTTACATGTAACATACGCAAATGGACTGAACTACAAGTTATAACTAAGTTAGTTACAGTTATCTCCATATCATCAATATCAATATATTATTTATATTACCGGAATGGAATGCAATAACATTTATCATATAGGTGCATGTCAAAGAATAATAGAAACTTGTTGAAGAAGAAACACACAGAAATGTGAAAAAATGAAGGGGGTGGGGGACAATATGGGAATATAGTTCAAGTTTCAGAAAGGAACTTTTGTCAGATTGAGAGAGTATCTTGGCATCGGCTAGCTACACGTAGGCACTGCTGGCCCGGCCAGCACTTTTTTCCCAGAAATATAAAAAAAATCTGATTTAATAAAAATTCCCGTAAGTGTTTGGCATGTCACAGTTTTATATAAAAAACAATACACATACAAAACTAAGAATGCACCATGGGGTTATTCACATTTAAAAGAAATTCACAGACCCACACCCACCCGTAAACATTTCTAGGCCTGCACCGGAACAGACAACATTCACCCGTAAGCTGAAAGAATGTCTATCTAAAGTAACTGAAATTCTAGCAAATATTTTTTTAAATACAAAAGAAAATGAGTCTTATCCCAGCCATAGAGAGGAATGCTCAAGTGTCATATATTTCCAAAAAAAGGAGTGAAAAGCTCACAAAAAATTACAGATCTGCAAGTTAAACTTCAAATATCGTCAACGTATTAGCAGCTCTAGTCAGGGCTCAATTATTGATACACATACAAGTGTAAGTATCCACCAGCATGAATTTTGTGCCAATCAGTCATGCTGTATCTCGCTACTAAATGTTGATAAAATAACATACGAAGAATTAATAATTTGGCGAATTAATCATTCACATTTGACAGGCAACTGATTTGTTTCACATACAGTGTAAGGTGTATGTAATCTTAGATATTTTATAATGTTTTAAACAGGCAAAATGACGATCAGTCTTGAATTCAAAATATTGCAGTTTGAAGTAAGACTATTTCAAGTGTACTTTCCTTGATTATTATAGTTTTTTTAATAATATTTTATTGCAAATTTTACATGTTCAAAACACCAATTTGTAGCACAATAACGAATAAAATGCAAAAGGGTCGGGCTACATGTTTTAACAACACATGTTACATCCCTCTCGAATGCGTCAAAATGCACATACAAATTAAAGTGACGATATTTCTTGGTGCGAGACTATTCTAACTTGATTTTTTCAGAAAATGTTTTTTTTGATATGTTTTGGTTACAATTCTTTGAACACACAATCTGTAAAATATTATAGTTATTAAAATATTTAAAAATACTTAAGTTAGAATAGTCTTGTAATCTTTTTTTAAATTTTAGAAGTAATTTTCTCAGTGCAAGACTATTCTAACTTGAGTTAGAATTGTCTTATAATCTTTTTTAAACTTCAGAAGTAATTTGTTTTAATGCAAAACTATTCTAACTCAAATTAGAATAAGTTTATAAATCAAATACATTTGAAAATTATATATTTGAAGAACAGAACTATTCTTAATTGAATTGATGACATCATAATTTCATTTTGTGATGTCATTGTCATTTTTTATATGTGTACATAATTTGGGAGTTGTTAGAGACAGTTTTGATATAACTGCCATTGATTATGTGAAGTTTTATAGCTTTTGTTTATATTTTTCAATTGAAACTCACTGTTTCCCAAACTGGAGCCTAACAATTTCATGAAAATGCCTTCTTGCAAAATCATTTGTGAAAATATAAAGTGATTATCATTTGGTAAAATTTGCCTCAATCCCAATTGCACTAAATGAAAGAGACCTGTATTGGTTTCAGATATATGGGTTTTAGGGGCTAATAATATACTGAACCAAAAAAACTTTCGCTAAGTTTGAATGTGAATATTTTGTTAACATTCAACTAAATTTGGCTGAAATCTTCTGTTTGTTGTACAATTATATCTTATCAATCTACTGAAATAGCTAAATTTTATATAAATTATCAATTTTATTGTTTGATTTGAATTTAAAACAGTAAGGGATCGATTTCAAAATTGGGTTATCAGTAGCGTGTGTGGCCGCCGCGTGCGATAATGATTGCTTGACAGTGACGTCGCATTGAGAGCACAAGCTTGTTTATGTCAGCCTGTGGGATAAAAAAAATGATAATATCCCTATTTCAGTAGATTGATAAGACATAATTATACAACAAACAGAAGATTTCAGCCATATTTAGTTAAATGTAAACAAAATATTCACATTCAGACATAGCGAAAGTTTCTTTTTTGGTTCAGTATAGAAAGATTAAGCCTGATCTTATTTTATAAATATGACTGTTGGTTCATTGACTTGGAAACAAATAACAGTATAATTATATATAGGATTTCGCTGTAAGAAAAGACTGAAACCTTAAAGGTTATGAATAACTTGATAAGAATCTGGTTAGAATATGAAATATTGTCTATCAAACCTTTGTTTAAGGGCTTAAATCAGTTTAAATTCTTGAAAAGGAAAAAAATTATACCAATTTATATACACTCAATTTCCATGTTTCCCCTTCATTTAATCTCCAGCTCACTAATTTTTTACTATGAAATTGTCATCTGTCTGCATGTCTGCTCACCCATTTGTTAGTACTTAGACAATACAGTGTCGAGCCTGCAGATAACCATCTCACATTACCATGCAAACCATTGAGAATTAATGAGATACATCTATCATTCAAGGATATGTTTTGCACAAATTCCATATACTTTACTTCAATGTTGAAAAAACAAATCGCTTAAATGTACTGAAGTTGGCGAAAGACAATGTTTATAATTTCATGTGTGTCACAACTTTGTAACAACTTTGCATAATTTTATGAAATTTTCAAAGCTTCGTTTAGACCCTCTTTCATCATTGATTATCAATTGAATTATTTCACTTATGCTGGCTCAGTCATTAATGCATATTACTTTCAATCAAGGTGTTGGAGGTTGAGATCCCTGTCCAGCCATAATCTCTGTGATGATTGTCCAAGAAATTTGTTCTTTTGGGACTGTGACACCTTTGAATATGTTGGGAAGTGATCAGTGACTTGCAGAGATTGAATTTTGTATGTCATATTGCAGCTGTCATTCAGTTGTCTTTTTTTCATAAATCCTAACACACTGATATTTTTTTCATTTTTTCGTTTTTTTAATAGAAAAAATGTAACTTGTATCTCATGTATCTGAAATATCAACTCAGAGTAATAGTCCAAAATAATATATTACAGACAGGGCTATCTCTTTTAATGACTCTTATAAGGGACTTATTAATATCAAACATACTGTTACTATTGGTTAAAGAGCTAATCAATTCCAAAAAATTCCATTTTGGTCATGAAGTTTTATATTGACTCTGACACTTATTTCCAATTATCATTCTGGTCCCTGTTAAGACAATTTGAAATAGTTTGACTAGTTCCAAATGGTAAATAATAAAGGTACATTTCTGAAAACCGTGAAGAACCTTTTTTTAAACAAAAACAAAGAAATATATTTTCACAATAAGATGACTGTTTTAAATGATACACATAAACTATTTTAAAGTAATATTCAAACTAAATTTTTTGGTCACCTATTTCGGATATATTAAATTATGGTATAGGAAGTATATTTGATATTCCATTCCAGTGCATGGATGATGCATTAAATTCCCTGAAAATGATTTGCGCTGTAGCAATTATGAACTAGATGGTTGTTATCAGGTCTTTGACTCTTGGAGGTCATACCTTTGGATGTTGTGTTCTGATGAAATAGGATTATTATACAACCGTGTTTAAAAGTTCTGCTTGATAGTTGAACATTGTGTGTAGGTTTCTTTAGATAATCAGTGAGTATGATTGGATAAATTGAGCTTTCATGGCATACCACTACACACAAAGGTTAAATAACACAAAAAAAAAAAAAACCCTTCATGTACAAAACATGCTTCTAATGCCATGTATGAGCTCTAGTGGTCCTGTTATTGTCAACATTATTGACACCCTGGAATCACACATGGGTACCACACATATGAACAAAATATGATAAAAAAGACATAACACCACTTTGTTATCTGAAAATAGCACATGAAACTCTGGACACCATTGTATCCATTGAGCCTGAACTAAGCATGTGATCGGAGACTCAGAGTCTAGTGATGATGTACCAGTATCTTTGTTAGAAAACTTTATATAAATTATGATATTTTAGAACCTGATGACTCGGTTTCAGATATATATATATATTTAAATATATATATAAATATATATATATATATATATATATATATATATATATATATATATATATATATATATATATATATATATAGTTTGTGACCTGAAAATATATATAATTATTTATATATATATAAATATATATATATATATATATATATATAGATATATTGTTGGTGACCTGAATATAAACTCACTTCATTTGAACGAAAACTAAACCATGATGATGATTTTTTATGTATCTACATTGAGAAAATCAGATTCAAAAGGGTATAAAAACAGTTCGAGTAAAATCAAGAGAACAAAAAAAAGTAGACCAAGATTGAAAAAAATGCTGTTATGACTGAATTTAGGTATGATAGATGGTGGGAAAGACCGGGTAGGCAGTAATAACATTGTGGGTGAAGATAATACAAGTGGTGGTAATCACATTATAAATGGTGATAGTACTGTAGCCGTCGATGGTGGCAGTATGATATGTGGTAATATTCTGAGTGACAATTACTTGGTAAGTAGTGATGGTAGGGTAAATGGTGGCAGTTTGGTAGCTAGTTAGTAATCACATAATGAGTGGTGATGATACAGTAGGTTGGGTTGGTTATAAAGGTATCGCAGGTATTGAGGACATTGTTGGTGTTGGTAATTTAAGTGATAGCAGTAGGCAATGGTACTGTATGTGGTTGAGTATGGATGGTTGTGATACTTTTGTTGATGGTAATTGCTTAAGCCTTAGAAGGTGGTAGATGACACTGTTGTAAGGGATGGCACTGTGGATGAGAAGGGGTAGTTTGCAATAATGGTAAGGTAGGGCTTGATGGTATGACAGGTAGCATGTAATTAGGTCATGGTAAGTTTTGATAGAAAGGTGGGTAGATGTGACGGTATTGTGGGTAGTGATAATGTACTGTATGTAATGAAGGAGGGGTTGGGGTGACAGTTGGGTTGATGATGAAGGTATAGTAAAATGTGACAGTAGGGTAGGTGGTGGCAATGTGGTAGGTGATGATGGTACAGTCAGTAGTAATGGTAGTGTAAGTCGCGGTTGTATAATAGTTGGCGATGCTATTGTGAATGATGATTAAACTGTAGATGGCAATGGTAGGTTAGGTGGTGGCAGTTTCATAGGTAGTGACAGTATAAGTGGTAGAGTAGAAGGTGACAGAATTGTATGTGATGATGCCAGTGATAATAGTAGGGTGGGTGGTGATGGTACATTAGTAGTGATGGCATGGTAGGTAGTGTCAGTGTGATAGGTGGTGATGGTGCAATCAGTGGTAATGGTAGGGTAGATGGTGGTTGTATCATAGTTGGCGATGCCGTTGTGATGAAACTGAAGGTTGGGATGGTTGGGTAGATCGTGACATTATGCTAATTTGTGACCATATAATGTTGATGATATAGTCTTATGGTACATGGTCTTGGTAGAATAGGTGGTGCCAGAATAGTAAAAGGTGAAATTATTAACAGCCTGCTCATCTTAAAAGCTTTTATCCTGGATATTGGAAAGCCTTCAGGGAAATAACAGGTGATTGTCAGTGGAAATTTGGATTTTTTAAGGTTTTACCAAACTTGGAAATAAAGTGCAGCACTGTTAAGATAATGTTCTAACAATTAATTATCAGAAATAACAATATTACATATCCTGAGAATTGTTTAACCCCTAATGTAAGAATAATTTCTCACAAACAATTTGTTTTTCATTTGGTGAAAAAATGTTTGAATTGTGAAGTAGGTGAATTTTGATCTCTGCTTAATAAGGGAGAACAACCTGTTTAAAATCAAACATAAAAGGTACAATGGATAATAATATCCAGCAGTTTTGTTTGCTATTTTATGCACCCCTTTTAACTCAAAATGCTCCACAAGTATCAATTTTGATAAAAATATGATAATATCTGATTTAGGTAATATTGTTTAATTATAAAAAGTAAAAAAACATGTATATATATGTTTTGATATTTATTAATTGCTGTAGAATAAGATACTTTTCACAAAACTATTCCAACTTGACAAATGTGTTATAAAAACAAAATTACTTACATTTGATGACATACTGATGTTGTTGTTTATTTATATGGTGTTTTAAGATGTGTATATAAAAAGACAATATCATCAAGCCAATATTGAAAGTAAAAAACAGTTTTTTCCACCTCCGTAAAATTTCTGAAATGTGAGTTAGAAAAGTCTTGCGCCGAGCCCTCGATACAAATGAACACATATACTTTCGAATAAGCGTATCACTCTCTTCCACACGCATACAAACACGCACGCATGTTTAGTTTAAACATATTTTATTGCCATATAAACACATATTACAATGTTTATCATGCATATAAGTCAAATACAATTTAAGGCAAAAGGGTCTGGCCACAAGTTCTCTCAACATTAGATACGCACGCGTGTATACAAATTAAAGTGACGATATTTTTGCAATACAAACGTCGAACATGCCTATCACTCTTTTCCACACGCATACAAACACGCACACGTGTATACAAATTAAAGTGACGATATTTTTGCAATACAAACCAACACGTGTATGCGTGTGAAAAAGAGTGATTGGCTTATTCGAAAGTATATTTGTTCGTTTGTATTGCAAAACACTCACTTGGGGAACATCCATCGGTTCCATCGATATTTTCTTGTCTTTAAGATATTATTGTAATCACTAAAATTCAACCAGAATTATTACTCTTATTTCTTTGCATAAGTGCGTAAGTATGTGCGTACTCTGTACCATATTCCCTTAGTGCTGATGGCTACTTGGTTGAAAAATACCAAACTGCATAGTAGGAACAATATGTTGCTCTGCACTTGAGAGAACTCATTCGCAAATCATTGAACTGGAACAAAATGACAATATGTGCATATCCTAGCTAGTTTTACAAAATTAAAACCAGAGGTTGTAGCGAAATAGCGTCATGAAGACAATATGCACATCTCCACTTGGTAATCATGCATCCTAGTAAGTTTCATAAAATTCCAACCTGAGGTTGTAGAGAAATAGCACGGACAATAATTTGGTCACATACTCAATGAAAGGGCCATTACTCCGTGAAAATCATCGAACCGGAACACAAACACAATATGCGCATTTCCACTTGATAGTGGTGCATCCTAACAAGTTTCATAAAATTCCAACATGGGGTTGTAAAGAAATAGCGCGGACAAGAATTTGGTCACAGACAAAATCAAAGGGCCATAACTCCGTAAAAAATCATCGAACCGAAATACAAAGACAATATGCGCATCTGCACTTGGTAATGATGCATCCTAGCAAGTTTCATAAAATTCTAACCTGAGGTTGTAGAGAAATAGCGCGGACAAGAATTTGGTCACAGACTCAATTTAAGGGCCATAACTCCGAGAAAATTCATCGAACCGGAGCACAAAGATATTATGCGCATATCCACTTGGTAGTGATGCATCCTAGCAAGTTTCATAAAATTCCAACATTTGGTTTTAGAGAAATAGCGCGGACAAGAATTTGGTCACAGACAGAATCAAAGGGTCATAACTCCGTAAAAAAGTCATTGAACCGGAACACAAAGATATAATGCACATCTGCACTTGGTAATGATGCATCCTAGTAAGTTTCATAAAATTCCAACCTTAGGTTGTAGAGAAATAGCGCATACAAGAATTTGGTCACAGACTCAATTAAAGGGCCATAACTCCGTGAAAAATCATTGAACCGGAACTCAAAGATATTATGCGCATATTCACTTGTATCGATGCATCCTAGCAAGTTTCATAAAATTCCAACATTTGGTTGTAGAGAAATAGCCCGGACAAGAATTTGGTCACAGACAGAATCAAAGGGCCATTACTCCGTAAAAAATAATCGAACCGGAACACAAAGATATTATGCACATTTGCACTTGGAAATGATGCATCCTAGCAAGTTTCATAAAATTCCAACCAGAGATTGTAGAGAAATAGCCCGGACAAAAATTTGGTGACACACGGACGGACGCACGCACGCACGCACGGACGATGCGGCGACTATATGCGTCCCCCCTTTGGGGAACATAAAAATCAAAGTATATAAACATATTAATAAACTATAGAAAATAAGAATTAAACTTGACAATATATAATTAAAATGAAAGATTTTAGTTGCAGTATATACATTTTGTAATCACAAGCACTTCAACATAATTTGCTGGGAAAGGTCTCGTTTTGTAAATAATTCAATTGTTCAAAGAAAGATTTAAAACATATTTTTTGAGATGAGGGAAAGTTAAGATATTTGAAAACGAGATTTTGCGATATTTTGCGTGATTACGCAAGCGTTCATAACATCTCAATCATTTGCGTTCCTTTCTCTATAGAACTCATTGGCGTAGTCATAGCAGACGCGATTTAATTTGAAATACCAAAGATCAATACCCTGCCGAAGAACATAGCAGGTTAGCATACATCAATAGCATTTTAGTTAGAAGAAAAACCCGCACAAGTCAGATGCATGTGAACATAAAAAGTAACTTTGTATCGAGTGGGACGCGAAACCACAACCTCATTTGAGAGAGGTAAGTGTCCTGAGGCAGTAACGTAGATCATTACCCCACCACACAGAGGACTTTCCGCAGAGATTTGAAGGCTTCATACATATGTGAATCAGGGTCCTCCGTGGCCGAGTGGTCCAAGGCGCCGTCTCAAAATCACTTACCTCTCACCGCTAAGGTCGTAGGTTCGAGTCCCGCTCGCTCCAAAAACGTTATGTGAGAAAGTTCCAGTTACTAGCGGAAGGACGGTGGTTCTACTAAGGCTGACTCAGTCTGAGGTCTTCCTCCACCAGTAAAACTGGATATGCCGTATATAACCTGAAATGTGTTGAAAATGGCGTTAAACTCCATTAAAATATATATATATATATATATATGTGTGTGAATCATGTCCTATCCTATTATCATATGTTCTTACAGTTCTTTAATATGCTCATTTAACACTTTGATACACACAAAAACTGACATAATTGCACGTTTTATACAATACTGATACACCATCTATTGGTCAATAACAAACCTACATCAATGAAAATAAATAAAAATAAAGTAAATCAAGATAGGAACTTTTAACTCTTTCATACTTTTTATTCTTTCTTTCTTTCCAACTCATCATACGATCAAAATAAATTACATGGGGAATTCATAGTTTTGGATTACGCCACGTGCGCCAATCCTCAGTAATCATGACTCACTACTGATGAATACGAGGTTTACCTGATAATGTTACCTAGGTAATAATATTACATTTGCATCGATCTCGCTACTCAGATGAATTCGTTTCCGGCAGATGTTGAGGATTGTTTTCCAGATCATAAATGCTGCACGTTACACGAATCAGCCGGGTCCCTCTCAATCTATTGTTCAAACATACGAGGGGGGATCAGAAAATTCGTAGATTTTTGCCATAACTCATTTATATCGGTTATACAATGCAAAATATTGTTATTGTATTTAAAATGATTGTTTATGGGACATATTTTGAAAATTTTAGCATGATACGTCACATATTAAGAAAATAAGGCACTATTCAAAGTATAGCAGTTAGATAAGTCGGGGCAAAATGATGACGTTGTATTACACAAAACCAACGTCATAATTTTAAATAGGTGCTTTTGTACTAAATTTACTGAATCACTCCTTCTCAAAATACTCTCCTCCGTTGTCTATACGTTTTTGCTAATAATATGGTTGGAACACTCCATTAAACTAAATCAATAAAAATAAATATGGTTGGAATGGCAGAATCAATTCAGGTCGTAGGCTTAGTTTATGCTAATTTTTTATACATCGCTCTCGGGTTCGTTTCCTTGGTAGAATCAATACAGGTCGTAGGCTTAGTTTATGCTATTTTGTATTTAATTCAGCTCAGAGCTTATATATATATATATATATATATATATATATATATATATATATATATATTGCTCTCGGGTTCGTTTCCTTGGTAGATTCAATGCAGGTCGTGGGCTTAGATTATGCTATTTTGTATTTTATTCAGCTCAGAACTTATATATATATATATATATATATCGCTCTCGGGTTCGTTTCCTTGGTAGAATCAATGCAGGTCGTGGGCTTAGATTATGCTATTTTGTATTTAATTCAGCTCAGAGCTTATATATATCGCTCTCGGGTTCGTTTCCTTGGTAGATTCAATGCAGGTCGTGGGCTTAGATTATGCTATTTTGTATTTTATTCAGCTCAGAGCTTATATATATATATATATATATATATATATATATCGCTCTCGGGTTCGTTTCCTTGGTAGAATCAATGCAGGTCACGGGCTTAGATTATGCTATTTTGTATTTAATTCAGCTCAGAGCTTATATATATCGCTCTCGGGTTCGTTTCCTTGGTAGAATCAATGTAGGTCTTAGGCTTAGTTGATGCTATTTTGTATTTAATTCAGCTCAGAGCTTATATATATCGCTCTCGGGTTCGTTTCCTTGGTAGATTCAATGCAGGTCGTGGGCTTATATTATGCTATTTTGTATTTTATTCAGCTCAGAGCTTATATATATATATATATATATATATATATCGCTCTCGGGTTCGTTTCCTTGGTAGAATCAATGCAGGTCGTGGGCTTAGATTATGCTATTTTGTATTTAATTCAGCTCAGAGCTTATATATATCGCTCTCGGGTTCGTTTCCTTGGTAGATTCAATGCAGGTCGTGGGCTTAGATTATGCTATTTTGTATTAAATTCAGCTCAGAGCTTATATATATCGCTCTCGGGTTCGTTTCCTAGGTAAATCAAAATGTCGTATGCTTTATTTATACTGAATTGTTTAGGTCGATTGTAAAGTGAACTCAAATGATATAGCACTCGCTTATGTCCGTTTTCTAAGTCAAGTTGAAACAAGCACAGAATATTAGCTTGGAAAATACAGAAATGGTTAGCTGGTAAAGGATATACAATCTTACATGTATATTGCTTTCGTAATAGTTATACAAGCATCGCTGTTGACAACACACAGTCAAACGACGATACAATAACTGCGTCAGCTAGAACGATGTTATAATACCGTCATCATGCTAAAGACAAAAGAACACATTTTATAATTGTGAAATAACAATATATCATGAACTACAGCGCATATAGCAATGTTAATATATATATGAAATCAACATAGGTCGAGAATTGCGATTGGTTATAGTTATAACGTCAAAAACGTCACATTATCAGCGGTTTTATAACGGCTAGTTAACAAAAGGAGTAACCTTTAACCTTCATCATTATACACGTCATACTCTAGAAGTTGACACGTATATCGACACTCTCTAGCACATTCGACGAATGAGTATAACGAACGATAACTCTGCAAAGGAGATTGGTATATCGGTGCTAGTCTTGATCATATGCGACGCTTGCTTTTCTAAATGACAAACGTCTTGACAAGTTGTGCAGAAGAAACGTTTGAATATGGAAATAAGATTTGATGGCTGAACCAAATTTCAAAATGTAACGGTTAAAAATGTTTTTATAAAATTCAAAAATATTTATTCCGACGGAAGTCATTGCAGTTATCTTTCACATGATGATTATCTGATAACAAACCTGAATATGCAAATTAACATCTAAACGAAACTTTTTTGACATACTAGTTGAAATCCCCGAGGAAGTCCGATTGTTTGAATCAACTAATCAAAAACATTATCGGGTTACCGTCATATTTTTATTCCTGGTTAAACCTTTCAAGACGTTTATCTTTTAGAAAACCAAACGTCGCAGATGATCAAGACTATACCAGTGCTTGACAAATAGCGATATTAATCGAGTGCATATAGTCATATAAGAAATGAATATAATTTGCCGAATTTTGAATTGACATGTAACTATAAAAATATTATTTTTATTAATTTACAGGTAAACCAGTTGTATTCAGTGCCACCAGCCCTACAAGAGAAGCTTATGGTGGCTTGTACGTAGCTTTCAACACTATCACGATAAACCTCGTTGCCATATTATCAAATTCTGTATAGCAGAAATGGACTCAGATTTGTACCGACCAATGTAACATGCTTTATGATTCTTTTAACTGTAAATTAATTTGTAAAATGAAAACCTCGTGCCTGGAACAGCTGTTGAGTACGATATAGTTGAAATCAAATATCGAACATAACTTGCACCAGATACTCCGAATTGTGAATTTTCTTCATTAGTCTGTATGAACTCATACTGTGATGCAGGGTAGCAACATATACTGGTTACTTGTGGCACTGAGTATACCAGCTGTTTCACCAATTAAAACTTTTATATATGTCCGACACACTATAATTATGGGGACATACATACTAGAGTGCCGTTTATTTTTCATTATATTTCTATAGTATGTATTCTTCATTAATTTACTTATAGTTTCCTTCATTGCAATCTCGTTATGAGGCCCATCACGTGTTCTGTAATCGAGGCCTTGCACGGGAATGTATGCAAATTAGAATGATGCCAGAAACACACAAATTATCAGTTGGCAGACAACACACACACTAATTCTTCATTTCAATTATGTGTTTCATCTATCATTTATCTACTATGTTATTAGAATATCTGCTATATTTATAATGTGTTTAAACCACTTTGTTTCCTTATAAGTATAGTTTCTTTTACGTGTACAGTATGTTCTATTTTGTTACTGTCCCTAACTCAAATGTTGGACACTTGAGGAACTAAACATTAACTAATTTGTTATTGTTGTATGGTGTTTACAGCCGCTTTCAACAAGTCTTCAGTTATATCGCGATGCTGTCTACTTGAAACAGTATTCCAAGCGCTGCCACAATGGAGTATCAGGACACAGACACATGGTATGATACTCATCCAAGTCAAATTATACTGACACCGGGCCAACCAGACCTAGAACTATCCTCTTAATGCTAAGCACCAAGCAGCGAGGAAGCTTCTAGTACCATTTTCAAGTCTTTGGTATCACACGGCCGGTGTTCGAACCAATGCCATTCCGCATGCGAGAAGGCCACTCTATCCCTAGACCTCCGCTGCGATTAAACTAACTGATTTGTAATGGAAATAAGGTGATGAAAACAATTTGATACAAACAATCACCCCTGTGTAGAAAATGGTGTTATAAAACCTTTTCTATTCGAACCTCAAACTTAACAAAACGATGTCATTACGCTAAAATGTTATATTCGTATAATATATGTTTGAGTATTCTGTATGGTATTTATATATAGAGTGAACAATGTTACCATGCCATGGTATACTTTTATCGTTTTGGCCGGGCTTTATGCCAAAATGCATATAGATGTCGACGTGATTAAGCATTGAGGTCTTGACCACCTCCAGCGTGATCATACGTGACAGAAACTTTTTATTTGTCGAATTTCATTTTTGTCATGTATTTTATATACACAACCAATCAAACAAATACATAATTTTGTGTACATTGTATGATGCCCCTTTCTATTAAAACTGTCGAATAAAACCAACCTAACGCTACACTTATATCAATCAAGTTAGGAAGGCGTATGATATTTGATAAAACTCCGCTATCAGTACCAAAAGTGCTTTGATTATATTTGATCGTACATATAAGTACTTATTGAATGTCCCTCGATATTAATATATAATAGCTTAGCATTCAGGCACTTTATTCTGGATGAAACCATCAGACAGACAAAATCACAGGAGAAATTGACGTAATGATGGAATCGCATTTCAAACTTTGCAGTTTTATTTTGTTTCTATGTATGCCTTTATGTACTTTTGCGGGTCGGTCAAAAGATCTGAAGGGAGAGGTCGCGGCGATTGACAATCAAGTGAATGCACAGCAGGAACAACTGGCAAATGTGTCAAGTGAAGTTGAAGCGCTTAAAACCGAAATATTGCAACTGAAAGGTAAGGATCGTTTAAATATTTCACTTTGTACAGTAGTAAGAGTTTCATATTTGAAGACTACTAACTTACGGACGATTGATATAATTTTTCATGCGCTCCAGTTCCGCGCACAAAGGGAAGCAACTTTGTCGAGATCAGCCAGTAACACTACATACTATTATACTATAGGCATAGTGCCACCATTGCAAAAAGGAAGTGCTTCCGTGGGGTAGTCGCATAATGGCGGTTGTAAATAATCCTCAATTCTTCTTCTTTAAAAATGCATTTTCCTATTTTTAATGCTCATTTTTTTATTTGAATGGCATTATTGATGTATTTTGAACATTTTGATAGCATTGTCATGTTTGAATTGTGAATTTAGAAAAAAAAAATGATGCTTGGAAATTGGGGTATGAATTCATGATTTCGGAAGTCTACTTTCACTTTGTCACCAGTGTACACACTGAGCAGAAAAAAAATCTCTTATATGACACATGACCCCTACTTTTCTCATCATATTTTGATATTGCAGAGGTTGACAAACAGTAAAATGTAGGTTTCACTTCTTTCATTTGGGACCCTCTATGAATGACAAGCCTTCAAACTTTTATTATTTACTATAGAATAAAGAACAAAAATCAATGGTGGGGTTACACCTATAAGAGAGACTTGAGTGAAATGGGGGTGATTTTCCAAAATGTTAATTGTAGGTAAAATAACCTCTTTTCTACACTCTCATAGTATTAAATGACAAATTGGAGACATTTGCTTCATAAAAAAGCACATTTTGGCAAGTGTATGCCTCAAATAAAGCATATATGTGCATATTTACATTGAAATTTCATGAAAAATCACAAAATTTTGAAGATTTTTTATTTTGGATGATTTAAATGTGCATTTTTTAGCATGTACATTGTATTGAATAATGTATTTTGGTAAGATAATGTCTTCAGTGTATCATGAGACTGTTTTGGTGTAAAAATTTTAATGGAATTAGGTAAAAAAAAAATTTTTTGGTAAAATTAGTCGAACACATCAAAATTGCATGTCGGTCAACATCTCGCGCCTGTATATAATGATCATGTAAAAAGTGGTATTTTGACAAAAGTTTCAGTATTTAATGCCTGCAACTTGGCAGTATTACTTCAAATTGGTAGTACTTAGCAAAAATGAGGTAATTATGAAATTAAAAAAAAAGAGTTTCCTTATAGGCATAGTGCCACCATTGCAAAAAGGAAGTGCTTCCGTGGGGTAGTCGCATAATGGCGGTTGTAAATAATCCTCAATTCTTCTTCTTTAAAAATGCATTTTCCTATTTTTAATGCTCATTTTTTTATTTGAATGGCATTATTGATGTATTTTGAACATTTTGATAGCATTGTCATGTTTGAATTGTGAATTTAGAAAAAAAAAAATGATGCTTGGAAATTGGGGTATGAATTCATGATTTCGGAAGTCTACTTTCACTTTGTCACCAGTGTACACACTGAGCAGAAAAAAAATCTCTTATATGACACATGACCCCTACTTTTCTCATCATATTTTGATAGTGCAGAGGTTGACAAACAGTAAAATGTAGGTTTCACTTCTTTCATTTGGGACCCTCTATGAATGACAAGCCTTCAAACTTTTATTATTTACTATAGAATAAAGAACAAAAATCAATGGTGGGGTTACACCTATAACTGACCTTATTTCAGATGACGCGCTCATTACGGATACGCCTAAAATTGGTTTCTTATATTATGTTCAATATATGAAATATGCATACTGGTATAAAATAATTGTTTTTAGCAATTTAACCTAAATATAAAATATAATAGAAATCTTAATATTTATACAAATATGCTCATATAGTATAAAAGCGTTAATTTTGCAACTGCAGTTTATTTAATGATGGTATACTTTGGGAGCTATTTTTTTCTCAAATTTCGCAGTTACATGTATTTTTTAATATTGATTGTCATTAGAATAGGTATTAGAGAGTATTTTGTGAGGTTTTAAGGAAATGTTATCCATACGCTATATTAAAAAAAAACGCTATATTGTTATTGCAAAATTAAAAAAACAATTGATACTCTGCCGAAACGATTTTGTTTTAAAAAACCCTAAACAGTTAAATTTAAGTTTATAATTACCATTTCCATGACAATCATTATTATATGCATGCATCTGTGTATTAGTTTAATAAAATACTAAATCTACATTTGTTCGCCTAATATCGAGGACGGGTATGTTTATGAGGAGGTAATACCAAAAAAATATGTACGGTAACATGTGTTTTTTATTTCTGATATTGCATGAACATACATTAAACTTAAATACTGGAAAGTTTCGTAAAATTCTTTCCATAGGAAAAATATGACAAAAACTATAGCAATCGTCTTTATCTTAATATTATAATAATTCTGTTAATTTTCACCATAATTCAAAAATTAAATTTGTTGTTTGTTATTATTAACAGGAAACGATTGTCTTGCAAGAAATTGCAAAACAAATATAATGAAACTTCAATTAAATAAGAAATAAATGTTTTTTAAAATGTATTTATGCATCATAGTTCTCCCCTATGTGATCAGCACATATAGCCTGTAATTAACACACGCTCGCTTGTCTACGATTGTCTACATTTATTTTATATCGCAGTGGGGACATTTTACAAGTAATTTACGGAACATGCAAAAGTATTTAATTTTGACTAATTAATTTTATAAACATAAACACGGCAATCTTAGTTTTCAACACTAATATAATAATTACTGTATACTGCAAGTGTGGAGTTTTTTTGGCTTCTCATACATCTTTGATGTGAAAACAATTATCTGATGTTGATCAATAAATGCAATTATGTCAGTCACTGTATAATTTTTTAAAAGTTACATTTCTCGGGTTAAGTTATTTATGTTTACAAATTACAAATTAAATACCTCTCTATCTTTGTGTTTTATGTTAGTAATACCAAACTATAAATTTACCTTCTCACACCTAACAGAGTGTCACTTTGCGAGTGTACATTATAATGTGAACATCAAAATGAATACATTTATACTTCATCGAGCATTTTGTTATGTTAATATGAATAATAAAAGTGTCATTTATCTATTTTAGCCGGCTTTAGACCAAAGGCATAGCCCAGCCTTGATCATCATCAAAATGATCTTACGCGACAGGGACTACTTTCTTAATGGAATTTTGTGTTTTTTTCCCAAGTATTTCATACAAGCAACAAATTAAACACAAAAGTTATATTGTTGATATTGTATTTTCTCATTTTTGAAAATGTTGAAAATTTTTTATTAAAAAACTACTATAGTACTAAAAAACTACTATAATATCTATCAGATTAAAAAAACTACTATAGTATCTATCAGAGTAAAAAACTACTATAGTACTAAAAAACTAATATAGTATCTATCAGAGTAAAAAACTACTAAAGTACTGAAAAACTACTATAGTATCTATTAGATTAGAAAGGCGTATGAATATTTATTAAAGGGAATTTATCAGGATTTTTTAAAATTTTAAAATTGGTTCAAAACATACTTTTCCAATATATCATACCTATATATACACACTGACCCCGTATTGACAAAACGGGTATATATTTAAATATGCCAAAATAATATATAAAAAAGGATTTCCTCACTTGGGCTACGCGCCTAGGGTAGACTAAAATAGATTCCTCGCTTCAAAATGTAACATATTTTGTGACGTATTAAATGAGTCACGTGGTTGCATTTTGATTTCAATTTGATCCGTTATGCACAAGGACGGATTCAGGACTTCAGTTTAGGGGGGTGCAAATACAATATTCGAATGGGCACACGTGTTTTTCAGTAGAAATATGATGAATTTTAAGAAAGTACATGCTTTTATCAGAAGCATACGCCGGGTTTTTAAAGAGTATATACGCCATTCAAGTTTACCACTCCAGTTTATATATCGATGTTATTTATTAAATTAAATGATAATGAGATGCTTTTTATCCAATTTGATGATTCTTTCTTTTTTTAAGACATTTATAGCATTTTTTCCTGATATATTACCTTTAAGCCCCGGCTATGTACTTTGATTAATGCAGCGTATTGTAAATGTAAACCCCGGCTATGTACTTTGATTAATGCAGCGTATTGTAAATGTAAACCCCGGCTATGTACTTTGATTAATGCAGCGTATTGTAAATGAAGCGCGTGAGAAATGTAGTATACACTTTGCACAGCTGTCGTCCATTTTCTTTTTTAATTTCAACTACCAAATTGTGGTCCATTTAATCACCCCATGATACGTGATATGTGTATGAGGGTCGGGTTGGGCCATCCTTCCATATACCTTACAAAGTTAAATATAATATAAAATAATTATATATTTAAAGTAGTAATATATTGAATCACTTTTTCATTTTTATTGATCAGTTAAAAAATAAACAGTTTTTTTTCTTTTCTCTCTATTATGCATGTACAGTTTTCTCTAGAAACTCTGTTTCTAAAGTTATTTCTCGAAAACATATTTTGATGAAAAAAACCTATTTGATGAAGCGTTTCTAGTTATCGTCCAATTTTGTTTATGCTGCGTAGTCACTGCTATCATAAGGCGAGTAACATTTTCTTATATGGACTGTCGTAAACTAAACTACAAGGCATACGGGAAAAAGAACTAAAATAAGAGTCAAATACTTAACTTTAATTCATTTACACCGATTTAGTATTACGTGATCACGTAGTATATCATTAAATACTTTAATAATAAGCAATTACTATTATTTGTCCGATGCAATGTATATCATTCAATTGTTGACAATTCTTACTCGTGTGTCTGTCTTTCCCTAGCATATGGTGTAACATTTATATTGCTTACTAAATTATTACTGTCTTTTACGCCCATCGATTGTAATATTTACACGGAAAAATATAATTAAAGCAATTGAAGTAGCACTGACATTAGAAAAAATAGGATAAGTAGACGTAGTAGTTTTAACAGTAGTGTTAAGGTTTTAGACATAAAAGCAGGAATGGTGTATCATCAGTTGTAGTGAAGGTAGTATTATTAGTAGTATAGATATTATTAATAGTAGAAGTAGTAGAAGTAGAAGTAGTAGTAGGTAGTAGTTGTCAAGATGTTGGTGTAAGTATCTTTAACTTAATAACGACAATTTATTTATTGCAATATCTGTTAAGAAGCCATGTTTGAGTTTGGTAGATGCCAATTAATAAATGAAACATGTAACAATGCATGCGAATAGGAATAGATCTAGGGAATAAAATCAGGGATCAAAGGCCTAATTTTAGAGATCTAGGGATATTGTCCTTAAAGAAAAGAAAGTACCTAATTTGATCAATTTTATCAGAGACATATAAACAGAGATAAGCAACTGGAGGCAATTCTCCAATTCGAAAAGGTGAAATCTCACTCTCGTGCGTGACGAGATCTGTGCGTGACTTGAGCTCATGGGAATCACGTCACACCATAACAAACCGCAGTGGTGTTTCTGACTGTAGTTAATTACAACAAAGTTACATAAAACAGCCATGAAAAGAAAGAAAACAATACAAGATATGAAAGAAAATAAAATTACCTTTTATCGTTTTGTGCGTGTTTGTATACTTTAATTTATGCTTGATTTTTGGTGATGGGTGGGGTAATTTGTAAACTTGAGGAGTTTAGTATTGATTTTTTTATCAATATCCCTACTATCATTTACAAATAGGGAATGGTTATATTCTATTTGCTAAATAGTTCATGCGACATGACGGATTTTATTAATAATTCTTGTCTTTTTATAGATGTATTATCTACCAAATCTTGGACCCAGCTGACGACATGCATGTTGTACAGTTAATGGGCCTTTTTTGTATAAATGTAGGTAAATGATTTTTAAAAAAAAAATACTATAACATATCAATATAACCTAAATGTAGTTTTTTGCAAAAAACTATGATTTTCTTTTATTTAAGAGAGCTTTGAATGAATTACAGACGTTTCGTACCACCAAACTGGGGTTTCGTACAACACATAGGTTAATGTATGAACTTCATAGTGTTTAACACCATGTTTAGGTGTCACAATCACAAACTTACGGTATTTGTTTTTAATTAGTGTGTGATAATTTTGGATTGTTATTATTTGGTGTTGAAACGTTACTGAAATACATTTCATTTTGTTTATACATTAATTATAAATTTACACCATATACCTAGGACAAAAATCAAACAAAATAGTATACATACAATTTTGATTTTATCGTATTTACAACATTTACGTGTATCACATTGTAATGCATGACCACGAGGAGATATATTTGATTTAATAATAGTGTATTTGTGAAATAATACATAAACTCAGAAAATTTCAATTTGTGACAAAAAAACGTCTGCATCCCTGGTATATATTCTTCCAAGAAGTAAATAGAATGATACACATTCACCTGCTGTTATACCGAGGTACTATATAAAATGTAAAAATAAATGGTCATTTTGGAAAGGTATACACGGAAATGGAACGTCCGTCCCCGTAACGTCCGCCTCCCCCTCCCCCACCTGCATATACATTCTATTTTTTTGAATTGATAGAATCCATTTCACTTTTTTTTCAATGTATTAAGTATTTAATGTTTGCAGAGTGCAACTAAGATATGAATAATTTATCCAAAAAAAAATGAACAAAGATTTAGAGATTTTGTTTGATGTCACTCTAATATAGGGGATGAACGTTACAAAAAGGGGACGGATGTTACATAATTTCTTACCATTGGTATTGACCCTCTAAATAACTGAAAATGTTTAAATTAAGTAATTGTCCATAATACTATGCAATATAACATACATCCTATCTTAAACCCTGGGGTCATAAAACCTGTGGTGAATTATGCAAATTGGGGTACAATATGCATGTTTTTCTCATTACCACATGGTGTGACTGTAGTGTTGGTAAATTATGAAAGCTCAGCAGGATGCCAGTAACTGGACAGTAGCATACCTTTTGTGCAATATGCCTGTAGGCAAATATATTCCATATGACACTATCTATCAAAGGTTAAAAAATCATATTTGTCCAGGTAACTAGTAGACTGGGTAACGATGTCATATGGGCTAGTTATAGGTAAAATACACAATATGAAGTGCAAGTTATGCAAATATTAAAAATGCTACTCAATAACGCTTCATCTCAATTTACTTTAAAAGGTTATGAAATTAACAAATTATTAGTCATTTCGTAGTGTACAGCAATGCATGCACCAGTTGAACATGATAATGAAAAAAAAAAAGCTGTCAAATACGTTTTCTTTTTTTCGCTAAATAAGGTTTTATTTATAATTCTCTATGAGCCCGTTAAATATATATAATGGACCATTTTTTGCTTAAATTCTATTCTTGGTTTAAAATGGTGAATTTGATAATTTACTGACTGCGTAGCAAACAATGCATACCTTGATAACACGGCTTGGATGTACAGGCTGATCTGGGTCTACATCGACACTAACCGCAATATTATTTTTGTTTTCTTTATCAAGCGGAGGGTTATTTTCATATTTTACAAATTCAATCATGCTTGATTTTGTAATGACTGCCGGGCCCGATTAGCTCAGTTGTTTGCGCCTCTGAATATTAATCCATGGGTCACGAGTTTGAATCCCCACCGGTCACAATCTCCGTGATGGTTGATATACATATTGCGTCTTATATCATTCGTCTCTGATATAAAAGAGAGACTAATAAATGTTCATTTTTATGTCAGTTCTTTATTTCAATGTTGGCTTTATATAGGTTAAACAAGCAAAACCTATTTTTAAGAAAAGATAAAATTGTGGTTAGATTTGTTTTATTGGATTAGATGCGTAAAAAATTCAATAAAGTAACATTTTTGAAAATGATGTTTATATATTAATTCAGATATTTCAGATGAATACATTTATTCTTGTTTAAGACTTTAACATGAAAAACAAGCATATTCCGTCTGTTTGGAAATATGGAAGGCCGTACAATTTTTATCAGACTCGACATTTGAGATGGATGATATTTGAGTTTTTCTTCATCAGTTGTCTGTGGGTATCCACGGCTTAAGTTTGCCATTTTAATACTTATAATTCCGTTTGATCCTAGACTGCCACTGTTGGGCTCTTTTGAAATAGTGTAAAATGTAGAACGTGATGGAACTTTATTTCTCTTGTGGTTACACAAGGACGCACAACAATAGTCATCCAACGGCATTTAAATTGAACTGAAATAAAATTCATATAACAATAAACTTAAGTCACTAATAAATAGTTGATGAGTAAAAAAATAAAAAAATAAAAAAATATAATGAAAGATGTAAAGTATAATTACACGGGAATGTTC
Source organism: Panopea generosa (assembly GCA_029582155.1). NCBI lineage: Eukaryota > Metazoa > Mollusca > Bivalvia > Adapedonta > Hiatellidae > Panopea > Panopea generosa. Next base: position 25,268,830 of record CM055898.1, read on the forward strand.
GTTTCTGTGTTGAAACTAGGCTACTACAACTGGTACAAAACAGTCTCAGAGACGGAGTTTTAAACTTGTAACTCGTCTTTATATATCTATAATAAATTATGTTCTTGAAACAAATTAATTAATTTCTTCTGCAAGAATAACTTTTTTAATAATCTACACTTATATACCAGACACGCACACCATTTTACATTATGCTAGCACCACCCACTTACAACAGCAATAAAAGTCACAATAAAAAGGTAAACATGGTCAACAACAGCATCATTTCTTAAGTTCATCATTGATACTAGCATACTCTCTAAAATTAAACTTTATTAAACTGCTTTAATAAATAGTTGTGTTGTTAATGTATGAAAAGTCTATTTACTTACGTGAAATCTACATTGTTTCAGCAGCGACCGCGGTGAAACGAATTCCCCTGAGCTCATAGTCTCGCGCGAAATGTCGCTCTCGCACGCCACGAGAATTCGGGATTTTGAAGAGGTCAATTGTCTAAATTTCAGATGGCACATTTGGTGTTTTCCAAATCTTGGAAACACAACTCCTCCTGAACCAAACAACATGTTTTTTTTGTGATTTTGGTATCAAAAGAAAGGGCTTGATTGTAAATTTTGGAAATTAATTTTTCTTTTTTAAATTTAAAGAAATGAATAATTTTTACGCTCAATGTTATTTTTGTGTGATCATTTTCTCATTTTTAGTCCTTTTTTAAAGTAAGAAATAAGATAAACGACTTTAAATATCGAAATGAAACTTTCGCCATCGGTGGAAAACTTACTTTTTTATCTTTCTACATAAAGTTACTGATTTTATGTATAATTTCTTTACTTGATCATAATTTACTTTTAAAATGAGATGTTGACTGCTTGAAACAGCTTTTGATAGCTTTGGAGGTTTCTCGCAACGTGATAGTCTGGGACCCTGCCCAACTTCATTCAATAATCGTATGTACTCGAAATAATATTTAGATGGTAATTCCGAACAAAGTTATATTTGCAATGTTGATGCTAACAGGCAGAAGTGTAGCGGTTATCATCGTGGATTTCAAATCGTAAGGACTTGTGTTCAATCCCACACGGCATCTAACTTAATTTTTCTTAATTAGATCGTGTTTACACAATAAAGTCAATTATTTACGTTTATGTATTGCCTTTTGTAAATTGAACCGTTCAGCTGTTCAAAAAATATATTAGCTGCCTCTTCTGTCCTTTCCTCGATCTCTTCATTGGCACTACTTGCCAAAGGCCAGCAGGGCTTATGTCGTGGTAAATCTTATCTAAAAGACAAATGTCTTGACAAGTTGTGCAGAAGAAACGTTTGAATATGGAAATACGATTGAATGACTGAACCAAATTGCAACCTGTAACGGTTATAAATGTTTTTATAAATTTCAAAATATTCCGACGTAAGTCATTGCAGTCATCTTTCACAGATGTATATCTGATAACAAACATGAATATACAAATTAACATCTAAACGATAATCTTTTGACGTACTTGTTATTGAAATCCCCGAGGAAGTTCAATTGTTTGAATCAATTAATCAAAAACTTTATCAGATTACCGTTATATTGTTATTCCCGGTCGATTTCAGGCGTTTATCTTGCTGAATTTTGAATTGACACGTAACTAGAAAATATTATTTTTATCAATTTACAGGTAAACCAGTTGTATTCAGTGCCACTAGCCCTACAAGAGGAGCCTATGTTGGCTACTATATAACTTTCAACAATATCACGACAAATCTCGGAGGCGGATACAGCAAAACGACTGGAATATTCACTTGTCCCGTGGCTGGAGTGTACCAATTCTCGTTGACGGTGTTTACCGACGTTGAAGGTAAAAAAGTCCACTGTCGAATTATACAGAATGAAGTTTGGAGAGGGCTCGCTGCTTCCAACATGTCGCAGTATTCATCCCACACAGTGATAGTTAATTTGGTACTACAACTGAACGACAAGGTGTACGTAGGGCAGTGTGGTCACTGGGACCACGTGTCTGTTACCAACGGACGCACAGTATTCAATGGCGTCTTGATAAAGGCCATCTAATTGCCAGGACACCACAATCTTTCCAATGATATCGAACACATTCCCGACTGTAACTTTGTGTTTACATTATACTGAGATGTTTGATCATGGGTCATTATGATCTATTTCTAATGATACAATAAACTGTATTTGAAATGAAGAATAAAAAACGTACAGCTTATTAATTTTGCTCGTTTTTTCTCTCCATGGACCCTTAAATTAACTGATTATTAATTGTACATACTAAAATATGTGTATTACAGGAAAATATATATTGACTTGTTGTATCGCTAGTTGTTTAGCTAAAAAGTAAATATGAATTTGTTGTTTGTTTTTGTCATTTTGTAGACTTGAGAAATGGTTTGAAATGTCAGTGCAGGTTTTATATGGCATCAACTTTTATAACGGGAGGGAGACCCTTACCGTTCTTTTGGCAATAGCTGCCAAACCTTTTCACATTAAGTATTTGACATAGTTATGCACGAACCAATAATCTTAGCTCTCGAGTTATATTGTATCACTAGAACTTTTACTTGCATTTGAGCATTGTACTTGCCCATTATCATTGTACTTGTCCATTATCATTGTACTTACCCCTTATCATTGTACTTGCCCATTATCATTGTACTTGCCCCTTATCATTGTACTTGCCCATTATCATTGTACTTGCCCATTATCATTGTACTTGTCCCTTATCATTGTACTTGCCCATTATCATTGTACTTGTCCCTTATCATTGTACTTGCCCATTATCATTGTACTTGCCCATTATCATTGTACTTGCCCATTATCATTGTACTTGTCCCTTATCATTGTACTTGCCCATAATCATTGTACATGTCCCTTATCATTGTACTTGCCCCTTATCATTGTACTTACCCATTATCATTGTACTTGCCCATTATCATTGTACTTGCCCATTATTATTGTACTTGCCCATTATCATTGTACTTGTCCCTTATCATTGTACTTGCCCATTTTCATTGTAATTGCCCCTTATCATTGTACTAGTCTATTATCATTGTACTTGCCCATTATCATTGTACTTTTATCATTGTACTTGCCCATTATCATTGTACTTGTCCCTTATCATTGTACTTGTCCCTTATAACTGTACTTGCCCATTATCATTGCACTTGCCCCTTATCTTTGTACTTGCCCCTTATAACTGTACGTGTCCCTCATCAGTATGCTTTTCCTTTATAATTATATCTGCCCCTTATCGTTATACTTGTCCATTATCATAACACCTGTCCTTCATCCCTTGTAATTGTACCTCTCTAATGATCCTTACCATTGTATTTGCCCCCTTATCTATGTACTTACCCCTTAGCACTGTACATATCCCATATCATTGTATTTGCCCCTTATTTTTGTTATTGTCCCTTATTTCTGTACTTGATCATTGCACTTGCCCTTTAGCACTGTACCCTATCCTTTATCATTGTATTAGCCCGTTATCATTGTACTTGCCACTTATCACAAGTATCTTTAACTTAATAACGACAATTAATTAATTGTAATAGCTGTTAAGGTTTGAGTTTGGTAGATGCCAATTAATAAATGAAACATGTAACAGTGCATGCGAATAGGAATAGTTTTTAAGTCACACCTCTTCACAAACATACATAAGCACATTATACTATATATATATATATATAGGTATAACACAATGTAAATAAAAAATATTAAACATTTTGAAAAGTTTAATTTCTGAAATAAGCTAGCTGATTATGTAAAACACTAAATTATATTTTCGCTAGTTATGTCTAACTGAATGGTACTTCCACCTTAATAATTATGTCGAAACGTGTATTTATCTGTATCAAATGATATTAAACACGAAACATGGTTACAATGTTGAACAACTAGACGTTAACGATACATATGCCACTTCTTATATTGTATTACCTGATATTCAGGTCACCGAAACATGATATACTATATCTAGTAATAATAGGGTAATACATTCACCAAGCTTAAACGAAGAAATGCTTATCACACAAACATCGTGTTCATTGTTTTGAGTCTCAAAAAGATATATGTATTTATTCTACTAACAGTATCCAGCACTTTAACGGCAGCCCAATTTCCAACGTATGATGGATATTTCTTTTTCTATGCATTCACTAAAACAAAAACATATTGAGAAATAGAAAGCTCACTATGCTGTTTATTAAAAGATTTTATCGTTAGAAATACTTTACGATGATATTTATTTCTTTTTTCAAATTAATTGAATAATGCTGTATGATGTTTTGAAAGAAAAAAAAAACACACACTAGTTTTGGCACGTATGTCAGTTATAAGTAAATACCAATTTAATGAAAGAACACTTGGTTTCGTTATGTTTGTATTATTATATAATATAATTTTGAGGAAATGAATATAACGTGGTATCGACCATTGGGAATCGATATTGATCAGAACTAATCAATACCTCAACAATTGATAGTTGCATAATGTTGCAAAATTTTCTAAAGAAACAAAATGAATTGGATAGTATTTAAGCATACAAGAATATTGTAAGTTTCTTACCTCCACCAAAAAGAGTTTCAATGTTTATCTACAGCTGTTTAATCAATCTACTTTTTTTTTCCTTCCAATTTCTGTGTTTTCTTAATTTTTCGTTTTGCATCCTTCCTTGATTTTTCTATAATTCTTTCATTTTCTCCTGAATTAAAATAAATCACATACAAAGATTATTTTTGCATTATTTAATTATTTTAATGAAGTATAAGTATCTAATTAATGCGTTTTCTTCCATTTAAAACATTTAATGATTATATCTCATGTGTTTATTACTTGCAAATCAGTTATACACATTATTTACACATTTCAATTCATATAGCGTTGAACGTTCTTGGTATATAATATAAGGCGATTCACGTTAGCTCTGCCCGTTAAATATAATGTCATATCTCATGAACTTTCAATACAACACACACACACCCGATATTTGTTATGAGTTCCAATGACCCCGACATATCCTGTCAACTGTTGCATACACAAACATTAAAGCCAATAAGATGCTCTTTAAAGAATACCTTCTGTACATTTCACCAGGATAATCAAAGTACTAAAAACCGTGCAAACAATGGTCAATTAGGAATAAAATAATATAGTTTGTGTCAACTGTAGACCAAAACATTTCATTAGAGGCATGATGACTGAAAGTGATATTGAAGTAACCTTACTATTTACAAACCATTCTTGTAACAAAATACAAAATATAAGATAATATTTTATTTTGTTTGTTTGGAATGTTTAGTTATAAAATAATATTTCAGAGTTAAATCTCCACAATTATAAATATTTCATATTTGTTGGAAAGAAAGTTCAATCTCCGAGTAAAATAGTATATTTCAAAGACAGTTGAAGTATCTCACAGATGCTCTACAAATAAAAGTCAATACCCTAGTTGCATTACAGTTTATTTTAAAAATATCTCCAAAATGATCTTATTCTTTATATTTAAAAAGGAATTAAATAGTTTTGTCCTTAGAGTGAATTACATATAATTTTTAAAAAAGTCAATCTTCAAGTTTAATTATCTATATACAAAGTGCGGACTCTGAGATAAAATCTGTTCATCATTCTCCAAAATGATCTAGATGTATTTACATTTTTTAATAAGATATATCCAAGACATTTTGAATACAAAAGTGCATAGTCATGTTCAGTTCTTATATATTTCACAGACAATTGATCTCTCTGATGGTATATATTTAAATATTTCAATTTCGATGTTGAATTATGTATTTCACAGAAAATTTTAATGCTCAGCACATAGTAAGCTCAGAGTCAATAAAAAATATATTTATTTCATATTGATTTTAAAAAATCTCTTATCTCAATTACATTTAAGCAAATAATGTATATAAAAAAGAAGTTGCTAGAGATGTGCAAAGATACATTGCTTATATATACATGTATGGAGAAATCATTTTTGTTATGTCTTCATTCGAACCTTTTTTATACGATAATCGTTTATGGAGTATTTTAGGAAAATATAGTATTGCTAGTAAAACGACCTTAAAATACTTCCCGCCCCCGAGATTCGAACCCGGGTAGCCTGGGTGACAATCGATGGTGTATCTATCCGCTTAGCGGATTAGATAAATAAATATGAAAATAATATATAATGAATAATTAAATTTGCCCAGGTACAACACACGTCATACATGTGATGATCAATCGTTATACCCGGCTTGGCTGACGTCATAATAACACGAACGTTCGTATGTATGCGTTCCTTGATGACACCTGTGTTCAATGAATATGTTACTTCACGAGTGTATATTTAAAATGTTTGCCTCTTATTTATACATATTATGTATTATATACAAGTATTACAATCGGAAAGTTAAACATGATGCAGATATCAACGTACTTAGTTTAAACATATTTTATTACGTATGTTACATATATCAACATATACAATGAACATAAAACGGTAACAAATATATAACATATAAACGGATTAAACTACACGTTATAACAACATAAGTTACAGTTCTCTACAATGCGGCTGTGTGAATGTATATGTTTATCGGGTTGAAAATAAAGAATTTAAGTACTAAAAGAGACAGAAAGAAAAAAAATCGAAAGAACAAGAAAACAATAAAAGTGAACGAAAACACAACAAACAAACACCCCCCCTCCCCCCCCCCCCCCCGACAAAATATACAATGCCGCCCAGTCCCCATAGAATCCTTATTGCATAACAACACACACGAGATTCAAAATACAACAGTGACAACATTAACCAAAGATATTTAAGTCAATAACCCAGTTGAAAGCGTTTAATATATTTCTGAAAATGTTGAAAAATGAGTTGATTGTTCTCTAATGTTAGACTTACTTAATAGTATCTGATAGATGGATCATATTGAAGCATAATATCGCAACAAACAAAATCAAAAAGCATAATCGGTTGTATTGTCTCTGATCATGAAGATATAGTTGAATGAACTTAATGATCAATGGCCGGAAATAATTACAAAACCAGGTCAAAGCTCATTGACATGACGTATGAAAACTTACTGGTATGACATGTATACTCGTACTACACAGTTTAAACTTGAGGTTATCCCTCATCACTTACTTGCATCCTTATATTCTGTTCTGTTTACGTTCAAGAGATAGTTAACAATATGCTTAGCCTTGCAACTCTCGTGTTTGCCCTTTGTCTTTAAAACGAGAGCATATTTAACTTCTTTCTGGATGTTGACATTGACCTTGCATATTCCAGTTTTCTTGTCAACTATTGTCTCTACAATCTAATAATAAGTTTTTGGAAACAAATGTATGTTTAAGTCTACCTTCTGATACAACTTGATTGTATCTTATATTAAATTAGTTATTTCTCATTAGAAACAAAGCCTTTTTCAATATAATTACATATCCTAAATGAATTTTATTTCCATTTTGATTTGCATTTTCAAAATTAGTTTAAGGTTTACCCAAAACGAGTGTCGATGTTCAGTTACATGTATACTCTCGCTGCAATCATATGTTACGATCAGATTGTGTTTTTATTTAATATTGTGTTTTTATATTTCAATTAAAACATCACCTTTAAATGCTACCGTGATACCATCTAAAGAGTCACGTCCAATGATATCTGATTCATAGTCGTGTTCACAAACAATGTCATCATCAACTTTAATTCTTATGATTTCTTCTTTTGATCGTTTGTCCTTATTTTCTGCAGGTTTTATCCACTTTACCGATTGTTTTACTGACGGTTCAGTCAGTTCTGCTTCCTCGGCTGCTGCTGTATTACCCCATCTAGCAATTCCTTTGTTAATTGACAATGTTTCTCGACAGTTAATTAGGAACTCACAGCAATTAGGTTTTTCAAACTGGTCTATTTCTCCGATGCCGAGCTTAAATCTATATATTCCTACAACAGAGAAACGAATCGCGAAGGAGAACACATCTTCATTCCGTGAAATGTAAACAAGCAATGGCAATTCCTTTGGATTCAAGCCATGATTGTTATCGCCAATCATTGTTAACTTATATGGAAATTCTGATTGAAACGCAATATTTTTATCTGCCAATAACACAACTGTACATTTGCCTTTCTTTGAATTCAGTACACACGATTTTTCGACCAGAAGAAAGAGTTTGTGGGAGTAGCAAATCTGGCAGTTAGAGGAATTCGCGTACACTTTTAATCAACTGACAATTTGTCAAATATTGTTTTCCTGAGTCATCAGGAAGACACCGTGTAGGAATTTTTCCGGATTCGTGCAGAACCAGAACTGGTTAAAAAAAATAAAGGCCGATACGCCATCTTTTTGAAACTGTCTTCATTTGTGCCTTGCCGTCAGTCTTGCCTTGCTATCATGACTATAACCAATGATGGCGTGTACGGACCACTGAGGGTGTAAAAGATACAATTTGCCACAAGCTTTAAGGCATTCCATGAATGACCTTGGATGTAAGCGGTGTCACCATCACCCGGCTTGTACTTGATAGCTTTACATCTTCCCTCTATAACAACACACTCGATGCCGGCGTAAAACAATTGTATCAAGATATTAGAAATAAATTGACTTTATTTAAAGGAATAACTTAATACATTATATTCAAAGCTGAGTGTTAATCACAAAAATGTGTTTATTACTTAAAAACGGTTCTCCGTCCTTTTTTCTTGTTGCATAAACAATGTGCTATCCAATGACAGAGGTACATTCTCGTACAGTATTTACTACTCGTATACTAATTGTTATTACAAGCAAATATATTTAATCTTTAAATATATATAACTTTGCATGCGAAATGAATAAATAAATATGAAAAAAGATTCCTGTTGTTCAGTTTGTTTTTGTAATTATTCAATCATTATATAAATATATCGCTTACTCAGACTTTAATGATAGGTGGGTAGATAACTATTTGAGAATTACCAAGTCAATTAACACATTGCAAAATGTTCATGCATTTTCAATGGCGAACTGATGTTAATTACTAAACATTTATATATATATATATATATATATATATATATATATGGCCACCTACATCACATGATCGTTGCGGGAGTGTATAAAACCCCATGATATAGCTATGATATTAAACTCATCGCGCGGTGTCGCCCGTAAAACTCGTCTCTCCTACGTAACATGTTGAACTACTTTCCGACTTTATCTAAATGACGTCAATTTGCCACGATATTAAAACAAAGTTGAGACGTTACGTCTCACAAACGGACGGAAACTAATATAATATAATATAAACTGTCATTCATAGTATCTAGAACAATAAGTGTTGTTCATTGAATCTTGAATAAAGCTATTTGTCCCCGTTTTTCATCGAGATAATTTGATGTATAAATGTAAGCATTAATAACTTTTTTTTCTAAATTATGTGATGAAACGAAATTTAATTTTTGAATATTTAGTATACAATTTCTTAAACCAGTTGACAAAAATAATGATATGCTGTGCAAGAGATTCGCAGCATATATATATTACAAGATAGTTTAATAAAGTCAATGATTATTGAGCACTCATGTAAGATCGTGTAGCTGTGTTATGTTTTAAACATAATGTAATTTATATAAATATGATCCACTTACGAACAGAACGTCTGAAAAAACAGTTCCCGGTGGAACTCGTTTGTTTTTCATCTGCTGTTCGATATTCAGAGGGGTATTGTATTTTGTGTTTGGCAAATCTTTTGTGTTGGCTAAAGTTATCCATAATAGCAACCTGCTTGCCTTTTACAGGTCCTGATTTCTGTCACGGGGAATGCTTTAACGGAGATACTGAATTAAGCTTTCGAAGCTAGATTTTATCCTTGCTAGTTGCCTGAAAGGTAAGAACATCATGCAATAGGCACATTCTGATTCTTCAATGATTCATTCTAGTTTATTGAGGAAAGACACCATTTAATTTAAGTATAATGTAAATACATTGTATGTATTTGATGCGGATTGGTGTGCTGCATTAGATGGGTAGTTGGCTGCCCAAGCAGGCTGAAACATATACTCGATACAATAGCTTCTGATAAAGCAACATTTAGCATGGAGTATAGTTCTACACAGGAAACGGAATCAACAGCGGATCCCATAAACTATAAGCTTGGTTTGCAAGATGGGTGAAATGGGGTGAAATGAAAATTGCTTTTAAAAGAAATAAAATTGGAGGTTGATTCTCGTCCATGTTCAAATTACATTAAAAAAGTGTTTAGACAAAGCTGAGATCAAACCAATGACTGACAATGCGTAAAGAAATCTTTAGACAGCAGCAGATCGTATTAATTCTAACCTTGATTTACTATCAAACCGAAATAACAATTGGAGTGAAATGGAAATAGCATTTAGAAAAATAAAATATATAAATCGGAGGCGAAACACCGTCTATCTGGAAGTTACATAAAATAAAGTATTTGAACCAAGCTGGGCTCGAACCAATGTCTTCCGATGAGCAATATATATTTAGACAGCTGCTGGTAGTACTTCAAAGAAAAAAAAGAACTAGGTTGTATGATGCATACTTTAGACATTAAAGTACGAGTAGATGTATCAATAAATTATTTAATGTAGATAAAAGTGTAACCCTTATCAAACATTTGCTGTACATGGTAAGACTTATTGCACCTTAATATACATGAAATTTTATCTTCAACAATTAAGGTGTCTCAAGTGTTAAGTTTCTTGTTTTGTCAACATGGTACAGTCTTTTAACTCATTGGTGACTTAAACTTCACTTCTGTCAAATAGAGGCAAGCTTGATTTTTATTTCGGTTCTAACGCCATTTCAAGTTATATTGTATATCATGTATGGCCTTTTTAGAGAAGACGAATAAAACATGATGTAGTGGAACCGTCTTGTAATGTTTTAAATTTAAAATAGAAGGAATAATTTGCTTTCTAAAAAAGTCTAAAAAGATCTTTAAACACTAAACAAATATGGTGTTCAGCGTGGCTTCGGTAATTTTCAGTTATACCGCGACGGTATCTACTTGGAACAGTATTTTGAGCACTGCCACACTGGATTATCATGCCGACGACAGCACATGGTATGATACCCCAGCCAGTCACATTGTATTGAAACAGGATCGACCAGACCCAGATAAATCCTCTTAATGCTGAGCTCCAAGCGACGAAGCTTTTAGTACCGTTTTTAAGTAAATGGTATGACCCGGCCGGAGACCGAACCCACGACTTTCCGCGTGCGAGGCGGACGCTCTACCACTAGACCAGCACTGCAGTATAATTCAAATATAAAACATATTTCAGTCCTAGCAGTGAGTCTCGGACAGTTATTCTGTCCCTACTCCATACATAGTGTGATGTCTCTGATGGGGATTCTGTCCATACTCCATTCATATTGTGATGTATCTGACGGGGATTCTGTACATACTCCATTCATATTGTGATGTATCTGATGGGGATTCTGTCCATACTCCATTCATATTGTGATGTATCTGACGGGGATTCTGTCCATATTCCATATATATTGTGATGTCTCTGACAGTGATTCTGTCCATACTCCATACATACTGCAATGCATTCAACGGACATTAATAAATATATTATGACATCACAGTAAAGATTAAGATATATGTCCCTTTCCATCCAAATATTTTCAAGACGAACGTATGTTTGTAAGCATACAAAAACAAGTAAATGTGTTGAATAGGAGACGTAACATACAAAGGACACAGTCAAACGATTTCATAATTTAACAAGTTTATAGAATAATCATTAAAATGAAACACACACAAAGAACACTTACTGTTACATGTTTATGGGAATAATTAACTACTGCAGTCTCAACACATCACTTGCTCACAGCTTACCAATTCAGAACCCGGTCATATTTCGAAAAAAGCGCACCCTCAATGGATTTTGCACGAACCTAGGTTGTTTATCTAGATGACTACCTGGGCACGTGTAACGGTTCAAGTTAGTTTAAGGTACACACAAATTGTGCGACACATTGGGGACACAACAGCACTGACATTTCATAATTGATGTTTAATAAAACAAATACAATTAAGCGGTCACCTTCAAATGTAAACACTTGGCATCCTTCTCACTGGTGTCCTCCGTTAACTATTTCTCCCTCACTCTTGAAAAAATGATAATGAATATTTGCAGACCTTTACTTCATTCTTATTGGTGATTTATAAAGATTTCACAGTCGATTACACATCATGTTTCAATCAGTAAAATTATCACACAGATTTCTTTTTCAAATTGTGCTTGAATACTAACTTTAGATAATTTATCAAAAGAAAATAATTTGATATTTAAGAGGCTTCACGTAACCATAAATATGCTGTATATAATACATAATTCCATTTTAAAAATCGTGATGATATATTAATTTTATATCAAGTGAACATCAAAAGTGACACGAACAGCTTGTCACGATTGAGAATATCATTTGTGGTGATCGATTTCATGCCAGACGTGGTGAGAATATCTCTTTTGTGATTTTTGTGTAACGGTCCTCAATCGTTTAAGATAATGTTAACCAAAAAGCTGCAGTCGGGGTTCTCATTTTCTTCTCATGAAAACACGATAAAACCAACTGTTGCACCTAGCACCTACTGCCGAAGGGCCTCCTTCCTCTAACATGTCGATTGTGTCAACTGCAGTGATTATAGTGTTTTCAGAAAATATATTCTGTGTTTCTGTATTCTGTATTGATTAGATTCGTTGTCAAAAGACTTTTGGTCCATCTTGTGCATGGCTATCAATCTCATCCGACTTGCAATTCTCCGCCATCGTGTCTTTGGTGTGTGAAAAAAAAAATAAATTTCATGAAATATCGTAAGCCGTGTTAATAGTACTGGTTTTAAAAATGGCAAAAGTACTCACGCATAAAACGTTCTTAGGTGCCACAATTCGTTCAATCTTAAGACAAACGAAGACAATTGAAATGGTCCCATGGTTTCTGTACCATCAACGTATTTGAATGTCAACTTAAATATTTGAGAAAAGCATCTCAATTATCTTGAGTTTAGGCTGATTCCAGTATAACTACATGTGATTTCGTTGTAATTTATCGAAGAACAAGTAAGTAACCAATCAAAATTAAGTTGCCAGGTTAAATACAAATGGCTGACCTGTTAAGATTTTAAATTTACATCTCCTTTGTATAATTTTTTAAAACGTAATTATCTTAGTTTTATAGTATAACCACAAATGGTTACATGACACTAATGTGACGAAACATTCTCTAGTCTTAAACTCATGTTTGGAGACAACACACTAACAGCATGCATGAAGGATTATAGTGAATATGCAGAATGAACCTTTAACCTTAATATCTGCAGATTTTTAGAGCTTCAGTAAATTATTTTGTTTGTATATATGGCGGTACTGTTATGTCACTGAGGGCTAACAGACGTTAAAATAACCTAACCACTCTTTACCGGAATCCTGAAAAGTTCACCTGCATCCATCTTCGCAAGTAACTGATAATTTTCTCACTTGAATCAGACGCGAAAAACGAATGACAATGAAACGCAATGTCGTACATCAAACATTACGGAGACTGTGAGCGGGCGGTTGTTCAAACGCAATGCCCCTGGATTGGTAGTCATACGCGTGACTTACTGAAGTAACCAGATATGGCCTGTGTAAATTATATAACGAATGCTAAACTTGTCGTCGTTAATTCTATAATTCATAAACCAAATTGAATATATTCTTGTCATTATTTGCATGCCCATTGAAGCCTAGAGATGATACATTAACTCACCCATATACATTTCAATTGTATCCAGACTCGCACGGGTTCTTGTTGGCAGAGTTAAAATAAATAGTAAATTATATTTCCGTTTGTCAGTGTTTTATTTTTGTATTCTGTTTTCATACAAATACAAAGATTTATATCAACCAATGAAACAAAATATGTAAGTTAAAACAAATGGATTTTAATGACTATGTCAAGAACCATTCAATCTAAACACATGGATCACATACAGAATGTAACAGTGTTTTTTTTTTCAAATTCGTTAAAACTAAGCGATTCTTGGATCAGCATCAACAGCTCATTTACTTTGTATCGTTTGCTAATACGAGAATGTTGAGTATGTCAATAGGCATTCGAAACAAAACAATACAAATGATGAATACGTGATATAAAACAGCTTCTTATCAAATACTCAAAACATAATACTTACACAAAATGATAAAATAACAATCTTAAAAAAATTTAGTCATAGAAAATATTTACCATTTTATCTCCACTCTACCAATTCCTTATGCTGCTAAAATTAAAGAGCTGAAAATAATATCTAAAATTTATTTCAGATGGTAAACCGGATAATGAGAAAAGAAGTAATCTTTGCAATCTTTACATTTGACATATAAATATGTACAATACAGAACGATATCATGCAAAAATAAATAGTAGAATACACACTGGATGTGTCTCATTTTAAATACCTCTTTAATTTATAAAATAGATAGTTATATTTTCCATCCCCTATACAGAGTGTTTATTTTACTTTTTATTTCTAGTATATATTCTGAGTCATAATGACATATTTTAAAAACATATCCGATACAGATGATTAACATACAAGAGATTAAATGTTTAACTTATTCAATTTAAAGTGTACACATTGATTTGAATTATATTGTTTTTCGAGTTAATAAATGCGTTGTGTATATACTTTTTGATAGCAATTGAGGCGTTGGCCCCGGTTTCACTAATTATATTGACTTGAAATTTCACAACGATATGTTTTCAAATAATGTAACTTCACTTTAATTGAATATGTCTTTGTTTCTTTACCAATAAGTACATATCTATAACGACTGTAATTGTGTGCGGTGATTTATGAGTAACTGTGTTTTGGTTGGGAAAGATTTCAGTTTGAAAGTTTTTATTAAATTGGTAAAACAGGCCCTTGAGCTCTGAGCTCTGAGTGACAAAACTGCATTGTTTAAATTGAGTTGGTACAGCTTATTACCCAACTATTTCTCTCAAAACACATAATGGCTACAAAAAATTCTAAATGCACAAAATAATACAAATTTACAGGTAGTGTCTTATAATTTTTATTTACCAACATGTCTGATTGTGTATAACCAAAGTTTGATAAAAGTTTTAAAAACAACATGGATCTTATAACAACAGTTCAAATCTGTGAAATTGATATGTTTTCACAAAATTATTTACGCTTATCAACGGTATTAGATCATCGCACCAAAATAATATTAACACATTCGTATGTCACTGTTATGAAAGATAGGGAATTACGTTATGACGTACATATAAACGTTAGTCTGTACATTTAGTTTCTTTGCGTTGCCACAAATCAGTCAACTCGTAGAATTATGCCAGAGTACAGAGCTCTGTTGAGTTATATGTTTACATTAAACATGCCATGCAAAAGACCACACATTAATAAAAACACGTAAAAAACAAGGTAAAAGAAATAATACTATCAGCAATATTCGAGTTTCTAGGTTAGCACTCATCACTAGATAAATGTGCTGCAGCCATCGGAATATAATATGCAGCGCTAAACTCGACATATAGAATCGGAAATGAAATAGATTTAGCCAAACAGAAAGAAAACGCGTAAATATAGATAAAACAAGGCAAATTGGAAACATAACTGACAGTGTAAATAAAATAGGTATTCGGGGGTTTGAAGTTTCTGCTACGCTACCATCATGCTGATAAAATGGTGACGGAGTATAGGTGATTAAAACACGACAAAGAATCCAAGAATGCAGGTTGAGAATAATAGTCCATGCACACATAACTACCAATAATGGTAATCGGAGTGAAGGTGTACTTGTGCTTATCAGCAACACTTCAACGATGCACACAAAGCCCACTTCCATAAATTCAACGTGAAGAACGTCATTCTTTATTTCGGTATGTAATCTGAAACAGAAATAATTGCCAATTATATACGACAAGAAAATAATATTTGGATTTTGGTATAACAATTGTTTTGATTATTTCAAAAGAAATAGAAAACAATATTTCAAAGGAAGAAAACAGCAATTCTTATCGATCTTACGATATCATTAAGACATATGATACACAAGACCTCTAAATACAGTCAACTTGTTGATTAAAAAAGGCGTTAGCATTAATTCTTATCAATAACAAATATTAAAAACATAACAAAAAACATGTAGAGAAAAACTTCATTTAATAATAATTATATAAAAACACAACACATGAAGAGATATAAAAACACAACACAGGTAGAGACATAAAAACACATCACATGAAGAGATATAAAAACACAAAACAGGAAAAGATATAAAACACAACACAGTAAGAGATATAAAAATACAACACAGGAAGAGATATAAAAACACAACACAGTAAGAAATAAAATTGCAACACTGGGTAATGGTAATGTAAAAAGTTTTCAATAATATTCAAACAAAGCAACTACCGACATCGTTATAAAATAATGTTCACACTTTTATACATAAACATCTTCAAAAGTATTTTATTGTATCACTGTACGTGTTTCTTTTTGCAGCACTAATGTTACAGTTCAACTAACTGCAATAGAAATAGGAGTTCAAAATAGCGTGATTGTTGCTGATATATTAACCGGCTTAAAGGGAATATATAAGGAAAAACGCTATAAACGTCTTTAAAAATAAAAAATAAATGGATTAAAAAGGGTATCAATATCATAAATAAATCAAATCCGATTGGTTTGGTATGTCAAATCTACCAAAACATGACCAAACCGATATTTAAATTGGAGTAGTAAATTTGAAAGGAAATCCCCATTCTAAAAAAAAATGACATTTAACCACTGCTTGATGTCATTCGGACTCTTAAGATGAATTTCACTACGTGTTAGCCTGTTTCAATGGGGGATCTACTCTTCAACAAAAACGCGCATAAACCCCTCATTTATAACGACTGATATATCTCTTTAACGCGAATAAATCATGTTAACTGATCAATAATTCTAAATATGCAAATAAGCTGCTCCGCTGACAGAAATTATCGTAAAATTCAATCGGATGTAAACAGCCAATTTCGTCATCCTTCAGTATTTTAACGGTCGCAAGATATGTGCAAAGATATATATGCATTTATGAATATATGTTTTCCATTTTATGGGTTCATACTTTTTCGTATATATAGAGTCATTTATGAATCATAGTGAAAATAAACATAATCACGGGATTCTAACCCTGATCGCCTCAGTCATATTCCATATATAAAACCATTGCGGAATATGAAGGAATATATTACGCTCGTTCGTATAAAACTAAATTTAACCTTAACCGCTTGCTCGTGTTTAATCGGTATTCCCCGAAAATACATTTTACTGTTTCATAACAATTACTGAGATAATATCTATACTAAATAATTAACGTTATTCCATGGGTCAATACTAATTCAATATCGACATTAATAGCAAGTTTGAATACATGTTTTATCGATGAACACATCATCAATACCGCCACAATTTATGATAAAAAAATTATACCAGTTTTAATTGAATTTTAAAGTTTCAATTTATTGTGGCAAAGTTTTATTATTAGTAAGTTAATTCATATTTACTCCTATTCAACAACTCAAAACAACCCAATTTCATTATTGCAGTAACATAGTAAAATTACTTCTCTTGTCTATGTCTCAAAGTGCTCTCCTATCTAACATTCAAATTCAATTTCAATACATTGGATTCAGCGCCTCCTGTACTGGTCTATGGGGTGTCTAACTTATATGGTAGGACAGGTTAAGATGATATTAGTTAACTAATTAATATAATCTTACAGCATGTTCTATTATTATGTTCACTTATATCTTATAAATATAATAAAGGTAGGAACTTGATCTATTAATAGTATAGTGGATAACCCATGTAATATAAGAATTACATATAATTTTTGTAACATTATGCCACTTTAAATCCTATACTATAAACAAATATAATATACAATGTATATTTGAACAAGTACAATTGTTTTATAAATAAACCTACTAATAAACTCTTTGTGTACGTCATCCACTTCTTTATAAAATATACTTTTTCTTTCAGGTCGCTCGTGTATACCTTCGTCTACATCTGTTACTTCCGCCATAACTATACGAGTATAGAATACGAAATTGACACTGAGCTACAATAGAATATATAAGATAGGCTACTTCGATAATGATGGTTGTATTCGTTCTATAACAGAATGTTGTTTAAGGACTATGCTGAAATTGAGATTTTTGTTGATAGTTTTATACTGAAAACTGCTCATAAAGGCTGTGTGTAAGTGAAATGTTAATGTTATATTGATAGATGGGCTGTAAAATGCCTACTGTGAGTGGCAGATTCATACATTTGTGCACCAATATGTAAATGGGAGACTTCAAAGCCCTAATTTTAGACATAGTTGTTCCAATAGTCGCAAAATTTAAGTTCAAAACAAAGGAACCAATATCAAGGTCAATTATCCGTGTAGATGCAACGAGCCTTTTTTCGATTTTTTTCGTCGATGTCAGTCGCAGGAACACTATTTTCTTTGATTACAATATACGCAAAACGATCACTTAGATTGTGAACGTGGATACATGAAAGGTGTCAACAACATATGTATTGAATCAAATGCTACGTACTTATTTACGCATATTCCAAAGATTGGAACTATATAAAATCTATGAAATTAATTATTGCACATACTATGTTATATGTCCAAGAAATAAGTTACACTTACCTAGTTTTATATATCCAGCATTTGGCACTAAAAAAATAATTAATAACACACGAAAAAAAGCGTAATCTTTCCCCCATTCGCAACAAATTTTACACATGCTCATTCATTAAGAGGTTATACTCGACTTATCTATCGATTAGTAGACAGATATGCAAAATAACCAATCGTCCAATCACATGCTGGTAGATAAATATGCAAAATAGCCAATTGTCCAATCACATGCTAGCCGTGGTCAGTCATAGCGTCCTACAGTGTACGCCGAGATCAAGGCTCGTTGTGCATTGAGAATTCGTGAAAATTGGGAGTTTGGGTATCCATTCTAGACTTTGCTATTTTAAGAAATAAATACAACGTGCTATATTGCTCGTGAGTTTTACATTGTATCAACATGTTCGGCGTCCCACTGCAGCTATTCGTAAACACGGTATGAGGCCGATTTAATTCAGGTTTACAACTAATTACGCTTGGACTACGAAAATTACGGATATACACGGAATATTTGTGATAGTCAGTTGGAACCTAACGGACAATAGTTACCTACATAAGTGAAAGCATATTTATAATGTGTATAAGTGTGTGTGAGTCTACGGGCGCAGGCGCGTATGTGAAATCTATTTTATTTACTTTAAGCATTATATAATTTTACTTCCATACCACAGGTTAGTAAAAATGTGTGCCTGAGAGAATAAATAATGTTGCATTGTTGCAATTAAAACATAGATGCTCCCCTTTGATTTCTTGTATTAATTTCAGTTTTTGGTTTCGAATATAAGGGCGGTACAAAGGGTTTCTGACATCGATTATATATAAGTTTTTGGATACTATTAATATAATAAGATGATGAAAATAGTTATTTATATATAATTATATACAATTAAGATACAGCTGCTCCCATTTTATTTCTTATATTAATTTCGTTAGATTTTCGAATATAAGGATAGTACGATGGGATTGATTGTGACATCGACTATATATGAATGTGTGTATGTATATGTATGTGTATATCGGTGCATGCGTGCGTGCGTGCGTGCGTGCATATATATATGTGTGTATATGTATGTATGTATGTATATATGTATGTATTTATGTGTGTATGTATAATATGTATATATGTATGTGTGTGTATGTATACGTATATGTATATGTGTATATGTATATATATATATATGTATGTATATGTATGTATGTAGGTATGTGTATATGTATGTATATATATATATATATGTATATATATATATATATATATATGTATATATATATATAAAGTAATTGGGTTTCTGTACTTGGAACGGAAATGTGTACACAGTTAACAATGTTTATATCAAAATGTAAATGAAGATTGAGTATTGATGTTTACGATACTTTTCTACGGCGGTTGATGCCTATGTTTATGTTATAAATTGTGAATGATCATAAATGGTTACAGCAAAAGTGTAGATATATGATTATTAATGTTAACGATACCTGTCATATCAATTTTGAAAAATATTAAAAAGTATTGATGTACACTAAATTTTGCGAGATATATATATATGTGTAAATGGTGACTGGTTATTGATATTTATGATTAAGGTCATATCAGAAAACTGTATATTGATGTGTACACCGTATGTTAAATCAAAATGCAAAACGTCAACGAATCTTAATGTTTACCACTAATGTTATAAGAAAATGTTAAAAGGCTACAATTATTGATCGTTACCACATTACATGTATATTCAAACTTTTTACAACCTATGCTTATTGATTATTATTTCGAGTAGGCTGTATGGAGATGAAAAGGCTCAACGATTATTTATGTTTACAACTTATGATGTACAACAATGGGAAAGGTGAACGATAGTTGATATTTTAAGGTGTATGTTATATTAAAACATAAAAATGTAATATGTAATAACTTATACTTTAGATTACAGTGACGAGTAAAAAAGAACCATTAAATATGGTCGTTGTTACACCAAAATTTAAAATATAAATGCTTAATGGCAGATATTGGGACAGATTGACTAGATTGTTATTGAGAAGTAAAATATGGATGATTATTTAATTTACGACGGAGGCAACAGGAAATATAAAATGTGAATGGTGATAAAAGGTGAGGATGGATAGTGTATCAAAATTTAAGAGGTTAATGCTTTTAATTAATATATACGAATGATGTTATTAAAAATGAAGGATTTGGATAAAATGTCATTACACTATATCAAATGGTAAGATGGAAACATCTATTGGTGTTTAGTATTTATCAGATATAAAAATGTATAAGGTGATTGATTATTGATGCCTACGATTTATTTTATATTAGGACGTTAACAGTGAGTAGCTACTGATATCTGTATTCATATTATTGTTTTTCTTATTTGATATATCATGATAGAAATGTCTGTATAAGTGTTCCCGAGTTAGATATGACACATTTTATAATTGTATAAGTATCTATTTTAAACATAATTTGAATATTATTTATTTAAACAATAACTATTGTATTTTATATGGACAGCAAATAATTGTTTGAAAAGGGTGTTTACGTGTATTATAATATGGTATATCATGATAGAAATGTCTGTATATGTGTTCCCGAGTTAGATATGACACATTTTATAATTGTATAAGTATCCAATTTAAACATAATTTGAATATTATTTATTTAAACAATAACTATTGTATTTTATATGGACAGCAAATAATTGTGTGAAAAGGGTGTTTACGTGTATTATAATATGGTATTTAAACACTTTATAAATATGATGCAAAACATGTGTTAACAGTGGCGACGTACCTTTGTATAGATTTTGGTTATAGCTAAATTATAATTTAGCTTCTCTTCTTTTATTGTTTTTGGCATGCAAACTCGTACTACTTGTCCCTCTTTCCTCTACTTTCAAATACTTAATCTCACATTCACTGTCAATCTTTGGATATTTATAAAGCAATCTGCAAACTTTGTTTTTACTTCAACGTTAAATGAGTATTAAAGTATGTACTTTTAATGTAAAAGGTTTAAGTGATTCATCAAAAAGAAAACAATTATTTTACTGGCTTAAATTAAATAAATACTCAATTTGCTTATTACAGGAACTACATTGTCAGGAACAAACTAATGATATTTGGAGAAAAGAATGGGGTGGGGATATATTTTTAAGCGGAAATAGTAGTAATAGTATTGGTGTGGGCATCCTTGTTAATCCTAATTTTATGTATTTAGTCCAAGAATATAATGATTTAATCGAAGGCAGAATGCAATCATTAAAAATAATAATTAATGAAAAAGAATATATATTTTTAAATATCTATGCACCAAAAAATACAACATATAATTTAAACTTTCTTACAAAAATTGAAGATTTCATAAATTTAAATGATAGTGAAACCATGATAGTAGGAGGGGACTTTAATACAGTAATAAATGTTGAGTTAGATAAAAAACATGGCTATGTTAATAATAATAAAAAAAAACAGGGATAAAATAAACAATATAATACAAAATAATGATATAAATGACATATGGAGAATATTAAATCCAAGCACTAAACAATATACCTGGCATTCAAACACCAAACCAACAATATTTTGTAGACTTGATTATTTTTTAGTGTCAAATAACTTAGTAAATGCAATAACGGTTTGTAAAATTACAACAGGTTTTCGTTCGGACCATTCTCTCGTATATTTTAATCTTATTATTGACAAACAACCACGTGGGCCAGGATATTTTAAACTCAACAATAGTGTTATATTAGATAACGATTATCAGGATAAAGTAAAACAAGCTATAAAAGAGGTAGTAGAAATAAATAAAGAATCTAATCCAAATACATTAAAGCAACTTATTAAAGGTACTATTAGGAATGAGTCTATAAATACATGTCAAATAAAAAAAAGAATACATTAAAAAATGAAATATAATTGAAAAATGAAATCGATAATTTAGAAAAAGAATTGACTGAACATCCAAATGATAAAACAATCATAGATAATATTAGTGAAAAAAAATCTGAGTTAAATCAAATTATTGAAACACAAACGAATGGAATTATAATAAGAGCAAAAGCAGAATGGGTTGAAGGAGCCGAAAGAAATACAAAATACTTTAATAATTTGGAGAAAAAAAGATCTGAGAGTAAAACTATTAATAGACTTATTAAAAATGATAGAGAAATAACACAATCTGAAGACATTTTAAAGGAAACAAAAGGATACTATGAAAAGTTATACAGTAAAGTAGAAACAATGATAAATGATAATGAAGATTTTTTCCCAAACATTAGAGAGACTATATTAAATGAAGAGCAAAAGCAATCATGTGAAGGTATTTTAAATGAAGAGGAATGTGCACTCGCTTTAAAACAAATGAATAATGGAAAATTTTCCAGGATCTGATGGACTTACAACAGAATTCTATAAGATATTTTGGAACACGATCAAGAAATTCTATATTAACTCTATAAACTATTCTTTTGTAAATGGAAATTTAACAGAAATGCAAAAACAAGGTATAATATCTCTTCTTCCCAAGAAAGATAAAGAACTAACGTCTTTAAATAACTGGAGACCAATAAGTTTATTGTATATTGATTATAAAATTACAACCAAAGCAATTGCAAATAGAATTAAGATAGTTTTATCTACACTTAATAATGATAGTCAAACTGGTTTTTTAAAAGGACGGTACATAGGTGAAAATATTCGCACTATTTTTGAAGTAATCGAAAATATAAATAACGAAAATAAACCTGGCTTAATCTTTTTTGCTGATTTCGAAAAAGCCTTTGATAGCATTGATCACGGTTTTATTTAAAAAACTCTTAAATATTTTAACTTCGGTAATTCTTTTATTAATTGGATCAAACTATTTTATAACGATGCTAAAAGTTGTGTAGTTAATAACGGATATGTCAGATTTTTTCAAAGTAGAAAGAGGTGTAAGACAAGAATGCCCATTATTGCCTTATTTGTTTATATTAACTATCGAATTGTTATACAAATCGGTACAAAGGGATAAAAACATTAAAGGTATTACTATTTACAATAGAGAAATAAAAACACAGCACTTGCAGATGATGCAACATTTATAATGGATGGATCAAAAAAAACTTTTTCAACCTTAATAAAGAAAATTGATAATTTTAGTAAAATATCTGGACTTAAGCTTAATTCGAAAAAATCTATTATTTTACGATCAGGTTCCTTAAAAACTTCAAATGACACTCCTAGTACAGATAAATATTTTATATGGACATCTGAGAGTGCAGCTACTCTTGGAGTTGTCTTTACAAATGATAAACAAATGTATCATGAATTAAATCTTCTCCCAAAAATTAAGGAATTTTGCCACTGTCTTAATAAATGGAGAAAACATAAATTATCTATGATTGGTAAAATTGCAGTGATTAAAACCTTCGCATTACCAAAACTTATATATTATTTAACTGTTTTAGAAAATCCATCAACAGGACATTTTAATATTATAAATAAAAGCATGTTTGACTTTCTATGGGATAATAAACAAGACAAAATAAGTAGAAAGACAACTATACAAAATTACGAAAATGGGGGCCTAAAAATGATAGATCTGAATATGTTTATTAAGTCAATTAAAGCAGGTTGGGTGAAAAGAATTATCAATCAGAGTAATACAGGTGATTGGAAGCATATATACATGGGCCAACTAGCAAAAATAGGAGGACCATTAATATTTGAATGTAATATTAATAAAAATGACTTAAATAATGCAACTCAGATAGACTCAAACTTTTTATCCGAAATTGTACAATCATGGTCAAGTATTAGTTTTAAAGAAAATGTTGAATATATAAACAAACAAATACTTTTGAATAATTCAAACATCAAAAATAATAATAAAACATTCTTCTATAAACCTTGGTTCGACAAAGGAATTAAATATGTTGAACAAATCTTTGACAATAGACAAAAAGTATTTCATACTTTTCAGCATATCAAAACGGTACACAACTTAAAAAATTCGGATTTTCTAAAATATTATACTCTTATTCAAAGTATATCAAATTCATGGAAGTCTAAACTTAAGAATGAAAATGTACCAAACAATAATACACAAAATAACTTAATGGAACAAATTGTAAATGCGAAAAGTTCAAATAAACATTTATATAATAAACAGTTAAAGTATATTGAAAGCGACCTAACTATTAAATCGCATATTAAATGGGAACAAGAAGAAGCAACTCTAAATTGGAAAAGTATACATAATCTACCCTTTCAATGTTTAATAAATACAAAATTAAGAGCATTCCAATACAAATACATAATGAGAATCTTACCTAATAATGAATTTCTGTACAAAGGTAATATTTATAATACAAGTTTATGCGATTTTTGCAATAGGCATGTCGAAACAAACAAACATTTATTTTGGGAGTGTCACATTTCGAGGGTTTTTTGGACAGAACTTGAAATGTATCTGAATGAAAAACTTATTGAAATAGATTTGGATTATTCAACAATTTCTCTTGGGAATCTTGACCAGAGCAGTTATTCATGCTTATTAAACTGTATATTGGTTTATGGAAAATATTTTCTTTCAAAAACAAGTATGAACAGACAATTCCAAAGTTCAACAATTTTATAAAATACTAAAAATATCATGAAAATTTAGAAAAAATAATAGCGAGTAAAAAAGATAAAGTGACGCAACATGAAAATAAATGGAATAAACTACAATTATTTTGATAAAAATTTCATAACTGAACTTTAATTCAAATTGACAGTGTAAAGCACCTTAATCTCTTTTCATGTCTGCAACTGTCTCTTTTCCTTCTTCTATCTACTTCTTTTTTCCCTTTTCCTTTTATTTCCCCGTCTTTTCTTAGTATAGCATTATTTCATAGAATACATTCATGTTAAACTGTATGTATTATATCAAATATATTTGTAAGATGTATGTATTATGAAATAATAAAAAAATTAAAAACAAAAACAACATATGACTTAAATGTCGGTGCGGGTCATTTGAACACAAGTCTAATTCATGCGTCGCGCAAAAAGTATGTGAATGATGCATTTAAAAAACATCTAAAAAAATTGTAACCGATGCGAACAGAATTAGCGGAATTTTATGAGTTTTAACGCTGCAACTCCTTTTTGTCAGTGGGTACTTTCTGAATACAATAAAGGATTACTGTCATTTGTCACAACTTCAAAGGATATGGCAGCTATCTAGTTCTAAATTATTTGCACATATACGCAGTTATCACAACAGGTGCTAAGTACATGACCAATACAGAATCAATATATAATGTCAGATTTGTCAAACCATGTTCGATTCATTTGGCCGATATGCCCAATTACGTTAGGGGAAAGTAAGCTGACAAAGGGATTTTTTCCGAATTTATTTAATAGAAATGAAAATCAGCTCTTTTTTTTATATTACTCCCATTAACATGATAATTTCAACTTTCAAAAGGAGTTGCTGCGATATTGCCAATCAGACGTTGATGTTCTCCAAAAATGTTGCTTGAACATTAGAACATTATTATTATGGACTTAACAAAATAACGATAATGGGAATGGTAATGATCCTTTTGAGAAACGTATAACGATTTCATCAATTTGTAACTTGGTGCTTAGGACACTTTTTCAAGAAAAAATGTCAGTTGGTATCATTCCGCCGACAAATGATTAATTCAACATGGAAGACACATGGGTGAAAAAGATATTGGCCAAAACAAAGTGGATGATTAATATAAACCTAGTGAAGACAATACTGTACTTGTATTTCATGGGTGTTTTGGTACTGATGCCCGAAATGCTTTTCAGCTTCTACAATGAAACCAGTAACTGAGCAAAGTATGAGCGATTTATACATAAAAACAATGGAAAAGAAACATCAAAATAGCAAAATTCTAACCTCCAAGATTGTATCCAATACCCTGAAGTATTCGCACTTCTTTAACCCAGAGATTCATTTTAATGTGGCAGAACAGAAACTTTACGAAGAACCAAATAATGTAACGCTAATTAAATATTTCGATGTCACATCACTCTATCCATTCATCCATAATACAGGAAAGAAACTGATACGCCACCCTACAATCATAACGGATAGTATTAAAACGCTAAACCATTGTGAATGTTTGATCAAATGCAAAGGGTTTGCCCCTTTATATAACGATTTCGCATAGTGAGTGTAATGGAAAGCTCTTTGACACCGTGTCGTACCTGAGTCACAATGTGGCTTACCACAAAATCATGAACGGAGGGTCGTATACAAACTACGTGAATACCTTCCTAGATATTAAGCCAGAGGCAAGTATATGACCTATATTGTGTATTGATGAAGAAACCAAACGGCATTACTTTGGCAGAGAGGGTATTCATTTAGAATATGACAAAAAAAACGAAATCCCCTGGAATGCATTCTATTACTTCATTTTGGGGGTGATTTTTTGTCAGCGATCAAATCTCACTCAAACATATAATATCGGAAGCCGCTGAATTCTTTGACATGGTGACGTCAGATCAACAAGTAAACAATGTTCGCTTTTTAAATAATGAAGCTGTGCAAGAAGATTGGGCATATAACAGCCTCTTCAATTATGATTGCTGCATAAGCTAGATTAAAAATATACAGTTATTTACAAAATATCGAAAAGCGCACATTGTACTGTGGTACTGACTCAATTATCTTTTTATATAGCCAAAGTGAATGAGAATCTTCCTTGCGTTTATATTGATGATGTGAGGAATGAAACGCAAGGAAATGTGTCACGAATGGCCCTAAAAATGCATTTAAACAAACCCGGCAAGAATGGAGAAAAAAACGTCTGTAAAGTAAGAGGCATTCCCTTAAAGACGTTTCTTCGAGTAAGTTCTAGTGCGGAGATTTTTTTTAAATTTTGCACACAAGTACTTTGAAGTAAGACAAGTTTAAAGCACTAAAAAAATATAGGTCCCCATGCTTGTTTTTTTGCTATGACTATTTTTAAACTACACCGTTTTACATTTTTTACAGAAAAAACAGCAAATTGGTGTAAGTTATAAATCTTGTTTAATTTACTAACAAAGTGATATATTTCAACAAAATATTGTTGTCACTCATGTAACAAAAGATAAAGTATCTAAAACAGAAAAAGTTATGATGCTCTTTTGAGTTTCACATTTCATACATTAATTTTCATAAATTTCTACGATTATAGAATTGGCCGTTAACGATGTATTTTTACACTAATTTAAAAATTAAAAAAGTTCTAACGCGGAGAATTGTTTCATTCTTTCTAAAAAGTGGCACCATAACAAACTATATCAGAAAATAAAATAAAAAATATATGTCCCCTTGCTTGTTACTAAGTTACAGAGCTAAATATAACCTCCCTTTTCATAAAATGGCCATAAATGATGCATTTTGACACTAATTCAATAATAAAAAAAGTTCTAATGCGGAGAATTGTTTCATTCTTTCTACAAAGAGGCATTATTACAAACTATATCAGAAAATAAAATAAAAAAAACAGGTCACTATGCTTGTTACTAAGTTACAGAGCTAAATATTACCTCCCTTTTCATAAAATTGCCGTAAATGATGCATTTTGACACTAATTCAATAATAAAAAAAGTTCTAATGCGGAGAATTGTTTCATTCTTTCTACAAAGAGGCATTATTACAAACTATATCAGAAAATAAAATAAAAAATACAGGTCACCATGCTTGTTACAAAGTTACAGTGCTAAATGTTACCTCCCCTTTTCATGAAATGACCGCAATCGATGCATATTCACACCAATCCAATAAAAAAAAATGTTCTACGTGGAGAATTGTTTCATTCTTTCTACAAAGAAGCACAACAACAAACAATATCATGAAATAAAATAAAAAATACATGACACCTTGCTTATTACCAAGCTACAGTGCTAAATGTTTACTTCATAAAATGGCCTAAAATTGTCAAAATTGTGAAAATTATCTGTTGTAATTTTTATAAATGAAGTTTCATTGCAGAAGTAACTTTCATATTTCTAAATGATGCACTAAATAGCAATTATAATATTTGTAATTTATAATGTAATTACTGTTAAATTGCTTTTATACATTTCATATATACTGGGTAATTGATGAACATCAATAGTTGTAAAAGTTTGAAATGTTAGAGGCCTAGTGGTAAAACCATGTACTGTCAATCAAGGTTGGATCACCAGTGACCTGCTACTCAACATAATATCTCAGTGTTTAATCTACGAGTACATTCAAGTCATTTTTTCTGGTTTTTATCTTGGCTATAGTAGTCGCACTGTCATCCATTATTATTACATTAACTTGAAATTTTTATTCCTGTACTGGGCTACTTCCAACTTTAATCTTTGAATTGTCATTTAAATTTTAGAACACTGCCTGGTGAACTGGTAGTGATTGTTCTTAATTTTTCATAATATGTGCATTTCCTAGTCTTCTGGAAAAACATCATATGTTTTTCGAATACTTTTTGTTAACATGGTCCCAGTATCTGATTTACTGTCACAATCCATTCTTCTGGCAACATATATTGTAATAAATTGGCCTGGTCCTGGTGTACTACTTGACTGACTTCATCACTGAAAATTAAAGGAAGCTTATATGAGATAAAGAAATAAATGACAATGTTTGTCTGTATGTAAGCTTAATTTACATCATCACCAGTTTCCCATTTGGGTGATACACCCAGAAGAGTGAACAGTTTAGACTTTTTAGGTTTGTGGGGGATAGTGCAGGAAACAAATATCATAGAAACCTAATCATATGTTTCACCTGATTTTTTTGCTTGGTGTATAGCACCATCATAAAAGTCCTCAGTTTAAAGTCCCATCTGAATGACAGTTAGCACTGTAAGTTAGCCAGCCTCAGGTATCAAACTCTCAACCCTGAGCTAGAAATATCGTGCTTTACTGACTGAGCTCATCGGTCTGGGTATAGTTTGACAACTCAAGGGCTATAACTGAGCAGCAATTCCTGTTATGATATCTATGTTCAATCCATTGAACAAAATCTTATGGTTATAAACTTGCATACATGTATGTGGACATTTTTTTACTGAATGAAACTGTTATGTTATGTAACAAGCAGTCAAGGGGTTGCAAGCTCAAATCCCCACTTGGCCAGTCTCTGTGATGATTTAAATATATGCAAATTCCAACATTGTGTCTCATGTTCATTCATCTTTAATCACTGATTCAAGTGGGAAAGTTGTCAGTTATTTGCACGGATATGGGGTGTGCCAAACAAGTAGTCACAGGTTTGATCCTCCTCAGTTCATCTGTTGTGCTCATGATTTTTTTGTTGTAATCCATAGTAGAAATAAGTTGAAATGGTTAAATTACATTAATAATTACCATTGAATTGATAATATTGTACACATTGGTTAAGTGTAAGTCGTGTGAATTGATGAGCGTAGTACAGTTGTATTATTGCTCGTTAAGCATAATGATGTTATCGGTGATTGACGCAGAACTATATTGTTATGAGCGGTTGTTAGGTTTGCATAGGTTAGTCGAAGTGATTATAAAAAATCTGCTATAAGAAGTCATGTAAACTTTGTGGGTGGTTGCTAAAACACCCACATATTATTGCTCCTTATACCTCGTAGTCGGAGCCCCTGAGCCACCAATAAATTGGTAATAGGTCATAGAACCACGCTATATATATTATACAAATCCGAAGCAAATATAATATAAGATCAATAAAGTTACTAAATGTAGTAATAT
The DNA here is from genome assembly GCA_029582155.1 of Panopea generosa. Lineage (NCBI taxonomy): Eukaryota > Metazoa > Mollusca > Bivalvia > Adapedonta > Hiatellidae > Panopea > Panopea generosa. Next base: position 25,299,255 of record CM055898.1, read on the forward strand.
GGCATATAGCATAGCTTTTGTTTTCTACGAAGTTATCGTATTTTATGTTTTCGAAACATTCTTCTAGGTGTACAAAAAAAACAACAGAAAGTATAGTCAGTAAAATTAATTATAAAATATAAATTATCCAATTATTCTTAGGCTAACTTAGACAGATTATATTACCTATTTTAACTTATTATCTAAATGTAAATTTAGTGGCAATAACAATGTTAAACTAAACGTTATATCTAACTAGGAGAACAAAATAACACGCAAAGAGAACAAGAGATGCGGGACATGTTTCTGGGTGTCAAACGATTTTATTCTTATACCTATAGCAGACATGTACATGTAGAATCTAACTATAACCCTATTGAAGCACTCATGAGACAACATTTTCTGTTGCTAAAACCGACTGAAACGTATGTTGTTACAGTTACAGAAATGTGGCATTGAAGTCAAACATGTTGTCCAAAAGAGCATCCCGGTTACAGAGACACTTTCCAGAAATGCTTTACATATACATACCTAGAATTGCTCGACAGCAGATGTGCATGTTCATACTATAAAAAAAAAATATAGTATAAACTTAAGCGACAAAAAAAATGCTAAAATGTAAAGATGCAAAAGACAATGATACACAGTGATGTACCATTAAACGAGTCATACATGGTAAATTTAAGAAAGTACTGTCCATCCATGGTTCTTGAATACTGGAACCACAGAGACGAGTTGACTGTAATTGATGACATCATCTTTAAAGGTGAAAAAATGTAAATGCACACAGCTTACGTAAATAAATGATACAAGCAGTACATATAGGTAGTACGAGTGTTGATAAATGCACACAGCGTGCACGTGACGTGATGTTTTGGACTAACGTGACCGAAAAAATAATTAAACTCGTTTTGCAGTGTGACACTTCCCTCACACACAGATATTCAAACACGAAGGAACCAATTAAACCATGCCTAATACCTGACCATGTATGGCAAGTTGTTGCCACTGATACTATCAAAACTGACAGCGTTAACTGTTAAGTAACAGATGATAACTGTATTCTTAGAATTGGACAAACTGCCTGAAACAATATGTGTGACAGTAATTCGTAGTAAACTGAAAGCTAATATTGCACGACACGGCATTTGCTAAAGGTTTGTAAACGACAATGCTCCCAAAATATTCATCCGAACAATTTGCAAATTTTGCACGCGAATTGAGGATTTCAGCATACTGACTCCTGTCTATTATATGCCAAGTCTAATAGTCTTGCGAAATAGTCGAACGTATACTGCGCAAATCTATTAATGACAATAAGAACTTATAGTTGGCTATACTAGAGAATAGAAATACCCCATCAGACAGTGAATATTAAACATCACAGTTATGGATGGACGTTTAAGATTGGTCCTACTCACAACACAACCACACCTTTAATTCAAAGAAATACATAGCGAACTGTCGTTTAACACCGGTGTGAGATCTGGCAGAAATAAACATTAATTTGTTTTTATTTTATAAAATGTAATACGTATGCAAATTATATATAAAAGAGTGTTACAGTAACTAGATTAAAGACTTGCCGCAGAGCAGATATTATCCAACAGAGCTGTAACAAGATAAAAGACTTGCCGCAAAAGCAAATGTTATCTATCAGCGCAGTAACTACATGTAGATAAAAGACTTGCCACAGACAAATATTATCTACCTGCGCTGTAACATGATTAAAGATTTGCTGCAGAGAAAATAGTACCTACCAGTGCTGTAGCTAGATGAAAGACTAGCCACAGACCAAATATTATCTACCAACGCTGTAGCTTGATAAATGATTTTCCGTAGAGCAAATAGTATCTACCAGCGCTGTAACTAGACAAAAGACTTGCCGCAGAGCTAATATTATCTATCAAAGCTGTAAATGTATAAAAGACTTGCCGCAGAGCATATGTTTTCTTCCAGGGTTGTAACTAGATAAAAGATTTGCCGCAGAGCAAATATTATCTACAAGCGATGTAACTAGATAATAAAACTTGCCACAAATTAAATATTAGCTACCAGCGCTGTAATTAGATAAAATACTTGCCGCAAAGCAAATATTATCTACCAGCGCTGTAATTAGATAAAAAGAGTTGTCGCAGAGCGAATATTATCTACCAGAGGTGTAATTAGATAAAAAATCTGCCGCAGAGCAAATATTATCTATCATAGGTGTAACTAGATAAAAAATTTACCGCAGAGCAAATATTTTCTTCCAGCGCTGTAATAAGATAAAATATTTTAATCAAGGACATTAATTTCATTTAATGATTTTAATATAAGTTGATGCTTGTTCAATGCTATATATTTTTTTCTAATATAACAACTTATTAAAAGAAGATATTCCAGCAAGCTTTTATGAAATAAACTAGAACCGCCCAAGGCAAGTGAGCTGTGTACAGTAAATAATTAGCAACCAACACACTTGATTTTTATATTTCATTAAAATACATGGTTTACAATAAATTATAAAAACCATTCAAACATTTCAGAATCTACGACCGCTGTGATGTGAAAGTCAGTTCAAATAGTAGAACTATACTATTGATTGATAAATCCTTATGTCCTAAGCATATAAGTTTTATTTTATTTTCGAACATAACGGTTAAATTAGAAGACAGTTATGGTCGATAACGCAAATATTATATTCAAACAATATGACATTAACACATACAAGCCGTCAGTACGTTTAAAGCAAAGCAAAATACGTATAATATATGGGTAACAGTTTGCATTTAAACTAAAAAAGGTTTGTAATAATACAAAAACATCGTGTTGTGTGTTTGTGCTGAAGATATAAATTTTCTTTCTGTACAAAAAAAAATCTAGGGTGTAAATTTGTTGAAATTTAATAAAATAGAGAAATGATTTATTCATGCTTTGGAAAGAACGCAAGGGATAATTTAGTCAGATCATATTACTTAACTTCGTTTCAAAACGTAAATTTATTGCCATAAATATGTAATATCAGGCAAGGAACGATATCTCCCTTTCGTCGTATCCGATTACGCATACACCATACATCAAGTATGATATACTGGTATGATTCTTTGAGGTATTGCATATAATATATTGTTACATCTATGAAATGTTTTGCCCTTCCGGTAATGGGTAGACGATAGTGATTGACACTTGGTGTAAATTTCAGCAAGTAAATAACAGTATATACACTTTCATATAATCATATAAGTGTAACAGAAGAAACACTTGTAGTTGAAGAAAATACATCGAATGTTCAAAGATATACACTATAGTAATATAGTACAGAGTTGCACAGTCACTGCAAATTAACAAACTTGTTCGAAGTTGTAATTATTCCTGTTTGAAGTTAGAATGATAAGAAGTTAGTTAGAAATCCTGCTTAAGCATAAGTGCTATGCACGTCTGTAGAGTCCATGCGTCGCGCTTAGCTGCTGAAACTGCTGCATTACTTAAGAACTACACTATGAATGATAAATCAAGTGTTTAATGCGTTTGAAGAAATTACCATGTTACTAGCACATGTGACCTATAGTAACCAATTAAAAACAATACTTTTTGGTGTGTCTTTTTAATCCCCTAGTAACGAATTTTGAATGGATAATAACCGCATGAATTAGGTGTAAAGCTGATTGCTTTAAAACAAGAAAACATAAGTTAATAAAGTTGTCGTGATGAAGATAAAGGTTAAAGTTTGCGTAAATTAATGATAGAAGCAGTACATGTAGGTAATATGAGAGATAAATGTACTAAGCGTGCACGTGACCTGGTATGACAAAACGTTGACCGAATTTTTTGCAGTTTGACACTTGCCTCTTACATAGAAAATCAAACGCGAAGGAATCAATGAATAACCTTATACCTGGCCATGCATGGCAAGTTGTTACCACTGACAAGTGCACACTTGACAACGTGGATTTTTAAGTCACAGCTGATTACTTTATTCTTTGTACTTGACAAACCTCCTGACACAAAAAGTTTTACAGTAATTCGCAAACTAAAGAATAATATTGCAAGACACGGCATTTGGTAAAAGTTGGTGCGCGACATTTCTACCTAATTTTCATCCGAGCAATTCGCAAATGAGGATTTCACTTTTCTACCTCTTTAACGATGTTGTGGAAAAAAATCCAGGTAAATTTCCTTTAAATTAAGCGTTAGTCAGTCGTCTTTAATTCAGAGATAATGCAAGTATAGCATTATTTAAAATAAATGCAATAACGATTACTTGCCAAGAGCATTTGTTGGGTTGTTGATATCAAAAGAGGAAGTATAATTCATAGACTAAGCCTAGTTATATCGCGTGTTTGTACATGAAATCGTCAAGCTAAATGTCGGATACATAACAAGTGTAGTACAACCGGTTATACACATACATACAATACATTTTTTCATGTTCGTACCATTTTAGATATCTTTAAATATTATATCTATGTAATTTCTTGCTACAATCATGCTGCTAGTCAGCGTAAATGGTTTAATAAAGAAAAAAATGATGTCAATTATTGAAAGGCAAATTTTAGTTTAAGTTAGTTTGATGCAGGCTCTAATATTGTATACTTGGGTCAAGATATTGTATTTTATTTGTACACTTTAGAACGGCATAATCAGTAAGTTCTACCCTTTAAATTCGATAAATAAACTGGTATATTTGTAATATTTAGCATAACTTTTGGATCACAAATAATGCAAAATACAGTTGATTATTAAAGACGTGTATTTAAACGCCGATGTTTAAATTAGACCTGACACGCTGAATAACGTAAACGATCTCAGTTACATTCGGAAACGTTCGTTCCGGGCACCATCGATTTAACCAGAGTAAAGTTTAAATTTATACGGAATATATTGTTATATTCCTGCATGGCGCAGTGGTTACATCTATGGTTCGATCCGGTTTCGAATCTCGTGATAAAAAAATATTTTTATTTTGTTTATTTTCCTAGCAACACTATTATCGTCCTACATTGCTCCAGAAACGGCTTCTTACATCCAAATAGAAATATATAATCCAACAAACATTTCACGTTTAAGATACGTATCTGCCATTATTAATTAATGGAAAGCCAAGAGAATTCACGATAATCTGTGTTTTTCAAGTTTTTCTGTGTTAAACAAGTTGTTTCTTTCTTTATAGAACAGAACAGATCATATATTTTATTTCGACTTAAGCATACACAGCTCATCATCATACAAAGTACAATTAACCAATGCATGCGTAAATACAAATAAACATATACATATATATATATATATATATATATATATATATATATATATATATATATATATATATATATATAAAGTTAAACTGAGTTGATCGTGAGAGTGATCATTGTAAGCACGAATAAGATAAACAGTATCAAGTTAACCAAATCATTAAATTCCTCAATTTTAAACCCTTTTTGACAGTAAATTGTATGCTTTATTAACAATGGTTTCTTATTTGAATTCAAAAGATTAATCAATTTAAAAACACTTGGTTTAAAATAGTATTTTGGAATGTATGCTTTCCTTAAATCCTTAAATCGGCATAGAAAGAACATAACAAAATAAAATGTTATTCTTCCTCTATATCGTCTAAGGTACATAATGAGCATTTCCTCTGACTTCTTTCAATATTCATATGTTTAACCGTTTCAATGAATAGTTTATGAGATGACAATCTTATTTTTGCAATAATATTTCTATATTTGGTGTAATCTAACAAAGATAATAAGACCTTTCAAAAGTTATCTTTATTTCGCTATATAAATACAACGACGAACATAATGCCATACTTGCACGCCATTGTGTAATATATATGTCTCTCAGACGGTTTGTTAAAACTGGTATTAAACTATTTATATTAACTGATTCTGGATATAACCGAATTTCGTGAAAACCAGTGTTTTGTATAATATCTCTTACCCTAGACGACCAGTTGATGATACGATTGTTGTTATCAATTTCTTTCCTCTGGTTGTATACAATAGAGTTGATAATACAATTTTTGTTTTTATTTTTATATAGTTTTAACCAATACTTAACTATTCTTACATATCTTGTAATATATAATGGGAACCTACCAAGTTCAGAGTATATTGATAAAGTGTTTGTTGACATTTTCACATTCATTAACCATTCACAAAGCTTTTTCTGAACAGTTTCCAAATTTTCTGCTTTAATGTGGCCCCACACTTCACAGCTTTAGTTAAAAATAGACAAAACATATGAATCAAACAAGCTAAACAAGATATCTACGGGACCTTCTTATTTCTAGTTATACTGAACAAAGAGTTCAATGCGCTTAGCGCTTTTCCTTTAAAAATATTGGTAGTTGGCATGAACGAACCCTTCCAGACATGACTACACCTAAATAGTTTACTTGTTACTACTTCAAGAATTTTGCCTGCGTATGTCCATATGTGTTCCATGTTAATATTTCCACCTTTTTTTAAATACCACTATTTTTGTCTTGTCAATGTTGACGTTTAGATTCCAATTCGTGTAGTAATTTTCTAAATTAGTTTTAAAATCTTGCAACCCCTCCCTTGTTAACGAGCACAGCGCGTCGTTATCAGCAAAGACGATAAATAGAAATCTGCTTCAACGTGATTCCAGCATCAAGATTACGTTGTAAATAATGCTCAATGTCATTAATGAATAGTGATACATTATGAGCGAAGTTATCTCCCCTTGAAACAATCCCTTTTCATTGTTAAAAAAGTCTGATAAATAACTCAAATGTTTTGCACACAGTTTCACCTCATCAAATATGGATCTGATTAATGAGAATAATTTACCATCTATCCCAGATATAATTAATTTAAACCATAAACTATTTCAGTCAATTAAATCATAGGCTTTTTTGAAATCCACAAAACAACAGAATAATTTATATTTACTGCTAAGTTGCTTTTTCAATCAGTGATTTCAGAATAAATAAAGCATCCACCGTACTATAATTGGGTTTAAACCCAAACTGAGCGTCGGCCAATATATCATTTTCGGCTGCCCACTTTTTTAATCGCTCATAGATTATAACAGTGAAAAACTTGGCTGTTATAGTTATCCCTCTATAATTATTTGGGTCCACTGTTGTCCCCTTTTTAAATAGTGATATAATGACACCAGTTGACCAACTACGTGGAAACTATCAAATTTTATCAAACGAACATGATTTATTGTTAAACGTTTCGATCAAGTTATAATCATCAACAGTAATCGGCAGATCGAGCTCCGTAAACGTTGATTCATGAGTACAGTTATTACAAAATTCTCTTACAAATTTAAATACATTCCTCGTTTTCATGATGATCCGACTCTACCGTTTTGTTTTTAAAATAAGCGTAGAATTCGTCATTCGATATGTGCTCGCCGCTTGGATTAGATGTTTTTTGTTTAAATAGTTTCCAGAACTCAATGCGTACCGTTTATAGTTAAATTTTTGGCCGTTGCGTAAGCACTGGTTATACCCGTTATTTGAAGTCACCCATCGCATTTACTAAAAACCTAACAACTCAGCTGAGAGGAATTCAATCTACTCAGCTGATAAAAAAGTAGTTCTATCGAATATGTTTGAAAATTGAATTGAATTTATTTAGCTTTAAATCAATTGTATCATGGTAAACCTCGTCAATTAATCTATATATGCTCACAGCAATAATTTTTAAAAACATTTTTTTCGCAAATATGTCGATTATTTGGTAGTCTGTCCCATTCCTGATATTTCCCATGCCTGTCTAAAAATTCATAGCTATTCAACGCTTACCAAAATTTGACGTCATTCAACTGACCAATCAAAGTGCTCAAATCCCATTCCTAGTTTACGGACCCAATCGGGAGAGCTGGATCCGCTCTACAGACTAGTTATTTGGCGTGTAATGTAGCAAAACAGTCAAATTCAAGGTAAACTTTAAAAACCTTCTTATTATCATAGGAAGCACTGTGAAACAATTAGTGAGCATGATTATGGACGCCTATGGGTCCTTTATAAATAATGTGAATTGCATGCCCCTGGGTCTCATAGTTTGGCCCTGGGAGTAGGGCCTACTTGACTAAATCTTTATAAGAGAAAATGACAAAAACTGTTATATTTAATGACTGAATAGATTTATTTCAATGTTTTTGGTGTGATTTGTTGTTGCTGACATGACGGTTAATACCTATGTGAATTTCATGGTCCCGACCCCCATTAGGTCTTAGGGGCGGGGCCAAAACAGTCAAATTCAAGGTAAACTTAAAAAATCTTTTTATAATAATAGGGAGCACTCAAAAACGAATTGTGAGCATTGTTATGGACACCTATGGGTCCTTTATACAAAAAGTGAATTTCATGCCCTTGGGTCTCAAGGATTGGCCCTAGGGGTGGGGCCAAGTTTACTTAATCTATATTAGAGAAAAATACAAAAACCGTCATTTCATATGACTGAATACTCATTTGAATTGATTTTGGTGTAATTTGTTGTTGCTAACATGACGATTTGTTGTTGCTTACATGCCCACCCCCCCCCCCCCTCCCCCCCCCCCCTTCACATAACCTTTGGCCAGGGCCAAAACAGTCAATTTCAAGGTAAAATCTGATTATTATCATTTATAATAGGATGTGCTGGAAAACAAACTGTAAGCTTAATTAGTGGGGCACAATGAAAATTGTGAATTTCATGCCCCTGGATCTCACGGTTTGACCCTTAGGATGGGTACTACTTTACTAAATTTATATTAGAGAAAATAATGTGATTTGTTGATGCAAATATGACATTAGAAATCCATGTTTGAATTTTTGCCGCTTCCCGAAGGACAGAAGTTGGAAAACAGATTCAAATAGCTTTATGTCATCAAGGATAATCAGGTGACCGTTAAAGCCCATGGGCCTCTTGTTAGCTCTACTGGCCATCTGCGATGGCGCGTTGTCTGTCGTCCATTAGCAGCACTTTCTCTGAAACCACTAGGGGAAACTTGATTATAATACACATTAATAAAAAATAATATGAAACTGATATTGCATATATTTTCACAGAAGCATTGTTTGGTCAAGAAGATTCAGATTTGTTAAAATGATTGGATTCCATTGTCTGAAGGGGTCAGGAGGGGCCCCAAAAGGGAAAAATTGGGAATTTCAAAAATCTTTCTCTTGAGAATCAGTCAGTCAAATTTGTTCATATTTGACATAAATTATCACTATGATAAGGGGTTAAAATCAAGATAAGAATAAAGGAGCTAGTATTTATAGGGGTTATGTGAGGGGACTTGGAGTTTTACATAGGGATACAATGGGAAAATGGAAAAGGGAAAATTCTCTTTTTTTCACCCATTTGTGCAAAAATATTATTCAGTTTGAGTTCTGAAGCATCATCTAGGATATAATTTCCATAAGGGGTCAGGTGGGGTCACAAAAGGCTTAAATTTGAAATTTTTCAACAATCGTCTTCTCTACAACCGGTCAATCAAATTAGTTTATATTTAATATAAATTATACCTATAAATAGGGGTTTGAAGTTTGTACAAATCAAGGGGCTAGTATTCATAGGGGCCCTGTTAGGGGACTTTGAGTTTTACATAGGAAGTCTATGGGAAAACGGAAAATTAACTTTTTTTTTCATCCATTTGTGCAGAATTATTATTCAGTTTGATTTCTGAAGCTTCACCTAGTTAAAGCAAATAATATGTGGTTCAATAAGCAGGATTTAATTTTCATAAGGGGCCAGGTGGGGTCTTAAAAGGATTCAAATTGAATATTATCAAAAATCTTCTTCTCAACGACTGGTCAGTAAAATCAGATTATATTTTATATAAAAGTGTCCATATGGGTAGAGGATTTGAAGTTTTTACAAATCATGGGGCTGAAATGGCAATTTTGCAAAACAATTTTTGAATTTGATATTAAAACCATTGTGTAGAATTAGCAAATTTTTTTTTGTTACAAAAGGACGATTGAAATTTCCCTAAGAAGCCGGAGGGACCCAAAAAGAGTTGATTTTGTGAAATTTCAAAAACTGATTAGTCGAATTTGTTACATAAAACAACAACCACTATTTACAATCACAGTGTCCACAAACCCTCTTGGGCCTCTTGATTTTTTAAGTTTCAAAAATCTCCGACGACAGTACATGGGCAAGATAGTTGGGGATGTAGCATCATCTCATGATATGTCCTCTGTGGTCAGTTTTTGAATGCATTTTGACAAAACTTTCACTGTAGTAGAGATATCACAATCTGAAATGATGTCATTACTGTAGACTGAAAGTGTTAGACAAAAAGAGTGTTTGTGCCTAGAAAACAAATTGTTCAACCATTTGTTGTTGCTGTATTGTTAGAAATAAATTCAATAATAAGGTAAAAAAGGGAAAAAATAAAAACACATTTCCTTATTATACTTTCTTCGTGAACCTTCAATAAATATTTCCCTGTAAAAACATGCACCGGCCACCAGTACTTCAAGTACTTTGATTCACTTTTGTGCTTAGGATCTCGCTTTATTTATTAACTTATACATCCGTATCCTCGCCTAGGTTTATTTCATCTTCCAAGCTACTCTCGAGATTACGATTACCGGAAATGACGTACAAACTGTTCTTTTTGTAAAACTTTCTCGTAGAATTTTATTTCGTTTCCATTCTAGTCATTATTTTGAATAAAAAGGAAATAGGTGCATAATTTGGATGCTCGTTAAAATCGTGTACATTAAAATCCACCAGGTCCTTGAAATTAGGTATCGAGGTTAAAAGATAATCGACCACGCTTTCTCCGTTATATGTCATGCAAGTCATTTTACCTATAGTTTTATCACTGTGTGATCTCCCATTAACTATTCGAGTATTTGTAGATTTACAAAGTCCAGCAAGTATTCTCCAAAATCGATTAGATTTAAAATCACATGACACCCGAGGCAACGAAATATCGATATCAAATACGTCACCGTTGTCAAGGCTACGCTACGCTCGTTGACAATATAATCACAAAAGAAATGTCTTAGTTACTGGTTATGCCGCTTTAATATATACTTAGCTACATTTTATCTGCAAACTGTCAAATAAAAACATAGGCTGGTGTCTTTTGATTATTATTAAAAACTATTGTATTCGTTAGAGAACAGGATACATGCCAATAATTTTACAAGTTAGACTGATTTATTTGAGATCTTGTATCTGTTCAAAGTGTTAATATCTATACATATGACCAAGTATGTGTGTATGTATATCGGCTACCAAGAATTATTAAACACTAGTGAAAACTAGTTAAATTCAGATAAAAATAAGAACTGAATTCTTAAAATAATAAATGCATACTTTAGAATCGGGCTTCAACAGTAAGACACATTACAGCACGCGAGCTTTCATGATGTATGACTGTTTCCATCGTCAGTCAACATTATTGTGTTCATACCTTTATTAAGAAACAGACTTAAAGGTAACACACACACACACACACACACACACACACACACACACACACACACACACCTTTTCATCCATACAGAAGTATACTACGAGGAAATTTAGAACAAAGATGAAATGCTGATAAATTGTTGAAATAAAGTATTTACAACATGTAAAACTAATCCGGAAATAAAATATTAGGAAATACTGAAGAATCGAAGGTTTTAAAAATCGCCTAAGGGGTACGAACTGGTTAGTGTACGAATAAAATAATTAGACTGCGTCTAAAATATTACATACAAAAAGATACGAAACTACCTTCGTAATAAGTATTAAACCAGTCTAGCAAAAAAATAGACTATGTCTGATCTTATTTTATTTCAGTCTTCAATATCATGTACTTTCAGTATAAAATGTGAACCAATGTAAAGCAGTCTGCCAAATCCACCAGAGGAACTTTTTAACCCCGTATTAAATAATGCAGCCCGCCTTTAGGCGGCCCGCAATGACAGGAAAGGTGTGGGGCCTGTCACGTTTTCAGAAATGTATGGGATTAAATAAGGTTAATAAATTTGTTAAAGGCATCGATTCCATAGGGAAAAATCTTAATTTGCATAATTCAATTCCAGTGAGATTTTGGTAATTTGTCACTGCAAATCTTGCATGATTGTAAGCAAGGATTTAAGTAGTCCTTATTGTAACCTAGGGTACCGGAAGGCATCAATGACCTCCCACATCTGTGTGTTTTAACGGTAAGATATTGGCAAGTCTATGCCAGGGGATATCACATGTGTACAGCAGCATAACGACAGTAGCCTTCTCTTGACACGTGTGAGATTGTTTATCTTAAACGCCTCGTGACCTAAATTCATGTAAGGGCAAGTTTTTACATATTATATATGACTGGCTTTTTAGTTTTTAATACCAATACAAATTATTTCTTTGGCTACAGTTATTAATGAAGATAAATATTACTTTTTTAGTAATAATTTTCCTTTTTGCTTGTGGCATGTCAGACTTTGTAATAGTTAATATCTGATATTTGCATTTAATACTTTTGTTTTTTTATTGTATCTAATGTTTATTTTTATATAATGTGTGTTTTTAATTAAAGTTTTTTTTTATTTTTATTCTAAAAATCTTCATTTCTGCTGTTAATTGTCTCTTTTGTATTCAATAAGTTTTCTTTTCTATCCATTGGTTTCTCTGCTGTGTTTCTTACAATGAACTTCATTGATTCATAAAAAACACTATTGAAACTTTCATGAAATGCACAGGGACCTCAAGTGTGTTTAAGCATCATACAATTGTACTCTAAAACAACTACTAAACTAAATAATCTGTAATTAAATCACCGGCCCTATCTGAGCGCAGGTATTATGCGAGTGTCGACTAAAGAAATTGGACCAATGGAACTTCGTAATGAAGTAAACAAGCATAACCCAGAATGCAATTGTACAATAAAAATGAATATTACATATACGTACAATACATATATATATTAACAGTATTGAATACATATTATGCTACGATTTAAATCAAGTGAATTTACACACATTATTAATGTAATAGATACAATGTATATATAAAATAGATATAAAAATAACAAAATACAAATCAAAAGTTTATTAAATACAAATGCGAAAATATAAAAAAGAAATGAAACCGAAATACAACGCTTATCAAGATTTATTAAATACCAATTGGAATGTATTGGATATAAATGAAACAATAAACATTAGAAAGGTATGAAGATTGTTTACTAATGCCATCATATTGAATATTACAACGTTTGACAAGCCCAATATTTACTCACGTAGACTGGCATCCCATTTATATGGTATGATGCATTTATCCCATTTACCAGACCAGGCCAACAGGTAGGACAGTTTACGTCTTTTGGAGTTTGCATTCATTATAGCCTTTCGTTTTTCCTTGATGTCTTTTTCGTCTATATGGTTCTCGTCCTTAAATAATATTTGTTTCTTTCATTAATATAGTTGAAAGGAATATAAGCCATTCGGAGTCAAAATGGGTTACTTTTAGTGTATATTCTATATTCACAAATAAATTAAACATTGTTTGAGCACACATAAACAGATATGGGAAGTCTAAAAAAAACAAATAATCTGGAGGTTTAAAGATTTTGACGTTTAACACGTATGCGCTCAATAGTCATTTGTGAAACAACTATTTAGATTTAATATCAAATTATGCTGTATATTTTCTTCTTATTTAATTAAATTAATGATGATGGCTTTCATTTGAATAAAAGATTTTGTTCTTGAAAAATCGTACTAATAACAGTCCATATTAAGTAATGAATGGAAAAAGGCACCATCTCAAATCAACAATAAAAGACCGTTTGCAAAAGTCCAAAACTATCAAATAAAAAAATGAATATTATTAATGCTTCAACTGGACCTGGAAAGTGCCTTAAAGGAAAATGATTTTTTTTCTCATATACAACTATTACCATTGTTTTGTCGATCGGCAAAATTCAAAGTTGTTGTCGAGCGGATTTCCTTAGCTAGAAAGTTTTATACATCTGACGTTAATTATATTTAGGCATTGATTCTGGATGGCCGTATTTATTGTTTACCAATCTTGATGTGTGCCGTAAAGTAAAACTGAATGACTGCTATATGCGCACTGTTGCTGCAAGTTTTACGTGTTTGAGGTACGACGAGGTGAAAATATCTAAAGTTTAACCAAATTATGTGACATGATATAGATGTGCATATATTTAAATTTGTGGTATTATATGTAATTTGAAATCTACCGAAGTATCCAATTTTTGTTCAGGTGAATTAAAAATGTATTGTGTAGTGTAAGCATAAATGAAAAATGGATTACTCTTTCAATCATGTTATTAAGTACTCTAAATTAGTATTGGTTCATTCGTAGTTTTAAACAAAAATATTTTTAAGAATAGCCAGCCGTTGTCAGGCATGGTTCCTACCTACTGTGTTAAGAATAGCCAGCCGTTGTCAGGCATGGTTCCTACTTACTGTGTTAAGAATAGCCAGCCGTTGTCAGGCATGGTTCCTACCTATTGTGTTAAGAATAGCCAGCCGTTGTCAGGCATGGTTCCTACCTACTGTGTTAAGAATAGTCAGCCGTTGTCAGGCATGGTTCCTACCTACTGTGTTAAGAATAGCCAGCCGTTGTCAGGCAAGGTTCCTACCTACTGTGTTAAGAATAGCCAGCCGTTGTCATGCTTGGTTCCTACCTACTGTGTTAAGAATAGCCAGCCGTTGTCAGGCATGGTTCTAACCTACTGTGTTAAGAATAGTCAGTCCTTTTTCATTTCAAGGTTTTTTTGTTACTGAGTGTCTCTGTTTTAATGAAACTAACCTTTATCAATATTGTTATGAGTACGAGCCCATCTTATGTGAGAAAATGTGCCAGTTACTTAGTTATAAATAGTGCTTCTCTCATTTCTTTCTCAAGTACTCCTCCACCAATAGACATGCTCTTGAGTTCATATCAATATGACTGATTTCTATTATGTGGCAAACGAGTTTTATAACACAAATGAGCAACACACCACTTTAATTGAAATTTAATTTAAGTGATGCTGTGGTGTATTTGTACTACAAATATCTATATTACCATAAACTTGCAGATTCTTTCTGACATTTTGCAGTCAAAAATATCCTCCTCTTCACATTCTGAAATCAAATAGGAAGACAGGTTAAGGGTAAATATTTTTTAAAATAACAAGATATATAAATATTTATGCTAAAATGCGATTTTTTAAATGTTTGATTTTCGTGCATCTGCTTACATTAGATTTAAGAATATTTATATAGTCCTTATTCTTGCAACCTGGTCCAGATGTTGATTTTGACTGAATTACGTTATGAATAGAATATGTTCTTCATAAACAATAATTATCTAGTACACTAACATTAATAAGTAGGTGAGTCATAACAAGTGTTATACAGTAAAACTTCGTTTGCTCGAACACGGATAGTTCGAAACGGTCAAATTCCTTTTATGATAAATATATGTGTATATGTATGGTATGATGTTGTACAACACATGTTCGAACAACCATTAACTCAAACTATTGTGTCAAGTACCGTCTGGTTCGAGCCACCGAAGTTTACTACACATGAATTGATGCGGGATATGATACCTTTTAGCCAGTCAAAAAAATCGGTTTGTAATTGAAGCATATTTTGCTCTTCTTCATGGTCCATTTCTTCCGCCAATTCATCAGCCTTTTCTTTCTGCAATGGTTACTTGTATAATATAAAAATGTAAACACGATAGGTCAGATTCACATGCACCATTTTCAAAAACAACATACACTCAAAAGGTATAAAACGCTACACAGGAAGAGTTTAAGAGGGAACTTACTTGGGAATAAAAAATGTATCACCAATGCGGGTGGTACCAAATTGTTTAGTTCCATCTCAAGAAAACAACCAATAACATCAACCGACAATAACGACTGTAGGATATGGTTATGTACACTCATGCTAAATATGTTGCGTTTTCATATATCTTCCTGTGTTACGTTTTTATATTGTTAAGCGGAGATTCTTAAATAGATATAGTGATGACACTGAGACAAAAAAAATATTCGCGAAAGAACTAATTTGAATACAGTAGCTCTTCTATGAGCTTTGACAATTATTTTGACAGTATTTACTAACATCTGACACAAATATATGTATGTGCGAGCAACAAATCCTCAAACCTGAAACTAACATGCCAATACAGAGTTATGACTATTGTAGTGCTGGTAGGGACAAACCGTCTTTTTTTTCTTTCATATTTGTACCAAAGAGAAGTGACTTTTATTAGATTTTACTAGATGGAATGTATTTTCGGGGCATGAGAATTTTTTTTTAATTTTAATGAGATCGATCTTTCAATTAAATAAACTGAGGGACATGGAATGTATGGATATATTCATGTAATATCTTTTGCATCGATTAACATTTTATTTGTTTTCTGACCTCTACTTGAATAATACAAAGTAACAAACAAGACACTGTCACTAAATCTACAAAACAGAACAGTTCATAAGTACCAGGCTGCATACATACTCGCAAGAAGTAACAACAGCAGTCACCGCCTTGAAAGGACCAGTAGCTAGATACGCCACTGTGGGTACTTAACCCTGCCGAATTAACGAGTTCACACAACCTCGCTCTTTTTCAACATGATATTTCAATGTTAACGGGATAATTGAGAAATGTGTTGATTAATCGATGATTCCAAATTCATATTTACTTACTAGCACTTCCCTGTGGAGAATACTATGTAACAGTCATAGTGTAACTGTCAAAACAATAAACAACGAAGATGTGTTTCTTATTTTAGTAACAATGGTATTACGTATTGAAACATTTTAATAATGGGAAGTTTGTTTTTTTAATATTTTAAATAGCCCACTGAAAAGGGGGCGTAACAGTTCTGGTGTGGAAGGAAATTACTCAAAACTGCGGAAAAATCCAGCATACCTTAATAAATATAATCAATCTTATCATAAATAAATATTATTCGTCTCATTTATATGCTATTTTGCACTTTTCATTCGACAGCTAGAAAACGATCACCTCTATTTCTTCTTTAACCTCCTTTTCATGTCCTCCTTCATGTCCTCTGTCTAACACCACGGTATCTGCAACGCCTCCCTTGTCATACACAAATTAATTATTTAACTATTGACGAAACAGAAGAAAAGTAAACAAATAATATACTACTGGGAAACAAATATATAAATCATCTGACATTCCTTATCGATTCTTATTTCAATTTAAAATAGAACATTATGGAAGGAAACAAAATGATAGAGTGTTTGCCGCTCACACCAGAGAGGTTGCAGGTTCGATCCCCAGCTCGACCCCATGCCTCTAATAAAACAACACCCAATACTGGTTCTGCCCAGGAAGTGAACTCGAGAGCGTTTCATATAAGCTCTGAGTTTTCATCGCAATCGAGCTAAAACAAGTTAGTATAAATTAAACTAATGAAACAAATATATCGATAATCGGACATTTCTTATCATTTCTTTCTTCAGTTTTTAAAAAAATCAATATTGTGATAAAACAAAAATATCAATGATGGGACATTTCTTTTCATTTCTTACCTCAGTTTAAAATAAAACGCTATTATGATGAAATAAATATATCAATAATTGATATCAATAAGTGGAAATTTCCTATCCCTGTCATTTCTACCATCGGTTTTAAATAAGACACTATTGTCATGAAACAAACATACCAATAATCGGACATTCCATATCTGTTCTTACTTCAGTTTTAACTAAAACACTGTTGTCATGACATAAACATACCAACAATTAAACATGTCCTATCATTTCTTGATTTTAGTTTAAATTGAACAATACTGTCCTGAAACAAACATGCACATGATTGGACATTCCCATTATTTCTTGCTTTAGTTTTAATATTAATTCTTCCATGGATTCCACCTTTGACAGGTCTTATTCTCAATCCCCAGATTCAGATTGATTGTTTTGAATGAAATTCTATATAAATGGATTATAACCCACCTTTTACACGCATTAATAGTCCTTATGGGCCCTCAAGCGGTTTATATAGAACTAAACTTTTTTTCGCAATCGAGCTAATATGAATTAGTATTAATTGAGACCCTTGGACTGTTATGCCATAACAAATAGAATGTTTGCTTATTCGGACTTTTACAGATATATTTATATTTTTTTATTTTAAAGTTTTTAAGACAAGATTGTTAAAACAGAAACTGTTTTAGATTATTTCTTCGTCGCAATTATAAGTGGTTTCTGACAAAATGAACACTATATAAATTCGATGACTAATCATTCTATTTAAATAAGAGTTACCTGTATTAAACAGTTCATTTTCAGGAGTGCATGTCCATTGTTCTTATAACGACCTGTGCTGAGTTGTTCAATGCTTTGTTAGCTTTACCCACCTTCAGGTGAAATCTTGCATGTTCGATATTTTTAAAGTTTTACAGTTCAATGCTTTGTTAGCTTTACCCTCCTTCAGGTGAAATCTTGCATGTTCGATATATTTAAAGTTTTACAGTTCAATGATTTGTTAGCTTTACCCTCCTTCAGGTGAAATCTTGCATGTTCGATATTTTTAAAGTTTTATAGTTCAATGCTTTGTTAGCTTTACCCTCCTTAAGGTGAAATCTTGCATGTTCGATATATTTAAAGTTTTACAGTTTTCATATAAAGTACAATGAGTTATAATAAAAGTAGATTGACATATTGGTATGATTGTCAGTAAACTGTTTGAAATCTCAAAATACCACTATCCGATAATTCATATTAAAAGAGAATTTATCAGGATTTTTCAAAACTTTGAAATTAGCTATTAACATTTAGTTCCCAATACTCGTGTATCTAACTTGGGCTACGGTCCTAGGTTAGACTAAACTAGATTTCCCAATGAACATTGCAACATATTTTGTGACGTAATAAATGTGTCACTTGATTTCATTTGGATTTTAATTTCATTTGTTTTACAGTTTTATACGTAATAACATTTTTTTTCATCTTAGAAACGTAAAGGTTGTCAGGCAGTATTTAAGTACTCTCTATTTTTAGAATGGGTATTAATTTTTAAGTTTACCACTCTAATTTATATAATAATTTGGTTTGGTAGATTTGACATACCAAACCATTCGAATTTTATTTATTTATGATAAAGAGATGCTTTTTATTCATTTTTAGAAATGATTTTAATTTTTAACGCAGTGAAAGCGTTTATTACTAATATGCGGCCTTTATGCTTACGATGTTTTGAACAATTGGTAACTGAAATATTAGTTATATGGCGACGCATTAGTGAAAAATATCCATGGATTTGATGTCATTTTTCTTCAAACTTTTATTGTATAAACTAGTTTTTTCGTTTAATGTTTGTACACGTTTTTCCTAACTTGCACGATAATTTAACATTACTTACCATTTCAATTGGAACGTCTTGTTTAACCTGTAAGAATGATTATTTATTTTAGAAAAGTGAAAAGAACATAATATGTATTAAAAGCGTTTAGTGATTTACTGTTGCACCGAATCTTGTACTTCTCCCCATACTCTGGTTCTTCTTTTCGCGTCTTATCAACATAAAACTTAACAGTGTTTATAATATTAGGATGGCTCTTACTATCCGCCTTAATATCTAGATATGTATACGTGTATCTAGATATGTATACGTGTATCTAGATATGTATACGTGTATCTAGATATGTATACGTGTATCTAGATATGTATACGTGTATCTAGATATGTATACGTGTATCTAGATATATATACGTGTATCTAGATATGTATACGTGTATCTAGATATGTATACGTGTATCTAGATATGTATACGTGTATCTAGATATGTATACGTGTATCTAGATATGTATACGTGTATTTAAATATGTTAAAAGATGTTTGTAATTAAAGTATTTCTTTTAGATATGTCTGCATAAAAATCTGTGTTTTTTTAAATTTGAGTTCTTTTAAATGACTGACTGATTAACTGACTATATGCGCGAGTGTACCCTTTTAAAGATAAATATATAAGCCAACTAAATACCATTCCATCGTGTGTGTTAGCATTGTTTACGTTCCCGGTTCCATTTCCATTACTGTTTTCGTTTACTTCTGGACTTTCCTGTAAACAAAATGCAAACTAACAGTAGTGGGTTCCTGTTAAACAACAATCACTATATAGGTTTTAGGCATAGCACAACCATTGGAAACACGAAATGCTTTTCTGTGGTAATCGCATTATGGTGGTTAAAGGTAATCCATTTTCTTCTTATCTAAAAATGCATTTTTCATTATCTAAATGCTATTGTTTTTATTTGAATCGCAATATTGATGTATTTTGAACATTTGAAAAGCGTTTTCACCTTTTTGTTGTGAATTAAGAAAATAATTGATGCTTGAAAATTTGGGTATGTTTACATGCTTTCTGACTTTTACATTCACTCTGTCAATAGTGACAACACTGAGCAGCAAAGGTTCTCTTATATGTTATCTGACCTCCTACTTTTCTCACCATATTTTGATAGCGCAGAGATTGACAAACGATAAAATGTAAGTTTCACATCTTTCATTTTGGATCTCTTTAAGAATGATAAGCATGCAAGCATTTGATATTTACCATAGAATAAATAACTAAAATCAATAGTTGACTTACAC
Organism: Panopea generosa; assembly: GCA_029582155.1. NCBI lineage: Eukaryota > Metazoa > Mollusca > Bivalvia > Adapedonta > Hiatellidae > Panopea > Panopea generosa. The sequence continues at coordinate 25,319,784 of CM055898.1, forward strand.
CCTTATAGAAAAATTACCATTTTTTTTATCTAGCTCACATACAGGCTATATATATAAATAAAAATATATAAATAAATTTTGTCACAAAAATGCAGATTTTAAAAGTAAAACAATAACATATCAAGTTGTCAATACTTTAATTAAAAGTAATAAATCGTTGTCTGCACATATTAGTAAAGTTCACAGAATATTTATTATGAAGCTTTAATATTCCTCTTTGTAATAATTTTTGTTGATGTCTTTTTTGTTGTTCATTATTAAAATTGTTTTTGTTTTTTTTACAAACAAAAACTGCTTTCTAAAACAAAGCAATAAGAAAACACAGCAAATAGTTTGTTAAAAATATATGAATATAATTTCTGAAACTATCATACACTTTTATAAATATGACTTTCAATGAATAATTAACTGGAAAAATATGCGTCCCTTGTATTTGTTTATTTGTGATGATGAATTACTGCAACACTCGGTTTTGAACAAAGCAGTCCCTTTCAATGTCTTCGCTGATCAAAAGAAGACAATAGTGAAAAGGGTAAGGACATAATGAAAAGAAAAGTCAATACCTCTGCAATGGATAAAACTGTTGCAAGAGTAAAGACAGCAAGCACTATAGCAATCTTTATCGACAACATTGCCTGTAAATAAACATAAAGAAGAAACTCACTATGTATAAGAAAATTAAAATCGGAAAATAAAATAATAATATCAAAACAATACATATATGATATGTAATCTTTTGTGAACATAAATAAAAAAGTGTATACTGATCTTATAATAAATGTACGTACAGAATGTATGCATTCAATCAAAAAGGGCAAGGTAGACTTGTTTCAAAGTTATTATAGAATATTACTAGTATTTTGTAGAAAAGTGTACATTCGTCAATAAATCAAGAATACATGTTGAAAGATAATAAGAATTTAACATGAAGCTATTAATAGCTTTATTCTTAGGTATATCATTATAATTCTGTAACCTGTAACTTACGTCAATTTGGATGTGTCACAACTCTGCAATTAATAAATTAATAATCCGACGCGCAAGTTATAGCATTGGTCAATTTTACCGTTGCATATATCAAATGTAGTAAATAAATTTATTATCACCATTTTGGGTCATGACCAAATATAACTTAAATTTGCCTGAGCAACGAATCTTTTCTTAACATTTATTGTTATAATAAGAACAAACTTTCACAATTTAACTTTTATATTATATTAATATGTTAATGTTGTTTTTATTTATGAATAAAAAAAGGTCTTCCGACTTAACATAAAGCTTTATTAACACATGTGATGGCTAGCAACATTGCAGTATCGACAATATTCAGTTATGAAAGCAAATCAAATATAATGATACAATAGTCGCTTGTAATTCTAAAAAGAATGGCATTTTTTTTGTATATTTACTGATTATGTTTATGTATGTTTTTATAATGTAACTATGGTGAGACTTTCATAAAGAATAGCACCTACAAAGAAAAACAAGCGACCGAGCAAACTATTTTTATTGAATATCAAATAACAATGTTGTATACGTAAAACATGTAGCGGTGACTCTAATATTACTATTTTATCTTCTACTACAACTACTACTACTACTTAAAATAAACATAATAATAATAATGATTATAAAAATAAGCAATTAGTTGACGAGAGAACTCTTTTGAACAATTCAAACTCCCTTGAAGCCCTTTAACATATTTACATTATTTACACCTATATATAAATAAGATGTGCTAAATAACACAATCAAATACAAAAAAGACACACAATAAAAGTATATAAAATTATTAAAAAATTGTAGGTATCAGAAAGTGAATAATAATAACAAGAGCATTAAACTCTCGTCTACGTTCCATGTTAATAGTAAATTACATCTTATAAAAGGATATCATGATAGCAGAGAGCGCAACCAAAACGAAAAATAATAGCAGGATCTGTTTATTAGAGAGTAATGAATAAACAATAAATCTCACAACCCCTGACCAAGGCTGAAGCGGTTATCTATTCACGTATAACACTGAATGATCCACATGATCCACGGAAACAAAGATAATTAACAACACTTTGTCAAACTTTGCAAATTTCAATAAGTAAAACTATAACTTTTACCATGTTCATACAAATGCTTATTGAAGCAAGTTTAATATAAGTTAAAATATTCAAAACTTGATTTTAATAAACGGTAAGCCACGAACACTAACCTTGCCTGTTGCTCTTGACGTTTGGGGTCCGAAGTATACAAATGAGTATTATATTGCCGTCTGGGCTATAAGAAATCAATAAGGTCCAAATGTGTTTATGTAATTCAAACGGAATTTCATTTCCGTATCTCATTTTTATGTGATATGTATGCGTGTTTCATGTTGACCACTTGCATATTTGCTAAATCTCGTGCTTGGCATTTTATGATTATTATACTTTTCTCCACTGGGCACAATTTGTATTTTCTTTTGATGAAGAGCTAGATCAAGGGAAGAGAACACGACATCGCGCTATATACAGATAATGTTGACAATAAAATCCACATCATTGCCGTGCAGGCATAGAATTAAAACAAAAACGAACACATTTCAAGGACCCTCTACCAAACAGCTGTCGTTCTATCGTCAGCAATTTGTTAAGCAACTATTTTACTCATGTAATATACTGCAATTTTAAAAGTTGCGTTCCTGTATGAGGATTTTAATAGAGGTAATGTTTTGACAGTGACACTGAATGTGTATTTCCTGGCATCGATCCAATGAAATCGTCAAATTGTACAAAATATTTAATATATATATTGTTTATGATTACAAAGAATTTGAAACTTTCAAACTGTTTCTGTTAGCTTTCCCAATTGTAAACAAACCTATTAGTGACACTAACAAAGAGTCTCACCGAATGTACATGCAATTTTGAATACCCCCACAACTAAAGCCCTGCATCATTTTCTTTGGTTAAAAAGATCCTTTTCCTCTAGATTTAATGTCTTCAATGCTTTGATGAACAGTTTGATATAGAGAATGGAACGTTTGAAGATTATTAAAAAACGAAATAAAATCCAACATTATTATATATTCTGTGCAGCTGGTACATGTCTTACTCAGAAGTCAATTGTATCGATGTTTTCATAGATCTAACGACTGCCAAAACGTTTTATATGCCTTTAATTATGATATTTAATTACTTATCAAAAGCGTCAAAAGATGTGAGATGAAGATAAGCTGCAGCACGAAATATACGAGCGAAGTAAACATCGGTGACAAAACCATAATGGCCTTAGACCATATTAATTTTGCGGAGCGTATATGCTAGCTGATATAATGATTCACAATACGTTGGGCGTTTGTTTTATTCCCATGTGATTAAGATAAAGAACAGGAAAGGTCTAGGCATATTCATAAGATTATATTTTTCCAATTCGTCAAACAGGTTTAAATTGAATTAAATTAACGAACAAATTAAGTTCACTCGAGAATGAAAAGACAAAATACTGAGTTTGTTAAAGATGAGAATAACATCGGATGTTACACTCAAAACCAAAAAAATAATAAATATATTGACTGTTTGTAAGGTGGCAATTGAGAATTTCATGATATGAAATTATTCAGTATCTCCAACCAGTTATTATCTATTATTACGGTTACATGGAATGTCTAATGAATTTATATTTACTAGAAAAGTTATGGGAATAGAAAGTATTACTTTATCTGCTATAGTTATAAGAATATGGTCAACAATAAAAATATTTTAACACTTAACATGGAATACAAACAGATCTGTAAAACAGAAACAGCGGGATGTATAACCCCAACAGTTAAACACATTCAATGCATATATATGATAGATATATGTCTTAACATACCACTTAAAGGATATATCCACCCCATCATATAAATACATTCAATGCATATATATAAAAGATATATGTCCTCACATACCACTTAAAGGACATAGTCACCCCAACAGTTAAACATATTCAATGCATGTATATATATATGATAGATATATGTCTTAACATACCCCTTAAAGGATATATCCACCCCAACATATAAATACATTCAATGCATATATATAAAAGATATTTGTCTTAACATACCACTTAAAGGATATATTCACCCCAACATATAAATACATTCAATGCATATATATAAAAGATATTTGTCTTAACATACCACTTAAAGGATACAGCCACCCTAACTTTTAAACACATTCAATGCATATATATAATATATATATGTCCTAACATACCACTTAAAGGATATAGCCACCCCAACAATTAAACACATATCACTTAAAGGATATAGTCACCGCAACAGTTAAACACATTCAATGCAGTTAAACACATTCAATGCACATATATAAAAGATATTTGTCCTAACATACCACTTAAAGGATATAGTCACCCCAACACTTAAACACATTCAATGCACATTTATAATAGATATTTGTCCTAGCATACCACTTAAAGGATATAGTCACCCAAACACTTAAACACATTCAATGCACATATATAATAGATATATGTCCTAACATACCACTTGAAGGATATAGTTTCTCCAACAGTTTAACACATTCAATGTAAAGAGAGACCATAAATTTCCAAAAAGATAACTTTGCATTTTAAGGACACACAGCCACAACAGTATAAACAAATTCAATTCATAGAAACAAGAAACTACATATCAAAAATGAAAATAAAGTATTCAATGGACACAACAGCAGCAGCAACAACAACAACAACAACAGCAGGATAAACACATTAAATAATAAGCCAAAAACAGGGAAAGGGCAATAGAGTTAATCCTGTTTTGAACTGCCATGTTTGGGGAAGTTAGTCATTTTGCAGACCTACGATTGTTTTAAGCAAGTTTTGATCTGTGATTAATTCCTCTTCCTGAAAGGTGTTTGAAATAGATAGAGCACCTGATTATTACGTCCATGAAAGTAACACATATTGAAACTGGTGTAAAATCGATGTTATAAGGGGTTTATTCTATGATTTTCGATGAGGCGAACATATTTAATACTTAAATTCAGGTTGTGTATTCCTGAGATAGATCTGTGATAAAACTAATCTTCGGAAGAGGGTTCATATTCAGACAGAACAAAATAGTACAAGTGACAATAAAATAAAGTTTTTCAAATCTAATGGTCTATAATGTTGTTTAACGCCATATTCGACCAATGTCAGGTAATGTATTGTGTTCAATTTTATTGGTTGTTGGCTACATCAGCGTGAACTGAGTAGGCCAATCGTTTATTTATATTACAATAAACTTAGATACTTTCTCATTAAAGATTTCTGAACGGAGCCGGACTAACAACATCGGTGCTGAAATGTAATTGTTCTCTCGGCGGCCACGGTTGACCTAAAATCCAATGATAACTGTTTATTAAATACAGTTTGAAATATATAAATCTGTGTTTTCCGTAGCTCAGTTTCGATTTATGTGTCACAATAATATTGAACATCTTACCATTTCATCTCAAATTCTTTGAAAAAAGGAAATTTATTCAGTGTTGCTTAAAAATAGAATACCGGTAGATCGAAGCTATGGGATGTAAAGGACATGCCGTACTTCATTACCTCTCGTGAACAGAATGAATCTGCTATTTTCTTTATTTGGTAACGTCCGAAGGAATACTTTGATAATGCAAAATGCAATTGCAACTAAATTAAGTCTGCAAAGTCCCCTCGTGCTTTGACTTGATCTTGTGCTTAATAAGGGTTTCTAGAAATCAGAAATCATGCACGGTTACTCTGAAATGTAATATTTAAATTTCGCATATACTGGTGCTGTGGGTTGTGAGGGTTGTTGTTACCTCTCACAAACATACCCAATACAACTCAATAACATATGCTAATTTCTTTTTTTTTTTGGTTTCATTATGTGCTTTCGAGAGATTCTGTTATATGATATGGTTGCATTAAAATGGGTTGTTAATCGGTACAATATTCTCTCGACATGCGACCAAGTTCGAGACACGTTAGGACAGATAAGCTATTTAACAAAATGTTCCTGTCATGTCTCCTGATGATTGTTTCCATATAACTAGTACAAAGTATTTAAATAACCAGAAACATCCAATTTTCCATATAATTTATAAAAATGTTCTCTCAACTATACGTGCTGATAACATATATGAGTAGGCTCCACTACTTGTTTTGTTTCTGTTTTGTTGCTCTTGTTGTATTTGTTAAATTAGTAGTTTATTTTTAGAGAGTGTGGAGGTTAAATTGAGAGGAGTGGTGGTGGTGTGTGTGTGTGTGTGTGTATGGGGGGGGGGGGGGGGGGGGGGTGTTGTTTAGTTTTAATTTTTGTGTGAGAGTCAATTATAGTTTAGTAAAACAGTCAATTGTAATTCAATTTAAAGAAGTGTGCTAACTAAAAAAACTTCAAAATGTTGGAACGTACCGTTCAATGCTGTCGTATTTGTAAGATAGTTTTCTGTCGGATATACTTTACTTGCTCTGTCTCGTCTTATGGCATAATGACGGGGAGAGGTCAGTTAGTTCTAAATGTCCCGTTTACGGTAATAAATATCATATTTTGTTATTATCCGTTCTAAGGTTGTGAACCCTGTTGTCATTTTAGCTGGGCTTTATGCCAAAGCCATAACTCTGCTTATGTCGTCGTGATCAACATTTGCAGTGTTGATTACCGCCAAAATGATCATACGCGACAGGTATTACTTTTTATTTCTCGAATAACATTTTTGTCATGTATGTTATATATGCCAGCACAAACAAATCAAACAATAAACATAGATTGGGAACAATGTATTATGTTGTTGTTTTAAAAAAATACATAAGATAAATCAAACGCTTTATAATGACATTAATCAAATTAGGAAGGCGTATAAATATTCATTTAAGCGCCGCTTTCAGTACTTTTAAATACTATAAGTTATTTTTTACAGTGTTTTGTACAATATGGGGACATATTGTACTCGACGTTTTGTGGTGAAAACCATATTGGACACAAATGTTTCACCATTTTCACTATATACTCCCATATTGTACAAAACACTGTAAAATGATCTTTTTACTCTTTACCTCAATCTGAAAGAAATTTATCAATAGAGTAAAGAATGTATTTCCACCTAAAATACACATTAACTGACATGTTGACCAACTTTTTTATAATGCAGTGGATCATGTCACTCTAGTTTTTATTAAAAAGCAGCCCATGCTTGTTCCAAAATTCATCCGCCCCCTAAAGTCATATACAACTCACTTTCTGAAGATCCAGTGAATTCCCATCTCTGTATAGTTTAGGCAAGACTTTGTTTTACACATCCGAAAAAAAAAACACATAATTATATTTGAACCACATCGAATATACAAAACAGAATACACAGCACTTTTTTGGCGTAAAAGTCGCTTAAAATGGGCATAACTGTGTAGTGAGACGTTAGTTATGCATTGTTTAGTGGAATAACTGTGTAGTGAGACGTTAATTATGCATTGTTCAGTTAAATAACTGTGTAGTGAAACGTTAATTATACATTGCCCAGTAAAATAATATGTGTAGTGTGACGTTAATTATACATTATTCAGCGAAATAACTATGTATTTAGACGTTAATTTAACATTGTTCAGTGGAATAACTGTGTACTGAGACGTCAATTATACATTGTTCAGTTAAATAGCTGTGTATTGAGACATTAATTATACATTGTTCAGTGAAATAACTGTGTAGTGAGACCTTAAGTATACATTGTTCAGTGGAATAACTGTGTAGTGAGACATTACTTATAAATTGTTCAGTGGAATAATTGTGTAGAGAGACGTTAACTATGCATTGTTCAGTGGAAAAGCTGTGTAGTGAGACGTTAATTATGCATTGTTCAGTGGAATAACTGTGTAGTGAGACGTTAATTATGCATTGTTCAGTGGAATAGCTGTGTAGTGAGACGTTAATTATGTATTGTTCAGTGGAATAACTGTGTAGTGAGACGTTAATTATGCATTGTTCAGTGGAATAGCCGTGTAGTGAGACGTTAATTATGCATTGTTCAGTGGAATAGCTGTGTAGTGAGACGTTAATTATGCATTGTTCAGTGGAATAGCTGTGTAGTGAGACATTAATTATGCATTGTTCAGTAGAATAACTGTATAGTGAGACGTAAATTAAGCATTGTTCAGTGGAATAATTGTGTATTGACACGTTAATTATACATTGTTCAGTGGATAGCTGTGTTGTGAGACGTAACTTATACATTGTCCTGCAGAATAACTGTGTAATGAGATGTTTCTTATACATTGGTCAGTGGAATAACTGTGTAGTGAGACATTAATTATGCATTGTTCAGTGGAAAAACTGTGTAGTGAGAAGTAAATTATAGATTGCTCAATGGAATAACTGTGTAGTGAGACGTTAATTATAGATTGTTCAATGGAATAACTGTGTAGTGAGACGTTAATTGTGCATTGTTCAGTTGAATAACTGTGTAGTGTGACGTTTATAATACATTGTTCAATGGAATAACTGTGAAGTGAGACGTTAATTGTGCATTGTTCAGTGGAATAACTGTGTAGTTAGACGTTTATTATCAATTTTTTTATAGAATAACTGTGTAGTGTGACGTTTCCTGTACATTGTTCAGTGGAATACCAGTGTAGTGAGACGTTTATTATACATTGTTCAAAGGAATAACTGTGTAGTGACACGTTAATTGTGCATTGTTCAGTGGAATAACTGTGTAGTGAGACGTAAATTGTGCAATGTTCAGCGGAATAACTGTGTAGTTTGACGTTTCCTGTACATTGTTCAGTGGAATAACTGTGTAGTTTGACGTTTCCTGTACATTGTTCAGTGGAATAACTGTGTACTGAGACGTTAATTGTTCATTGTTTGGTGGAATAACTGCGTAGTTAGACGTTGATTATACATTGTTCAGTGAAATAACTGCGTAGTCTTACGTTAACTATGCATTGTTCAGTGGAATAAATGTTTACTGAGACGTTAATTATACATAGTTCAGTGGAATAACTGTGTAGTTTGACGTCTCCTGTACATTGTTCAGTGGAATTACTTTGAAGTGAGTCGTTTAATATACATTGGTAAGTTGAAAAACTGTGTAGTGATTGGTTAAATTATATATTGTCAAGTGAGTGGAATAAATGTGTAGTGAGACGTTAACTATAATAACTATTATACATTGTAGAGTGGAATAACTGTGTTGTGATACGTTAAATTATATATTGTCCAGTGAGTGGAATAAATGTGTAGTGAGACGTAAACTATTATACATTGTCGAGTGGAATAACTATGTAGTGAAATGTTAACTATACATTGTTCAGTGAAATAACTGTGTATTGAGACGTTAACTATACATCGTTCAGTGGAATAATTGTGTATTGAGACGTTACTTATACATTGTTCAATGGAATTACTGTGTAGTGAGATGTTACTTATACATTGGTCAGTGGAATTACTGTGTAGTGAGATGTTACTAATACATTGGTCAGTGGAAAAACTGTGTAGTGATACGTTAAATTTATATTGTCCAGTAAGTTGAATAAATGTGTAGTGGGACGTTTAATATTATACATTGTCGAGTGGAATAACTGTGTATTGAGACGTTAACTATACATTGTTCAGTGGAAAAACTGTGTAGTGATACGTTAAATTATATATTGTCCAGTGTGTGAAATAAATGTGTAGTGAGATGTTTACTTTTATACATTGGCGAGCGGAATAACTGTGTATTGAGACGTTAACTTTACATTGTTCAGCAGAAAAAAAATTGTATTGAGACGTTAACTATACATTGTTCAGTGGAATAACTGTGTCCTGAGACGTTGATTATGCATTGTTCAGTTGAATAACTGTGTATTGAAACGTTGATTATGCACTGTTCAGTGGAATAACTACGTAGTGTGACGTTTCCTGAACATTGCTCAGTGGAATAACTGTGTAGTGATACGTTAAAGTATATATTGTCCAGTGGAATAAATGTGTAGGGAGACGTTAGCTATTAAACATTTCCAGTGGAATAACTGTGTAGTGAGATATTAACTATACATTGTTCAGTGGAATAACTGTGATGTGAGACGTTTATTATACATTGTTCAGTGGAATAACTGTGTAGTGAGATGTTTACTATACATTGTTCAGTGGAATAACTGTGTGGTGAAATGTTTACTATACATTGTTCAGTTGAATAACTGTGCTGTGAGATGTTAACTATTCATTGTTCAGTGGAATAACTGTGTGGTGAGATGTTAACTATACATTGTTCAGTTGAATGAATAATTGTGTGGTGAGACGTCAACTATACATTGTTCCGTGGAAAAACTGTGTGTTGACACGTTAACTATACATTGTTCAGTGGAATAACTGTGATGTGAGACGTTTATTATACATTGTTCAGTGGAATAACTGTGTGGTGAAATGTTTACTATACATTGTTCAGTTGAATAACTGTGCTGTGAGATGTTAACTATACATTGTTCAGTGGAATAACTGTGTGGTGAGATGTTAACTATACATTGTTCAGTTGAATGAATAACTGTGTGGTGAGACGTCAACTATACATTGTTCCGTGGAAAAACTGTGTGTTGACACGTTAACTATACATTGTTCAGTGGAATAACTGTGTGTTGACACGTTAACTATACATTGTTCCGTGGAAAAACTGTGTGGTGAGATGTTAACTATACATTGTTCAGTGGAATAACTGTGATGTGAGACGTTTATTATACATTGTTCAGTTGAATAACTGTGTGGTGAGATGTTAACTATACATTGTTCAGTTGAATAACTGTGTGGTTATACGTTAACTATACATTGTTCAGTTGAATAACTGTGTGGTGAGATGTTAACTATACATTGTTCAGTTGAATAACTGTGTGGTGAGACGTTAACTAAACATTGTTCAGTTGAATTACTGTGTAGAGAGACGTTAACTATAGATTGTTCAGTAGAATAACTGTGTAATGAGACGTCAATTATGTATTGTTCAGTGGAATTACTGAAAATTTGCAGCGTTTTTACTGTTTTTTGTTTTATAATTTATAACATAAGCTTGATGTGTATGCAATACACACTAACAGGGTTACATAGTTCCATATTTTGGCTCTGTTTCACTAACATTCGTCAGATTGCGAACTTCTTAGCGTAAATTTGAAGTTTCGTAAAAAAGTCGGGAATTTCGTTTGGTGTTATATGAAATTTAAGATGGTTAGTGAAACTCGCCGCAGTCGTTTTTGTGCACAAATTGTCATATACATAATAAGTATTGTTCGTTAAATTTTACCTGGTACTCGTGAATATTATCCGTTGTCTCTGTCATTGACTTGTGTTGTTTCTGACCTTTTGCGTCATCGAATGTGACCCGAACCTACTGTATGAGACCGTTTAAAGTGGAGCGTCAGAGTTTTGCATCATGACAGACATAAAGCTTGTAGTTTTTGTTTAATGGATGCTGTCTTGGAATCCAAATGCTCCTTTTACCAAATACTATCGTCTACAACAACAGCAGTATTAAGGTGCCGTGTGGTTGCTTTAACCGGCGCAAGAGGGTCCGGTGGGTATTTCATTTAATGTTTCCCCTTAACCTACTCAGTTACCCCTAGTCTGTCATTTTGTTTTATTGGTTGCGTTTTATATTTCAAAAGAGATTTTTAATCAGATGGTATCACTCTTTTTGTCATTAATTTTGATAATCATTTTTATTCAGTAAATTTATTGAATTAAACAACACACCATCACAGTCCTGTTTATTCCATAATACTATATAAAAAAACTATAGTTGTCTACCCCGTGCCACTTTATATATATTTGTTTTAATTAACAACATTTTTATGTTCAGGTCGTCGTCTGCAGTCACTAGACGTCAAGGTCGGTGACAGAGTTTGTGGAAATTACGCTGGAACTCCTGCCTCGGGTGAAGTTTCTGTTGATTTACCATGTGGTCAAAGTATCCATGGAAACACGATCACCATTACGAAGACAAGAGGTACCATACCCACCTATGTGAGGTTCAAATTTACGTGGCATAGGCGGGCATGCGAACAAGTAAAACTATAACATTTAAAATTTTAAAATTGTATGTTAAATTCGATACAGTTCTCCAATCTGTTGATATGGCAATCTGTTCCATTTCTTTTTGAGTAAAATGCGTTTATTAATACTAGTATATGGTTTATATTCTAAAAGGGGCATAACTTGTGCAAACTATTTCATCTTGTAGATCAAGGTTGTCTCCCATTTAGTGAATGTTCTGTCCAGCCCTCTTTGATATCATAAAATAGGTTAAGTACACAATATTTTCAATGACCATTCTGCTTATCCGGAAATTAAGTTAATTCAGTACATCAGTGATTGTAAAGCTGTTCAAGTGTTATTATTTCCTTATGTTGTTTGTCGTTCTTGATTTTGATCACTTCCGGTAAGCTATAAATAACAAACACGGACACATATTTGAGAATTTAGGATCAACATGAAACGTTAAGTTTAAACATCTTTATTTTACTTCGATAATGAAAGTTTCACTCACTATAACCAGTATAAGCATACGCGGAAAACAAGTGTCTCGCTCAAGGACACAACACATAGCCGGAGGTTTGAACCCGCGACTCTCTGATCATGGATCCGATGCTCTACCACTGGACCACGCGCACCGGAACACATACAAAGTTTCTCTCTGTATAAACCATACTATTTTTTGGGATGTTTTGTGACTATTGTAAAAATTAATATACAATGGTACCTGTTTAGTGTCTTATGGTAGTTTTGATTTAGAACAAAATATGATTGCAGAATTTATTTACAAAGCCTTTATTCCTGGAACTGTAAATCTGACGAGTTTCATTATTTGGTTATGTTAGAGCGCAATTTGTTTTGTTCTTCTTTTTTGTTCAGTTCTCGGGGATACATTAATGCTTACTCATAAATCGCAGACGATGTCCTTCGTTGCGCCATTATCGAAATAAAAATGCACGTATTAAATCGTCTGGTTCCATCGTTTACAATACACGTCAGAATTTACCCATTGAAATCTGCTTTTGAATTATGTTATCAACCGCAGTCAACGAATATTGTTTATGGTTAGGATCTTGTTTTAATGTAGTAATTGAAATTGTATTACCATTTTGCGTTTCTACTTCTAACTATATATGACTTATATATTCATGAAAGCAATTCACACATACACTCGTGACTGTGCGGCATCTACTTCTATAGTTTTTCATGCGCACCAACTCCGCACACAATTAATTTTAGTTCGATTACGCAGTAAATTAATGCCTTTTGGGGATTATTCTCGAGTTCGCATTTTGGGTAGAACCAGTATAGAATGTTCTTAGCGGGGCTTTATACCAAATGCATAGACCTGTTTATGTTGTCGTTATTAAGCCTTGCAGTCTTGATAACCACCAAAGTGATCATACGCATAGGGACTACTTTTTATCTATTTTTTTTCCATGTATTTTGTAAATGCAAGCAGCAACAAATCAAACAATGAAAATAAACTGTGGATATTGTCTTTCGTCATTTCTCAAAAATATTGCATAAAACAGAACAAGCGTTCTACAATGATATCAATTAAGAAGGCGTACGAATATATTTTGACTCTCAGTATTTTAGAGTACTTTGATTTTTTAGACAAATTCAGGTCGAGCGTGGAACCGAACCGTCGACTTCTGACATGAGTGATCAACATTATAACCGTCCAAGGGTCCTCCGCGGCCGAGTGATTTAAGATGCTGTCGTCTAATGACGACTTATAACATTCATTGCTGAGGTCGTGGGTTTGAGCCCATCTCGGTTCACAAACTTTACCAACAACCGACTCGTCAGGTTTGTAACAAAATCACTGGACAGACAATATAAAACAAATCTACATTTGATATACATATTTTATATTATTCAATTTACAAATATTTATAAAGTAATGCCTCCAGCTTATATATATATATATATATATATATATGAACATGTGTACACTATGGGTTTATTAATACAGTTCAATATAGTACTGTATTATATGGTTACATATAACATCTCATGTAAAAATTCAATCACAACAAAAATAATTAAAATCTAATTTATTTTATGTAAAAATACATGTATACATGTACTAACAATGGGGTCGTTCGTAAAGTAATAAATTCGGTTGGTATTTCGCTTCTTTGAGAAGTTAATTTAATTTATATACATCAATAAATCCAAACTATTCTCCCCAACCACTTTTTGGCTTTAAATTTTTAAATTTATAGTATTACATTTGTTATATTGTGTAAACAATTTTTGAAATTTTAGTGAATTTTAACTGTTTAAAATAGTGCAATAATTAATAAATGTTCACTGTTTTTAATCATCAATAAAAATAAAGAGTGTTGGTTTCAGTGAACTATCAACTAAATGTCTCTTGTGAACAATTAATTAAATCTCTTTTGTGAACTTTCAAATTAAATTTATTTTGTGAACTGCCAATTAAATTTCTCTTCTGAACTATCAGTTGAATTTCTCTTGTGAATTATCAATTAAATTTATTTTGTGAACTATCAGTTAAATTTCTCTTGTGAACTATCAATTAAATTGCTCTTGTGAACTATCATTTAAATTTATCTTATTTTTGAACTATCCATTGAATTTCTCTTGTGAAATATTAACTACATTTCTCTTGTGAACTATCAGTTAAATTCTCTTGTGAATTATCAATTAAGTTTATTTTGTGAACTAACAGATAAATTTCTCTTGTGAACTAGCAATTAGATTTATCTTGTAAACTATCATTTAAATTACTCTTGTGAACTATCAGTTACATTTCTCTTGTGAACTATTAATTAAGTTTATGTTGTAACCTATCAGTTAAATTTCTCTTATGAACTATCAATGAAATTTCTCTTGAGAACTATCAATTAAGATTATTTTGTGAACTATCAGTTAAATTTCTCTTGTGAGTTATTAATTAGGTTTATTTTGTAAACCATCAGTTAAATTGCTCCTATGAACTATCAATTAAATTTCTCTAGTAAACTATCAATTATGTTTCTGTTGTGAACTATCAATTAAAATTCTCTTGTGAACTATCAACTAAATTTATCTTTGGAACTATCAATTAAATTTATCTTGGGAACTATCAATTAAATTTCTATGGTCAATTATCAATTACATTTCTCTTGTGAACTGTCATTTAAATTTATCTGGTAAACTATCAGTTAAATTTCTCTTGAGAACTATCAAATTAGTTGGGTTTTTTTAACTATCAGTTTAATTTCTCATGTGAATTACCAATTAAGTTTTTTTGGGAACTAATAGTTAAATTTCTCTTGTCAGCTATCAATTAAATTTATCTTGTTAACTATCTATTAAATTTTGCTTGTTAACTATCAGTTAAATTTCTCTATGGCAAATCCATAACCATAACTAAAGTTTAAATCAGCTTTACTTTAAGCTTAAAACTCAATTCGATTCGATATAAGTTTCACTACTAAAATATGAGGTGTTCGTTTAAGCTTTACAATATCTAACTGGGTAATTTAACAACCTCAATGGGACAAACGGTAATGTGGAAATTTAACTCGTGTTCATGCATCCGATAAGTTTAAACACTACCGAATGTATTACCGTACGAAAATATAAATATAAAGTACCATTTTAAACTTCATATTTCAGAAATTATTTACATTTTTAATTTGATAAAAATATTATTAATTTTTGTATTCATAAACAATCTTAAACAAAAATATCATCTGATATTGTACTTGGAACTGTTCCTATTATACATTAAGTTACATTTTGTCTCATAGCCCAAAATATTATGCAGGGTCCTCCGCGGCTGGGTGGTCTAAGGCGCCGTCTCAAGATCACTTGCCTCTTATCGCTAAGGTCGTAGGTACGAGTCCCGCTCGTGCCAGTTAACTGCGGAAGGACGATTCATTCTGAGGTCTTCCTCCATCAATAACGCTGGATAAACCATATATAATTTGAAAGAATGAGGTACACGAATCCGCAAAAGTAACTCTGTATAATGAAGAAAAATTAAATCATTTTTTTTAAAAATATTTTGTGTTTTTTTTTTTAGTTATACTTTATTCTTTTAAAAATGTAAATTTTGTTTTTCAATTTAACAATGTTCGCTTAATAAAACATCATTAAAGTGCACATAAACATCGAAATATGCAGTTTTCATTTAATGAATATTTATCCTGGTTTCAACAGTGAAGACATTCTTGACACAAGGCAATATTTAACCCTTTACTTCATATAGACGTCTTTGGACACTTCTAATATAGACGCCTTTGGACATCTCTAATATAGACGCCTTTGGACATCTCTAATATAGAAGGCTTTTGAATTATTGGTTTAATTATGCATATATTAACTGACAGAGTGGAAAACAGTGCATGAAGTGTTTTCAAAGGCCTTCTGTGATTGGTGTGTGAAAACCCGTATCTATGGAGTAAAGGGTTAAACATAGACATATGTACATATTTTATTTCAAGAACAGAATAAATATATATGTGTGGCAGGAGTGTCTTCATAATAAAATAAAGTTATTAAATGGAAAAAAGGACATAATTCGGGGAAATTAGCATTTTTCTTAATTTTAACCGTCTTTGGGGTCATTCTATGAATAGAAAAAAAATGAAATTTAAAAATAAAATATACATGTTTTAAAAGAATGAAGTATATTTAATACAAATTCACCAAGCTTTACTGAAAATAAAGTATTTAAAAGAAATGAATGTGTCCTTTTAAGCTTATTTATTGATATATTGCATGTGTAGTTTATTACAGTAATAACAGTGCTGGCAGTATTTCATAATCTCGTTTTATATTTTAATTAATACATCATCTTACATATAGTATAGATATAACTGACACTTATTTCATATGTTTCAATAAAATATAACCAATAATATACCCAATACGTTTTATGACAATCGACTACTTTATAGAGATAACAATATTCACTATTTGCACGTCCGACGTGTTTTTTGGTGATTTTTTTTACTTTAGAGTTGTTCCCTTAAAACAAATAAGTTTACTTAGGTACCAAATCGATAAATGAGCATTAATTTATAAACACTTCACATAATGTTGTACTTATAACAGTTTTAATCTAAAAAAAAATGACAAATTATATAAGGTAGCAACTAGTCGCATTTGCTTTATCACAACGTCTTCTGTGTGTTACAATGCCATACACAGTTTTTATTATATTATGTAACACTTCAAATATTCGTATAATTCATATTTCAATGACAAAATGTAACTTTGTTTTACAATATTTATCATTACTTTAACAATGACAATATATTACAATGAGTATTATATCAGTAGGCTATGTTAATATGCCAATAAGTTCCCGCATGTCCATGATTTTGCGCAAAAAAAAACCAAAAAACTTTCTGTATTTTACCACTTCTAAGTTGTTATTGTCTGTTTTCAAATGCATCTACCGATACAGACAGACCAACAATTCTTAATTAGATTCGATGCTTATATTAAAGAAAAGGAAAAGCAAGCGTCTAACAACATGTAGTTAATCTGTGTCACTAGATGTACAAACTTTAAAACGTCTAATAGAACAGACGACTTACTAACCATTTTCACGTGTAATTCACATCCGTCACGATAACGATATACCTCGTCTTGAACATTCGTCACGTTTAAAAGTTTACACTAGCTATTATATCTGCATTATAAATACATCCCAGCGAAGCAAATATATTATAAATGTAAATGCAGTTATCTTCATATCGTTTTCCCCTCATACTGGACGAGGTGTAAACGTGTCACAGTTAACATGAATATTTTTCCATGGTTCTTCATACCTTGCCGACGGTTCTGCAGTTTGATCTTTTATTTCTTCATATATGTTTGAACTATGCTGTGATCCGCCGGCGGCGTAATCATAAGTCTGTGAAGTTTCTGATGACGCCGGAACGTATTCGACTATACTCGGTAATGGTCGTGAAACAACTGAACGGGGTTCTTCATATGCCTGGTTATCCATCATTGTAGTCGAGAGTCTCGCGAGATCTGTACTGGCGTACGGGTGTGCCTCTGCACGTGCAACATCCCTGTCAACTTTACCAGGCTCTGGAAGAGCGTAAAACAATTTGTCCCAAAACCACGCATCGCTATATTTAATGCAATTGTCAGTTTTCATGAACGACAGCATCACAGGGTCTAACTTTGTTTTGTCTATTTTTCCTAAAACAACAAGAATAAGTCTCCTGCCACAGTCTAATTTTACGCGTTCAACAACGAATTTTAACCAGGGATTGTCTGAAATATAGTCACTGGACAATACAACTACCACTCTGTGACTCGAAGTCACTGCGTTTTCGATAAAATTTTGAACCGAGCTGCCTATCGGACAGTCCCGATGCTGTACAAGCAGGCGATACTTTGGTTTTCCTCGCTCAAGTCTCAGAGCCAGTTCTCTTATGACGTAACTATCGTCACGTGGATGATACGAGATGAACGCATCGTAGTGACGTGATTTGTCAAACATAAGCTCCTTGTCGGGCGACTTACATTTATACTTAGTAAACAGCCAACACCTGACAAAGTCTCGTCTACAGATCACACCGATCACGAGAATGATGATGAGAGTGGAGGCTATAATCACAGGAATGAATATCTTTAACCGCGAGCCCATAAATTCAGGACTGATACCTCGGCGCATCACGGAGCTGTCTATATCATTTGAACTGTTATGCGTCACAAATTTTATGGTAGAATTAACTCTCTTTGTTGAGGTCAGATCCTCGACGCCATTGTTTTGATAGCCACATTCGGTGCCGTATTCTTCCAAAGTAGACACAGTGTTAACACTATTCAAAGAGTTGATACACCTAAAAGTAAGGGCAGAACTACCCAGCGCCGCTGCGTCTGCCGTGTTGATGAATGCCTTCTGGTTAAATTTAGCCGAGAAATATAAGATACAGTTGCATGACCAAGGATTTGCAAAAAGTGTTAGGTCTCTGACTGTAAACACGATATGTGACGTGTAGTCGTCCATGTATTGAAGATAATTGTTGGAGAGCCTCAGCGTCTTCAGAGACGACATGTAATCAAACACTCCTGTTTGAATGTAAGATATATGATTGTGATCGAGGTAAAGCGTCTGCAAGTTGGTCACTCCATCGAACACGCCGACTTCTAGTGCTTTAATGAAGTTGTGATCGAGATAAAGACGTCTGAGTGAATACAGACCGGTAAAGGACCTGTTGAAGAGCTGCTCAATACTGCTACCATTGAGAAACAAGGACGTGAGATTTGACATGCCTATAAAGCTGTGACTAGGGACGGTAACCAAATTGTTCCCACTGATATCAAGTTTTGTTGTCATCCGAGGTATGAATTTATCAATTGCTGTGAGGTTTTTCCTCGAGCATGTTGTATAATGCCGTGTGCTAAAATCCGCACTGTTAAAACATTCGCATTCGGAAGGACAGCTGTATTTACAATCACACGCTTCGTAATCGCAGCAAGGGCATGTTTGTAAACACAACTTTTCGTACTGACAAAGAAATTGGGCTTCCGGTATAGACTGAACTGGGGCTTCTGGGTAATTGTACGCCCCAGTGCAGCGCGTGATATTTAGATTGACGATGATTGGTCCGCGGGTTGACTGGTCCCATTTCTTTAGCCATAACAAATTGCAGTCGCATTTAAGAGGGTTTTGATCCAGACGAATTCCCGTTTGAGCAAATCTGCCAGTTGAAACGGCTAACGCAGATTTTGTTAACGTAACAATCATGTTATATCGGAGGTCAATCATTCGTATTTGATTCAGACCGTTAAAAGCATTTGGTCGGATATACGCTATTTCGTTGAATGAAAGATCGAGCATTTCCAACGACTCGGGGAACGTGTAACGCTGGATGGTGTCCCGGATTTCATTACTGCTTAAATTCAGCTCCAGGAGACCGTTCATGTTGGCGAATGTTTTACCTATCGTCTCAATGCGGTTTCTGTTTAAAAGAAGTGTTTGAAGCTTTAGACCCATGAACAATGATGGGTGAACATACCGGATCAAATTTTTCGATAAATCTAAGTTGTCCATGGATTCACACGATATAAAGAAGGAGTCACTTAGTTCAGAAATCTGGTTGTTTGACAAATTTATATCTTTTACGTTGCCTTGTCCAATGAACATATCGTCTGGTAGTTTACCAAGAATGTTGTTTCGCGCGTCAAAGACGAGAAGCGAAGACAGTTTTTTAAGAGAAGGAAGATCCATAAGATAGTTGGATGACACATTTATGTGGGTCAGTGCAGTCAGGGAGTTCAGAATGTCAACATTCATACTGTATATGGAATTATCTTGCAATTGTAAACTCGTCAAATATAGCAATCCGTAGAACGACCCATTATCCACTGTGTGAAGCTGATTCCCGGCAATATTAAGGGATCTCAGACGCTGTTGGTTTTGAAACATGTGATCTGGAATCTTTACTATGTAGTTGTTTGCGACATTTAATTCAATCAGTTCTGTTAGGACAGAAACAGCATCTGCCATAAACGTTGTCAGTCGATTAAAGCTTAGATTCAACAACAAGAGATTTTTAAGGGTAGTTAAGCGTGACCACGCGGTATCATTCAGAGCGTTTCGTTGAAGTTGAAGCTGAAGTAGACGCTTGGAATGCAAAAAGATGTCGTCTGGAAGATACGAAATATTATTTTCAGACAGATCGATTTCTTGAATATCGGTGTTCATTTCAATAAATGCATCAGGAATGTCGGAAATATTGTTTCGTGATAAATCTAAAATTCTCAAATGCAGGAAATGTCCAAATAGATTATCGTCGGCCGAAATAATAATTTCATTATCATTCGCTATAAAAGTTTTGATATTTGGAAACACCAGCCCGTGGAATTTTATTATTGATAAACTTTGCAATTTGTTGCCGGAGATGTCGATGAGGTGAAGATTTTTCAGAGAAGACCTCGTACTTCCGCACGCCAATCCAGTGTCCTTGAAAGATGATAATGAATTTCCGGTCAAGTTGACCGACTGCAAACCACTCAATAGGCAAAGGTTCGGAATCTTTATCAATCCGCTGTTAGCGAGCACCATTTTTTCTATCCCGACAACGCTTTTTAAAGCATCTGGGTGAATTTGAAGATGGAAATTTGATGCAGAATGAATTGAGATGTGTCGCAAATTGTGCAAACCTCTAAATGCATTCCTGTGAATATATGTTAGTTTACAGTTATTCATGGAAATAGACTCCACAGTTTGTAAGTATGTAAATATGTCGTCTGTTAAATCGACTGGTACGAAAGACTCACAATCTATGGTCAAAGAAACCTTGTCGGTTGTACTGGACAGTGAATACAGTTGGAACTCCTTTAAATCTTGGACGAAGCATTTAATCTGTAAAACTACCTCTGAATTCACCATAACATCGTTGCAGACACATAACGCCGGGCATTTTCTCGAGTTTGGAACTGCAGACGACATATGCAGACACAAAAATATAAAAATTGCAGCAGACTTCATCTCAGCGTTCCTGAAAAGAGAAATCGATGGAGTTTTGATAAATGGCAATCAGATTTTTACAACAGCAACAATTTATATTGACATTAAATAATCGATCATTTATAGCCTCAACCGTTTAATCGAATACACTAATACATGTGTTCATATGTATGCAGTAGATCAATACATATAATACCTTGTTCAAACATATTTTATTTCTAGTATCATTTACAGAAAAAACATGAACAATATTTACAAATTGTAATGGTTAAGAACGAAAATATATAAATCTTCACCAAAATATGTCATACCTATTATCTTTTATTTCAAAACGTTTTATCAAACGAAAAAGTACGAATGCTTTATTTGAATTGTACTAAAACCTTTTAAAATATCATTCACAAATAGATATATTCCCATTTATCACGATACAACAAACCTTTTAAATATCCATTTTGTATATTAAATTTCACAGGGAGGTTTCTCTGTAATTCATTGTAATTTGCGTTTGCTCTTTCGTTCTTGACATCTCAAAGTGATAAAAACTAAACATCGCTTAAATATCATCATGATAATGATATCAAATCGAGTAAATAACTCTTAAAAAAAACAACATATGTATTTCCTACATTAGTGCCTATATAGCCGTATTTAAAGAGCAAACGTGTTTGTACGGGGGTGGAACAGAAGTGGCGACAAAAATTTTAAGTAGGTCTATTTGCATTTCATGAGAAAATAGTCCAGAGTCGGAGACATGAAAATAATGAAAAAAGTCATGTATCTGCAGTATATATTTATAACGTCTATTGTATCCAGGACTATGATTCAATTAAATGAAAGTTTACATAAAATCGTTCATCAAACAATCAATCAATGGTTAAAAGGCACATTTATAGGCATCTTTAACAAAAAGTGTGAATATGTAATTATTTTTATCGCTATCTTACAAGCGCATCTAACTTAAGGGAAATAATAATTTGTAAGTTGTATTCCTTTCCTTTAAAACTAGCCTGCTACCATAAGTAATAGTAAAACTGTAATTATTTGTGAAATATGAAGTGACACATAGTTTATTTTACCATCGGCACTTACATATGGTTATATGTCCATATGAGCTCATTAAATTTTCCGTGGACGTACATTGTAACAGAAATACAAATTCGAAAGTATCTCGACTGATTATATGGTGGTTAAAAAATACATATACCAACATAACATACATAACTGGTGATTACCAAATACATATATCAATATAACATAGATAACTGATGATTACCAAATACATATACCAACATAACATAAATAACTGGTGGTTAACAAATACATATACAAACATAACATAGATAACTGATGATTAACAAATACGTATACCAACATAACATAAATAACTGGTGATAAACAAATATATATACCAACATAACATACATAACTGGTGATTACCAAATACATATACCAACATAACATAAATATATGGTGATTACCAAATACATATACCAACATAACATAGATAACTGGTGATTAACAAATGCATATACCAACATAACATAAATAACTGGTGATTAACAAATACATATACCAACATAACATAAATAACTGGTGGTTAACAAAATTAGTACATATACCAACATAACATAAATAACTGCTGATTACCAAATACATATACCAACATAACATAGATATATATATAGATTATATATATATAACTGGTGATTACCAAAAACATATATCAACATAACATAAATATATATATGTGCATATATAACTGGTGAATAACAAATACATATACCAGCATAATATAAGTAACTGATGATTAACAAATACGTATACCAACATATCATTGATAACTATACTGGTCATATACAAATATAAATACCAACGTAATATTAATAACTATACCGGCTATATACAAATAAAAATACCAACATCATTTACTAGACTGGTTATTTACAAAGACACAATACCACTTTTGGTGATTGAGTGATAAAAAGAAGAGTGCATTGAATAATTTACTCATGGTTAGTAGATTTATGTACACACTGCAATATCCAAAAGTATTGGTCAAAAGTGTACATATTCGGCCAATTCCGCTACAGGAGAAATCGTCGATATGTTCGAATGATCCTCACAGAATGTAACACTAACAATCAAGTGGTGATGAGCAATGTCAATGAGCAATCGTACAAATATCAAGCAATGTTAAGTAAACTACTGGTCACACTCGTTCAGTGAGTTTTCCTATACCGTGTTGTATTGTGGTTGATAGTTACTCGATACAGAAATGGGCTTAATTTTGTCCGCTCCTGGAGACAGCTCGTCTGATATTTCTCTTATTTGGTTTATAAAATGTGTGTGGAATGATAGTTGTACCGTTTTCTGCTTTTGTAGAGGAAACGTTCATGCTTTAATATGAAACTTTCTTTAATGTTATTTGTATATGCTTTCTTTTCTGTACATGCTTCGTATGTGCAACACAAACCTATTGATTTGGGAGCATTTTCAATCAAATTTTGTATTTTTGGCTTTTATTAATATAACTTCAGTGACATGTATATAAATTAGACGTCAGGAGTTTTAATGGTAAATAAAAAATAGTTTATTACTGAAAAATTGTCAATTAAAACACATTTTATAGCAGTGTGGTCAAAAAAGCAAATATTAATATAATTTTTGAAAAATTCCAAAAGGCGTAAATATTATAATAAAACTTTCAGAATTATTTTAATATAGACATTTGGCACATATTGGGTCAAGTTATAACATACATACATATTTTTATGAACATTTCAATCATTTATGTCATATATCAAAAGCATTCTATTGAATTTCCCGTTAAAAAAAATAATACATCGAAAATTTTAAATATATAAAAATCAAGACAATGACCTTTATATGACCTTTGCATAAAGAGCATTCGAAAAGACAGCCGAATTACGCGTACATGAGAAACCAGAGCTGTCAACAGGATATACAAAATGTCAAACAGTTAAGTGGTCGCACATTCAGCTAACATTTTAATATAATTGGCGTGTTTTTGATATTTCAATGGTGCCAATTAGAGGAAAGCACTGTATCATTTTCGTATAGCAGGAGTGTATCCAGACGTAGACTGGTGAACACACTTTGATATTTGAGATTGGTTGTCTAATGCTGTTACATATGCCGACTGTCGGGATACACTAATATCATTCCTGTCGAATAACACGACATCATGATACACATTGATGCCACTGCCGTCATCATAAATACACCAACAGTGGAAACCCATTACCAGGGCTGCTGTCAAATATATCGACAGTCGAGATACACGACAGACAGCTGAAACACACCGATACACCATTGGTGTCATGTACGTGTATTTACTGAAACGCTCGATACCATAATTATAGGTATAAACTGTTTACATAGCAGATGTTCACAAACAACATTTTATAATGACATAAACCAAAAACAGCGCATTGATGTTGATGGTGATGATGATAATGGTGTTGATGAGGATGAGGATGATGATGACGATAATGGTGTTGATCATAATCATCATGATTATGCTGTTGTTGTTACTCTTGATGATCATATTGATGGTGATGCTGCTGCTGCTGCTACTGTTGTGATTTTTGTTGCTTATGATGATGATGATGATGATGATGATGATGATGATGATGATGATGATGATGATGATGATGACAATGATGATGATGATGATAATAATGATGACGATTTACAATTGACGATGAAAATGATTTAATGAAAATACTGATACAGTTATAAATACAATTACGATGATACTGTAAATATAATTGAGTGGTAGCATCAAAAAATGGGATATTGATATTTCCGGAACCTCAGAAAAACGGATTCTTTCCGGTGAAATATCAACGCCATTGCCGTTGAATTCATTTCCTCCCGGAGCTAACTGTTACAGACCATTTACAAAATCAATGGCTGGCAAGTAGAATGAAATAAATCAAACTTGAATAAAGAATATTAGCTTTTGCGATATTATCCTAGCCAGGCCATCTGGGGTTTTACTGTAGCGGTATTATTCATGAAATAATTGTCCGCCATTGAACAATTGTATTCCAGCAAAGTATAATTTTAGATAGGAAATTAGTTTTTCAGCAATTGAGAATATGCAAATATTGTCTTCAGAGATATAGATTCCGCTACTGATAAAGTAAACAAAAAATTTAAGGAAATGATAAAATTGCAAAACAAATAACGATGTTGATATGTATTCACGTAAAAGCCTGCACATATTTCATACCGTAATGTTAGAAGGTAGTTAGCAGTCGGTAGTTTTCGTTATTATACTAACGATTTAATTCAGTATATATCTCTTGTTTATACGAAAACTGACGTATCTTCATTTGAAACTCATTCTTGTAGGTGGTTGTTTTATATATTCGGTTAAATTGCCTTCTTCATTTTGAATTTTTTTTTTGAATGGGGTTTAACGCCATTTTCAACATATTTCAGATTATATATGGCATATCCAGTTTTACTGGTGGAGGAAGACCTCAGACTGAGTAGAACCAATTTCCTTCTGCAAGTAACTGAAAACGTTCACATAAAGTTTTTGGAGCGAGCGGGACTCGAACATACGACCTTAGCGTTGAGAGGTAAGTGATCTTGAGAAGGCGCCGTAGACAACTCGGTCACGAAGGACCATTCCTTTTCATTTTGAGAAAGAAACAAAACATATCTGGTGATAAGTCTTTACTGAACATAATTGTTGAAGACATTTCTAAATTATAACATATTAATTTATAAGGGCAAATAAAATCGATTCCGAAACTACCTACTGGTATGTTACTGAGAATTCGGCCGAATAACCACTCACCTTCAGGTGAAATATTCATTGTTTTAGTTTGTACTCATTTATTTTAGCTCAAATGCGATACAACTCAGAATTGATATTAACCGCTCTTGAGTCCGCATTCTGGGTAGAACCAGTACCCAGAACTGTTTTAACGGAACAACGCGGGACTGGTGTGCTTATCCTATAGTATTTTTTCTATTGATTTATTTTGTTTAATAAAAATAAATATTCATTAGTTCAGTTTGCGGGTATTGCAAATAAACCTGTTAAATTTTAATATAACGTAGGTTGTTAAATTCGTACTCTGTCAATACAGTATGTTGTATTTTGAGATGAGAGTAATTGGAGGGGGGGGGGGGGGGGGGGGGGGGGGGGGAGTCATTAAAGTTTCCGTTGTTTCTGTTTTTTTGTTAATGCATAAATTACATTGCCTTTTAAAATACAACAATAGTCCTTACATAAAATACTGGCGCGTTTCAAAAGAGTCCATTGCACGGCATTGAATGCATTTTCGTGGCATTGTTGCATAAAGAGCATGCATTGATACAATTAATTAATAATTAATTACTATGACGCTGTGGGGAATATTTAAATGTGTTACTATCGAGAATCTAATTTGCAGTTATAAATGTTATGTGACAAAGTATTGATCATTGCAGTTCTAGACGTGTTCATTATAATATATCCTTGAACATGGTTGTGTTCACACAGAAATACAAACAACACACATGTTATATACTTTACTTATATACTTGTTCCAACCGACCAGACACCTGACTTTTATGCATCTTAACTTTTATGTATTTTATCAAAAAAAGTATCAAAACAATTTTTTTCAAAGGACCAGGTTCACGAAGCCCCAATATTGACCCTGTAAAGTACATTTCTTTTACATAATTATTTTTCAGCAAAGTTTGATGTGTTTGTTTCATACATACTTCGTTCTTTTAAATGATGTATATTTTAATTTTAATGGTATTTTTTTTCTAATCATAAAATGACTCAAATGAGGGCAACATTAAGGAAAATGCTCAATTTCCTCATTTTTGTCCGTTTTTTTGGCGTTTAAATTACTTTTTATAAGATGAAGGCCTTCTTGCCAGACAAAGATATATTCATTCTTATACATTCTGAGTAATATGCATAAATATTGTCGTGTGGCAAGTGTGTCTTCAGTGTCAAAAACATGAAACATTAATCTAAGATGGCTTAAAATGTAGAAAACATTTTTGTTTAAAAGAATAAATTTATATTAAAATAAAACCATCAATGGCACCAGAACCAGTAAAACACATCAAATTTTTATTTAATCATTGAATTTTCAGGGTCATTTTTTAATATCAATACACAATTGTATGTTGATGTATATATATTAATAACGTGTTTCAATATTCTGACAAAGATGTTGGAAATACGAAAGGGGCGAGTTGGCTCTTCTCTTCAGTACATATGTATATAAAA
The DNA here is from genome assembly GCA_029582155.1 of Panopea generosa. Taxonomy (NCBI): domain Eukaryota; kingdom Metazoa; phylum Mollusca; class Bivalvia; order Adapedonta; family Hiatellidae; genus Panopea; species Panopea generosa. Next base: position 25,347,504 of record CM055898.1, read on the forward strand.
AATAATTTTGGCCGTTCAAGACTATATACTCAGATATTGAAATTAATTAATGTTGTACATATTGTGTGATCAAATTTACTACAACTTATAATAATTCAATTAAGATAAAGAAAACATAAAGTACTTAACATAATGATGGAACATAAAGTGCATTTAGTATGTCTTGATAAAACTCTGATATAGGAAAATAACCTGATACAGGGAAGAGCAGTAAGTGCCAAACTATTTCTATGCAGGTAATTATTATTATTTAATTCCGTTCGAGAATTCATAAGTAAATAATGGAATACGTATAGCTTTGACGGTTAGAATAATAATGATTGCTTTATAAGCTGCAACAACAAATCATCAGTACAAAAGAAAATGTACTCATTAAGACTTCAAAGTCTTTAATATACGAGTAGTTATCTGTTTTATCAGTGAGAAGTAAAAATAAAAACTGACTGTAGCAAAACGCTAAGATGCACTTGATCATGAAGCATTAGGTACTTGCTACAATAAGACGTTTTATTCTGTTTATAACGATGACAGCAGTGCAATTGGTTAACTTTGAGATTAATTTTGTGGGCCCAGTCATGTGTTTTCCGGCTCCATATACATGTAGTCAAATGCGTATAACTAACATACCAGTAATGAAACAGCTTCTACCAACACTGCTACTTATCTAATTACTACTGCTGCTATGGTTGACTTTAAAAATTGTAGTTAATTTGCCTTTACTGTTTATGTGTTTTTGCTAATGGTACTTGTAATGGTTTTGGTGCTGGGGATGGTGATTTTACTGGTTCTGGTGCCGGTGATGGTGATGTTACATGTTAATTTACTGGTTCTTGTGCCGGTGATGGTGATGTTAAATGGTGATTTACTGATTCTGGTGCCGGTGATGGTGATCGTGTTTTACTGGTTCTGGTGTCGGTGATGGTGATGGTGATGTTAAATGGTGATTTATTGGTTCTGGTGCAGGTGATGGTAATGGTGATTTTACTGGTTCTGGTGCAGGTGATGTTGATGGTGATTTTACTGATTTTACTACCGGTGATGGTGATTGTGTTTTACTGGTTCTGGTGCCGGTAATGGTGAATTTAAATGGTGATTTACTGATTCTGGTGCCGGTGATGGTGATTGTGTTTTACTGGTTCTGGTACCGGTGATGGTGATGGTGATGTTTAATGGTGATTTACTGAATGTGGTGCCGGTGATTGTGATGTTAAATGGTGATTTACTGATTCTGGTGCCGGTGATGGTGATTGTGTTTTACTGGTTCTGGTGCCGGTGATGGTAATGGTGATGTTAAATGGTGATTAACTGGTTTTGGTTCGATGTTAAATGGTGATTTACTAGTTCTGGCGCCAGTGATGGTGATGGTGTTTTACTGGTTCTGGTTCCGGTGATGGTGATGTTCAATGGTGATTTACTGGTTCTGGTGCCGGTGATATTGATGTTCAATGTTGATTTACTGGTTCTGGTGCCGGTGATGGTGATTGTCTTTTACTGGTTCTGGTGCCGGTGATGGTGATTGTGTTTAAATAATTCCGATGCAGGTGATGGCTATAGTGTTTTACTGGTTCTGGTGCCGGTGATGGTGATGGTGATGGTGTTTTACTGGATCTGGTGCAAGTGATGGTGATGGTGTTTTTCTGGTTTGGGTACCGGTGATGGTGATGGTGATGGTGTTTTACTGGTTCTGGTGCCGGTGATGGTGATCGTGTTTTACTGGTTCTGGTGCCGACGATTGTGATGGTTCTTGTTCCGCTTGTTACTTGAACTGTTATTGTAACCGTTGCTTATATCTAAATTGATACTGGTGCTGCTGCTGGTACTGATTCTACAACTTCTGTTAGTATTGCTACTGCAACAACTATAATTGCTACTTCTATTGATGTGACAAATGTTTCAACAATTATTAATTATTCTACTATTTCCATTGCTTGTTTATATGAATGCAGCTGCTATTGCGATTGGTTTTATGAATGCAACTTTTTCTGTGCTACTATTTAACTAATACTGCTGATAAAGTTACTGTTGGTGCTACTGCTACATGTAGTTAACTGCGTCTGTCACAGCTGGTGTTACTACCTCGGCCACTACCGATGCTACAATTACTCCAAATTGTCAGTGATATTGGTACTTCGATTGTTGATATAAATGCTGCTAAATCCGTGTATGCTGCCACAGACCTTACTTATGATAATTTTATTAATACTGACATGTTCCATATTTCATAATTTCTAGTTGCACGAAGCCAACACTTTATTTTTGAAAATTATAAAGTTTACAAGTTTTAAAAATGTTAAGTATATAATCAGGACAGTCTGGATCCGATCCCGGGCTTTGTTAAATATGTTATATGCGCGTGCCACCATCAAATAGTTTGCTCCAGTCTGGAGTAAAAGGCGCCGATCTTTCTGGTCGTTCCAGCCATTCTCTGACATACACTAATTATCTACGGAAGAACTGTAATTTTGTCCTAATTAGATACATATTTCCTTCCCGGAGATTACGATAGAAGCAAAACTAATGGTCTCACTACACTAGTATTGCCGTTAAGTACTTCAAAAGAGATGATGAATGTGGAAAAAGAAAGTTTAATGATTTTATCTTTTTTCTTCTCTTTTTAATGGAACAGATATTGGAGGCAGAAGCAGAAAGTTATTTTTTTATTTTCATGAACGGTGATTTGCCTTTTTACATCATACGTTATTGTGTTGAATTACCAGTATTTTAGAAAGTGGCCACAGAAAATACACGATTTCTAACCAACTCTGTCTCAATTTAGACATGACGTGTCAAATCACATATTGGTCAAACTGTCTACATATACCTATATATTACATAATATTATATTACCCTGCAAATTGAAAGGCATCAAATGGCTAATGGACATGGAATTTAAAATATATATGGTAAGTATTTTATTTACTGATAACTGCAGATCTTGCAATAATCTATAAAGAATATTTAGATTTTTCACTGTCATTGAACATTAACATCACCGTGGAACCGTGTAGGAAATGTAATAGTGGTGTGAGACGAAGAAAAAGTGCAACGGCCGCATAACTGATATAATCAGGGGGTAAAGAAACGAAAACATTTAATGGGGAAGTTCTCTAAGATAATTATCGAAATCCTTAATTATAAATATCAACCAGTCGAATCAACTTTATGAGAAATCAGTGTACTCATGCCAATATATGATATAAATATATACGCAGGTTAGCATTTATAATTGCCAAAAGGCAAGGTCATCTCTGCCAATGATTACTTTGTTTATAACATTGTATTAAGTGTCCACCTCACTTAAAAGGTCAATGGGTTCTTTTTCCAACAATATTACAAGTGTAAAGGGTACGTTTCGTACTTATTTATTTTAAACATACAATCAAACTTGTGTAAGTGGTCCCCTCTATTAAGCAGCCACTTGTCTTTAACAGTCATATTTGCTATTTTCCATTTCTATGCTTAAAAAGAAAATTAATTTGTTTTAAGCAACAAACCTGGTTTAGTAGTAGCAGAAGTAGTAGTAGTAGTAGTAGTAGTAGTAGTAGTAGTAGTAGTAGTAGTAGTAGTAGTAGTAGTAGTAGTAGTGGTAGTAGCAGCGGTAGAAGTAGAAGTAGTAGTGATAGTAGCAGTAGTAGTAGAAGTAGTAGTAGTAGTAGTAGTAATAGTAGTAGTAGTAGTAGTAGTAGTAGTAGTAGTAGTAGAAGTAGTAGTGGTGGTAGTAGTAGTAGCAGTAGAAGTAGTAGTAGTAGTAGTAGTAGTAGTAGAAGCAGTAGTAGTAGAAGCAGTAGAAGTAGAAGTAGTAGTGGAAGTAGCAGTAGTAGTAGTAGTAGTAGTAGTAGTAGTAGTAGTAGTAGTAGTAGTAGTAGTAGTAGTAGTAGTAGTAGTAGTAGAGGTAGTAATGTAGTAGTAGTAGTAGTAGTAGTAGTAGTAGTAGTAGTAGTAGTAGTAGTAGTAGTAGTAGTAGTAGTAGTAGTAGTAGTAGTAGTAGTAAAAGTAGTAGTAGTAGTAGTAGTAATGTAGTAGTAGTAGTGGTAGTAGTAGTAGTAGTAGGTAGTAGTAGTAGTAGTAGTAGTAGTAGTAGTAGTAGTAGTAGTAGTAGTAGTAGTAGTAGTAAAAGTTGTAGTAGTGGTAGTTGTAGTGACAGCGGCAGCGGCAGCGGTAGCAGTAGCAGTAGCAGTAGTAGTGGTAGTAGTGTAGTAGTAAAAGTAGCTTCCTTCCATGAATTATATTATATTGTACTGCATTTAATTATCCAGCTCGTTACTACAAACTGTGTCGTTTTATTGCTTATTACGTACATTCCATGCTTGTAATTATATCTTTAATTTGTTATTTTATACTTGATTAGAATTCCATATGTTCTTGAGAAGCCTTAATTACAATAATGCGCGGAACCTAAATTGGACAAAGCACCAAACTTTTATATTTAACTATTTTGTTACATTAAAGCTGCTCACAGAAATTTTTAAATTTTGTTCATTTAACTCCATTTCTAAAAATTACATAAATTATCTACATGAATATTCATCTGTGAAATAAGAAAAACCTAGTATGTTTACAGACCCTTAGTTTTATTTCTATTCTGTAAAGGGGAATAATTCTTGTAAATGCTTGGAAGGCATTTTATTTCGCATATTCATGGTTAAATATATTTTAGTTTGATCATTGTATATCGGTCTATATACCAAATAAAATTCCAAAGAAAGTTCAATTTGTCTTTTTAAGACTTTTTCAAAAACTAGAATGACATCACTAATTATATACTTCCACATGCTTGTACGGAGGTGTAAAGATTGATTAGATGTGTGAACAGGAGAAGAACGCCATTTCAACATTTCATGACTGCATCGTGGTCTACTAGTAGTGGTAGAGCGTCTGCCTAGCATGCGGAAGGTCGTGGATTCGGTCCCCGGCCGGTTCATAATCAAATACTTGAAAAATTATACTAAAAGTTTCCTCGCTTGGCGCTCAGCATTTAGAGGATAGTTATAGGTGTCAGCGTAATGTGATTGGGTAGGGTATCATACTATGTGCATGCGGCTTTATGCGCCATTGTGGCAGCGCTCAAAATACTATCGCAAGTAGACACAGTCGCGATATACTGTAACTGAAATGTGGTTGAAAGCGACGCTTAACACCATACAGCTACATCAACATTGCCAAGTGTACCTTTAAAGCTGGCTGTTGTAGCACTAAGTACTGCCTAATTACTAAATTAATGCCAAATGCAAACGTTCATAAATATAAACACGCCCCTCTCTTTGCTCAGTCCAGCATGTAGATTTGATAGTCCGACATTTTCTTCGATATTATGGCTGTTTTGTTTCCCATTTCACACGCATCAGTACCTCTATCATAATATGTAGTCTATATACCATGTACATAACAACTTTATACGTGTAAATACGGGGTGGGGGGGGGGGGGGGGGGGGGGCTTGGGGTTTGGGTTAATGGGGTTTAACACCATTTTTAATACATTTCAGGTTATATATGGCATGTCCATGGACGGAGACCTCAGACTGTGACCACCCGGACACGGAGGAATCTAAATCCAAGTGTAACTATATACCTGATTATAAAACAAAAAAAATATAGTTCACATCTTTTGTGATAGATGGTAAAAGCGGCATGCTTAATAGATGCTTTTGAACAATTTACCAGAGTTACGCACCTTTGCAAAAATACTAGTTAACATTGAAATGAAAGTACTGCAAACGTATTTTGGATATTTTTATTTCACCAAGTAGATGTTCAATATCCAGTCATAGTGTTTAAGTAAAAAAAGTATAATGAATGATTTGGGTTTTACGGCGTACCAACAAATTGTTGGTATCGACGCCGACAGGAAAGTAGATTCCAGGTTCACTCTACATGCACAAAAACAATATATTAACATACAGATTAAAAGATCACATTAACAAATAAATATGCAAAATAAAAATTGCTGCGTTACCCTTTAAAAAGAAGTACCACATTCGTTCATATTTTCCTTTCTATTTCTTTTTCTTTTCATATGAAAATAATCACTTACGAATGGCAAATTGCTGCTTGGCATCTGTGAGTATGTCGGGGATGTTAACATAACTCTGGTATTCCGACTCCGGTTTAGATATCATCACCTCTCATTGTTATGATTGACGCGGATGCAGATTAGTATGCACGTGTTTATGACATTCGGCGATATATACTGGTAATTACAGGGCAAGGAAGGAGCACGTGCCGTTTACCATAGATATATGAAAGCGTTCGGATGTTGCTTGGCAGTTTTCTTTTTAGTTTTTGTAACATTTTTACATTATCTGTTTTATTAAAAAGAATTACTTTCATTTCTATCATGCTAAAACAGTCAGTAACCGTATAATAATGTTTTCTTTAATTACAGTGTATTTAAAAGTTATGAATACCATGTTCGTTCGTGCGTTCATTGTTTTATTCGTTTTTTCGTTCGTTCTTTCTCGTTTTCATTATTTCGATCGTTCGTCCGTCCATCCATCAATTCGTTTGTTCATTCACGAATTCGTTCGATTAGTCGTTCGGCCATGTCATTCATTCATTCGTTCGTTCGTTCGTTCGTTCGTTCGTTCGTTCGTTCGTTCGTTCATTCATTCATTCATTCACTTATTTATTCACTCACCCATCCATTCATTCGTTCATTCAATGATTTCATTCATTTATCTGCTTACTCAATCATTCATTCAGTTGTTCATTATTTTCAAAATCCATTTATTCAGTTTAAATGTTTTATATCATACAGTGATGGTTAAAAGTAATATTTATCGTTTACAGCAATAAAAGAAAATATCAAATCTATATTAAAGATTATAAAATCATCAACAATTTTGGAAAATCGTGGAAGTATGCAATTATAACTCTTATTTTCGCGTGTAATTAAAAAATACAAGTAGCTGTTACGCAAATACAAAGAAGAAATCACTAACGAATAATAGACATGTCTAATTAAATATTATTTATTACCATCTTCGACACCAAATTTCGATTTCCAAACACCTTGAATTGCATGCGTGAATGTTTTGCTAATGGTGAAGAACCCTGTATTAGATTAGGACGGCTGGGTTGCAGAAAAGAAAGAACCTAAACAGCTAAAGTTAAAACAGAAGACCTGGTGCAAACACCAGAGAACAGCCATTTCACCTACCATCTGTGCAGTATCCTTTTCATTTTCGATGGCCGTAAAAATATCCCAGATTCCGATTTTATTGTTGTGTGTTTTCCACATGAATTGAACAAACTACGCATCTGTATTTGTTCTGTTGCAAACTGCGCATTATTATGTTCAAACTTAATTTCCCATCTTTTCAATTTCGCCTTCCGTCGTGAAAGCCTTAGTCTTTTTTTATGCTTTGTTGCAATTGCGCATGAACTTTCTTTTCATACAGAAGTTGAACGTTTGATGTCGCACGTGAGTCAATAATAGCGTTATGCGCGCTCATTAATCTTTCCAATACACATCACTCAAAATGCAGATTAAAAATAAAACGCCTCACATAATGTTAATCCGTCTTTGTTCAGTCCTTCGCTGAGTCAAAAGATAAATCCAATACTTGCGTGAGATACTGTGTCTTTGTGCTTTTTACATCGTTTGCACGTGCGGTGTTTTCAACATTAGTTCTTACATAGCAGTGATAACACGTTATTTAACTGATTGACAGCATTATAATCAGTGAAATATCACATGTTGTTTTTTTTTGTTTTGCAAAAACTCTCAAAAACAGAACAGTACAAAACGCTGTCGTAACTGAGACTTTTTTTTCTTATCTTTCTCTTCCAAACAATTGTTTTGGCAACGGAGACTTTTAGTTAATTATTCGCCTAATCACTGTCAGTATACACTACATAAGGTGCACGGCTTACGAGTACAATCAAGCAAATGGGCAATAAAATGAACAATATTGTAGTAAACTTTGCCAGAATATGCGCATGTATATTATCCTCCTTTTAATTCTTGAAAACATCACATCAAGTTTATCCAGTCAAATGAGTATCCACTCTGATGGCGCCGACATATTACTGAACAAATAAAACTGTCTTGACAGACTCCACTTGACGCCTGGAGCTGTATTGGATATCAGACAGTCTTCTACTACTAGCTCTGCAAGTACAAAATGGATTCGTGCGTGAAGACGACACGCAGCGTGATATGTACTCTGCGCATTGGGAGTCAAATTTTCGCGTATCCAATAATTGAAACAGATTTGTCATCATTAAACGTCACCAATTTGTACTTTACTGAAATGTGAGATTGCAATTTTGAATCAAATAATCGATTTCATCTTTTTTACGCTCAGTTTAGTGAAATTGAAATTCGCAGAGTGTAGCAATATTCACCGGTGCATTATTTCTAGAAGTAGTGATAGAAGTATCATTAGAAGTGGCAACACATAAGCAGTAGGATAAGCAGCATCACCAATCGTAGTATTAAAGCAGAGTGAATATATAAAGTAGAAGCAATAGCTAGTTATGCAGCAGAAGCAAAAGCACTACCAGTAAAATCATCGTCAGCAGCAGAATCAGTAGCAGTAGCAGAAATAGAAGCTTTAGCAGTTACCGTAGAAGTAGCAGTTACAGTAGCAGAAGCTACTGCATAAGTAGTTGTAATTGTAGTAGTAGAAGAAGTAGCAGCAGTAGTAGTAGTAGTAGTAGCAGTAGTAGTAGTAGTAGTAGTAGTAGTAGTAGTAGTAGTAGTAGTAATAGTATTAAGTAGTAATATTATTAACAGTAGTTGTTGTTGTAGTAGTAGCAGTAGTAGTAGTTGTAGTAGTAGTAGTAGTAGTAGTAGTGTAGTAGTAGTAGTAGTAGTAGTAGTAGTAGTAGTAGTAGTAGAAGTAGTAGTAGTAGTAGTAGTAGTAGTAAAATAGCAGTAGCATTATCAGAAGCGGTCGCAGTAGCAGTCGCAGTAGCAGTAGCTGCAATATTAAAGCAGTATATATCACAATTCACGTGTCTTTTTAAATGCGTTAATAAAACGAAATAAGTCATTTCCACGCATTGTAAAAAGCTTGTATCAAATAGTTGTAAACGACAGACAATCGATCCGTTTGATAAATGTCAATATACAAACCCGGAGTTAAAATCCAATTTCAAAATCAATCTCTTTTGAATAATTTCTCCTGCTTTCTAGTATATCAAAACTTCTCATTTTCCTGTCACAATAATGACACACCATATATTAATACGGAAATTTCTAAATGTAATATGGTCACGCAGCAGACGACTCTTAGATAAAGCAGACGATAAAACTAGAAGTGGTTGGAAATCTGAAATATTGATCTTAAAGAGAATATTTGATTTGTGACATCATAAAACATGTGTCTTCTCACGTTCAAAATTGTATTAATGATGGGTAATTATTCGAAATGCCGTTAATGAGGCACTATTAGGGGTTAAAAATCGTGTCAAATCTTCAAAACTTCTTTCTTGGAGAATTCCATACGAATACAGTTTTCTTTTCAATCGTGTTGTGTTAGTCTGTGTGTTATGGAGAAAAAAATCCAGATGTGTGTATACAGACCAATATCTCTAATTATTTTATACAAATAATTATATTTATGAGTATAAGCGCGTTAAATGAAGTGTATGATAAATGCTTTCTGGAAAAAAACAACCTCTATTGCAAATAGTCTTTTTTTACATAAAATTGCACATTTTATTATAAAAGATAATTCGCTACATTGTCATTGCTTTTTAGTCAGATAAAAGTCAAAGGTATTAAACCTGTGGTAGCGTATAAATATGCATCATATTGTAGCGTATAAATATGCATCATATTGTAGCATATACATATGCATCATATTGTAGCGTATACATATGCATCATATTGTAGCGTATAAATATGCATCATATTGTAGCGTATAAATATGCATCATATTGTAGCGTATAAATATGCATCATATTGTAGCGTATAAATATGCATCATATTGTAGAGTATACATATGCATCATATTGTAGCGTATACATATGCATCATATTGTAGCGTACAAATATGCATCATATTGTAGCGTATACATATGCATCATATTGTAGCGTATACATATGCATCATATTGTAGCGTATACATATGCATCATATTGTAGCGTACAAATATGCATCATATTGTAGCGTACAAATATGCATCATATTGTAGCGTACACATATGCATCATATTGTAGCGTATACATATGCATCATATTGTAGCGTATACATATGCATCATATTGTAGCGTACAAATATGCATCATATTGTAGCGTATACATATGCATCATATTGTAGCGTATACATATGCATCATATTGTAGCGTATACATATGCATCATATTGTAGCGTATACATATGCATCATATTGTAGCGTACAAATATGCATCATATTGTAGCGTATTAATATGCATCATATTGTAACGTATACATATGCATCATATTGAAACGTATACATATGCATCATATTGTAGCATACAAATATGCATCATATTGTAGTGTATACATATGCATCATATTGTAGCGTATACATATGCATCATATTGTAATGTATACATATGCATCATATTGTAGCGTATACATATGCATCATATTGTAGCGTACAAATATGCATCATATTGTAGCGTATACATATGCATCATATTGTAACGTATACATATGCATCATATTGTAGCGTACAAATATGCATCATATTGTAGCGTACACATATGCATCATATTGTAGCGTATACATATGCATCATATTGTAGCGTATACATATGCATCATATTGTAACGTATACATATGCATCATATTGTAGCATACAAATATGCATCATATTGTAGCGTATACATATGCATCATATTGTAGCGTATACATATGCATCATATTGTAGCGTATACATATGCATCATATTGTAACGTATACATATGCATCATAGTGTAGCGTACAAATATGCATCATATTGTAGCGTATACATATGCATCATATTGTAGCATATACATATGCATCATATTGTAATGTATACATATGCATCCTATTGTAGCGTATACATATGCATCATATTGTAGCGTATACATATGCATCATATTGTAGCGTATACATATGCATCATATTGTAACGTATAAATATGCATAATATTGTAGCGTATGAATATGCATCATATTGTAGCGTGGTGATTTAAAAAACTGTTTTGTACCCTTAATTTGTATATTATTAATTAAGCACTAGTAAAAACAACTTAAAGCATACATTTTATAACACTAACGTTGTTATTTTTTTAAAATAGATTAAAAAAAAATAGTAGTAGCCTTTACCAGTTTCAATGTATACCACGCCTGACATCTGTCAGTGAGCTATGTATAGTTTCTTTAAATATACTTCTTTTTGGTGAACCGTATCTCTCGTATGACAATAGTGTTATAATATTCGAGCCAGTTCACAAACATTTTTTATCTACCAGTCTCTTCTCCTTAAACATGTCTGAAGATTTCAAATTACGTGGGCAGGTCAGCCCGTTTTTTTCAACCTTTCGTCCATGCTTTTCAGAACACGTCCATAATTAATTATTGCTATTAATATGTGATTTCGTTTGATATACATATAACTATCATCATTTTAATCACTTTTCTGTTTTTTAATTTCTCGCGTCGTTTTCTAAGTTAGAACTAATGTTCCTAACAATATGTTAAGATATTTTATTAAGTAGATTTTAAATTAGGTAATGTTAAAAGCAAATTAATATTATGTCATGGAGAAATATTTTTTTTAAGATTATATCTTCCATTCTAATCCAAGGTTATCCTTAAAACTGTATGTATGTAAATTTGAATGAATAAATATGTTTAAACCAAGAAAAAAAAACATGACACGCTCTCAAATCTCGCGTTGGGCTTGGGGCTGTCACATTCAAAACATTTGCATAAAGGACATTAAAAGTTAAAACATGTTCAATAACGGTTATGCAAAATCAATATGCTTTTTTTGCGGACAAAGTAACGGGCTAAACATTGATTATTAAATGTGTGTTACTGATGGAGAAGATTGACTCATGTAACATTAATTAAGAGCTGGCTGTGTCACACTGACAGCTGTAGCAACTTTCATATTGCTCAGAAAGTTAGATTCGTTTTTCAATATTTAAGTGACTGTATTACTCTTCAATATTAGAGTCAAAGAAGGATAGAAATAGAGTTAATGTCATATGAAAACTGTTTTTGTGTTTATTGTTTTAGTTGTTTTTGTATGTTGTTTTTTGTTTTATGTTTTTTTGTGATGATTGCAATATGATGGTACTAATAATAATGTTTATTTTGATAAAGATATCAATTAATGATAATGATGATGATGGTGGTAATAATGATGCTTATGATGGTGGAGGTGATGATGATGATGGTGGTGATGATGATGATGATGATGATGATGATGATGGTGGTAATGACGACGACGTCGGCGGCAGTGGCGGCGATGATGATGATGATGATAATGATGATGATGTTGACGACAATGATGATGATGATAATAATGATGATGATGATGATGTAGTGGTGATGGTGGTGCTGGTGGTAGTGGTGCTGGTGACGACGACGACGACAACGACGACTGTGACGGTGACAATGAAGATGAAGATGAAAATGAAGATGAAGATGAAGATGAAGATGAAGATGAAGATGAAGATGAAGATGAAGATGAAGATGAAGATGATATATATTGATCTTTTACGTTTCGTATAAAACATCACAATTACAACCTTACCTTTTTTCATGATAATATTCTATAAAACATCCATTATAATTTCCAAAGTTTTTTTGTGAATTCAGTGCATGTGCAATACAAATGTTTTCAATAGTCTAACAATTTCACGTCCGATCGTAACTTGTTTTGATGCCTATTAATCGCGAATCCGTGAAAATGTAAGAAACTCCCTAAATATCTATCGTTCACTAGATACGCTGTGGTGAAGTGTGGCTTCCATCAAATAGTTAAATGAACCTGAACTCGACATATCAGCTAACATATGTATCACTGCACTTGGGTACTCAACATCCTCGGCCCGGATATAGGAGGGTTATTTAGAAAGTACGCGCAGGAAATAAGTACTTTACGTTTTAAAGTTTGACATACTTAACTAAGGTATTGCTAAGTGCACGCAGAGAAAGGGTTATTTTAGCTCTCATGTCTATGAATTTATGAAATGTGTTGTTAGACGGACGGTCGGGAGAAGGGGCATAATATGTGTAGTCAAAAATATTTTTTGCATCAATCTTGATTTTTTTGTTAAATAGTTCGTTATGTCATATAGTGATGTACTTAAGAAAATGATGTTACGTATAGTTATATACTTAAAATAATGATGTTACGTAAAGTGGAATATTAAAAAAAATTATGTTACAAATTCCCTTTGAATGAATATCAGGCTTTTACGGTTTACCAACGGGAAATATTTTATGACGCCAATATGAAGAACGTTTCTAGGCTCATTCTGCATGAAAAAAACTAGCAATTTACATACATATTGGGAGAAATTCTTTACAGAATGAGCCTAGAACGTAAGTACCAAAAGAACTGAAGAGATATGCAATACTCAGCTCCTCTGACATGCATGAGGCTACAGTGGGCATATCCTTGCCATCACAGGGGTTAATCATTTTTAAATGAGAATGTTGACATTCATACCGAATTCATACGTTTATAAACGCATAATGCATTTAAGTGAATAACTTTAAAAAAAAAAACATTGTCCATAAGTATTTACCTGGTTTTCGGTATTCTTCGCAAATATGTCCGGGCGTTTAAGCGCTTTTTCCGTGTAGCAATTCGCAAGTGCGATAATGCCGATTTAATAATGTGTCGGTATCGGTTTATCAACAATAATATCACTATTTACAATCAACTGACGGATATTCACGAGTGCCAGGTATAAACGTACTGACAATATCACAATCCGTGTTCTTTACAGTCACGTTCATGGTTCGTTAGCCCAACATAAAAAAGACGAAAAAACATATATTCACCATCAATAGTTCTAAGCTGTATCGATATAGTATGAACTATTACATGTGTGGTTTTGATTTAAAAAAATACCACAAATATATTTTAATTATTTAAACTGAACCATCAGTTTGTCCTGATTTCCTCGTAATTTGTTTGTTTTTTAAAAAATAAATCGAGAGTAATCTGGCAATACTTTTTATTTAAGGGTTTGAGTTATTGTTGTTGTTGTTTTAAAGGGATTTAACGCCATTTTCAAAACATTTCAGGTTATATGTAGTATATCCAGTTTTATTGGTTTAAACATATGTATTCATTCAAATTTACATACATACAAATCAGTTTAAGTATAAATATGGATTAGACAGGAGGAAAAAATCTTATAAAGTTCTTTTCCATGTCATTATTAATTGTGAACAGATTTGGCAGTTTATTAGCAATTTAATTTATGCTCTTAACATTACGAATATAACCTACTTATATAAAATATAAATTATTTAATAAAAATGTTTTAACATACTGTTAGGAATATTGGTTCTTAAATATAAGAAACTTAGAAAATAAAGTGAGAAATAAATTCCAGTTCTATTGGTAGAGCACCTCAGAATGAATCTGAGTAGAACCACCGTCCGTCTACATGTAACCTGAAAACTCTCTCACAGTGTTTGGAGCGAGAGGGACTCGAATCTACGCGGTGAGACACAAGTGATTTTAAGACGGTGCCTTAGACCAGTAGGCCACGGAAGGCCCTAGTCATTTATAATATGGCATTATTAATCTTAAGGCATTTCTATAGGAAACTTTAAGTTTAAGAACAAACAAATATATGTTTTTAATACAGAATTAATGCTATGAGACTAGTTTTGAAAGGATGAATGGAATACAATATATGCAAAAGATTATTTGAAAAAAAATCAAGATATGCAATGTAAGATATATATATATATATCGAGATAGTTATTTGTGAACAACCAGTAATAACTTTACAGATAAGACCACGACCACTGTGCCTAGTTACAATACAAAATGAATACACAAATAGAAGGCATATATAATTATATATATACATGTAATACATATTTAGATTATATCAAATGAAAAAGGAATGTGTCCCTTTAAACAACTCAAGCGGGATGGGCATTTAAAACCCAAATATTTCAGCACACGCCATTCTAATGGAGGGTAAACCGCGCGGAATTATACGGTTCACCACCTAGCATCCTTTCGTACTTGAAACTGCTTAGAGATTCAGACATATTTACAAATTGTTGAACTTCGTATTAAAAAGAATTAAATTTTTGATTACTTCTATTTTCATAGAAACAACAGCAGATTATTTTGAATATTTGAAAGTATTTATAACAATGACGATTTGTTTTTCGTAAAATAGTTCATATGAATCACCCGGCATACTTATTCCATGTCAATGTTGCAGTAGGTCAGTGTGTTTATCCAGAACAGAACGGAATGGAACTGAATTGGAACGGAACGGAACAACGGAACGGAACGGGACGGGACGAGAAGGGACGGGACATATGTTTTATTAGAAATACAGAAAGTAAAACATCACAAAATAAAGAGTACACACTCATTATAATAAAGTAGGGTCACGTATCTTTGTAAATCGGATGAAAAGCGAAATTACAAGACTTTGAAAAATCTTTTCATTTACATCAACTAAGTATGTCATTGCACTTTAGAAAAAGTAAGCTGTTGTATTCAAATGTCGATGTGGTGATGCGGAATCAAAACAGATCGATATTTTAATGACGCGATGCTTAAGCAACATGACGAAGTGGTGATATCGATGAATCGATGGATCAAATGTGTGAAGGTGAGAGAGCGATTTGGCGACGAAACAGTGGATGTATCGATATTATCAAAACGATGGTAACAGGAACTAGTAATGTTCTACAGAACCGCAATTACGACAGACTACGGACGTCGGACCATCACTAGAGCCCTTCTGTCGCCAAGGGAAAGCGAAAAGGAGAGGAATGTCTTGTCTGTCCGACAATTTATAGCGCTGAATACAGTATTTCCATATCTCCACATGTTAGACCAAGTATAATGGATTGGATGGGGCATTATGTGACACAGCTATGATTGTGCCGTCTCAAGCAAACATCCACATCAAGAAGCGACTGTAAAATTGTTAATCGAGTCCAACAACGTACACACTATGATACAATTCAACGTTTCATATCAAGTAAAATGCTCTTATCAATAAATACCTTATTTTTCGGAATTGATAAACAAAAAAACAAAAAGCCGAAACTGAAACTACTTATCATTCATTCCTTATGATGCAGCACGAAAGGTCAAGTGCGTGAAGTGCACGTCAGAAAACAAATGCAACCTTATCTAACGCATGCAGCTATATAAACATCCACTTTGTAGATAAGTGAATATTTGAAATGCATCATCCGGCTGGTTCCGTTTTTATTAAACGTAACAAGAATATACTATCGTCCTCTGTAATTTGATTATCTCTTCCAGTTCTTCTCTGTATGTCTTTTATGATTAAGTTAATAGACCAAAACGGCCTTCTGTTTAACGTCGCTGTGAAATGTTTCATATAGATTGAAAACATATATGCTGTAGGAAAAGTGTACGCTTGATTTCTCTTTAAAAGAATCAATGGCCTGCCAACATTTTCATTTTTAGCCAAATTATATTGAATGCAAGATAAATGATAAAATAAAATATTATCATTTCAGCTAACGAGTTTCATAAATTCCACGTCGATACTCATGAGATTTAAGAGTAATTAAATATCATCAATACTTTATGTCTGAATTATGGAGTCTTTATGCAAAACTTACCAAAATAGTACTGAGATTATATCAAATAAAAAAAAATAAAAAATAGAATTGAAAATGCAGCACTTCGACACACGAACATTCCAATTTCCATGAGGTCCTCAACACCATATTGCTACAAGGCACATTGTTGTGTTTAACAATAAACTTACTACAGAGGAGTCGTTGTAAATGAATAATTCTCTAAAAATTTACACTTTGAGACGATGAAGCGAAAACATCTACATTATGGGACCATATAGCGAAAACATCTACACTCTGGGATCACAAAGCGGAAACATCGACACTATGGGACCACAAAGCGAAAACATCGACACTATGGGATTATGAAGCGAAAACATCGACACTATGGGACCATGAAGCGAACACATTGACACACTGGGATCACAAAGCGAAAACATCTACACTATAGGATCATAAAGCGAAAACAGTTACACTATGGGACCACAAAGCAAAAAACATTGACACTATGGGATCATGAAGCTAAAACATCGACACTATGGGATCATGAAGCGAAAACATATACACTATGGGATCATGGAGCGAAAACATCTATACTATGGGAGCATGAAGCGAAAATATTTACACTGGGGATCATGAAGCGAAACCATCTAAAATTTGGGATCATGAAGCGAAAACATCTACTCTATGGAGCATGAAGCCAACATATTGACACTGGGGATCATGAAGCGAAACCATTTAAAATTTGGGACCATGAAGCGAAAACATCTACTCTATGGGACCATGAAGCGAAAACATCTACACAATGGGATCATAAAGCGAAAACATCTACACAATGGGATCATAAAGCGAAAACATCGACACTATGGGATCATGAAGCGAAAACATCGACACTATGAGATCACGAAGCGAAAACATTGACACTATAGGGTCACAAAGCAAAAACAACTACACTATAGGATCGTGAAGCGAAAACATCTACACTATGGGATCACGAAGCGAAAACATTGACACTATAGGATCACAAAGCGAAAACAACTACACTGTAGGATCGTGAAGCGAAAACATCTACACTATGGGATCATGAGGCGAAAACTCCTACACTATGGTAAAACATACTATCATGAAGCAAAAACATCTACACCATGGGTTCACAGAGCAAACAGTTAGGGACATCGTGCTGTGTGTTTGTCAACAAAAAAGATTTTACGATGTTGACAGTACGACATCACGACAGTACGAATGTGGCAAAGCCAATGCACGATGCACTTGGCAGCTCGACGAAACGACAGCGTGAAAATAACAAAGCGATATCACGAGGGTGATAGTACGAAAGCACGACAATGATAAATTATGATACGACGATGGGGAGATCACGCAGTTCGACAGCGCGATAATAAAAAAAGCAACGACAGTGTTTTTAATACGACGGTACCTTGACAAAGTGATGGCGATATTGATTATAGCTGGTATGAATTGCATTCGTATTATATCAATTTGGACTAATTCTTTTTTCATAAAATGGTGAATCATGTTGTTGTTGTTGTTGTTGTTGTTGTTGTTTTTGTTGTTGTTGTTTTTGTTATCATGATAAAGTCACAGAGCAACCGAACCCACGAATTCCTGGATCCATTACAAATACCCTGCCACCAAGCAACCACAGTAAAGGTTGTGAGTAGAATGATTAATGTCTCTAGTTACTTTATATTTCGGCGAATATGCGCGGTTCATAACATCAATCTGTCATGAGTACGGTGCTGTTGCACGTTCATGGACCGCCAAAGTAAACAGTTTTCAGATACACGTATCACGTTTAACGGTTTTATCGCAAGACATTCCACTCATGAAAGCCAAAAATAAAACTTTCATTTTAACGTTAGTTTAACATACACGTAATGAACTCTCTATGTTTAATCAGACGTTCGACTACTTCACAGGAAGGACTGTTACGATGACGATAGCAACATATATTATAAAAAGCACGTGGGAGACAGGTTGTTTATGCTTCGAATTATCATCAAAATGATATGCACCACGGTCTTATTCGTGGACAGTATATGTCATGTGCACCTGTAAAAACAGGGTGACTCAATCAATGCATTTATGTTCTGCAGGCCTCACGGACCTAGGTTCAATCTGCATATTCTTTCATGATGTTTTGTTGTTTTTAATCCATTTATCAATTTGTTTATGTTGTTGTTGTTGTTGTTGTTGTTGTTGTTGTTGTTTTGATGTTCTTTCTGCTGATATTGTTGATGTTGTTTACACATATGCAGTGAGTCTACAATCGTCCTTCTGGTTAGCGATATACTACCTTTATGAGTCGGCCCGCCGTAAAACCTCATTTTCATTATTCACTTGTTTATAAGTCACATGTTGTGAAATATCTTAATCGGAAAATGGTTATTTTATACAGATTTATATTAACGTTTGAGCATGTAGGTATCTTATGAATACTTTTTTAAATGTTTTATTCAAAATTCTTTGCTCAAGCGCAAAGCAATGAAACGCAATTTAGGACTAAATAAATATAATATTTTCTGATCAAAAACAACGTTATACATGAATTCTTGCTTGAAAAATCGGTGTAAATATCCCATATATTAAATATTATAAATGTCACGTGACCCCATCAAAGTTACATAATATACTCGTTATGTTAAAATCATCGTTATAATAACTATTACCAAATGCATTTTTATCCATTTTTCAAGTTTAAGATAAACATCTTCAAGCAACGCGAGCACTTTAATAATTCGATATGCCCGTAACACACCCTTCCTTATCTTGATTCCCACGAGACTATTCAGAATGTTTAAAAATAATCACTGCAAAAACACACGTAACACGTGGCTTCTAAAAGTACAGTTTTAAAACGTACTGAATTTACAGGTCAATATGTCTATTGACTTGGTAAATTACTTGTATACGGAATTCAAATTATCATATATTATTTTAACATTAAACACAAAAGAAAACTTATGACAGGTACTACCTATTACTACACTGACAGTTCATCAATTAATTCTGGAGCAGAGGAAATAAGCGCTAATATAGTTTTAAACAACAGTAGTAAAGTGGTACATCAAAATAATTAACCAATTATTTTTGCATGCTGGCGTACTTATCTTACAGTCTGTCGGGACTACTTTTATGTACAAAGCCACGTTTTATGACGTGACGACGAGGGATGAACGAAGTTCCATGAAACCATTAACAAGGTTTGAGCTCCCCTGTGACAGTTTAGCCAGTCCTGTCACCACTGTTATATGTGTGCACGTTTGTGATTATTCTATATTTATATCATGTATGTGCTGTTGTGGTGACCTTGACCTTAACCTTGACATTGACCGTCGAATGTTACGCCACGTGTTGGGCATACAATTAATAAAAAGGTCAATATTAGAAAATATACGAGGGTTGATCCAGAATTAACGGGGGAATAAAAACAAAAGAATGTTTCATATAGTTTCTAATATTTAATAAATTATATAAATGAATGTTATAAGCTATTATATTATCCATCACAATGATCAATTTTAATTAAAGTACAGTATAAGTATAGGACCGATTAATACAAGAGAAAAACAACGTATAACTTTGATTTTTATCAAATTACAACCAACAACATGAATAAACAATTCGTGGCCCTGCTGGTGGCTCAGCCGTTTTGACGAACGTTTCACTTCTCAGTTAAGAATTACCTCCTTTACATGGCGGTAGCAAGATTATTACGCCCAAGAAATTAGAGCTGTGTAAAGCGAATGGGCATTGTGAAATTGTGAAAAAGCAACCTGGTCAACACCATGTGATTTTCTGCATAACTGGACCAACAGAGGACTCTTTATGGGAACAAAGCACTATTAGAATCGGTATTAATGTTCCAGTGTTCCGGAAGTGCATTTCGCTATAGGTGGAGCAATACAAAATTAATTGTTGTGCGAGACGTCCAGTGTTTTACCAGTATTCAGATATGCAAATCCAAAAATCTTACAGGTGTCGATGATAAGATGTCTCTTTTGAAAATATAGACCTGCATCTAAATGTATGAATTTATCTGGTTCATTTTTAAAACGGAAACCAATATGTCTGTCCTTTTAATTTTACATTTTAACAGAAAAAACAAAATGTGTCTTCTTGTGAAGAAATTGGCACCTGTGCATTATCAACAAGTACTTACAACCATTTTGTTATACCGGCATCTTAATGCCTACACCGATATACTTTCTGTTGGTCACGGCGGTTTTCGGTACAGGATTGCGATTAGTCAACGGATATTTACACTGCTATACTTTGTGCTGGACATGGTGGTTGCCGGTATAGATCGGAGATTAGTCAACGGACATTTACACTGTTATACTTTGTTATGGCCACGGTAGTTGTCGGTATAGATCAGAGATCAGTCAACAGGCACTTACACTGTTATACTTTGTATTGGCCGCGTTGGTTGTCGGTATAGATCGGAGATTAGTTAACAGGCATTTACACTGTTATACTTTGTAATGGCCACGTTAGTTGCCGGTACAGATCGGAGATTAGTCAACATGCACTTACACTGTTATACTTTGTATTGGCCGCGTTGGTTTTCGGTATAGATCGGAGATTAGTCAACAGGCACTTACACTGTTATACTTTGTATTGGTCGCGTTGGTTGTCGGTATAGATCGGAGATAAGTCAACATACACTTACACTGTTATACTTTGTATTGGCCGCGTTGGTTGTCGGTATAGATCGGAGATTAGTCAACATGCACTTACACTGTTATACTTTGTATTGGCCGCGTTGGTTGTCGGTATAGATCGGAGATTAGTCAACAGGCACTTACACTGTTATACTTTGTATTGGCCGCGTTGGATTTGGTATAGATCGGAGATTAGTCAACATGCACTTACACTGTTATACTTTGTATTGGCCGCGTTGGTTGTCGGTATAGATCGGAGATTAGTCAACAGGCACTTACACTGTTATACTTTGTATTGTCCGCGTTGGTTTTGGTATAGATCGGAGATTAGTCAACATGCACTTACACTGTTATACTTTGTATTGGCCGCGTTGGTTGTCGGTATAGATCGGAGATAAGTCAACAGGCACTTACACTGTTATACTTTGTATTGGCCGCGTTGGTTTTGGTATAGATCGGAGATTAGTCAACATGCACTTACACTGTTATACTTTGTATTGGCCGCGTTGGTTGTCGGTATAGATCGGAGATTAGTCAACATGCACTTACACTGTTATACTTTGTATTGGCCGCGTTGGTTTTGGTATAGATAAGAAATTAGTCAATGGACATTTACACTGTTATACTTTGTGTTGGCCACGTTAGTTGTCGGTATAGGTCGGAGATTTGTCATACAGAAGTTTACACTATTTAACGTTGTGGTGGCCACGTTGGTTGTCGGTATAAATCGGAGATTTTTTATACAATCTTTTACACTAGAATACTCTGTGTTGGCCACGGTGGTTATCGGTATAGCTCAGAGAATAACCAACTTGCATTTACATTGTAATACATTGCGTTGGCCAAGTTGATTGTCGGCATAGATCTGCGATTATTCAACGGAAACTAACACTGTTATATTTTGTGTTGGACGGGGCAACTGTCGGTATAGGTGTGAGATTATTATCCTGACATTTACACTGTTAGGCTTCGTGTTAAATACCTGTGATAGGTCAATGTGTGCTCAGACAGTTTTGCTTTGTATTGGCCACGGCGGTTTTCGCCAGATGTGTGTAATCAGCGGCACTTAATCCATTATTCTTTGTGTTGGCCACGGTGGTGGACGATATCATTGTTTTATCAAATGACGTTACCATTATCTGAAAACACTCCAGACATTTTAATGCAACAGCTTCGAATATTACAATAATGATGATAATAATAACAATAACGATAACACCAGCAATCATTTGTCGATATCAGACGATAAAACAAATATTCAGACGTAAAAAATCTCAATTTGCGTGTAAATTATATAAGAGACACTCATCTAAATGAAGGTTAATAATCCACTTACGCATGATTGCATGACGGATGCTGTACTTCAGGACTCGCGTATAAAATGCACAGTACGTTGTAAACGACCGCGTAATTCATTTTATGCTAGACACCATTCCTAATTGAAACGGATAAAATTCTAGTTATGTTCACCGTGCAGGTGCATCTGTTTGCCTCCTATTTCAGGGATGTAGCTTGCTTAAGTTGGGTGTGCAGGCACGGGCAGTGTAGGGAGTCTGGGGGCATGCCCACTGTTCATTTTTTATATATGAACTTGAAACTTGAAATATTTACAGCTATTACTCATGGGTCATATGATTGAGCAAAATGTACGTTAACGTGCAAATATACACAGAAACTTATTTTACAGCATTATCAAACACAATAAACACAACTTTTCACCACATGTTTCCCCTAAGGCTTATCATCCAATCACTTTTTTATTGCATTTTTTTGGCGTTTTTAGTTTTTATCATTTTTTTCGGAGAAAGGTATAGGCCCGAGCCTACACGGTATTCCGGAAGATACGCTTCTGTATTCTTCAGAATCACTTACAAAGTTAAAAGCAAAACATTTGTCATCATTCATTTTCTTAAAATACATATTCTTAAATGCAAAATACACTAAGCATAGTAACTGAATCAAGATATATAACTCTGTCCATTTAGGTCCGATCTTGACAGATGGGAAACAAATATGTAAACTTAATATATATGTAAATCATTCAACTGTGACTGATGGGAAACAAATATGTAAACTTAATGTATATGTAAATCATTCAACTGTGACTGACGGGAAACAAATATGTAAACTTAATGTTTATGTAAATCATTCAACTGTGACAGATGGGAAACAAATATGTAAACTTAATATATATGTAAATCATTCAACTGTGACAGATGGGAAACAAATATGTAAACTTAATATATATGTAAATCATTCAACTGTGACAGATGGGAAACAAATATGTAAACTTAATGTATATGTAAATCATTCAACTGTGACTGATGGGAAACAAATATGTGAACTTAATGTATATGTAAATCATTCAACTGTGACTGACGGGAAACAAATATGTAAACTTAATGTTTATGTAAATCATTCAACTGTGACTGATGGGAAACAAATATGTAAACTTAATGTATATGTAAATCATTCAACTGTGACTGATGGGAAACAAATATATAAACTTAATGTATATGTAAATCTTTGTGCTAAAGCCCTAGCCTGCTTATGTCGTCGTGGTCTACTCTTTTGAAGCATGGGTTGAAAAGTTCGATTTAAGGTGATTTAAACGTAGAGAAAATCGTCCGCTGACCCAGTCGTGTTAAACTTCCAAAGTCGTTTTTAGTTTTAATTTCAGTGAGTTTTACTCTTCCAGATGATAAAGTAGAATACATATTTATTTGATCACTGAGAGACTTTGCAAACAAACAAAAATATAAAGCACATTACATTATTAGTACATAATAAAGTACGGGTTTTGTTTACAAATTAATGTTCGTCTCTTTCGGCAGAAAACGGGGAGTTACGAAGCTTGTTCGGAAACGCGTCGGTCGATAATATATGATCAATTCACTTCAAAGAGGAACATAGTATGGGGAACTGTAGGGGATGCGGTTAAAAATTAGATAACTGCTTGCAGTTAAATAGTTTTTAAGAACGCCTCCTCTATTACCCTCAGTGTATTAATGAACTGGAACCCACGAGCACGTAAGCGACGAATCGTTTATATAAAATAAAAAATAAAATTACTTTTTTAAAAACTGTACTAAACAAACCACCCTTGGTAGCCTCTCAATATTGACTACGATAAAGTGATTTGCGACGTAATAGCGTGTGCGATAGTATCACGCGTATGTTCAGGGAAGGATCCTGAGCAAGAGTTACTAGATTAAACTAGTATTCTGTGCTCATTGTTTTTCAGTGCGTATGAATATTATAATGCGTACTACGTTCAATAGTTTTATTGCAGACATCAATATTATATATTTTAAACAAGAAAACCCAATTACTATACAATATATTAGTGAAGCCATAACTATTCTAATCTTGTTAATGAACCCTTATCTAACGGTCTTAATCCGCACACTGGCACTGCAGTTTCTGAACACTGGCGGAGGGTCAGTTGGAAAGCAACCGCGTCATTACGGAATTACAAAAATGTAAGCAAAAGTTAAAAGTTCGGTCCGCTCGTCTAAGAAACACACATTTCGATCAAAGTTATTTATTTTCTCGCTGTTTTAAAAACAGTCACTAAGGGGTCTACAGGAATGGTTTAAGCAATACTATAAACACATTTAATTACAATCATTTTTGTTAATTGTCAAAAAGTGTGCATTTCGGAAGTTTAATGACGCTTTGATATAATAATATCAGCAGATAGAAACAAACCAAACAATAACTCCCTAAAATTATATTATGAACATTGTATTATGTCATTTTTTTAAAAACATGTTGCATAACATACATCAAGCGCTACAATTATATTTAATTTGATACCTGTTTGAAAAGCCATCTAAGCTTTGAACTTTTGTTTTTGGGTGCATGTTTCAGCCAAAGTTTAAAAAAAATATTGAATCGATTTTGAAAAATAGAATACTTGTATTTACAACTAAAAGAAACAGTTCAGCTGATACAGTATTAATGTTTTTCCTAAACATTTTGTTCACAAAATAAAACAAAAAACGTTGGCTGAAATAATCAACAAGAATAACGAAATATGACGGAACTGGCCGAGTATTTACGATTGACGTATTTCCGGCTAAATAAGTCGAACAAACTTTTGGTTTTGTTTTTCAAAAAGAGTAAAACTGAAAGAAAGAAATCAGGAAAGCTTTTAAAGTATCCTTGTTCTTTGGAATTATAAATACGTTTCATTATTTATATCAATTGAAATAAAAACATCTGCTGGCATATTCATTTACGCACACTCAAACACGATCTTTGCCGGCTGATTCATACATGGAATATGTCTTAGCTTTAAAACTGAACATTTATTATTGTTATCGATTATCCATTTGTATCACCAAACTATGAGAGAACCTTTGTTCTCTGTAACAATGACGCCAAACCGTCTCCTCAAAGCGAGTGTAATGTCAGAGAGTTAGATTTAATTAGGTTCAGTTACTGATAATATGTTACACGACCACGTGGTACTGTCTCTTGGATTTTTTTTCATCGCATGGCAGATTTTCATAATTTTTTTTCTTGTTCTTTCGTATGTGTTTGTTTTCCTTGTGACATTGGATGCCATGCTTAAACAATCATGCGTACTTTCTCAACTCCGTCATCCTTTGTTTTGTCAAATACATTGAATGTGTTATAATGAAAATAAATATATAATAGAAAATAAGCCATGCAGGCTACGACATCGTTCATAAATGGTCACGTAGGTTGGCCGTCGGTTAAGCAGTATGAACTCTATTTACATAGAAGCATGCAAATAAACCAATCTTATCAAAGTGGAGAAGGTGTTAATCAGCTTCCAGTATGTATAAATTACACATTTCTAAAGTTATAAAATTCGTCTTATTCCAAATAGAGTTGACCATGAGAGCCTTCTGGCCTCACACCACTATTATCTCCCTTGAGTACTCCGCACCTACAGATGAAGAGGGTAGAAATAAAACTGTATTTCTCTTTTTCTCTATTTTCAGGGCTTTGCACTTCTGTGATTTATTTTTGATACCATGTGCTAAATGGTCATTTTTTTAGAATTCACCACTGAAAATTTGATGCTGTTGCCAGATTTCTGGGCAATTATGTGTATTTTCATTTGGTTCAAACCGCATCGTGTGTGAATAGTTGAAATATCATTTCTAGTGAAATTGATAGGTATCGCAAAATCATTGAATTTTAAAATAAAAATGATCAAGGTATGCTTTTTTCCTTTATAAATGCATGTGTTAAACCAGATTTTGAGCCCAGACACATGTTACAACTTCTTTTTTTCTTTTACTGTGTTTTCAACATAACTATTACAATGGAGCGCTATAGGAATTGTAATCGTGGTATGAGACGTGAAGTATCTCTTGGACTCTATGAACCACTTGTAGCATCACAAATTGAGTGGTTAAATGCAGCTTTAGAGAAGAGATGCGTATAGAACCTTACTCCCGATTTATGTAAAAAGCTTAATATAAAAGTGTCCAAATGAAAACATCTCCCAGGGGCATACGTTGTGGCAGAGCTTTAATTACCTTCAATTACTGATAAAAAATTTCAGGATCATATGGTCTTGTCCCTTGTTTTCCTTTTCATTTTCATCGTATGGCGTATTCGTTATACAGTTTTATACATTTTGTCTGATTCTTTATATGCGCCAAGTTTTTACATGAGTTGGATCCCAAACTTTAGCAATCGTAGAAACCTAACCAACTTGTCTTCCCCATCCTCCGGTATTAGGTTAAGGGGTTCCGAATGGTGCTTCAGTTGAATATTGTGTCACAGCCAGCTTAGACTTCAGATTTATTAAAATTGCCATATCGTGATTGTTTTATTATAAAAAAGGGGCTAACTTGACCAAGTATGATATCTTGATGTAGTTCAAGTCTGATGTAATTATAAGCCTGTATATTTCGTAAAATATGTGCTTTGGAAGACAAAACAAAAACACAAAAGTTCAGCATATCATTATTAGTATTATTAATGTAAAATGAATTCTGAAACCAGTTAACCATAGTTCTTTATTTTCTTTTATGTAAGTCCACACCTCCTACCACCCAAGGGACAAAATGTGCCTGTACACAGACGAATGCGCAAGCAAAAACGCGTGCCAATAAACAATAATAAACTCTCTACATAAAAGGTTGTTAAGTAAGTCAGTTACCAACCATGTAGTCTTGTTTTAAGCTTATTTATTTTACATTGATTGTGAAGTAAGTTCTTACAACTTAAACAGATCACACTCGAAGTCTTCCTGGGTGGAACCAGTAGAAACGATAGGCAGATACAGTTCTTGCTCAAGAATAACCACACATAGCTGTGGCGGAGGATAGAACCAACTCATTCCCAAACTTCGATTTGATGACTTACTACTGGGCCACGCGCTCAATCTTGTAGTCAGTTTCCTTTGAAATAAACTACTGTGCTCGTGCGATCGTTTCGCGATCCAGGTATCACAAGTCACACGAGCACAGGTTTTTATATTACAGCATATGTTTACTATACTGAGCGTACAAGCTAACCCGCAACCTGGCATTTTATGTATTTTCTCAAATGTTCAATGAGGTTTGGCGTTGAACAAGACAGAACGTTTAAGATAACAATGGCAAAGTCTAGTTGATCTAATTTCATCGTAAATGGAATAATTTTATAATTTTTGAAATGGGCAGTCAAACAAACCATTTTTCACACGATAGTTAACAAAACAGGTATTGGAAATACAAAAGTAGCGGCTAAACTATTCCGTTTAGTATTTTTCTTATCGACATATACTCAATAAATAAAAAAATAAAGCATAAACTTTTTTGTTTCTGACATCATATCACGAAGTTGTCTGCTTGCGACAGCTACATTTAGGTTTCGGTTTCATTCTCAGATTTCAAGATTGTTCAAGGGTTTTATTTCAATCAATGTCCATTAAGAGCACGTGCTTATTACTGAGAATTTGCTATGAATAAACAATACAAATTATAAAATAAACATCGTCATAAAACAAACATATGCTGATGCACACTTATTAGTAATCAATTTACATCTGGTGCACTCATAGCAGAAAAGCATGTTTTTGCTAGATGAAAAAGATTTTATATGTGTATTTCACAATAAAATGTCAGTCACACAGTCAGAGTTTTTTATCAGTGCCATTTATTCCGTAACGACATAGTACTACCATCGCATAATGGCGGTTATAAATAGTCCTTGTTTTTTTTCTTCTTTAAAAATGCATTTTGATCATTTGTTTTATTTGAATGGCATTATTGATGTATTTTGAACATTTTGAATGCATCGTCATGTTTGAATTATGAAATAAGAAAAAAAAATGATGCTTGGAATTTAGGGTATGAATACATGATTTCAGAAGTCTACTTTCACTTTGTCAACAGTGTACACACTGAGCAGAAAAAAGGTCTCTTTTATGACACATGACCCCTTCTTTTCTCATCATATTTTGGTAGTGTAGAGGTTGACAAACAGTAAAATGTAAGTTTCACTTCTTTCATTTGGGTCTTTTTATGAATGACAATGATTGATTGAATAGTAAGCGTCATTTTTATGCCATCGAGGTTTAACAGACGATCAGTTAACCTAACCACTGTTTCCTGGGATAAACAAGCACACCCTATCTCCGCAAGTAACTGATAACTTTCCCACTTGATTCAGTGATGAGAGACGAATGATAATGAGACACAATGTCGTACATCAATCATCACGGAGACTGTTGCCGGGCGAGGAATTCGAACTCAGGACCCCTGGATCGATAGTCAGACACGTAAACGACTGAGCTAATCGGGCCCGGCCTTCAAATATTTATTATTTACTATAGAATAAAGAACAAAAATCAATGGCGGGGAAACACCTACACAAATCATTGCATGGTGGTAATCATGTCCAACCCAATCATTTTGACACCGGACAGACCGGTCTTACAGTCATCCTATAATTATAACAGCGCCTACAATGCAGAAATTCAAAAACACCTGGGGCACTTTTCACGAACGTTCGTAGTTTACTTTTTAGCGTAAATTTTGAAGTTACGAACAAACGTCGGGAAATTTATTCCGAGTTTTGCTTACGTCATTTAACGAATATTAGTAAACCTTGCAAATAGTATTCTTCTTAAATTTTAAAAAATTACTTGGCAAATGAAACGTTTCCAGGTGTAACAATTGGTTTGTACAAAGGTAAGTGAAACGTTCCCAGGTGTCACAATTTGTTTGAACAAAGGTTAGTGAAACGTTCCCAGGTGTCACAATTTGTTTGTACTAAGATTGGTGAAACGTTTCCAGGTGTCACAATTGTTTGTACTACGATAAGTCAAAAGTTCCCAGGTGTCACAATTTGTTTGTACTAAGATTAGTGAAACGTTCCCAGGTGTCACAATTTGTTTATATTAAGGTTAGTGAAACGTTCCCGGTGTCACAATTTGCTTGTACTAAGATAAGTGAAACGTTCCAAGGTGTCACAATTTGTTTGTACTAAGATTAGTGAAACGTTCCCAGGTGTCACAATTGTTTGTGCTAAGATAAGTGAAACGTTTCTAGGTGTCACAATTGTTTGTACTAAGATAAGTGAAACGTTCCCAGGTGTCACAATTTGTTTGTACTAAGGTTAGTGAAACGTTCCCAGGTGTAACAATGTGTTTGTACTAAGATAAGTGAAACGTTCCCAGGTGTCACAATTTGTTTGTACTAAGGTTAGTGAAACGTTCCCAGATGTCACAATTTGTTTGTGCTTAGATTATCGAAACGTTCCCAGGTGTCACAATTTGTTTGTACTTAGATTAGCGAACCGTTCCAAGGTGTCACAATTTGTTTGTACTTAGGTTAGTGAAACGTTCCCAGATGTCACAATGTGCTTGTACTAAGATAAGTGAAACGTCCCAGGTGTCACAATTTATTTGTACTAAGATAAGTGAAACGTTCCCAGGTGTCACAGATCGTTTGTGCTAAGATAAGTGAAACGTTCCCAGGTGTCACAATGTGTTTCTACTAAGATAAGTGAAACGTTCCCAGGTGTCACAATTGTTTGCGCTAAGATTAGTGAAACAAGTCCCTGGTGTCACAATTGTCTGTGCTAAAATAAGTGAAACAGGTCCTTAGTGTCACAATTGTTTGTGGTAAGATTAGTGAAACGTTCCCAGGTGTCACAATTTGTTTGTACTAAGATTAGTGAAACTTTTCCAGGTGTCACAATCGTTTGTGCTAAGATAAGTGAAACAGGTCCCTGGTGTCACAATTGTTTGTGCTAAGATTAGTGAAACGTTCCCAGGTGTCACAATTGTTTGTACTAAGATTAGTGAAACGTTCCCAGGTGTCATAATTGTTTGTGCTAAGATTAGTGAAATAGGTCCCTGATGTCACAATTGTTTGTGCTAAGATTAGTGAAACAGGTCCCTGGGCTATAACCTTTACACGTGCGAGGCTGGTACGTTGCAGCGCCTCCTCAATTAAATTGAAGTAACGTTTGGCGATGGCATTGTGGACTTTTCGACTTTTCATCGTCGTTTTTTCGTTGTTTCGACTTAACTTGATTTATTTAAATAACCGCGATGGTCCCCTACGGGACACCGTAGCCACCAGATTAGGCACACGCCCGATAGGTAATTCCTGGATGCGCAGCTGATCTCTCAAGCAACTGTTTCCGTTAAATCGCCTTTTATGTTCGATTTATTAGAAACTAGTCACCATCAAGACTAAAACATCTTATAAATATGTCTAATAACTTGCACATTTGCATTAACACTGCAATCAATCTATTTGATTCACACCAAAAACGAAGCAAACTGTCTCTTATGTTTTGTTGATGTGCTCGCAATACTCGGCCAATTTTGTCATCCGGTTTCGGTATTAATTTGAATTATGCGGGAATTGGTACCGGGGAAATTTCTGTGTAAATAATTCTGACTATCAAAACGAATTTGATATTCTCTTTTTGATAATATTCCAATCTTTTAAAAAACGATTATTTTAACGATGACACTCTCTATGTGGTTGACAATGTATAGTTTCATCAAAGAAACTGTCTTCGTGAAACATGGAAAAAGCCTGTAGCAAACAATAAATATCGGTGGGAGCTACGCTGTTATATGTCAGATGTGTGTACTTGCCAAGGCTACAGCTCCCACTAACTGAATAATTTTATGTAACTAGTGGGATGTATCAACAGATTTAACACATATTTTCTCATAGATACGTTAGTGGAGATAGTATAAATGTTCCATATAATATATCTTGTGGCCGTGAAAATATTATAACAATGACATTACAAGTGGAGATTTTAACACATAATTGGTTAGATAACATGTTTATGACATTTAAAACAGAGATACGGTATAACAGCTTGCGCGTTGCTATTGGCAATAAAATGTCATACATTTCCATGACAAATGTTTCTCTAACAGCTTTTGTTGTGCTCAATACGATGACGAATCACAGCAGTATCATAATTGTTTAGCTCGAGTATCCGGCAAACGTTATGGAGCTGCTTCATATGTCAAATCAGAATATTGTTATCTTAAATAGCTTGTACTTCGTCTCAGTGTCAGCCTCTGTCTCTGCCTCTGTATCGGTCTCTGTATCGGTCTCTATATCTGTCCCTGTCTCTGCTCTTGCTTCTGTTTCTGCCTCTGTCTCTTCCACTGCATCTGCCACTGCCTCTGCCTCTGCCTCTGCGTCTGTCTCTGCCGCTCTCTCTGTCTCTACCACTTCCTCTGCCTCTGTCCCTGTCCCTGCCTCTGCCTTTACCTCTGTCCCTGCCCCTGTTTCCCTGTCCCTGACCCTGTCCCTGACCTTGACCCTGACCATGTCCCTGTCTCTGCCACTGCCTTTGTATCTGTTTCTCTCTGTCTCTGCCACTACCTCTACCTCTTTCTCTCTCACTGTCCCTGTCTTTGACCCTGTCTCTGTCTCTGTATTATCTCTGCTTCTGTCACTGCCTCTGTCTATTCCTCTGTCTCTGTTTATCTGCATCTGTCTCTGTTCCTGTCTCTGTTTCTGCACCTGTCTTTGTATGTGTCTATTATCTGCCACTGTCTCTGCCTCTGCCTCTGTCTCTGATTCTGCATCTACCTATACCCAGCCTCTGTCTCTGTTAACAGGTACAGCATGACTAGGTGTGAATACAGGGTTATTACTTTATCATAAATTATTGTAAATGTTTCTGGCCTAGGGACTTGCCCCAGAAGTCATGGTACCAATGCTGGATTCCTGACGAGCTCCGTTTTTGGGTGACTGCTAGCCTAATTGTGCAAAGTGCTCCTCTGTAAGAATGAATCCGTGGTGTCTTTGATCCATCTGAAAGCGACTCTAATGCGCCACCTGTACCCAGTGGCCAGTCTACGTATCTTCACTGGGCTGGTAAACCAGTCTAAGCTTCACTGGACGGGTTCATTCAGAAACATATGTAGACCGGTTACTATATGCAGAGTAACACGTAAAATTGGTTCAATGAGGTTCTGTTATTTCAGAAAGGGTAGCTGGCGGTGCATATCAACTTATTTATTTGTTAACCGATTTTAGAAACGTTTACATGTTTAGAAAGCTTGTTTTCGAAACAGAAAGATAATTAAAATATGTTCACGGCACATCATGGTACAGAAATATCAATATCATCCGATTTAGTCAATTTAATGAAACACCAAAAGATTGTTGATTGTATTTTTTAAAAGTACACGCCCAACGGGGGACTCGAACCCCCGACCCTCAGATATCTGAGTGAATTCAGCTTTAAAAGTCTGATGCTCTACCGACTGAGCTAGCCGGGCGATATATATTATGACTCTAAGGGTTGCTCAGACAAGAAATATCGGGGTAATGTATGATTTCCAGTTATATAGTACAGACGGACATAAATTAGTTTGTGCGACATGTGTTGAAAATCAATATCAATTCATGAGATATTAAACATACTAGTTGCTCATGTATCTATATAAAAATGACACGATGTCAAAAACAGAATACGATGCAACTATGCAATTTGAAATTTAGTTTTAATCTGCCTGCCTGTCTGCCTGCCTGTCTGCCTGCCATCCTGCCTTACGATGCAACTATGCAATTTGAAATTTAGTTTTAATCTGCCTGCCTGCCTGCCTGCCCGCCCGCCCGCCCGTCCGTCCGTCCGTCCGTCTGTCTGTCTGTCTGTCTGTCTGTCTGTAATTTGTTTTAAGGGACTTATCGATTATAATGTTATAAAAAATTCTACAGGCTTTCGAATAGAAAAAATCAAAATCAGTTTTTAATATATAATCCTTTGTTGTTGTTGCTGATGTTTTTTTTTGTTTTTTGTGTGTGTGTGTGTTTTTTTTTTTGGTGTGGGGGTCATTTAAGCAGCGTGGTATAGTGGTAGAGAGTCTGCTTCGCATGCGGAAGGTCGTGGGTTCGATCTCCGATCGGGTCATAACAAAGACTTTAGAAATGGTACTAAAATCTTCCCTGCTTGACGCTTAGCATTTAGAGGAGAGTTCTAAGTCTGGTCGACCCGGTATCAGTATAATGTGACTGGGTGGGATATCATATTATGTGTCTGTGGCATGTTACTCCAGTTTGACAGCGCTTAGAATACTGTCTGAGGTAAACACCGTCGCAAAACGACTAAAAAATTGTTGAAATCGACGCTAAATTATTTAAGCAAAATGTTTAAAAACATACGCCCAACGAGGGACTCGAACCCCCGACCCTCAGATATCTGAGATTTAATCAGCCGTAAAAGTCTGATGCTCTACCGACTGAGCTAGCCGGGCGATATTTTCACATAGAGTATATAACATAAACAAGGACAGCTGACTTTAATCTGTGTAATGATAAGATAATTATTAATCATTAATTAGGTTACACATGAAAAACAGTTTATATTCAAATAAATATCAATATTATCAGAGATATACATCATCAGCATTGCACACCAACCTCCACCATTCGAATGAGCCGCCTTTCGGAGCATGTGTCACCTGACGGCTATTATCTGACTCGAGTTGTCAAAATGTCATATATATTCAACCAGTCGGTGGAAGAAAATAAGCAAAAACTCGAATCACACGTGATATATATCTGAAGATTCAGCCAGCCTTAGTGCGACATATTGCACGTCTCTATGGAGCCTTGTAAAGATTTTTATTTTGCGTCTCCCGAGACAGCAGATCAGATATCAAAATAATAAAAAAAAAAGCTGTCCATTCACGCCTTATTTCTGCTGACATTTTGGTCGACGGATGAAACAGCCGTATTGTACTTTAAACTTAGGTTTTGGGCTTACCCAAAGGCCATAGCAGCTATACCAGATTTCTGACGCTATTCCCTAATAGTGATTTGCCCCTAAGTTCAATTTATTATTCGATTTTAATATTCTTTATTCTAGTATTTCTACGCAAGAACCATAATGCAGTTCCAGCGAAGCTGACTGAGTTCTTGAAAATCGATCAAGAATAACAGAATAAAAATATATAGAACCTGAAATATACATGTTTTCCCTTTCAATTATGAGACTGAGAAACCTGGCGTTATTATTTGTTTGATTTTTCAGCAAAAAATAAAAAAATAAATATTTTGGGAATCTTAGGAAGGATTCGTCTGTTCAACGCCGAGAGATTCGTCTGTTCAACGCCTATGAACTCGCCAGTGGAATAGGGTTAAAAAATAGAATTAAATTCCTAAACAAAACCAAAGTCACGTGCACATTACCATAAATTAATTATTACTGGCGATAGTAACACATACAATTTTAAAAAGATCAATCATAAGGTCTACTATGTTTGGAAACACATGTTTTCGTACTATTTTACAGATCGTGATGAAAAGATCCAACAGTATTGGAAAATAAAACGTTTAACCAAAATACCAAAAGTAAATGTCTAACCTTACATTCTTTGACCAGTATGCAACCAAAGTGCGCTATTTATAACATTTTAGTACATGCATACTGGTCATTGTGTAAATAAATATGCTGTTTGCTTTAATTACAAACAGGCCAAACAAACAAGGAATTGAATACGCTGCAACATTATTTAACATAAATAAAAAAAATGGAAAAATAATAAAAATATTCGCCCAACGAGGGACTCGAACCCCCGACCCTCAGATATCCGAGTGTTATTCAGTCTTAAAAGTCTGATGCTCTACCGACTGAGCTAGCCGGGCGATGTGTCCATATGATGCGATTAAACATTTATATATATGTCAATGAAGTTGCACTGTACATCTATATGAAGTACATTTAGTAAATAATATAGTTTTATATCTATTAGTTATAAATAATCTACACCATTTTAGTATTATATAAACCTATGACATACACCCTGTATCGGCAAAATTTGTGACAGTGACACGCTATATATAGAAAATTCAAATAAGCTTATACTTTGGATAACTGCCAAAACTAACTGATTGATCACATGCAGTAAGTTTACACGTAAAATACAAGCAAGCACAACACGTCAGTCGTTAAAAAGTTAAATTTTCCACTACAGCAGTATTCAGTTATAACAGTATTTTTGTTTTGATTTAAATAACTGTTGTTTAACGAATTTTTAACGCGGTTATGATAAAGTCACTGGCGGATCGGGAGTTAGTAGGCGTCAGACCCCCATGTCCTGGATTTCATTTTTTCAAACGGCATCACTTTTAACTAAAATGGTAAAATTAAATACTTGGACACCCCTCTTTCCAAATGATTTATACTTCTCCCCTGGCTGAAAATCCTGGATCCGTCCATGTACACTACAGTGCAACACAGCGCAGCGTATGTTTACACAATATAACTAGGCCACTGCGCCAGTCCACCGTAGGCGTACAGTATAAATAAATTATCATTTTAATTTCATATATTTGGTAAAATCTCTTTATTGTTTAACATATCTGTAATATTTAAAATAGGCTATATATAGTCCATGGTGGGATCCATTTGACTCGATGCCCGGAATAGTCCCTTCTAAAAACAATTTTGCTAACTTTAAAAATTAATTCTCCATCCTAAACTCTGTCTTAGGCTCAATTCCACCAAAACGCCCGTTTTCGTTCTCACTTGAATGGGAACTTAACCATAAACTCGTGAAATAGTTTAACACGAATGCGCTTTCAAAACTTGTTCTATTTTTATTATACTTTCTATCGTATATCCAACGACTTGTATAACATTATTCATATTCAAAAACTGAGAGTAGTGATCAAACCATCAGTAAATGTCATTGTTGATCATTGTTGAAACAGCGACTGCGTCAAAACGCTGAACAGCCATCACGCGCACGCGTTTTGATGATAACTTGCATGACGTTGCATATTAAAGCAAAATGAAATCGTGGAGGCAATGACATATCTCTGCCCAGGTGCAAACGCTTTTTTAATTGGGAAATGAAATACAGAAGAGTTCATTTAGATATATTGCAGCAGGAATGTACCGACAATTAAAAGGTAAATATAAAAACTTCATCTCCTACAATTATCCCTATATAATAATGTTATCGGCGAGATGTTCCGAATGCTATAATATATCAACACATTCCCAACATTCCCAACAATAGATGTTCGGTGTTAGCACATGTAACAGGGATTTTGCCTTTTGTCAAGCTGACTCAGTGACGTTATTAGACAATATGTCGTTTTCTTATTTCTGATATTAATTGCATTTGCATTGATTTCTTTATCAGCACCGCGGAATCGATTACTACTACCATAGGCCAAGCTTTTTTTCATAGATGTACATGTGTCGCACCGGCATGTTGCTTGCTTAATTAATAGAGGCATTGATTTTTCTATAAAAAATTGAACTTGAGTTATTGTCATGTTAAACGTTTCATGTACCATTAAGTTATGTTATTCCTTTATTCCATTTTACAGCAGATTTTCTTTTGTTGTTTAAGACAGCTATGTCAACGTGTATGCATGTTAATATAACAACTTCTAAAAACATGTCGTGATTTGAACCAAACGGCAATGTTTAAATCAATTATTCACTTTAACACAACAGATCACTCTTTACACCTTTGCACATCTAGGAGTATTACTATAGGAGAAGTTGTGTAGGAGTATTACTGTAGGAGTATTACTATATTATTACTACAGGAGTATTACTGTAGGAGTATTACTATATTATTACTACAGGAGTATTACTGTAGGAGTATTACTATATTATTACTACAGGAGTATTACTGTAGGAGTATTACTGTAGGGGTATTACTGTAGGGATATTACTGTAGGAGTATTACTGTAGGAGTATAACTATAGGAGTAGTACTATAGGAGTATTACTGTAGGAGTATTACTATATTATTACTACAGGAATATTACTGTAGGGATATTACTGTAGGGGTATTACTGTAGGAGTATTACTTCAAACGTATTACTGTAGGAGTATTACTGTAGGAGTATTACTGTAGGAGTATTACTGTAGGAGTATTATTGTAGGAGTATTACTGTAGGGGTATTACTGTAGGAGTATTACTACATGAGTATAACTGTAGGAGTAGGTTTGTAGGAGTATTACTGTAGGAGTATTAATGTAGGAGTTGTATTATAGGAGTATTACTGTAGGGGTATCACTGTAGGAGTATTACTATAGGAGTAGTATTGTAAGAGTATTACTGTATGAGTATTATTGTAGGAGTATTACTATAGGAATATTACTGTAGGAGTATTATTGGAGGAGTATAACTGTAGGAGTATTACTGTTGGAGTATTATTGTAGGAGTATTACTGTAGGGTATTACTGTAGGAGTATTACTGTAGGAGTACTACTGTAGGAGTATTACTGTAGGAGTATTATTGAAGGAGTGTTACTGTAAGGATTTTACTGTAGGAGTACTACTGTAGGAGTACTACCGTATGAGTATTACTGTAGGAGTATTACTACAGTAATATTACTATAGGAGTATTACTGTAGGAGTATTACTATAGGAGTATAACTGTAGGAGTATTACTACAGGAGTATTATTGTAAGAGTATTTCTGTAAGAGTTTCACTTAAGGAGTATTACTATAGGAGTTTTTTCTATAGGAGTATTACTGCAGGGATATTACTCTCAAACGATGTTTTAATATGACATTTCTGTTAACAAAATATTAATAATTATGTTCAATTGTTTATGTTTATGCTGTTGTTGTTGCTGTTGTTGTTGTTGTTGTTGTTGTTGTTGTGGTGGTGGTGGTGGTGGTGGTAGTGGTGTTGTTGTTGTTTTGTTGTTGTTGTTGCTGCTGCTGCTGCTGCTGCT
The DNA here is from genome assembly GCA_029582155.1 of Panopea generosa. Lineage (NCBI taxonomy): Eukaryota > Metazoa > Mollusca > Bivalvia > Adapedonta > Hiatellidae > Panopea > Panopea generosa. Next base: position 25,386,082 of record CM055898.1, read on the forward strand.
GCCGCCGTTGTTATTGTTGTTGATGATGTTGTTGTTGCTGATGTTGCTGCGGCGGTTTATTATGTTCAAAGACAAACACATATTTAGTTTATATGAGGTTTAATTTCTACACGAAAACTAAAGGAAAAACATGAGAGCAAAACAAACGAAAACAATAAAACCCTTTGAGCTGGTTGCAGATGATGAATTGAATCTGCTCTAATACATGTGTTTCAATGGACTTTGTTTCACTGAACTGTGAGTATATCAAACGTGTATCTGCAGTTTATGTTGAAATCATTTTGACATCATTAATGAAATGTAAGGTATGTGTTTATATTTTTCATTAAATACAGCCATTGGTTCAAATCCAGCTTGGTCCTAAAACTTTATGCCAAAATCTGTGTCGGTTATTTCAGTGCGGATGAACCGTGGTTCCACTAAGATTCACTCTAAGATCATTCCACTATAACCCCATCCCCACCCCCGCAAATAAAACTGGGTATGCCATATATTAACATGTTGTGTGCTGAGTGTTGAGTTAAACCCATCCATACATCGTTCTTGTTATTTATGTATTTCACGTGTAATACACGTCATTGGTAATTAGCCTTGTATTCAGTAGGATACTTATATGATAAATCAAAAGGCGTAATCAAAATTTCTTATCTGTGTAATATATTTTTGACTTTTTCTATCATTTGATTGGATATGGGGTTGTTTGTGTTTGTACAAACCCGGTTCTAATACCGGATTTTAAGTCGATTTAACTGTACCTGGCAACTTTCGGCAGGTGACCACCCAAACAAAGACACATATACACACAACTCCGACTCTGCCCTCTCCCCAGAATCCGCTTTTGGTACATGTAATAAAGAAATGAAAGAAAACCCCCATCTGTTACAGTTTAAAGTATTTATATTGTATGGGCATTACAAACATAAACATCTTAGGAACTAGACGACATATTCAATGGACCAGAAATCATTCACAAGCTTGTGATTGGGCATATCACAGCTGTTCGTCACGGTCCAGTGAGCGACCGGAATCTGTGACAGCTACAGTGCGAGATTGGTCCTTATACCTTCATAAATGTTTTACCACTCTGTATTGATTTTACATTTACGAAGGTGGCGAAAAGCAATAAAAACAAAACAAAAAAAAAAAAAATAACTTAAAATTGCTTTTGTTCGCGACCGTTATGTATCGGCTTCGATGTCGAATTTCCGGTAATTTGAATCGATATCCGGTGAATGATTGGCTGATAAAATAAGAGTGATTTCGTTTCATTTTATGTGGATTTTATTGACAAAAAATACTGAATTTAAATAATTAAATGTGTGTTTATATGAAATATTTCTGACGATATTATTATAAGAATACCGATATTCGAGAACCGTGACTGTAACGAATGCAGCATGATTGTTTAATAGAGGGGTTGGGGAGTGGGTTGGTCATGCTTAATTCAAAAATCACACTCGAAACACAATATCCAGGATTCACATATGAAAACAAATTAAAGAACAAACACTTGACTCAAACCCTTTCAAGCCGATCTTAAACATTTTGGGGCTTAAAAAAAGATAATTTAGACTTAAAGAATAAACTCGTGACTCAACCACGAAATTGAAAGTATCTATGCATATTTAAAGTACAACGTTACTTTCATTCATTTTCTTATTGCGTTAATTGATTGAATATTTAGCGTCATTTTTATGCCATCGAGGGCTAACAGACGATTATTTAATAACCTTATCCACCTGGGATCCTAGAAAATTAACCAGTACTCGAGCACACCCTATCTCCGCAAGTAACTGATAACTCAGTTTCCCACTTGAATCAGCGGTGAGAGTCACAGGATAATGAGACACATTGTCGTATCTCAATCATCACGGAGGCTGTGGCCGAGCGGGGATTCGAACACACGACACGACTAAGCTAGTCGGGCCCGGCCTTATTGAGTTGAGCGTGAATAGAAGTTTTGTAACTTTGGACGCTGGCTGACATTAACTCTTTCACGCCGATCAAAAACGTATCTGGATGTAAAAAGATAATTTTTCAGTTGGGGTTTTGGTATGGGTGTAAAACTATTTTCATCTATTATCCTCATGTCTGTCTAACTTCCTGCCTGACTGCCGGTCCCACAGACGGTGGATACGTACAAGACCAACTTGGACGTCAGGTGTACAACGGGCGTCACGTGAGCAACACTAATGAACAGCCTGCATTGTTGATGAGTGTAAGCTCGGATGCCTCATTCGCGGTATAAGGCACATATGTCAAGCGGTAGTGAACGCAAATGGTGGTCACACACGATTCTGATATTTTGATAGCATTGTCATGTTTGAATTGTGAATTTAGAAAAAAAAATGATGCTTGGAAATTGGGGTACGAATACATGATTTCGGAAGTCTACTTTCACTTTGTCACCAGTGTACGCACTGAGCAGAAACAATCTCTTATATGACACATGACCCCTACTTTTCTCATCATATTTTGATAGTGGAGAGGTTGACAAACAGTAAAATCTTTCATTTGAGTTTCTCTATGAATGACAAACCTTCAAACTTTTATTATTAACTATAGAATAAAGAACAAAAATCAATGGTGGGTTTACACCAAAGAGAAATTGGGTGATTGTTTTAAATCTTAAAAAGGACCCAAAATTGATTAATTTAAAATTATGAACAAAATAAACAACTTGTAGAGGACATTTTAAACAACATTTTGTGATAAGTACAAATTTGATATTTTAAACGTTTATTAATTTACTAAAATCGTCTTTTTTTGCTTAAAGTAAATATTACTGGTTTTCCACGCGACACCGATATCAAAATTGGGTATGATAGGTATAGCAATATCAAACATGAGAATTTCAAAATCACTACGCTAGCTTTTAATTTCACGTTTACTTTTCTTTTTGAAAAATCATTGAATCATTCAACGGAAATCACTGACGTTTCCAATTGTTTCTGATCTCTGCTGGGGGGTGGGGTTGGGGGAAGGATTCTTAGCACTGAAAATGTTTGACGTCATTGCCAGTCACAGTATGGTGGAACGGGAGAAATAAATGGAAATAAAAATGATCTCGTTGAATTGCATTCGTTTATCCTTTTCCACAATAACGTTAATGTATTTCCGTGTGTGTGTGCGTGTGTGCGTGCGTGCGTGCGTGCATGCGGCGTTTGTGTGCGTGCGCGCGTGCGTGTTATTAATTGTTTCGTTTTTTCCCCTCAGTTTTTAAAATCAGCTTAACACACACACGACACAGGGGTTTGTCACGATTTTTAACAAGTGTAATGATCTTTAAAACAGCAAACATGTTTTTGTGACATGTCAACTTGATGTGCTCGACCTTTGTGTTATTCAAACACAAACTCCTTTTATTTTATATAAAATGACTAACTGTAAAATACGTTCCCATGAATACATGTGACGCCGCTGTCATGCAAATTTCTAATCAATTTCCTGGTAATCTCTCTCACTGTAAATATGATCTCCAGAAAAGCCAGTGTTCTATCAAAATAAAGATCCATTTAGTTGCTGACTTAATACGTTCAGAGTAGCTTTTCGGTAAAGAGTATTTGCATGTTCAACATCTGGATGACAAATGATGTTTTCAAGCGAGAAGAATTTGTTACCATTTTAACACTGATGATTGACTGATATAAAAGATGATAAATCCTGTTCACGCACGAACTGGTTCTAGCATTCACAATACACATGGCGTAGATGGGACAGTATGTTTATCTCCATACCCTGCATAATTTGACATTTCGTCAGACTGGTTATCTTACCCAAGGAATGGCTCCTTATTCAAATACCGTTATCGCATATTTGGACTTCGTCTATTTCTATTCCCTGGTGTCGTCACCCGATTTCCCGCGTATCGACATTTCGTTGTTGTCCTATTCCGCGGATGTGCTTTCCTCCCCCCTCACACACGCTGGAAAATGAATGAAAAGTGTTGGTGCGAGCCTGTAGCTGTAAGCTTGGTCGGTAACGGGCTGGACTGTCAATCCAGTGGTCGTGACTTAGAATCCCAACCTTGACAACAGTCTCTGTAATTATTGGACATGAACTTGTTCTATAACCATGAGTCCCCCACCTCAGGTTAGTGCGACGTCTAGTTTACCGCTTCTGTATCGGATTACAGGAACGACCATTAGGGGCGCTGCTACACCCGCCGTTAAATTTTAAACTGAAATTCTGTTTAAAAAGGCGAAAACATACAGCCAAAATGCTTGGTAATAATTAAATGCAAGCTGATTGAGCTAGGGCCTTACTTAAATGAATCATGATGAATAATTAATGACAGTCTGATTAGAAAATTACTGGAATTAATATTTCTGTTTTTTAAAAGTATTAGATTGCTCATAACACAATATCAACAAACGAATAGTCTGTAGTACTGACCAAGCTCTCCCGATTGCGTGCGTTAAATAGCAATGTTGGGAAAGCCACATTTGAGCACATGATCAGTTGTTTCAACAGAAAGTTTGAATGACGTAACAGTTTAGCAAGCGTTCAATTGATATGAATTGTAAGTCCTTGCTTTTTCGTTGGGATAAATGGACCTGGTTGGGGAGATATCAGATTCTTGGAGAGACTAACAATCGAACGGATGGGCTCTACACTATGACCTGCCGGCACTGTAAATCGCCCAAATCTCTGGCGGATTCCCAAAATATTGCTCAGTTCTTTGATCCACCTATGGAAATGGATACACCATTGGTTTGAATATTAGTCAACGTCTTCTGGTTGCTTTATGTCCTCCTTTTAGAACAACGGTTCAAACTACTTTTCGTATGAATTTATTTATATAAAGTATTTTATTACAAAATAGTTGAGTTAAAACGTCCATTAAAAAGCGACGCTTGATGCGTTTTTGCACTAATGGAACGAAAAGTTTCACAGCCACGGCATTTCCCCTCAAATTATTAATATAATATTACCATGGTAACGGAGATTTACACGCCTTGTTCCTCATTTCACCGGAATGGTCTGTCTGCTATTTTATCTCTAAGATCAATACTATCGGGCATTTGGGGTGAACTATAGTAGGATTATTTAAGGTCATCAGAAATATCAAAACGATACAACATAAACTTGTTTCTGCTTCAGCAAACTATATCACTAATTTTAGATTTCTGGTGTGAAAACCAGAGAGATAAAAGAAACATTTGAATAGTTTCAGAGACACATACAAACTACCAATATACAAAGTCGAATCCTGGATTTGTGTGAATTGAATTTCAGGGACGGAGGGAGCAGGTTCGGATCAAATATAGCAGGGGGCCTTATATTCGATATTGGTGGCTGAAATACTATTTTGGGATCTCCAAGAAGATGAGGGTTTGGATACCCTGTTTTCTTGGATCTAACAAAGATACAGACATGTACGTGACAATGACAAAGGTGCTCAGCACCATTATCGTTTGCGTGTGTTTGTGGGTTTCTTTCTTTATTAGTAAAAAAACAAGCGTTCAACATTAGGCGGTACATGTCAGTCTTTAACCCATTTGACTCATTACACTCACCTCTGTCATTTGCCCGAACTACTTTCGGACACTCAAATGATGACAGCCATTTCAAATCCATATTAATAGCGAAATCGCTCTGCGTAAAAAAACAACAAGAAACTAGTTTATCATTTATTCCTGTAAAAGCTGCTTTGTTCTAATGTAAAATAGTGATGATCTGATTGTAGTTTTGTTGTCTGGTTTTAACAATATGACAATAACTGTGTAAACTGTAATTACTAAGTTTAGTAAAAACATCCTGGCATTAAGCTTTTTGCAGAGGTGAATGAGTGTAACGATTGATTGATTGATTGAAAATTTAGCGTCATTTTTATGCCACCGAGGGCTAACAGACGATCAGTTAATCCAACCACTGTTTCCTGGGATTAACCAGTACTCGAGCACACCCCGTCTTCGCAAGTAACTGATAACTTTCCCACTTGAATCAGTGGTGAGAGACAAATGATAATGAGATACAATGTCGTATATCAATCATCACGGAGACTGTTGCCGGGCGGTGGATCCGAACTTACGACCCCTGGATTGACAGTCAGACGCGTACCGACTGAGCTAATCGGGCCTGGCATGAGTGTAACGAACGATAAGATTGCGATGGAGATTGGGTACATGTGATAAAACGGCACTGATCACCTAATTTCGCTTAAACAACCTATCAGCCATATTCCTTCGGCGTCAGATTGACAATAAGTATACGCCCTGTCACAAAGACACAGACACATGGTATGATATATGGGAAACCGTTTGACTTTTAAATACCAATTTGTGGCATCAAAAGTTTGAATGTCTGACATCACGTATTTGAGCAAGGCCTATTTTTGACTGAATCGGGTTTATAAATCATATTAGCGGTTAGCTTAGTCTGTAGCGCGTCTGACAATCATTCCAGAGGTCGCGAGTTTGAATTCCCGCCCGGTCACAGTCTCCGTGACGATTGATTTGCGACATTGCGTCTCCTTGTCATTCGTCCCCTACCATTTATCCTCATGAGCAAATTACCATTTACTTGTACTTGCGTACATGAGTGTACTCGAGTACTGGTTAACCGTCAAGGATCCTAGGACCGAGTGGTTAGGTTGACTGGTCTGTTAGCTGTCGATAGCACAAACTTACGCTAAATATTTAAACAAATCTTCCGTAAATGTTGAGTGCCTAGTAATGGTGTTTTTAGTAATAGTTTAAGGTATTTGGCCGAGGATCGAACCAAAATTGCCTGCATGTGAAGCCGAGAGGCTCTACCCCTGAACGACTGCTACGGTACCAAAGTAATGTGATTTGACCGAGATTATGTCATGTTTACATGATAAATTTATAATGCCGTCGTTTTATAACAAACAGAACATAAAGCTCGCAATGTGTGAACGGTTATCAACTTGTTCCTCTTTAGATTAAAAAAAAATTGATTATCATATTAATATAAATTTCAGTATTTACGTCTTAATTTTTTTTCTTTTTCTATGTATCAATCAATGAATTAATGATTCGTGGTTTTACAGCGTTCTGACACAGAAACGTTATTTAAGATAACAAAAGGAATTAATTTACAATAAAACGACGATCCAAAGGAACAAACAAAGGGAACGAACATAACAACAAAAGGAACGAACATGACATCAACAGGAACGAACACGTTTGGGTACACTTTTTTGCACTTGGTACATACTTGTTGATAATGTATGTTCAACAGATATAATTCAATTATTAAACAAATATTTTTAAAAAGATATAATATAAAGAAGTTGCACTCTTTACCAACTTTTCCCTGAAAACTAACAACATTCAGTAGTTTTCACAGAAAACATCGAAATGAGAAGAATTTTCTACAAAAAAATAAAGTGTTGATAATCGAAAAGCTGTGTAAACCGTTTCACGAAGCAAAATTATTTTCACTTGAGTCGACGAGACATACAATGATTCTGAGACAGACGCAATTGTGGTTATTTGTTTAGCTGTGTGACTCTTCCGGAGAATCAATATTGTCTAATTTCCAAAAACGCACCAGGACAAAATTGAATTTGGCACCCTTGGAATATTTCCCAATCAGAAAATCGAGTACGGAATAATGAGATTTTGGTGAAATTGCTTTTTAATTTCGCGCTCAGAACACTGGATATTTGCAAATGAATTCTGAACTATGTCTCATTTATATTGTTTTTCTGAGTCATAGCAAGTTCTTTTTGTTGTCTTTCTTGAAATACTCAATGAATAAAGACTCAACCGGCACGTGTTTCTATATTTCCTTAAAGGAGCCGCATTGCCAATTTTTGTTTTAAAGCTTTTATTCAATGATGACAACATATACTGAGCTCATAGATTAATGGTATATTCACTATCATAATTTATGTTAAAACTTTAAGTAGTATTTTAAAAGAAACATTTTTTTTAACTAATTTATTGAGGGAAGCTGAAATCTAACGAACACATCGGACGAGAAATCCTACATTGTCTACACGTGCTGAAGTTCGTAGTCAGAATCGACACATATTTTGTACTGTTTTCTGTAGCATTATGCTGTGTTTTCCTGACTATTTACTGTTGGTACTCTTTTGATTAAAACACATTTGTTTGATTTATATATTGTGTTAATCACAGCTTAGTAATAACGACGGTGTGAAATCATCTAGTTCTGAAACAAACGTAACATTACTTTTGGCTATGTTAATGAAGTATATTAAGATACAGGCTTTCGTTTTACTAAATATCTCAACTAAAGTTTTTCCTCAACTCAGATTTTTGAAATGTTATAACATATTTTACACTGACAATTTTGCTTGGTATCCATTACCTACCAGTAAAGATGTATTTTTATATTAATTATGTGCAGTCCTTTAATGTGTAATGAGATGGAGAAAGGCTTTACAGAAATTGAGAATTTTGATTAAGGAACATTTCAGCTTAAAATTTTAGTGAAACCGGGCTTTATAGGTCCTTGGATATACTAAAAAAAATGATACAGCATATCTAAACTTTGTTCTTTTTGAATGGGCTTTAACGCCATTTTCAATACATTTCAGGTTATATATTGCATATCCAGTTTTTTTTTGGTGGCGGAAGACCACAAAATGAATTTAAGTAGAACCATTATCCTTCCGCAAGTAACAGACAAACTTTCTCACATAATGTTTTTTTTTGAGCGAGCGAGACTCGAATTTATGACCTTACTGCGGCGGTGATAGCTAAGTGATCTTGAGACGGTTCATTAGACCATTCGGTCGTTGAGGACGCTCTTGGAATATGATACAGAAAATGATACAGCATATCTAAATTTTATTAAAAACAAAACAAATTTCAGGTTATATGCATATCCAGAGTCGATAAAGGAAGGGGATTAATTTCCACCAGTCATGGCATATTAGATTGTGTTTTAAGATAAACAACAAAAGTACCGTCCGCACCTAACCATTAAACAAAAAGAAAAAAACAACAACATGTTATACCAAGTTTACCTTTGTTTATTTACACGGAGATTGCTTACACTCGCAAAACGATGATAACATCTTTCGTAGTCTTGATCATCTCCGACACTTGATTTTCTATAAAAATAAACGTCCACTCACGATCGTTCAAATGATATTGCTGTAATGTTTAGAGACAGTTTAATGGCTTAAGTTTAATGATTTGCTTAACTAAAACAAACATGCCTTTAAGAAAAGAAATCGTAGAAGATGGTCAAGACTATACAGTGTTATAAAATAAAGCGTAAAATACAGAATGTTTTTGATTTTGATGGTACTCTGCTCCATATTGCGTTGTATTGACTTGTCTCATTTTGAACAGAGTACCTAACAGGAAATCAAAACCTATCTTAATACTTCGACTAGCCTCGATAAGGCAAGTCAAAAACTGCTAAATACCGGTAACTCTCGCTGACATTTTATCATTTACGTGTTGGAGTGAGCGCCCTTGGAGCAACTGGTGTTACTTAGAGAGCGTCCCTACCCCCGGACCGGCTTGTGGTGTGTGCGTTATACATTTTACAAATACAGCTTCTGGGCAACGTAAAAGCATTGCTTCTTATAAACTGACTCAATAAAAGAGGGTCTGATATACCTAGGTTGATAGACCTGTTTTTTTTATCAGACAGCAATATATTGAGCATATTCTCTAGAAGGCGATTCAAAACCAGCTGCCAGTTTTATTTTTATATTTAAATCGCTAATTTATTAAATATCATAACAGTTGATAACAATATATTAAACGCCAGTTCCACGTTCTATCGTCAATACATAATAAATTTACCAGAAAGCGATGTTGGGCATTCGTCTGAACCATTTTCTTAATCGCTGATTTATGTTTATTTAAAAAAATGACAAGAAAGAGAACTATAATTTCACTTATTATTAACTACTCATATTGATATGATTGGTGATGCAGTATCAAAAGTGTGAAGTACGGTATGGTGATGCAGTATCAAATATGTGAAGTACGGTATGGTGATGCAGTATCAAAAGTATGAAGTACGGTATGGTGATGCAGTATCAAAAGTGTGAAGTACGGTATGGTGATGCAGTATCAAAAGTGTGTAGTACAGTATGATGATGTAGTTTCGATATTGTGTAGTACGGTATGGTGACGCAGTATCTATATTGTGTAGTACGGTATGTTGACGAAGTATCAATAGTGTTTAATATGGTTTGGTGATGCAGTATCAATTTTGTGTAGTACAGTATGATGATGTAGTTTCGATATTGTGTAGTATGGTATGGTGACGCAGTATCTATATTGTGTAGAACAGTATGTTGACGAAGTATCAATAGTGTTTGTTATGATAATGTGATGCAGTATCAATATTTTGTAGTAAGGTATAGTGTTGCAGTATCAACACTTTGAAGTGCGGTATGTTGATGCAGCAGCAATAATTTTTAGTATGGTATGATGGTGAATTATCAATATTGTGTAGTACGCAGTATTAATAGTGTGAAGTATAGTACAGTGATGCAGTATCAATATTGTGTAGTGCGGTATGTTGATGCAGTATCAATATTGTGCAGTATGTTGTAGTGATGCAGTATCAATATTGTGCAGTACGGTATTGTGATGCAGTATCAATATTGTGCAGTACGGTATGGTGATGTAGTATCAATATTGTGCAGTACGATATGGTGATGCAGTATATCAATATTGTGCAGTACGATATGGTGATACAGTATTTATAGTGTGTAATATAGTACAGTGATGCAGTATCAATACTGTGTAGTGCGGTATGGTAACGCAGTATTAATAGTATGTAGTATAATACAGTGATGCAGTATCAATTTTGTGTAGTGCGGTATGTTGATGCAGTATCAATATTGTGCAGTACAGTGTAGTGATGCAGTATCAATATTGTATATTACGATATGGTGATGCCTCAACAATGTTGTGTAGTATAGTATGGTGATGCAGTATCAATATAGTGTAGTACGGTATGGTGATGCAGTATCAATATTGTGTGGTATGGTATGGTGATGCAGTTTCAAGTTTGTGTAGTGCAGTATGTTGATGAAGTATCAGTATTGTGTTTGTATGGTGTTGTGTTGCATTATTAATATTGTGTTATACGTTATAGTGATGCATTGTCAATATTGTGTTGTCCGGTATATTTATGCAGTTTTAGTTCATTCAGTACGGTATGGCGATGCAGTATTATTATTGCAGAGTACGGTTTGTTGATACAGTATCAATCCTGTATAGTACGGTATTGTGGTACATTATCAATATTGTGTAGTACGGTATGGTGATTCAGTATCAATATTGTGAAGTACGGTATGGCGATGCAGAATTATTATTGTAGAGTACGGTATGTTGATGCAGTATCAATCCTGTATAGTACGGTATTGTGGTACATTATCAATATTGTGAAGAACGGTATTGTGATGCAGTATCAATATTGTGAAGTACGGTATTGTGATGCAGTATTAATATTGTGTAGTACGGTATTGTGATGTAGTATTAATATTGTGTAGTACAGTTTGGTGATGCAATATTAATATTGTGTAGTACGGTATTGTGATGTAGTATTAATATTGTTTGGTACGGTATGGTGATGCAGTATTACTATCGTGTAGTACGGTATGGTGATGCAGTATCAATCCTGTTTAGTATGGTATGGTGATGCAGTATCAATCCTGTGTAGTGCGGTATTGTGACGCAGTATTACTATCGTGTAGTACGGTATTGTGATGCAGTATCAATCCTGTGTAGTACGGTACTGTGATGCAGTATTACTATCGTGTAGTACGGTATTGTGATGCAGTATTCATATTGTGTAGTATGGTATGGTGATGCAGTATCAATCCTGTTTAGAACGGTATTGTGATAAATCATCAATACTATGTGGTACCGTATGGTGATGCCGTACCAGTAATGTGTAGTACGGTATGGAGATGCAGCATAAATATTATGTGGTACGGTATGGTGATGTCGTACTAATATTGTGTAGTACGGTATGTTGGTGCAATATCAATAATATGTAGTACGGTATGGTGATGCCGTACCAATAATGTGTAGTACGGTATGTTCATACAGTATCAATGTTATGTGGTACGGAATGGTGATGCGGTGTCAATAGTGTGTAGTAAGGTATGGTGATGCGGTGTCAATAGTGTGTAGTAAGGTATGGTGATGCGGTGTCAATAGTGTGTAGTAAGGTATGGTGATGCAGTAACAGTTTTGTGTAATATGGTATGAGTATGCGGTATCTATATTATGTAGCACTGTATCCATGTTGTAAAGACCGATCCTATTACTTAACTCTGTTATGTGCAATACTCTATGAATTGAACGCGTGATACTTGATGCTGATGCAGATATATAGTCTTGGGTATGGTATAGTGGTACTGTTTCAATACAGTTATAAATACAGGGTATTTTAAGTTGCAAAATTTAATGAAAAATACATTTTTTGCATAGTACTATGTTTTAGTATATCGACACATGCAAAGGGACGTAAGTCAATTATAAAACTCATAATGAGTGTTATCTCCCATCATACATCTCGTGAGTATTCAACACAAGTCAATAAAGTTTCTACTTATATTCATTTTTCTAATGCATACTCTTAAACAATGATTTACCGCACAAATCTAAAGCTGACGATGTATTAAATCCAATGTATTTGGTATGCAAGAAGAAATAGTTAATGTCTTTTTTCTGTTCGTATAGAATAATCCCTTTCCTGAGTTATTCCTCGGAATGGCAATTTCTATCCAAAACAAAACCTTTATACTGTTACCCGCTGTAGCGGTAAACAGTACTGATTTTTACGCCATTTTATAAAGGCTGCCAAAAACTAAATCCCGCGATTCTGTGCTGATCGATCTTTAGTGTTTTACGTGAGACAGGACTAATTGCAACCAGAATGTACATGTACATTGTGGCCTTCGTACAATTATCAAAATAAGAAAAAGACAAACTTGGTACTAAATGACAACATACATTTATAGTAATATTTTTTATAAAACAAAAAAAACAAAAAACAACACAAATGGAAACTTTAAAATGTCTTAATTTTATAAGAAAATTTTCGTTAATTTCTTATCTATTTTGTCTTCCTTATTTCACCTACATTGTAAAACAACGGGAAGCACATTGTTACAATAGGCTTTAAAATAGCATTCGATGTAGTCTTTGTACTTTTTGTCAGACGCACAACCGGAAGTTAAATCATACAACCAAACCTATATCACACAACGGAAGTTAAGCCGTAACACGTGATACAACTAACATTAAGTTATCCAGTTCTGAAACTTCGCTAAATCAGTTTTTCTTTATATTATGACATCATGTTAAAACTAATCGACATTTATAATTATTTGTATCTTTGTTAGATCGTTGGCTACCTAGGTGTTAAACAGTTTATGACGTGTTTTGATCCACCAAGGATACCGTCGAGTTTGACTATGCTGAAGGACTGCCACACTACTTATAGTATAGAGGGGGTCGTTCTATGTATAATTTCGCTGGAGCACCTGGAATACATCAGTTTAACAATAAAAAATATAAATATTGATTTAACATGTATTGTATAGTTTGAAATGTATTTAGATAAATTACCAGAACTAAGATAGGAAATATATAATACATAAATCAATATAACAGAGACAAGAACCATAACTCTTGATTGCATTTGACAGAATTATTGCCCCTTTAGGCTTAGTTTTTTTTTAGCAGATTTATCTTTGTAGTACACATACAAGGCCTTGAGCTTGATGTTTAAATAAATAGGGTCAGTCTGTGGTCCTCTCTCAGATTTGTTCAAAACCATGACCCTGGGGACTAAATTGGCCCGCCCCAGTGGGTTCAAATTTTACATAGTATTATATAGTGATAACATTGAAGGCCTGGAGCTGATATATAGTGTTTCACTTCTTTTAAAAATAATAATAATTAATTTACCTGTATTTATTTGTTTCATTTTCATGAAAGGGTAACCAGCTGTGATAAACTGTATAAGGGTACAATATTAGTTCAACAATAGATTCATTTTCATGAACTGGTATCGATATATTTCTCTACGATATGAAGTAAGTGCATATATCAGTATTGTATATGTAAAACATTGTAACAACGTAGAATGAGAAAGGGTAACCAGCTGTGATAAACTGTGCATGCTGGTACACTATTATTTCAATTCTAAATCCATTTTCATGAACTGATACCGAACTTACAGAGCATAATGAGACTCGCAAGATTATTGTCATGCGGTGTTAATAAATATATGTAAATGCACTTTTTACTGCCTACCCGATTTCAGGTATTTATATATAAACATTGTCTCTCTCATTCTTCGGGTAGTCCAGCTGAAAATAATAACATATAATATAAATTTCATTGATTCCCATCAAATATAAAAAGTTGATTAGTTACTGAAGTAAATTAACGAACTGAGTTTAGGTATTACAAGACAACTAGTGTCCAGGGGAGCATTTAGCAAAAACTACCTTTAAGTTAATAATGCGGCACATATCGTCGTGCACGTAAACCATCAATTATTCATAATATTTTGAATAGTCGTCTAAATCAAATTAAAGTTGGCTCGTATTACTCAGAAAAAGTTATATATTTTAAATTCAAGATACAAGTAAGAAATTGTCAAATTAACTAACGGAGATTTTGATCCGTAAGTTACTTTGTGAAACAAGACCGCTTGATTAAGACATGTTTTATTTTCTGTTAAGCTTTAATACTCATTATTTTTATGTTGTACCAACTGAACAGTCATTTGTATTGGAAATCGGTTCAGTAATTTAGAAACGTCTGATTTCTGTTACGGTTATGTATTTTATAAACATTTTATATTTTAGAAAGTTCAATATTTATTCGCGAATATTTAATTCTTGATTTTTCAAAAAGCTAATATAAGAAACCCCGAAATATTTGTATTTTTATGCCTTGGCAACCAAGCAATTTACATTATTGTTTTCTTTACCATGTCATGTTGTAAAATACGTTTTTCAACAATTGAAACATGTTTGTTTACAGGTTTCAAACTTATTTGCGAAGTGGTTTGGTTGACCCCGTATCTGACCCCGTATATGTCATATACTATGTGTCTCCAAGTCACAATTAACAATTTAACACATGTGACAACCGTCAGCAGAAAGTCTGCGCTAATGTTTTGAAAATCATCAAATCGAAAATATAGTCATAAAAATACAAATACGTTTACAAAGACGGAGCAATAGAAGAGCGAAAGAGAAAAAGAGGTTAGTTTACACATGCTTTGTTTCAAATACTTCTTCGAACTTAGATTCGGCCTTTCCATGAAACATAAAAAATAAGTATAAAGTAAGTGGTTGAGACAGAAAAGAGAGAGAGAGAGAGAGAGAGACAGACAGACAGACAGACAGACAGACAGACAGACAGACAGACAGACAGACAGACAGACAGACAGACAGACAGACAGACAGACAGACAGACAGGCGGACAGACAGACAGGCAGGCAGGCAGGCAGGCAGAGTGAGAAAGAGATACATGTGATATTATCAGTGACAACAAGAATTAGATGAGCAAAAATAAGATGAAGAAATGTGAGTAAAGAAAAAGCGGAAGAAGAAGAAAACGATGTAAAAGAAAGCGAAGGAAATAAAAAAGGAGGAAGAATAAGATTATAGATTAACACATACGGTCTCTAGCAACACTGTTGACTGCTAGTTGAGCTCTCTCATTGGAACGTGTGTTGCTGTCTTTAACAAGGTGGACCATTCTGCAGCCGTCAACCAACCAGCCGATACCAAACAGTCCAATTGTAAAGAAGTAAAGAAGTCCCCACTGTGGGCGTCCCAGATAGAAATGATGGGCTCCAATGACACCTTGAAAGTAAATTATTGTTTAGGCGCATGTTTCAGCTGAAGGTATTTCGGTTTTAATATATGCAGTTTCAGTGGGATATATCTAATTCTGATTACAGATCAAACAGTAGTAAATAGAAAGGTTTTAACTTTCGAAAATCTGACAATCAACTGACTACAAATGAGGAAAAACAATGTATTTTTTAAGACATTTTGCAATATGATTATATTAATTTTATATCAGAAATACATTGCCGTTCGAAGACAGTCACACAGCTGTGAGTTGATTTAAATATGAACAGCAAATCAAACTAAAGTTTATTACATTTTTTAAATAACAAAAGTAAATCTTATTATAATAATCATATTAAATCAAAAGTTTAAAGTATGACATGGACATGTCGAGCAAATAATGGCATTAAAGGAGATACTTCTTTATAACGCAATACTCATTAGGTTTTAAATATATATGTTCTAGGTAGATATAGATATTCAAATATATATATCCGATTCACGCGCTATTGAACTCATAATGTTTGTTATATAGTTATAATGGTTAATGTTTGTTACATAGTTATAATGGTTAATGTTTGTTACATAGTTATAATGGTAAATGTTTGTTATATAGTTATAATGGTAAATGTTTGTTACATAGCTATAATGGTTAATGTTTGTTATATAGTTATAATGGTATATGTTTGTTATATAGTTATAATGGTATATGTTTGTTATATAGTTATAATGGTAAATGTTTGTTACATAGCTATAATGGTATATGTTTGTTATATAGTTATAATGGTAAATGTTTGTTATATAGTTATAATGGTATATGTTTGTTATATAGTTATAATGGTAAATGTTTGTTATATAGTTATAATGGTATATGTTTGTTATATAGTTATAATGGTAAATGTTTGTTACATAGCTATAATGGTAAATGTTTGTTACATAGTTGTAATGGTAAATGTTTGTTATATAGTTATAATGGTTAATGTTTGTTATATAGTTATAATGGTTAATGTTTGTTATATAGTTATAATGGTATATGTTTGTTATATAGTTATAATGGTAAATGTTTGTTATATAGTTATAATGGTATATGTTTGTTATATAGTTATAATGGTTAATGTTTGTTATATAGTTATAATGGTAAATGTTTGTTATATAGTTATAATGGTAAATGTTTGCTAATGGCCATTTATGACTTCTGCATAAATTCATTTGAAACTTTATACGGTTACATATACCTAGTTCTATATTTTAGTGTATTATTCTAAAGATTAAATGAAGCTGTAACTGACTAGTATTCTGTTAAAAAGTGTCGCTAAAGCTTTGAAAAGAGAATGTCAACCAAGTTCCAATGCTCATTAAATATGTTATAAATATTGACAACATCTTATCTTTAAATGATGCATTTTTTTATCTTTATGATTGACCGCCACACTCATGTCGGCAATCATGTCGCCTGCCAGGAATACGGTTGCTTGTTTAGAGTATGTATCAAGAAATAGAAATCAATACATTCATGTAATTGTATGTAGAATAATTTGAAGATGGCATAAAAATACAAATAGAGACTAGCATGGTACTGTTACTTAATGCGAGCTCAATTCCTGCTATTCTATCATCTTCGAGTTCGTACTTTGTTCGAATTGAGAGTTGTAACTCATTTTTATATATAATAAATTCATCCGCATTACCGCATTTTAATGAACCACTGCACATCGAAAAAGAAATATGATTATAATAATTAAAATGAATACTGTCCTTAAAATTACTCATATGTGGTAATAGTTTATGTTTTGTTATATCAATAATCAACGTGTTTAATGATTTACTTAGACCGATTGCGGAGGACATAACTCACTTTATATTTCAGGTTATTACGCTAATATTATTCAAATCATGTGGACTAACTGGTAAGGGTTTATTGATTGTGTAGTTCTGGGTGATGAATATTATTATGGACTTTTATTATATTATAATTATTATTAAAATCAGAATTTTGCATTAACTAAATATATTTACCAAATGTCAGCCACAATATGTATGCATCATCGACGTGCTTCTCTTGGTCAGGTCCAAAAACAATTTCTTTATTCGCTCTTTTGACAAGGAAGGGTATTCTGAACAAGTCTACAAGCCACAAAAAACCGATAAATCCGAGTGTTAAGAGATGAAACATTCCCCATATAGGTCGGTTAAGGTAGAAATGGTGAGCACCGAGTGGTCCATATGGTGAAAAGGCAAGCGCGTATCCTGTGAAAACGGATTTCTCCTAAAATGAGATTCATTTTTTACTTAGCTGAAAAAAACATCAGTGAAATAAAATCATTACAGATATCCATTAATATATATGAAAGTATTTAAGATACACACCAATAACTATTTCGGGCTGACTAAGTGACATTTTACTCCCTATATCAGTAATCGGTAAACAGAACAGAATTATGTGCTGAACAGTGCTGCCATATCAATGTTTTCGAAAAAACTCTATTTGACGCTGTTTTTTTAAATGCAATTTGAAGAAAATGTAAATGATCAAAAAATTTAAAGAAGTTTTCGCTAATTATCATGAAAGCGTAGTGGTAGTACAATGGACAGGGTGTTGGCCACTGACGTTAAAGGTTGTTGGTTCGATCGATAGCGGTTCATATAAGCTTTGCTTTCTTCGTAATCATGCTGAAATAAACTAGTAAAAACAAATCAGCATATTCAGGGCTGATCAGATTCGTCCCCTCAATAACACGATGGCTCCTTTAGTGTTAATGTATTTTTATCTAAATTTACTGATATTGTGCTATCCCCATCTATCCAACAGTATTTAATGCCCTTTAAATATAATTTACAATATGAAAAAATCTTGATATTTCATTGACCATAACTTCTGTTTCACAATATTTTTCAAATTTAACCCTTATCTCATCAACCAAGTTCATTCACTAAAATGGCGTTAACATATTTGATCAACAAACACATGTAGTAATCATATATTGTAACATAATAAAGGATGTCCCAAAAAAACATGGACCTTGGCAAAGTCGCATCACTTGTTGGTTTTTGTCGATGAAATATAACCATTTTGGATCAAATATCTTTTTGAATGCGTTCTCTAATACCCACTATGTCCGGTTTTGTTAATTATCGCCATTTTTAGCCTTTCTGGTATGCAACGTATAGGCTTTGTCGGTTTCTCAAAACTGATTGGATTTTAAAATCTTCTTAAATAAATTTTCAGTTCTTTTAATTTTTTTGGCTCTGAATCTGAACACATTGTATCATCAGGAATGGTAATCTAGTTTTCAGTTGGATTTTAATCCGTACATTTTCCGACCATTTGTCCTTTGATATGAAATTTTCCAGCCAGCCTCGGAGCCCAATTCTGGCATACTTTCGAAGATGTAAGCCTCTTTTTGCCTTGATCTTCAGCCAAGAGAGGTTTTATTTTCCTTCTAAAGAAGGCTCAGCTGATGTTTGAGGTACCTATGCACAGATGACTTATTCACATTTAAGTCATGATTTTCATATATGTACTGAGTTTTCAAGTTGAACTCCCTCTCTTGTATTTGGCTTTGTGCAGTCTTATCTTGATTGAAAACGCAAACGTTTATAGTCTTCCCTGCACGTGTTTGCGTTGAAAAAAGTCATGTTTACCCTTTTAGCACCAACTTCTCTGATTTGTTCAAGATACTCATGATTTGATTTAGTGAACATTGTTTCATATAACTGAATGCCTGGGCATACGGAGTTAGACTTTTCCCTTCTTACATTGCAACAAACAATAGGAAATGACGTCATTCAGGAAGTATGACGTAAAATCCTATCTATGACGTTAATTCCTGTTTAAAACATATCAATTTAAAGTACTATAAATTGACAACTATTGTACGTTTCATTGCTATGAGTATATTATCGCATTTTCAATAAGGTTCACATTTTTGGGACACCCTGTATATATTCTGCTACATGCGATAAGATAAATTAGAACGTGCCTTTTTTTCCAAATGAGGTCTGGAGTTGGCGTCTCTGACCAGAGATGGGATCCGAAAGAGATCTACGAGCCATCCAAAAGTGAACAAGCCAAAGGTCATGAAATACAATATACCACATCTGGGGTTGCCAAGATAAAAATGATGAAAACCTGTAAAAAACATTAATAGTGAGTGAGTGAGTGAGTGAGTGAGTGAGTGAGTGAGTGAGTGAGTGAGTGAGTGAGTGAGTGAGTGGGTGGGTGGATGGGTGGACAAGAGCGTGTATATGTGACTAGTGTTTGACATTTAAGTATCATAAATAAACTTACCAAGCAAATCAAATGGGGATCAGAGCGGATATACGTCACTAATGTTTTTTGTTTGGTATAACAAGCAGACCAGTTTGTGACCACAGTGTGTATATGTCACTAATGTATATTTTTGTATTTAAACTTACAAAGTAAACCAACCTGGGACTTGAGCGTGTATATGTCATTGATGAATTTTGGTATTTTAAGTAAAATAAAACTTACCAAGCAAATCAAATAATCAGAGCGTGTATACGCGACTAAATTTTTTTGTGGTATATAAACTTACCAAGCAAACCAACTTGGGATATAAGCGTGTATACGTCACTTATGTTACTTTGGTATATGAACTTACCAAGCAAACCAACTTGGGATATGAACGTGTATACGTCACTTATGTTATTTTGGTATATGAACTTACCAAGCGCGGATCAGAGCGTGTATATGTTATTAGTGTTTTTTTTTTTTTGTATTTAAACTTACCAGGCAAACCAACTTGGGACTTGAGCGAGATTATGTCACTGAAAATATTTGATATTTTATTAACATAGATAAACTTGCTAAGCAAACCAAATGGGAACCAGAGCGTGTATACGTCACTAGTGATATTTTGGTATTTAAACTTACCAAGCAAACGAAATTGGGACCAGAAGTATAATACATTTGTAAATAAACTTACTCAGCAAACCAAATGGGGACCAGAGCGTGTCTACGTTACTTATATTATTTGGTATTTAAACTTACCAAACACACCAAACGGGAACCAGAGTGTATATGCGTCACAAAGGTTCTTTTCGTAAATTTCAGTTACACCAAACTGTCTTCTGTTTGTCTGTTTGACAAGGTATGGTAAACGAAACAAATCAATGATGAAGCCGACTCCAAAAAGACCACATGTCAAAAAGTATAACACTCCAAAATAGTGTCTCTGTAAAGGATACAATAATACATATATGTGATAATAACAGGAAGATGGGTTTCTAGTACCATCAAAGTTGTAAATAGAGACGCTAAATTATAGTGATTAAAATCACAATTGTTACACTCCAGAGCTTTTCGCGACCCTCACATTTGTGTTTTTGTCACATTATCTATTCAAATGACCATTAAAATTCTCCAGTTTGCCTATACAGTCTCATCATATGGGGAGCAAGTGTCCCCAATTTCAAAGTGCGAAGGAAAACATTGAAAATCACAACCAAACCACACACATCGAAAATGATTGCTAATAAAGTTCAATTCAAAAAGGCATGTCAAAACGCAGGGATATATAGCAACCACAATATTACAATAGATTAAAATACATTATTTGAACACAAATCGATAGAGATAGAAAAAAGCTTGGCTAGTGGGTCGTCCGCGGGGATTAGAAATAATGAAGCACACTCAAGATCACCAAAGCATGGGATATAGTATAAACAATTAAAACATTAGGTTTGTGTTAGAGAAGTATAAACAATGGTCGACAGCATCATCGAATGAAGTCGGTTAAAATTTGAAAACACAAAGAACAAATTTGGAATGAAAATCTCCAACTTAATTTGCACAATATTATGAAAACCTGCTCCAGCAAACGGCATATACAAGGCTAAGACCAGGACATAATGGAATAGTGACAATCGCTATTAAAGAATTAATAGCCAGGCTTTACTAAGTATCAATAGTCCTTTTTAATTTGACTGATATCGTTGTAGCGTTTGGGTTATTTTATTATTTTTTTTAGAAATATCAAAATGCAATGCCTACAATGTATATTCATAGATCTAGTTGTTACAAATACATGATAGAATGAAATTTAAAAAAATCGTCCCTACCGCGTATGATTATGTTACTGATTATCAAGACTGCAGAGATTGATCAATATTAGCCAAGTTATTCCTTTGGCATACAACCGGGTTAACAACCTAACCAAGAAACTAGTTATACGTAATGTTGTCAACCTGAAACTTCTAATCAAATATTCTTCATTGCGAACGATGCATGCAATAAATACGTAATCTCCCAGACAAACAACAATTAAAATTAGACACAATCAGCATCACCGAAAAAATCGCTACTATTCCCAGATAAACAAGAAATGCTTTTCAATTAGTTACTAGATTCCACATTTGTTTCAGTGAACTATTTCTGATTATTTCACTTTAGAAAACAGCAATTGTATAATGGTAATTACACTGTTCGCAATAATAAAACAAATAAAAGAATGATGGTTTCAGTGACATTTGCATTTAATTTTGCGCATGACCACTGGACCTGACATGGTGTGACCAAACCAATTCTGTGTCCATGTAATAAATAAACATGACATTAAACAGAGACTAACAATTTTCCTTTTTCTTGCATAAATAACTACCAACATGTATGCTGTATGTCGGATGATTTTTTCCTGTGTGTTTTTCGAATCTCAGTGCACCATCCGGTTTCTAATGAGTTCCGGATGTGTTTCATTGCAAAACAACAATGTAAGTAAATGCCACTCTACATGCGCATAATGTGTAGAGATCATTTAAGTGAAATGTTGTATCTCTAGCAGATCTAGAGTGGGGACATGACTACATTAGAAAATATTTTAACAAAGTATTTATATTCGTGGTTTTACTCAGATTCAGCCTAAAGTCTTCCTCCACCAATAAAACTGGATATGCCATTTTATAACCTGAAATGGCGTTAAACCACAATAAAAAAAATACGTGTATCCTCCTTCTTGCATTATACTGACAACGGGGCGACCAGACCTAGAACTATCATTTAAATGCTAAGTGCCAAGCTTTGGATCTTCTAGTACCATTTTTTATAAGAATAGATAGAATTTGTTCTCATTGTCATCCGTGTTGCTAAAGGTTTTACTGTGACAATTTTACATGAAGTATTTCTTATTTAGGTGACTAAATGTACAATGCTTATGTAATGACTGTTATTAATGAAGACCTATTTGGCTCTAATTTATTTCACTTCCCTTTTTTTCACTTCCGCATTCCAAATTCCGCATTTCGAATCTCGTAAATGGAAGTTATTATTATATATGAAATAATGTATAGGTTACGTTGTATTAAAGTTGTTTTAAGCTAGATGCACATACTAGTATGGTTTATGGTAATTTGAACGATACATATTTTATTCCGACATGCACATAAAATAATATGATGCAATTTGTAAACTTAATCGGGGGGGCCGTGAGAGGACTGCCCTTTTCAATTGTGTCACCACCAGTCTGCTTTTTTTGTTATGACCTGACTGCAAACATTTGTGATTTTGTTGACTAGAAGAGAAATGTATAAGTCTGAAGTTTTGTTCTAAAACATGATTAACATAATTTACTTACTTGCTTATAGTTACTATACACAACATAAAATAAGCGTACCCTGAGATAAAAATGGTGTGCTCCCAGGACCCCCAACACTAGCCAGAGAAGATATGCCTCTACCAATGACTTCTTCTCGTTGTTTATTCTAAATTCATTCCCTTGATGAACTGATGGATTCACCACTGGCTCCGGAACCCCGCCTGTACTTGCCAATACAGAGTTATAATTGTGTCTGGGATAAACAACGGGTATGCCCGAGCTCGCATCTTGGTGTGCCGTTGCTACAGTAGGCTGTGTTGTGTGGGTAGAAGCTTGACAGTCAAGCGACCGCTCTCCGTATGTTTCTTTCTCCTTTGACATCGTTTTATAAGATTTGACACTTAAAATCGGGATAAATGTCAACACAAAATTCACAAAGCTCCTTAGAGTTTAGCATGAAGTTTTCTGTATTGGATTAAGTTACTGGCTAACGCTGTACACTAATAAAATCTTATATCGTGCGGAGTTACCAAGTTATTAAAAAATCCTACAAATTATATTCCCAAGATGTGCAACTATAGTGGCCGACCGCAAGCAACACGTAACTGTGTCCACGGCATACGGTAACCAACGCATACTATCTCAAGTGTCATAGCTATGAATAAACTCATGCTCTTGGTCACATGATGAAAACCACATACATGTTGCATAATATATGTTTAAACGGCAGTTCAAATGAAAGGATAAATAAATGCCTCTTTTGAATGTATTGCTATGGCACGTGAATAGTGTATATTGTTCGGCTCTGGCTTGGCAACATACCCAGATCCAACATTCAAAGATAATTGTCCATGATTATGTAAACCTACTGATAACTCAGGCAAGAAAAAAACAAAACAAAAAACAAAGCGTACTATAATGTCATTCTACAATAATTTAATGGGAGTAGAGCTAGATTAATTAGATTGACTTTTTTTGTATAAAAAAGTTGCTGTTACGGAGGGTTTAACATCGGTCCTTTCGTTTTCAAATCCAGTCTAGTAACCACTACGCTAATTCGCCAATTTGACCTTTTGAAGCAAAATGTTATTATATATAATCTATAACCTACTTGTTTTTATGCGCCTTTGAGATGAACAGTGTTCGTCTTATGGACAATTTCATGTTCGTCTTAAGGGCATTCATACCTCACCACATATTTTACCTCTAATCTGTTTATTTTTGTAGCCATAAACAGTTGCAGAAACAACTACTGGTACCCCGCAATGCTTGCTTTCACAATATGAGTTCTTGGTTTTGTTATTTTTTTTAATTTCCGCCATTTTCTTATTGGTCACCGGTAGTGTTTACTAACGTTCAAAAAAGGTCGAAAGTGTATCCAGATTTTGTAGACGGGTTTCCATCTGTGAAAACCATTTTTTTTTTTTTTGGAATGGGGTTTAACGCCATTTTCAACACATTTCAGGTTATATATGGCATATCCAGTTTTACTGGTGGAAGAAGACCTCAGACTGAGTAGAACCACCGTCCTTCCGCAAGTAACTGGAAACTTTCTCACATAAAGTTTTTGGAGCGAGCGGGACTCGAACCTACGACCATAGCGGTGAGAGGTAAGTGATCTTGAGACGGCGCCTTAGACCACTCGGCCACGGAGGACCCTGTGAAAACTAATAACATATATCAGACAAGTAGTTATATAAATGGGATAAACATATTTCCGTAAGACCTTTATCAGCAAAGTCCTTTACCTGCGCTCTGCCAATTGAAATGTCAAAGCCCCCGCTATTGCCGGTCAGGGGAGGGCAGTGTTAAAAACTGGTCGATTAAGAGTTGCAACAGGACACTAAATGAATGGAAGTGGTTAGATGAAAGGCAGCCTTTGACGCCGCGCTTTGCATGGTTCTGAAAATAGATACGTTGAAATTCAACTATAGAATACATTTTGGCTAAAGGAACTACACAATTAAAATGTGTAAGTACGAAGAAATGTAGGTTTTAATATTTCAGAATAATCAATTAATCAATCAATATTCTGCTTAAAGAGCAACAAAGCATTACTGTAATTGAATACAACCTACATACGGCTACAACACATGAGACACACGCTGAGACAGACAGACGGATGTGCAGACAGTAAGACAGACAAAAGGACAGACGGACCAATGTTTGGTTAACTTTCATTAATATAACGAAAATGAGGGGAGACAGTTTCTAACAAAGAATCTAAAGGGGATTAAAATATTACGAGGCGGTCACATTTTTTACAAACGGAAATCACACCAAATTATGCCGGGGTTATTATCCTATAGTGGTGGGAAACGGATTTTTTCACTTAACTTTAGGCCCTCCTCCAAATTTGGTACTGTGTCGGACATACCAGTCATTGAGTCCTGCATATCGTTTTGATTTATTTTTAATTGATGCGTCGATTCTTTGAAATTCTACTAATGACTGTTCAAAACCCACAAACCTGTCTTCCACGCGTCGTTGTGACCTTTTGATATCTAACATAATGTCCCTCATTGTATCTGGATGGTTACTCTGTTGAGAGGAAGTTGATTGACTGAGCAGGATATATTAGTCAGGCGTCTGGTCGGTGTCATAAGTAACAAGACAAAATAGCTAGAAAATATATACGCAGTCTTACAATATTATCAACACTGTAAGTTTCTTTATATTCTGCTAAATATCGACGTATTTCTATAACCATTAAAAAGAATAAAACCAATATACGTATGTAAATAGGCATTCATTTAAAACGGAAACTTTATAGATATCTAGAAGATGTGCTTCAACACAAATAGGCTTACTTTATCAATCTAAAGTGTGCTACGGTAATAATTTAATTTCTTATTCAATCTTTTACTATATATAACTCAGGAGTCTAATGAGCGTCTATTATTATTATCAACTTTATATCCTTCAAGTTAATGAAGAGTGTACAAATACATATATATTAAACAGTGAACAAAATTAATCAACATTGAAATATGAGTAAAATACAACATTTCGATATACACTCTTTTTTTCTGTGCGTCAGTAGTCGAATTTTATATATGCATACATTAACACGTATATAATACGCATCTTATCATCAATATCACATAAATATTGTTATGCTTTATATATCGGTTACTCGGGTTACACCAGCGAATTGCTTCTGTTTTGTTGACACTCATTTTTATGTCCGTTTTATATTTATAAGTGCACCCATATCTCACTTAGTTAATTAAATCAACAAAACGTGTATTGTATGAGGCGTATAACTTTTTTATGTATAATCCATTTACCGTCAAGACAAAATAGCTAGAAAATATATACGCAGTCTTACAATATTATCAACACTGTAAGTTTCTTTATATTCTGCTTAATATCGACGTATTTCTATAACCGTTAAAAAGAATAAAACCAATATACGTATGTGAATAGGCATTCATTTAAAACGGAAACTTTATAAATATCTAGAAGATGTGCTTCAACACACA
The DNA here is from genome assembly GCA_029582155.1 of Panopea generosa. Classification (NCBI taxonomy): domain Eukaryota; kingdom Metazoa; phylum Mollusca; class Bivalvia; order Adapedonta; family Hiatellidae; genus Panopea; species Panopea generosa. The sequence goes on from CM055898.1 coordinate 25,412,919, forward strand.
TAGGCTTACTTTATCAATCTAAAGTGTGCTATGTTAGAAATAATTTCTTAATAAATCTTTTACTATATATAATCCAGGAGTCTAATGAGCGTCTATTAGACTCATTTAAACTTGGGGAATATCATTTTGCACAGAAATATTTTTATTTTTTTATTTCTGAGATGAATCTATAGTAGCTACAATAGCTAGAAAACGAGATCTTGCGTGAATATGCGAGCGTTCATATCATCTCAGATGCTTTTTCTTTGTTGTTGTAATTCTAAGGTTTTAAGTCCCTCCGCCAAGTGAGTTGCTATTTTTTCTCTACATATGTCCTTATGTACAAGAAAGGTCACGCATGTTCCACGAGGTAACCAATGATCGTACAGATAACTAAATCCCGAAGGACGTGAATATGTCCTTACGTCTAAAGAGTGGTTTCCTGGTCTCATTCTCGCCTATTCAAATTTCGAAAGGATCACGACTACGACGGGGTACCAGCGTCCGGCGGTCATTTTAATTTTCAAGAAAGCGTCACAAAAACTCAAAGACCTATGGTGAGTACTAGATCATTTACGTGTACTTCTCCACCTTTGTGAATAATGTAGCACAATCATAGGATACAGCAGTAATAACATTTATCTTGTAAAAATCCTGTTTTGTGTACATTTTGATGCAGATCTATGCATTCACGTGACAGGTCAAAAATAAATAAAGGCACATATCCCGCCACTACAGGCCGCCATTTTTATAGTGCCAACTCTATAGGTTTCCACTGGAATTATTTTACCAAGAGACTCGAAGCTTTAATAAAATACTATTTTAATCTTTCATTAAAGTTTCCTTTTTTTATTCATCCATTCATTTAATGTTTTTTTTTATTTCATTAACGACTTGTACATAGATGGTAGCATTCTTTCTTCTCTTTAGTATTACTTCCAATTTTACCTTTGTCACCAAATGAATTGTAACCGGTTTTCATATACCTCCACCATTAACTCTCATATTGTATTAAAATCCACTTTATTTCTACTGTAAAACATTTGTGTCCATTTAGATTTAGAAACCCCCCCCCCCCCCCCCCCCACACACACACACAATTGAAATCCTGGATCTGACCCTGGTATAGTGATTCACCTGAGTACAGACCTGTGCATGAGGTGCATGCTTTTTAAGAAGAATGTTGCTTGTGTTCTGGCTAGTTGGTTGTGATACATGTCAAGTGGATAGTTGACAATACATGAATATATAAGTGACTGTGTTGACTTTCATTGGATTGAATTTCACAGAAAATAAATTGCAGAGTTCATTTGGAATTAAAATGGAGTGTATGTATTTGTCAGTTTGATTGTAATATGAATGTACCAAAATTTAACTAGCATATATATTTCACAATTTACTGTGCACCCTACATAATGTATTACAATATACTGTGCACCCTACATGAATGTATTTCAATTGACTGTACACACTACATAAATGTATCACACTATACTGTGCAACCTATATTAATGTATCACAATTTACTGTGCACACTACATCAATGTATCACAATTTAATGTGTACACTATATAAATGTATCACAATTTAATGTGCACACTATATAAATGTATCACAATTTACTGTGCACACTACATGAATGTATCACAATATACTGCGCACACTACATAAATGTATCACAATATACTGTGCACCCTACATAAATGAATCACAATTTACTGTGCATCTAACATAAATGTATCACAATTGTACCCAACATACTTATTACACACATCCTACATAAATGTATCACAATTTACTATGCACACTACCTGAATGTATCACAATTTACTGTGCACCCTTCATAAAAGAATCACAATTTACTGTGCACCCTACATAAATGTATCCCAATTTACTGTGCGCCCTACATAAATGTATCACAATTGTACCCAACATACTTATTACACAATTTACTCTGCATCCTACATAAATGTATCCCAATTTACTGTGCACTCTACATGAATGCATCACAAAAATACCCAACATACTTATTTCACAATTTACTCTGCATCCTACATCTATGTATCTCAATTTACTGTGAACACTACATGAACGTATCACAAAAGTATCCAACATACTTATTTCTTCACAATTTATTGTGCACCTTACATATTAAAATGTATCACAATTGTACCCAGCATACTTATTTCCCGATTTACTGTGTATCCTACATAAATGAATCACAATTGTACCCAACATACTTATTTCACATTTTACTGTGCACCTACATAAATGTATCACAATTTTACCCAACATACTTATTTCACAATTAACTGTGCACCCTACATAAATGAATCACAATTGTACCCAACTTACTTATTTCACAATTTACTGTGCACCCTATATAACTGTATCACAATTGTACCCAACATACTTATTTCACATTTTACTGTGCACCTACATAAATGTATCACAATTTTACCCAACATACTTATTTCACAATTTAATGTGCACCTGCATAAATGAATCACAATTGTACCCAACTTACTTATTTCACAATTTACTGTGCACCCTATATAAATGTATCACAATTGTACCCAATATACTTATTTCACAATTTACTGTGCATCCTACATAAATGAATCACAATTGTACCCAACATACTTATTTCACAATTTACTGTGTATCCTACATAAATGAATCACAATTGTACCCAACATACTTATTTCACATTTTACTGTGCACCTACATAAATGTATCACAATTTTACCCAACATACTTATTTCACAATTTACTGTGCACCTACATAAATGAATCACAATTGTTCCCAACTTACTTACTTCACAATTTACTGTGCACCCTATATAAATGTATCACAATTGTACCCAACATACTTATTTCACAATTTACTGTGCATCCTACATGAATGAATCACAATTGTACCCAACATACTTATTTCACAATTTACTGTGTGTCCTACATAAATGAATCACAATTGTACTCAACCCACTTATTTCACATTTTACTGTGCACCTACATAAATGTATCACAAGTTTACCCAACATACTTATTTCACAATTTACTGTGCACCTACATAAATGTATCACAATTTTACCCAACATACTTATTTCACAATTTACTGTGCATCTACATAAATGAATCACAATTGTTCCCAACTTACTTATTTCACAATTTACTGTGCACCCTATATAAATGTATCAATAGTACCCAACATACATATTTCACAATGTTACTGTGCATCCTACATAAATGTATCACAATTGTACCCAACTTACTTATTTCACAATTTACTGTGCACCCTACATAAATGTATCACAATTATACCCAACATATTTATTTCACAAATTACTGTGCAACATACATAAATGTATCACAATTGTATCCAACATACTTATTTTAAAGTTAACTGTGCATCCTACATAAATGTATCACAGTTGCACCCAACATACTTATTTCACAGTTTACTGTGCACCCTACATAAATGTATCACAATTATACCCAACATATTTATTTCACAAATTACTGTGCAACATACATAAATGTATCACAATTGTATCCAACATACTTATTTTACAGTTAACTGTGCATCCTACATAAATGTATCACAATTGCACCCAACATACTTATTTCACAGTTTACTGTGCACCCAACATAAATGTATCACAATTATACCCAACATATTTATTTCACAATTTACTGTGCATCATACATAAATGTATCACAATTGTATCCAACATACTTATTTTACAGTTTACTGTGCATCCTACATAAATGTATCACAATTGTACCCAACATACATATTTCACAATATTACTGTGCATCCTCCATAAATAAAATACAATTGTACAGAACAGACTTATTTCACAATTAACTGTGCACCATACATAAATTTATCACAATTATACCCAACATACTTATTTCACAATTTACTGTGCACCCTACATAAAGGTATCACAGTACTACGTATCATACTTATTTCACAATTTCATTTGCACACTACATAAATGTATCATAATTGTACCGAACATACTTATTTCGCAATTTACTGTGCAACATACATAAATTTATCACAATTACACCGAATATACTTTTTATTTCGCGATTCACTGTGCATCTTATATAAATGTATCACAATTTTACCCAAGATCTATATTTCACAATTCATTGTGTACCCTACATCAATGTATCACAGTTGTACCCAACATACTTATTTCACAATTAACTGTGCACCTTACATAAATGTATCACAATTGTACCTAACAGACTTATTTTACAATTTACTGTGCATTCTACATAAATGTAACACAATTGAATTTAACATATATATTTCACAATTTACTGTACACCTTACATAAATGTAGTACAAGTTAATCCAACATACTTATTTCATAATTTACTGTGCACCCTACATAAATGTATCACAATTGTACCCAGCATACTTATTTCACAATTTACTGTGCACCCTACACAAATGTATCACAGTTGTACCCAGCATACTTATTTGACAATTTACTGTGCATCCTACATAAATGTAACAAAATTTACTGTGCACACTACATAAATGTATCACAAGTTACTGTGTACTCTATGAATGACAAGCCTTCAAACTTTGATAATTAATTATTGAATAAAGTACAAAAATCAATGATGGGATTACACCTATATAAATGTATCACAATTTACTGTGCACACTACATATTAAATATATCATAATTTACTGTGCATCCTACATAGCTGTATCCCAATTTTATGTGCACCCTACAAAAATATATCCCTATTTACTGTGCACACTAAATAAATGTATCACAATTTACTGTGCACATTACAAATATGTATGCCAATTTACTGTGCACACTAGTTTAAACTTCTTCATTTTACTTCGATTGTGAAACAAGTTCTTTCAACTTAGGCAAATCACGCTCGAAGTCTTCCTGGTTAGAATAAATACTAAGCATATGTGGAAAAGTAAAATGCTGAAGAACACCACACATAGCCGTTGCGGAGGATGAAACCTACGACCCTCCGATCATGGGTTATGTGCTCTACCACTGGACCACACGCTCTGCATAATAGCTGTATCCCAATTAAATGTGCACCCTACATAAATGTATCCTAATTTACAATGCATTCTACAAACATGTATCCAAATTAACTGTGCATCCTACATAAATATATCCCAATTTACTGTGAAAACTTCATAAATGTATCACAATTTACTGTGCATCCTACATAAATGTATCACAATTTACTGTGCATCCTACTTAAATGTATCACAATTTACTGTGCTCACTATATAAATGTATCACAATTTACTGTTCACACTACATACATGTATCATAATCAACTGTGCACCCTACATACATATATCATAATTAAGTGTGTGCACTACCTAAATGTATAGAATTTTACTGTGCACACTAAAAAGCTGCATCCCAATTTAGTTTATACAAATTTTTAGTTTATACTAATTTATTTTATCTCGATTGCGATGAAAGCTCAGAGCTTATATGAAACGCTCTTGGGTCCCCTTCCTGGGTAGGACCAGTACAGAGTGTTGTTTTATGAGAGGCACCGGGTCTACCGGGGGATCGAACCTGTAACCTCTTGCGTAAGCGGCCAACACTCTATCCATTAGGCTACCACCCCGCTTAAATACCCCGCATCCCAATTTAATGTGCACCCTACATAAAGATATCCCAATTTACTGTGCACACTTCATAAATGTATCCCAATTTACTGTGCACCCTACATAAATGTATCCCAATTTACTGTGTACACTACATAAATGTATCACAATTTACTATGTACACTTCATAAATGTATCCCAATTTACTGTGCACCCTACATAAATGTATCCCAATTTACTGTGTACACTACATAAATGTATCACAATTTACTATGTACACTTCATACATGTATCCCAATTTACTAAGCACACTACATAGATGAATCCCAATTTAATGTGCACCCTACATACATGTAGTCCAATTTACTATGCACACCACATAAATTTTATCCCATTTTACTGTGAACCCTACATAAATGTATCCCAGTTTACATTGCATCCTACACAAATGTAACACAATTTACTGTGTATACTACACAAATGTATCATAATCTATTGTGCACATTACTTAAATGTATCACAATTTACTGTGCACCCTACATAAATGTATCACAATTTACTGTGCATTCTACCTAAATGTATCACAATTTACTGTGCACCCTACATAAATGTATCACAATTTACTATGTATTCTACCTAAATGTATCACAATTTATTGTGCACTCTACATAAATGTATCACACTTTACTGTGCACCCTACATAAATGTATCACAATTTACTGTGCACACTACATAAATGTATCCCAATTTACTGTGCATTCTACTTAAATGTATCACAATTTACTGTGCACCCTACATAAATGTATCACATAAATGTATCACAATTTACTGTGCACACTACATAGATGTATCCCAATTTACTGTGCATTCTACCTTAATGTATCACAATTTACTGTGCACACTACATAACTGTATCACAGTACACTGTGCATCCTACATACATGTAATTGTATCACAATTTAGCTAGCATATATATATGCATGATGTATTAGGGAAATTGTTTTTAGTCATTTTGAAAAGTCCTGATATACTTGCTTTAAAAACCAAGAAATGGTAGTTTTTATGTCATTTTATGCTAACAGTCAATTGGTTAACCTATCCTCTCTTTCCTGGAATCCTGGAAGGTGATGCTGGTAGTGAGGCATGTATTCAACTTTAAAATGTTTAAACCAGTCTCGTTGTATGTTTTATTAGCGTTGTTTTAGCATTTTTAAGTCATATCACAATGGTGTCTACTTGAGACAGTATTCTTAGTGCTGCCATGTGATTAATAAGTTTTGTATCATGCCGCAGACACATGTTATGATATCCCATCCAGTCACATTATACTGACACTAAGCTGACCAGACCTAGAACAAGTGAGGAAGTACCAATTTTCAAGCCTTTGGTATGAACCACGACCTTCCGCATGTGAGGCTGATGCTGTACCACAAGACCAGTGCTGCGGTTTTAAATTAAAGACTAACTTTCACATTGGTAAGGCGTATATAAGGTTGTGGGTATACAGTATACTTCCACATTGGTAAGACGTATATTAGGCTGTGGGTATACAGTATACTTCCACATTGGTAAGGCGTATATTAGGCTGCAGGTATGCAGTATACTTCCACATTGGTAAGGGGTATATCAGGCTGTGGGTATACAGTATACTTCCACCTTAGTAAGGGGTATAGCTGGTTGTTGGTATACAGTATACTTCCACCTTGGTAAGGCTGTATTAGGCTGTGGTGATACAGTATATTTCCACCTTGGTAAGGGGTATATCAGGCTGTGGGTATACAGTATACTTCCACCTTAGTAAGGGGTATATCAGGTTGTTGGTATACAGTATACTTCCACCTTGGTAAGGCATATATTAGGCTGTGGGGATACAGTATACTTCAACCTTGGTAAGGCATATATTAGGCTGTTGGGATACAGTATACTTCCACCTTGGTAAGGGGTATATTGGCTGTGGGTAGACAGTATTCTTCAACCTTGGCTAGGCATATATTAGGCTTTGGGTATACATTATACTACCACATTGGTAAGGTGTTTATTAGGTTGCTGGTATACAGTATACTTCCACATTGGTAATGCGTATACTAGGCTGTTGGGAAACAGTATACTTCCATGTTGGTAAGGCATATATTAGGCTGTTTGGATACAGTACCCCGGTATACTTCCACCTTGGTAAGCGGTATATTAGGTTGTGGGTATACAGTATTCTTTAACCTTGGTAAGGCATATATCAAGCTTTAAGTATACGTTATACTTCCACATTGGTAAGGCGTATATCAGGTTGTGGGTATACAGCATTCTTCCACCTTGGTAAGGGGTATATTCGGTTGTATTAGGTTGTGGGTATACAGTATACTTCCACCTTGGTTAGGCATATATTAGGCTGTGAGTTTACAGTATACTTCTACCTTGGTAAAGGGTATATTTTAGGCTGTGGGTATACAGTATACTTCCACCTTCATAAAGCGTATATTAGGCTGTGGGTATACAGTATACTTCCACATTGGTAAGGCGTATATCAGGCTGTGGGTATACAGCATACTTCCACCTTGGTAAGGGGTATATTAGGTTGTGGGTATACAGTATACTTCCACATTGGTAAGGGTATATTAGGTTGTGGGTATACAGTATACTTCCACATTGGTAAGGGGTATATCAGGTTGTGGGTATACAGTATACTTTCACATTGGTAAGGGGTTTATTAGGTTGTGGGTATACAGTATACTTCCACATTGGTAAGTGGTTTATCAGGTTTTGGGTATATAGTATACTTCTACCTTAGTAAGGCATATATTGATTTCTTTGTGGCTGAGTGGCCTAAGGTGCTGTTGCCTACAGGGCTTGAAATTTCTTATAAAAGCTATTCATCTTCCCTTTCTAACATTTTTAATTGAATGCTTAAAATCAAAGAAATATTAAGGTCAGTTTCTTAAATATTACTCGTCCTGACCAAATATTCACTCATCATGGCAAGTGGATTAGTGGAATTTTTCAGCCACTGATCTCTCACTGCTAAGGTTGTGGGTTTGAGCCCAGTTAGGTTCAAAAGATTTACTTGAGAAAGTCTGCCAGTTATTTGTAGAAGGATTGTGGTTCTGCTCAGATTCATTCTAAGGTCTTCCTCCTCTAATAAACTGAATATACTATATAAACCCTGCTGTATTGAAAATTGTCTTAAACTGCATATAAAAAAATCCCATAGTTGTAATGGATTAATATCTCCCACTTCTGTACACTTCTGGAGTTATATTACTGCATATGTTTTAATTATTTGACCTCTTACTTTTTTAAAAAAAAAATGTTTCCATTTTTATGAGGAAATGTGAACATTCATCTTACATGTATGTCATTTCATGCATTGCCCACAATTTGGGGTTAATATATTGTTTTGTTATGGCAGCTAAATGTACAGTTACAAAATCCAAAGGTCAATCTAAATTTGGACACAAGAGGTGAGGCACCAAACAGGGAATATTAATTCTCACACCTTTTTGCTGATTGCTGATATTACCTGTGACAAGTATTCACTACAAGCATTTTAATTGGTCAGTGTAAACAGGTGATATAATCCTTTCTGTATCATGTAAGGTTACAGTAGTTATATATGTGCTGCATATTCCAATATCATGAAATTCTAAGATTGGATAATGATAAACTTCTTTTCTTGGTCAGTATAATTTTTCTATTACTGTTTTATTCTTATTTTATTTTTGCTTTATCTGCAGTCAAAGTTTAATTTTGGGGATCAATTTATTCACTCAGTTATATTATAGGTGCTTGAAATGGGAACATTAAGTTGGACCATCCCTTCATGGCATTATTTATGATTGATCAAGTTATTGTGATAATGTATCCAGTTTGGATGAATCCTGCACTTTAATACATACAGTCAAACCTGTCTTAAGCAGCCAGTCAAGGGAAAGGGCAAATGTGGCCTTTAAAGACAGGTTGTTGCTTTATACATGTTAATTTACTCTGAAAGCATAGAAAAGGGAAATAGAAAACATGGTTGCTTAAGACAGGTGGCTGCTTGATAGAAGTGACCGCTTACACAGATTTTAATGTATACAAAACTAAATGTAAGTTCTACAGCTCTTTGTGCTTTCATGGTTAAGATATTGCATATACCACAGAATGTTGTTGTTTTTTTGTGTGCTTTTTTTATATTTTTTGTTGGATCCTCAATGGCCAGGTGGTCGAAGGCACTATTGTGTAATGACCATTTACCTCTGTGACTGCTGTGGTCATGGGTTGGAGCCCAGCTTGGTCAAGAACTTGATTTGAGATAATTTGCCAGTAATTTGTTGAAGAATGGGGGTCTCACTCAGATTTCTTCCATATATAGTCTGTTGTGTGTTGATATCCCGTTCATTATCTTGTTGGTGCTGCTGTTAGTTAATTAAATCATTCTTACACTGCAGTGCATGTCCAAGTGGTAATCTGTCTCAGCATTGATTGGATCCAGGGTATAAGGGCCATGGGTTCGATCCTCCGCCACGGCTATGTGTTGTGCCCTTAAGCAAGATAATTTATCAGCATATGTTTAGTACTGGTTCCACCCAGGAATACTTTGAGTTTGATTTATCTAAGTTGATGTGTTACTTTCACAATTGCAGTAAAATAGTCAAATTGTCTTGACATTCAATATACCATGTTTGGTTGTTTTCTGTCTCAGGAGCTTCACAAACCTGTACAAAGAAAATGAAAAAGTCCAATGATGACAGGAGACAATCAATATGCTGAAACATTTCCTTTTATCAAATAGAGGCAAAATGAAGAAATTTGAAATGAAGAAATATATATATATATTAAAATTAAAATTATATAATATATATATATATATTATATAATTTTGTATTTTCATTATTTTTCCTTTTTTTCTCTCTACAAGCAAAAAGTAATCTTTACTGTTATTTGATACTTGTCATTAAATTGTTATTCATTATTTAACTAAAGTATATTAGTATATACTGTATTTATAAAAATAAATCATTTACAACATGACATTCATTACCTTGGGCCACCCTTAATAAATTGTTTGTTTGCCACTTCCGACTCATACCATTTAGGGGTGGGTAGGTAGGTAATTATTTTTTTTTCTTCTTCTTTTTTTTTGTAATCAATCAGAGAATCATTTTAAGGACATGACATTGTAATGACCGAGAATATTTTAAATGAAAACCAAAGAAAAAAACAAAAAATTAGCCATTTTTTAATTTAGACCTGGATGGTTTTCATATTTTATATTGTGAAGGCCTGATTAGCTCAGTCGGTAACATGTCTGACTATCAATCCAGGGGTCTTAAGTCCGAATCCCCACATGGCAACAGTCTGTCTCTCCAACATTTGTCTCTTACTCCTGATTCAAGTTAGAAAGTTATAAGTAGCTTGCAGATATGGGTGTGCTTGAGTACTGGTTAACCTTTCAGGATCCTAGGAAACAGTGGTTAGGTTAACTGATCGTCTGTTAGCCATCGATGGTATGAAAATGATGCTAAATACTCAATCAATCATATTTTATATATATTTTTTCTTTCAGGAAATGGTATACTAGGATGATAAAACACTAAAAGAATAGAAAGATCAATGATGAAATGAAAGAAAAATACTGGTAGTTTTTTAACTGAATGACAGTAAGGTAAGAATGTTCTAGGCTCATTCTGCTTTTTCATTCTAATTCAGAAATTTGAATCAAATATTTTTTCATTTTTGTAGTTTCATTCAGTTTATTCTTTGGGCATTTTTTTTCTCCTTCCAACGTTGAGAGTGAGCCTCAGATCTGGCAAGGAATTATATAGAGGAGGGAAGGCAACTGATTATAATTCAAGATCATTTTTGTGTCACTGATCCTATTTTGATAGTTGAAATTGCCATTCTTCTTGCTTACATTTGTCGGCTACAGTAAATGAAAGCTAAAAAGTCCAGACGACCATATTTAACGATCCCAGTCTTTATTGTCATATCCTTTGAATTGAATCCATTGAACAAAGGTTATCATGTGGGAGAAACCTCTGTTTTAGAATAAGGTCCAGAAATAATATTATTTTATTGGACAGTCCAGGTACTATGAAACTGTTTTTTGTTTTAAATATCTATTGACAAAAAAATCAACAATGGTTTCTTTCCATGGTAAACTTTGATAAGCCATGTCCATAATTGCTGTGTTCAATGTTAACATGCTGATATTGTGACAACAACAAAAGGTAAGGTTTATACGACTCTACTAGAACATGTTTAGCTAAGTTTAAAGAAAATAGTGTGTACATGATGTTTTATGCAATATGTTCAGTGTACTGCATACATGGTGTTTTAAGCAATATGTACAGTGTAGTGTGTATATGGTGTTTTATGCAATATATACAGTGTAGTGTGTACACGGTGTTTTATGCAGTATGTACAGTGTAGTATGTACATTGTGTTTTATGCAATATGTACAGTGTAGTATGTACATTGTGTTTTATGCAATATGTACAGTGTTGTGTGTACACGGTGTTTTATACAATATGTACAGTGTAGTGTGTACATGGCATTTTATGCAATATGTACAATGTAGTGCGTACATGGTGTTTTATGCAATATGTACAGTGTAGTGTGTACATGATGTTTTAGGCGTTATGTAAAATCTAGTGTGTACATGGTGTTTTATGCAATATGCACCGTGTAGTGTGTACATGGTGTTTATGCAATATGTACAGTGTAGTGTGAACATTGTGTTTTATGCAAGATGTATAATGAAGTGTGTACATGGTGTTTTATGCAATATGTACAGTATATTGTGTACATGGTGTTTTATGGAATATGTACAGTATAGTGTGTACATAATGTTTTATGCAATATGTACAGTGTAGTGCATACATGATGTTTTATGTGTTTGTTCAATGTAGTGCATACATTGTGTTTTATGTGATATATACAGTGTAGTGTGTACATGGTGTTTTATGCAATACGTACAGTGTAGTGCAAACATGGTATTTTATGTGTTTGTTCAGTGTAATGCTTACATGGTGTTTTATGCGATATGTACAGTGAAGTGTGTACATGATGATTTATGTGTTTGTTCAATGTAGTGCATAAATGGCGTTTTATGTTATATGTACTGTGTAGTGTGTACATGGTGTTTTATATAATATGAACTGTGTAATGTGTACATGTTTTTTTTTTGCAATATGTACAGATTAGTGCATACATGGTGTTTTATGCGATTTGTACAATGTAGTGTGTACATGATGTATTAAGCAATATGTACAGTGTAGTGCATACATGGTGTTAAATGCAATATGTACAGTGTAGTGCATACATGATGTTTTATGGGTTTGTTCAATGTAGTTCAGGTACATGATGTATTATGGGGCTTGTACAGTGTAGTATGTACATGGTGTTTTATGTGATATGTACAGTGTAGTGTATACAGGCTGTTTTATGTGTTTGTTCAATGTAGTGCAAACATTGTCTTTTATGTGATATTTACAGTGTAGTGTGTACATGGTGTTTTATGCAATATGTACAGTGAAGTGTGTACATGCTGTTTTATGTGTTTGTTCAATGTAGTGCATACATGGTGTTTAATGCAATATGTACAGTGTAGTGTGTACAATATGTTTTATGCAATATGTACAGTGTAGTGTGTTCATGATGTTTTATGTGTTTGTTCAATGTAGTACAAACATGGTGTTTTATGCGATATTTACCGTGTAGTGTGTACATGGTATTTTATGCAGTATGTACAGTGTAGTATGTTCATGTTTGATGTGTTTGATCAATGTAGTGTAAACAAGGTGTTTTATGCGATATTTACAGTGTAGTGTGTACATGGTATTTTATGCAATATGTACAGTGTAGTGCATACATGATGTTTTATGTGTTTGTTCAATGTAGTTCAGGTACATGATGTTTAATGGGGCTTGTACAGTGTAGTGTGTGCATGATAGTTTATGCAATATGTACTGTGTAGTGTGTACATGGTGTTTTAAGCAATATGTACAGTGTAGTGTGTACATGGTGTTTTATGCAATATGTACAGTGTAGTGTGTACATTGTGTTTTATGCAATATGTACAGTGTTGTGTGTACATGGTGTTTTATACAATATGTACAGTGTAGTGTGTACATGGCATTTTATGAAATATGTACAGTGTAGTGTGTACATGGTGTTTTATGGGGTATGTACAGTGTTACCTGTGTATATGGTGTTTTGTGGTGCTTGTACAGTGTAGTGTGTACATGGTGTTTTATGGGATTTGTAAAATAATGATTTAATACAGTGTGTGCTTAATGTTTTGATGTGTTTATAAATAATTTGCTGTGTTTGATGTTTAATTGTAGTAGAGTGTTTATGATACAGTGTGTACATGGTATTTTATGAGATATGTACTGTTAGGTTAAGTTTATTTACATGTACAGTGTTTATGATACAGTTTTTACATGGTATTTTATGAGAACTGTACAGTTATGTTAAGTTTATGTACATGTACAGTGTTTATGATAAAGTTTGTACAGTATGGAATTGTATGAGAACTGTACAGTTATGTAAAGTATAATTACATATACAGTGTTTATAAAATAGTTTGTACAGTATGGTATTTTATGAGAACTGTACAGTTATGTTAAGTTTATAAACATGTACAGTGTTTATGATACAGTTTGTACATGATATTTGATGAGAAATGTACAGTTAAGTTGATGTACATGTCAGTGTTTATGATACAGTTTGTACATGATATTAGATGAGATATGTTAACAGTTAGGTTTATGTACATGTACAGTGTTTATAATACAGTTTGTACATGATATTTGATGAGATATATACAGTTAAGTTGATGTACATGTCAGTGTTTATGATACAGTTTGTACATGATATTTGATGAGATATGTTAACAGTTAGGTTTATGTACATGTACAGTGTCTATAATACAGTTTGTACATGATATTTGATGAGATATATACAGTTAAGTTGATGTACATGTCAGTGTTTATGATACAGTTTGTACATGATATTTGATGAGATATAAACAGTTAAGTTGATGTACATGTCAGTGTTTATGATACAGTTTGTACATGATATTTGATGAGATATGTACAGTTAAGTTGTTGTACATGTCAGTGTTTATGATACAGTTTGTACATGATATTTGATGAGATATGTACAGTTAAGTTGATGTACATGTACAGTGTTTATGATACAGTCTGTACATGATATTTGATGAGAAATGTACAGTTAAGTTGATGTACATGTCAGTGTTTATGATACAGTTTGTACATGATTTTTGATGAAATATATACAGTTAAGTTGATGTACATGTCTGTGTTTATGATACAGTTTGTACATGATATTTGATGAGATATGTACAGTTAGGTTTATGTACATGTACAGTGTTTATGATACAGTTTGTACATGATATTTGATGAGATATATACAGTTAAGCTGATGTACATGTCAGTGTTTATGATACAGTTTGTACATGATATTTGATGAGATATATACATTTAAGTTGATATACATGTCAGTGTTTATGATACAGTTTGTACATGATATTTGATGAGATATGTACAGTTAAGTTGATGTACATGTCAGTGTTTATGATACAGTTTGTACATGATATTTGATGAGATATATACATTTAAGTTGATGTACATGTCAGTGTTTATGATACAGTTTGTACATGATATTTGATGAGGTATGTACAGTTAAGTTGATGTACATGTCAGTGTTTATGATACAGTTTGTACATGATATTTGATGAGATATGTTAACAGTTAGGTTTGTGTACATGTACAGTGTTTATAATACAGTTTGTACATGCTATTTCATGAGATCTGTACAGTTATGTTAAGTGTATGTACATGTGCAGTGTTTATAATTTATAATAATAATTTTACAGTGTGTCATGGTATGGTTATTGCGGTTGCAATTGATATCAACCTCTCATTTATCAAATTAAGAACTTTACATGAATTTACATGGATTTACGTAACATTACACAACTTTGCATGGATTTACATGGATAGAAATAAAGAGTAAAACTAAACATGAAAAATATATGAAATTGTAAAAGGTTCAATATAATGTAATGTGTGAAATAAGTCAAATGGGATTTAGAATGTGAAATAGAAGCACAACTGTAAAGAAAAAAGGTGAAAAAACACAAAACAACTTAATTGGAACATGTAAATCTTATATAATAACCAGCCCAAAAATTGATTATATAATACCTAGGGCTAGTCCACCAGTATATACCCTTCCTCCATACCATTCCTACAAACCCTGGCCTGAACCTAGTATATATACATGAAGATTACAGGTGATAAGTGTAACAGATATATAATGATAAATGTCAGGTTAGAAATAATTTTTTTTTTAAGAATGGTCCTCCGTGGAAGTATAGTCTACTCAGATTCATTCTGAGGTGTTTATTTCACCAATAAAACTGGATATGGCATGTATAACTTTTTTGAAAAAAGTGGTAAACCCCGTTAAAAAAAATCGAAAAAGATGTCTCATCAGAATGACTTAGATAATCATGTGTGTGCTTCTGAAGAAAAGATAAAACATCTGTGAAATTAATGTAATCATTTTATTGAAGAAGCAAACAAAGTTAATAGAAATAATATCAATGTGTAATTCATGTTTATTAATATTAATTTTAGTTATTTAGTTGCATCATTTCCTTGTCCAGTTAGTTATGGAACCTAAACTATGAGAACATAAGTGGAGATTAATTCATAACTTTTAGCATCCAACAGCAATTAGAATGATAAAAAAGGATAATGAATATTAATAATAATTAATATTTTACAAATAATAAAATAGGAAGAAGTATCAAAGTTCAACTTACAGTGTTAACCTAAAGTAACAATTATTGTAAACTAAGAGTGACATACCGATGATACCAAGAAGACATTATAAGTCATCAATATCCCCATATAATGCTTTGGGGTATTTTATGTAGATTTCTGAATCTTGAAAATAAAAACTACTTCACAGCAAAAGGCAATTCTTGACCGCTAGGTTTTGGAGATTTTGTAATTTAGACTAATTGTTTCCATGGTAACAGAACAAATATTGAAAATGAAAACTCTCACAGCAAAAGGCCTTACTTCACCATTAGGTTCAACTGTTGACATGTGGAGAAAGTTAAAAAAAACACAAAAAAACTCCTATATACGAAAAGACACTTCTGGACCATTAGGTTGACATGTGAGGTGGGAACAAAGTTCTGTGAACTGACTTTGAAAGTTTTAGAGTTGTGCTGGAGAAAGGGTGAATTTTGACTAATGTTTCCATGGTAACAGAAAAATATGGAAAATGAAAACTCCTCCTTAGCAAAAGGCACTACTAGAACATGAGAATGACATGTGTGGTTTTTAGAGTTGTGTTTCAGAAAAACTTACGGACACACAGACACATAGAAAATATAGTAGGTGTAATCATTTAAATTAATTTTGTGTTCTACTGTATTCAAGGGTTTAAACATTAATGCAATTATTTACAACTTCATGTAATATTTTGCAGATGAAAAATGTCATACTTGTAATGAGCAAATATTACAATGAATTATAGGTTTTAGGTCAGTAATGAATTTTGTACAGAATGGTTGAGAACATTTCCAATCTTGAGTTCTATTTCAAAATGTTTGCACACTCTTTTGTATAGGTAGCAAGATTCTTGCACTAATTTTAAATTAGCAAATGACAATACACAAAGTCAACAAATGCTTCTGAACTGTTAATGGAATAACTGAACATGTGTCTCATCATATTTCTAGATAATTTGGAGTATAAAAGTTATCCCCTAGCCTATATTGAAACTGCCAGGCACATGATTTCATTTTAATGTTGAAATGGTAATTTCCATAATTATAAGACCATCTTTAAAACACTGAATTTAGTATAAAACAAAGATTGTACACATTCTAGCACAATACAGAGGAAAATATTCAGCAACTGAAAACTTACAACTGACATTAGCTATGGAAATGCAATGGGACAAAAATCCAGCAATTTTTGGTGAAAATGGCAAAGTTTTGTAATTTAAACATATTTTATTGCCAAATAAACACATATTACAATATTTATCATGCATATAAGTCAAATACAATTGAAAGCAAAAGGGTCTGGCCACAAGTTCTCTCAACATTAGATTCGACCAAAGTTTTGCCTGAAACCATTTGTCTTAAGATATACATAGATCACTTTTTAAATGGACTTTTTGTTCAGACAATTATCTGAAGTTGTTGCGCATTAAATTTTGTTGACAAAGTTGTACATGCACTCACCCTTAAGGTCTCCCTACACAGTTGCATCATAATAGTAAGATTCTTGCACTTAAAAAATTGTCCTATGTAACTGAGTATGGAATATTGTTTTATATAGAATAAAAGAACAAAACTCAACTGTGTAGTGAGACCTTTTAAGTGTTCAGCTTGATTTAACTGATAACAAATTAATGGCAATCAAAGGACAAAAGGGACATAATTTTCAGATCTACTGGTTGAAGACCTGACTAGTTTATGGGATGTGTTTCCGTGTTGTGGCCCCCAGCACTGACCTGCAAATAATGTTATTCTCAACTTGACATCCAGCCGGCACCCAGGGCCCCTTTGTCTTGCCTGATGTCCAATGTTTATAAATGCATGCTTATTTTACCATTTGTTGACCTGAACTCCATTTCCACTTCCATCACAATTCTCCACCCACCCCTATCCTGCTTGATCTTGCTTTTGGTTTATTATTTCTATTGTTTAGATGTCTCTTATTGTATTTGTAGTATATTGCTGTTTAGTTTATGTCAAATATTTTATTATTATTTATTTTGATTTTGTCCTAATATATTGGTGGACAGAAATAACCATGATAAATTTTGTGTTAAAGCTTATCTGATTACAGTTGCTATAAGTAAAGATGTTATATCTGGGCAATATGACATCTTTAAAAACATGAATATCAGAAAAAGTTGTAATATTGAATTTATCAAGTATATATGTCTGTTTACCAATACACCTATTTAATATTTCTTTCTATCTGCATTGTAGTGTATTGTATTGTTTATATATTGTATTGAATTGTATTTTGTTGTCCTCACAATATTGCGTTTCCTATATAATATTATATTGTATTGTATCACTAACCTGTATTGTATTGTCATATATTTTATTGTGTTTTGTATTTATAATATTTATTGTATTGTTCCATATATATATATATATGTCTCATATCGTATCGTATCGTATCGTATCGTATCGTATCGAATCATATCGTATTGTATCCTATTATGTCCTATTATATCATATCATATTATATCATACTGTATCATATCCTACCATTTCCTGTCCTATTGCAACGTCCTGCCTGTGTGATCTACCAATTTTTCCATCGTTCCTGGAAACCCACCCGCTTGTAATAGCCCCTTGCCAACTGTTGTAGTATGTATCTGTGTGCATCTCATGTGTGTGATCCTGTGTGTTTGCTCAGCTGCTATCTCCTGTGTATATTGCCTGATGTATCTGTGTGTCTATCTGTGTGTATTTCATGTGTGTGATTATGTGTGTTTGCTCAACTGCTATATCCTGTGAGTGAGGTCATGCTTAAAATATGTTTGTTTGCTGTGCTCTGAACCAATTATTTGGTAGGTAGGAGTGATTTTCTTTTGCCAGATTTTGAATTTTTAATGTCATTATGAGTTTATGAAAAAAATGCTTTTAACATCAATTAAAAACATTTGGGTAACTTTAATTGGCATGGGTAATAAAACAGCAAACAAACATATTTAAAGAATGGCATGAGTTGTATGTCTTTATGTGTGTGTGTGTGTGTGTGTGTGTGTGTGTGTGTGTCTGCATGCGCATGCATGTGCATGTGTCTTCTATGTCTGTGTTTGGTCTGATTGTATATGTGTTTGTGTGACAATTGCTTATGCATGCATGCATATACAACTGTACATTTATATATGTGCGTGTATGTGCATGCATGCATGACTGGGCATGCCATATGTATCGTATATGTGAGTTCAAAGTGCCTTTCTGTCTCTGTGTGTGTGTGTGTGTGTGTGTGTGTGTGTGAGAGAGAGAGAGAGAGAGAGAGAGAGAGAGAGTCACAGAGGGAGAGACAGACAGAGAGAGTCACAGAGTAATAGAGTCACAGAGAGATAGAGAGAGAGAGAGAAAAAGAAAAAAGAGAGAAAACAAAAGAGTCACAGAGGGAGAGACAGATAGAGAAAGAGAGAGAGTCAGAGAGAGAGAGAGAGAGAGAGAGAGACAGACAGACAGACAGACAGAGTGAGAGAGAGAGGTAGAGTCAATAGAGAGAGAGAGACAGACAGACAGACAGAGTGAGAGAGAGGCAGAAAGGCATTGAACCTTAGGGGCATAAGGAACATTCCAAGAGAATGTGCAGACAGGGCAACTGGGTAGTGTGAGTTTTGGTTGTTCATGGAGATTAACATGGCAGGGAAAAGATGCTGTGAGACACTGACATTGAAACATTGATTCCATAAGCTAATTTTGTCTTTGATGGGTGAGCTGTAACAGTTTGTCCTTTCCTTTATGTTGCCAGATGTTTGTTATCATTGTTTTTATTTGAAGGCTTTGCATCATACTATCATGAGGAAATTATATATTGTAAAAAGTATTCATGTTTGAGTTGGCCTAAAATTACAAGGGTTCTAGAACCGGTCTGACTTTTATTATATATTCAACTTTGCAAATTAGTTTTGGTATGAAATTTAGAAAATAATGCAAAAAAGTTTAAACAGATGATGTTGGGCAGGATTAGCTCAGTCGGTTACGCGTCTGACTATCAATCCAGGGGTCATGAGTTTGAATCCCCCACCCGGCAACAGTCTCCATGATGATTGATATACGGCAGTGTGTCTCATTATCATTCGTCTCTTACCACTGATTCAAGTGGGAAAGTTATCAGTTACTTGTGGAGATGTGGTTTGCTCGAGTACTGGTTAATCCGAGGAAACAGTAGTTAGGTTAACTGATTGTCTGTTAACCCTCAATGGCATATAAATGATGCTAAATATTCAATTAAACAGATGACTGTGAAAGTCAACTTTATTGTGGTATTTACATCAGCAAAACTGCTTTTATTTAAATTTGGTCTTAGTTGTAGAATCCAGTGATTGTTTGTGATTAATACTAGTGGATATAATTAAAACTTGGAAATTAGTACTTGTTGTTACCTTGCAGGACACTTCACAGTCAGAAGATAGTGTTTGAAATGATATGAAAAGAAAAATTAAGACCAAAATTGAAAACTTGTTAAATTGAATCCTTTTTGCTTTTTAAATTTAAAAAAACACAACAATAATAGCAATACAGTAAATCCAATATTTTTTAGTTTTGA
This sequence comes from Panopea generosa, assembly GCA_029582155.1. Taxonomy (NCBI): domain Eukaryota; kingdom Metazoa; phylum Mollusca; class Bivalvia; order Adapedonta; family Hiatellidae; genus Panopea; species Panopea generosa. The sequence continues at coordinate 25,433,868 of CM055898.1, forward strand.
TCTCATGGTCATTGGTAAAATAGTGCATGAGTTTATATTCATGTGGTACATGAAATAATACAATTTAAATAAGATTTGTATGGAGGCTAGACTGCTGTATATTCATTTAAAAATCAGTAAATATATATATCAAACAGATGTAGCATTCAAAGGACACTGCATTCACAACAGAAGTATCATGATCAATATGATAAATAACTTTGGGGATCCGCCATGGCAAAGTGGTCTAAGCTGCCAACTCAACATCACTTACCTCTCACTGCTAAGGTCGTCCGGCAAAGTTTTGTAATTTAAACATATTTTATTGCCAAATAAACACATATTACAATATTTATCATGCATATAAGTCAAATACAATTGAAAACAAAAGGGTCTGGCCACAAGTTCTCTCAACATTAGATTCGGCCAAAGTTTTGCCAGAAGCCATTTGTCTTAAGATATACATAGATCAATTTTTAAATGCACTTTTTGTTCAGACAATTATCTAAAGTTGTTTCGCATTAAATTTTATTGATAAAATGGTGCATGCTCTCTTCTTTAAGGTCTCACTTCACAGCTGCATCATAATAGTAAGATTCTTGCACTTCAAAAATTGTCCTATGTAATTGAGTGTGGACTATTGTTTTATATAGAACAAAAGAACTAAACTCAACTGTGTAGTGAGACCTGGAAGCATTCAGCTTGATTTAACTGATAACAAACTAATGGCAATCAAAGGACAAAAGGGACATAATTTTCAGATCTACAGGTTGAAGACCTGACTAGTTTATGGGATAAGTTTCCGTGTTGTGGCCCCCAGCACTGACCTGCAAATAATGTTATTCTCAACTTGACATCCAGCCGGCACCCAGGGCCCTTTGTCTTGCCTGATGTCCAATGTTTATAAATGCATGCTTATTTTACCATTTGTTCACCTGAACTCCATTTCCACTTCCATCACAATTCTCTACCCACCCCTATCCTGCTTGATCTTGCTTTTGGTTTATTATTTCTATTGTTTAGATGTCTCTTATTGTATTTGTAGTATATTGCTGTTTAGTGTATGTCAAATATTTTATAATTATTTATTTTGATTTTGTCCTATATTGGTGGACAGAAATAACCATGATAAATTTTGTGTTAAAGCTTATCTGATTACAGTTGCTATAAGTAAAGATGTTATATCTGGGCAATATGACATCTTTAAAAACATGAATATCAGAAAAAGTTGTAATATTGAATTTATCAAGTATGTATGTCTGTTTACCAATACACCTATTTAATATTTCTTTCCATCTGCATTGTAGTGTATTGTATTGTTTATATATTGTATTGAATTGTATTTTATTGTCCTCACAATGTTACATTATCCTATATAATATTGTATTGTATCACTTACCTGTATTTATTGTATAATATTTTATTGTGTTTTGTATTTATAATATTTATTGTATTGTCCCATATATATGTCTCATATCGTATTGTATCGTATCGTATCGTATCGTATCGTATCCTATCCTATCCTATCCTATCCTATCCTATCCTATCCTATCCTATCCTATCCTATCCTATCCTATCCTATCCTATCCTATCCTATTATATCCTATTATATCATATCATATTGTATCCTATCCTACCCTACCCTTTCCTGTCCTATTGCAACGTCCTGCCTGTGTGATCTACCAATTTTTCCAACCTTCCTGGAAACCCACCCACTTGTAATAGCCCCTTGCCAACTGTTTTAGTATGTATCTGTGTGCCTTTCTGTTTGCATCTTATGTGTGTGATTATGTGTGTTTGCTCAGCTGCTATCTCCTGTGAGTGAGGCCATGCTTAAAATATGTTTGTTTTATGTGCTCTGAACATATAATTTGGTAGGTAGGAGTGATTTTCTTTTGCCAGATTTTGAATTTTTATTGTCATTTTGAGTTTATGTTAAATTTCTTTTAACATCAATTAAAAACATTTGGGTAGCTTTAATTGGAATAGGTAGTAGCACAGCAAACAAACATATTTAAAGAATGGCATGAGAAGTATGTCTTTCTGTGTGTGTGTGTGTGTGTGTGTGTGTGTGTATGTGTGTGTGTGTGTGTGCATGCATGTGTGTGCATGCATGTGCATGTGTCTTCTATGTCTGTGTTTGGTCTGTTTGTATACATGTCTGTGTGACAATTGCTTATGCATGCATGCATACATGACTGTACATGTATATACGTGCATGTATGTGCATTCATGCATGACTGTGCATGCCATATGTATCATATATGTGAGTTCGAAGTGCCTTTCTGTCTCTGTGTGTGAGTCAGAGAGAGAGAGAGAAAGAGAGAGTCACAGAGGGAGAGACAGACACTGAGAGAGTCACAGAGAAAGAGAATCACAGAGAGATAGAGAGAGAAAGAGAAAGGAGAGAAAGAGAGAGTCACAGAGGGAGAGACAGGCAGAGCAACAAACAGAGAAAGAGAGAGAGAGTCAGTGAGAGAGAGAGAGAGAGAGACAGACAGACAGACAGACAGACAGACAGACAGACAGACAGACAGAGAGAGAGAGAGAGAGTCAAGAGAGAGAGAGAGAGTCAGAGAGAGAGAGAGAAAGAGAGAGAGAGAGAGAGAAAGAGAGAGAGAGGCAGAGAGGCATTGAACCTTAGGGGCATAAGGAACATTCCAAGAGAATGTGCAGACAGGGCAACTGGGTAGTGTGAGTTTTGGTTGTTCATGGAGATTAACATGGCAGGGAAAAGATGCTGTGAGACACTGACATTGAAACATTGATTCCATAAGCTAATCTTGTCTTTGATGGGTAGAGCTGTAACGGTTTGTCCTTTCCTTTGTGTTGCCAGATGTTTGTTATCATTTTTTTTATTTGAAGGCTTTGCATCATACTATATTGAGGAAATTATAAACTGTAAAAAGTATTCATTTTTGAGTTTGTCTAAAATTACAAGGGCTCTAGAACCTGTCTGACTTTTGCTATATTCAACTTTGCAAATTAGTTTTGGTATGAGAATTTAGAAAATAATGCAAAAAAGTTTAAACAGATGATGCTGGGCCCGATTAGCTCAGTCGGTTATGCGTCTGACTATCAATCCAGGGGTCATGAGTTAGAATCCCCCGCCCGGCAACAGTCTCCATGATGATTGATATACGACAGTGTGTCTCATTATCATTCGTCTCTTACCACTGATTCAAGTGGGAAAGTTATCAGTTACTTGCAGAGATGGGGTTTGCTCGAGTACTGGTTAATCCGAGGAAACAGTAGTTAGGTTAACTGATTGTCTGTTCACCCTCGATGGCATAAAAATGATGCTAAATATTCAATTAAACAGATGACTGTGAAAGTCAACTTTATTGTGGTATTTACATCAACAAAACTGCTTTTAGTTGTAGAACCCAGTGAGTGTCTGTGATTAATGCTAGTGGGTACCATTAAAACTTAGAAATTAGTACTTGTTCAGGTAACCCTGCAGGACACCTCACAGTCAGAGGATAGTGTTTGAAATGATATGAAAAGAAAAATTAAGACCCAAATTGAAAACATGTTAAATTGAATCCTTTTTGCTTTTTAAATTTAAAAAAACACAACAGTAATAGCAATACAGTAAATCCAATATTTTTGAATTTTGATCTCATGGTCATTGGTAAAATAGTGCATGAGTTTATATTCATGTGGTGCATGAAGTAATTCAATTAAAATAAGATTTGTATGAAGGCTAGAGTGCTGTACATTCATTTAAATATCAGTAAATATGTATCAAACAGCATTCAAAGGACACTGTGGTCACAACAGCAGTATCATGATCAATATAATAAATAACTTTGGGGATCCGCCATGGCCAAGTGGTCTAAGCCACCACCTCAACATCACTTACCTCTCACTGCTAAGGTCGTCGGTCCAAAACCTTTATGTGAGAAAGTTTACCTGTTACGTACTTACGGTGGTTCTGCTCAGATTCTTTCTGAGGATTTCCTCCACCCTTAAAACTGAATATGCCATATATAAACTGAAATGTGTTGAAAATGGTGTTGAACCATTAAAAACACACACATACACCAAAAAAAACACTTTAATTTAGATAGAGTTATGTAGACTACTTGAGTAGAACAAAGTAAGAAAATATCCAAATAATTAGTACAGCAATCAGGTCTTACTATAAGTATATAGTGATTGTCACAAAATGATATTTGGTGACAAATTCATAAGATTTATAAACTAAGTTGTTTATTAAATAAAAGGACATTTTATAAGAATTGATGGAGGTAACCCAAAAACATTTAAATGCAACACTTGTGCAAATAGCTGCAACACAGTGATGGCTATCAGCACAGGATTTATATATAAATACATAAATATTTTTTTAGTGCAATATATGAGCTCTTGTTCACCATTTCACCAAGGATTAATTGTATATTCTAACTTAATGTGTCCATAGGTCAGCATACTAATGGATGCCACCGCTATGATGTGAATATTACCAAATATTAAGTTAAAAAGATGTCATAACTTCTGTACAGTTTTACCAATATTAATTAATATCAAACACAGCCGGGCCTGATAAGCTGTCGTTTACACGTCTGACTATCAGTCCAGGGGTCGTGAGTTTGACCCCCCACCCAGCAACAGTCCCAGTGATGATTGATATATGACATTATGTATCATTATCATTTGTCTCTCACCGCTGATTCAAGTGGGAAAGTAATCAGTTACTTGCGGAGATGGGATGTGCTTGAGTACTGGTTAACCTTTCAGGATCCCAGGAAACAGTGGTAAGGTTAACTGATCGTCTGTTAGCCCTCGATGGCATAAAAATGACGCTAAATATTCAATCAATCAATTAATAATATCAAACATGACCTGTATTTGATAATTACACAGCCACACACCAGATACCAACTAAAATACATAATTTTAGTAATTCATTCATTCATTCATTCATTCATTCATTCATTATTAACGAAAATTAAATAAAAAAGGAGCAATAACTCCTGTAAAATTTGATTTTCATTGACAAATATTGAACCTGTGTTTTATAATTATAGCTACACATGAAATTATAACTGAGTAAATTCATTGACCCAGTTTCAGGAGTTATTGACTCCAAATAAATTAAACATCGGAGCGGACAGACAGACGAAAAAGTGAGGGCCATAAAAATCAAACAACTTGAAGAAATCTATGCAATTTTAAGCATTAACATTTGTTACTTTCCAAAAATTTGTGTTTTTACAAAAACTTTCAATATAATTATTGGTATATTTGTGATTATTTTAGTGAAAACAGTGTTTGTTTATTATAGTGTCACCGGTATTGAAAGAGCCACCCACACTAGGCTTATGAGACACCTTTATGTTGTACACTTGAGTTACTTCCCGAAAGCTAACATTGCCAGGCATCAGTCTGTTAGACATTCGGCACCTTTCAATTTAACTAAACCAGTCATATCAGAAAAAAATCCAAGTGCCTTCACCAGGATTTGAACCTTTGACCTCCCACTTCATAGGCGGGAGGTTGACAACAGGGTCATGAAAACAATAAAGGAAAAAGTTTGAAAACACTGAGCTTATATTACTTGAAATTTTCCGATTCCTAAAACTGCTCTTTAAGTCGAAAAATGATGTGGTTGTTACTATAGACTTTAGGACAAGGTATGATAAGTATATAACAATACTTCAACTTCTGAATAAACATTTCATAAAACACAAACAGGAAAAACAGAATAAAAAGTCCATAAAATAGCAGTATTGATATGATTTCATCTAAAAATATGATGCTTAAGATGCTGCCTATTTTATCTTATAATTTTTTTGGTGACTTATGGAGATTTTTGTTATTCTTTCATTTCAATAATAAAATTAGAAATTCTTGGTTTCAGTTAACTTTAAAAAAAAAGTTTGTCACTTAAGCTACAGGTGACAGTTTTGATTCTAGACTCAACTAGATGACTTACAGAAAATATGTAGTACTGGTTCAAGGAAATGGACACAAAAGAGTGACTAACAAACCGTCAGTCTTAGCCTACTTCACAGTTGAGCTAAGTAAAGTCAATTTTATATCCATTTCCTCTTTCAATTAAAAAATATCATACAAGTGTAATGAACAAAATATACCATGAATTACCGTTTAAGCTTGTAATGATTCTTGTACTTTTATATTACCGGATGGGGAGGAGGGTAAGTAAATAAAGTTAAATTTTTGGACATTTCAGTTGAATCTTAATTTCAATTTCAGAGCTTTTGGGTACTTCATTTACAAAACTTTAAGTGTTTAACTTTCAATTTAACTGATAACAAAATTAATGGCATCAAAGGACAAAAGGGATATAGTTTTCAGATTTACTGGTTGAGGACCTGACTGGTTTATGGGATGTGTGTCAGTGTTGGGGTCCGCCAGCTCTCCTGTCATGCTCTTCTCAACTTGGCAAAGCCAGCCAGCACCCGGGGTCCTTTGTTTTGCCTGATGTCCAATAGTTATTGATGCATATTCACTGCATGCATTTTGCCATGATTCACCTTGAACTTTCATTGGTACTCCCTTCCCCATTATCCCCCCCCACCCCCTCCTCTATCCCACTTGACTTCTGATAACCTATATATCTTTTAAAATTATCTCTTAAATTGGATCCTGCTATCACTTTGTTATTTCTATGAACTTTAACTTATACTTAATTTTAGATATCTTTTATTGTATGTATAGTTTTTTTATTCATATCAAATATAGCCGGGCCCGATTAGCTCAGTTGGTTACGCGTCTGACTATCAATCCAGGGGAAGTGAGTACAAATCCCCTGCCCGGCAACAGTCTCCGTGATAATTGATATACGACATTGTGTCTCATTATCATTCGTCTCTCACCACTGATTCAAGTGGGAAAGTTATCAGTTACTTGCGGAGATAGGGTGTGCTTGAGTACTGGTTAATCCCAGGAAAAAGTGGTTAGGTTAACTGATCATCTGTTAGCCCTCGATGGCATAAAAATGATGCTAAATATTCAATCAATCAATCAATCATATCAAACAATTTTGTAATATTTAGTATTCTTTTTTTTAAATCATATTTTGGTGGACAGAAATAGATACATGGTACATTCAGTGTTGCACCTTATCTGATTAAAGTTACTATTACTAAGGATGTGATATCTGGGCAATATCACATCTTTAAAAACATGAATATTAGAAAAAGTTGTAAAACTGAATGTATCAAGTATGCATATCACCAAAATGCCTCTTTAATATTGTGTTGTATTGTATTGTATTGTATTGTATTGTATTGTATTGTATTGTATTGTATTGTATTGTATTGTATTGTATTGTATTGTATTGTATTGCACATCTCACCTGCGTGATATGCCATTTTTCTAACCTTCATTGAAACCCATCCACTTGTAATAGCCCCTTACCTATTGTTGTATATGTGTATCTGTGTGTCTCTCTTTGTTTTGTCTGTCTCATGTGTCTGAGCCCTGTGTGTATGTTTCTGTCTCATGTGTGTGAGGTCTGTGTGTCTGTTTGTGTGATTCTGTCCTGTGTGTGCGAGGTTTATATTTTGTTTCTGTCTCCTATGAAGTTCTGTGTGTCACATATGTCTTATATGTGTGAGTTCAGTGCACAGTGTCTGTGTGTGTGTGCATGCACATGCATGCATGGGAATGTGCATGAGTGAGTGAGTGAGTGAGTGAGTGAGTGAGTGAGTGAGTGGGTGGGTGGGTGGGTGGGTGGGTGAGTGAGTTTTTGAGTGGATGAGTGAGTGAGTGAGAGAGTGAGTGAGTAAATTTGTGAGTGAGTGAGTGAGTGAGTGAGTGAGTGAGTGAGTGAGTGAGTGAGTGACATTGAAACAAAGGGACGGAAGGAACATTCCAGGAGAATGTATGGACAGGGCCACTGGGTAGTGTGAGTTTTGGTTGTTCAAGGAGATGAACATGGGAGGGGGAAAGGCTGGGAGACACTTAGACACTGAAACATGATCCCACAAGCTAATCTGGTCTTTAGTGGGCAGAGCTGTAATGGTTTGTCCTTTCCTTTGTATTGCCAGGTTTTTGTTATCATTATGTTTTGAAAGTTGGATACTGAAAGGAAATGATATTCAAATGTGTGTACAATATAAAACAACAAGTGAAAACAATTTAGTACTGTTAAACAGCAAATACATGTTGCTGTCCAGTACACTGAAATATGCTAATTTGAGGTTGAGCCAGTGTCCATGAAAATTAATCTGATATTACTGTTAGTACAGTTGCTGTTACTGAAAGCAACACAATATTAGCGCTTTAATAATAGAAACGATAACAATTTATTTGGTTTAAAACATTCAGGGTTAAGTTTGTTTAGTTATCATTAAGATGTAAAACATCATGACTAAACACTCAACTTAGTTCAATGAAAACTCCTAACATATCCCCATTAATTTTGTGCTGAAAATGCACCTCTAAAATAGCAGGAAACTACTCAAACAGGTTGCTATTGCATAAACAATGAGACAATCATTGTTAAAACTGGGTTGACAGTATGACTGTCACTCTCAACAGATTGTACCGGTAATATTTATTATACAGAATAAAATATATAATGTAAGATCTTTGTATAACCATTTGACTGTTTAAATTCTGTTACTAACAGGAACATTAAATAGTTTTTTGATGTCATTTTATGAAAACTGTTCCCTCTAGAGTCAGTTCAACAGCACATTTCCATGAAATAGTAAAAACTGTTATCTGCTGACCTATGGGGATTTACCATTGATGTACCATGTGAGGTAAAATAACAATGAAAATCATTTAGATCTCAAACAGATCTGATAAATTACCCTCAAAATTAGTGAATGAAATATTTAATATTGAACTTAAAGGCAGTATGTTAGATCAAAATCACTATAAATGTCTAACAAAACACCTATCACTGAGGGTGATTAATACACCCGCATTAATTATTCAGCATCACAAAATCTGCATCCCGCTCATCTACATTTGATGTTGAGCATAATTTATACAAAGTCAATCACCTGAACACTGTGGAAAGTATGTTTGCTGCACAAGAGCTGCAGTATAGTAAATACGGCAGTGTTACTAAGTGCAAGGGCAATAACTCTGCATTGAGATAAATCAGCATCACAGAATTGATGTAATGCACATCTACACTTGGTGTTGATTATTTAAACAAAGTTTCATGTAACTCATCTAAAACTTTGAAAATAGTTTACTCCACAAGAAATGCAATATGGTAACAAAGGCAATAACTCTGCATGGAATTGAGTCAGCCTCATGCACATCTACACATGATGTTGATCATGTCAAACTGTGGAGGTTACAATGGTTTCAAACCAGAATTAAACATGGAATTGTATCAACAAAAAAATATTTTAAAAATAATTAAAGCTGTCCTAAGCTCATTAAGAATTAATCATGGAATTTTATTTACAAAAAATATTTAAAAATGATTAAAACTGTCCTAAGCTCATTATGTTCTTATTTTTATCAAGTGGTAGTATATCATTCATTTACTACAGGGACATGTCCTTTAACAAAATCATTTCTACCAAAACTACAGTCATGGTTTATAAGGAACAGTGCTGTATTACTTGACCTTTTACAAGAGAATTATTTATATTTAATATAGGAGAACAATGTAATATTATAATGGCTGATATGCATGTCATATTAGAAATTAAATACTACATATTTTCAGCCAAAAAATTATCCTATCCATTATCCATTACTGCACTTCATAACAGACTTAAACATTCCTTTAGTGTCCTCCTTGGCCGAGTGGTCTAAGGCGCCGTCTCAAGATCACTTAACTGTCATTGCTAAGGTGGTAGGTTCAAGTCCCGCTCACTCCAAAAACTTTGTGAGAAAGTTTCCAGTAACTTGCAGAAGGACGGTGGTTCTACTCAGTCTGACTTAGTCTGAGGTCTTTCTCCACCAGTAAAACTGGATATGCCGTATATAAATATATAACCTGAAATGTGTTCAAAATGGCATTAAACCCCATTAACCCCGCCCCTCCCCCCCAAAAAAAAACAACAACAACAACAAAACATTCCTTTAGGGCAAACAAACATATAGCAGTTAAAAAGAATACCTTAAAAATCTTTTGAAAAAAATATAGAAAACAGACAAAATTTTACTTCAAGACTAAATTTAATAAACAGCTGGCTAAGTCGATTCCATACAATTTGTGTTATATCAGGCCGTCATAAACAAGTTTAAAAAATAATATAAATAAATTATGATTCCCAAGTAAAAACTGTTATTATAACAAGTGTTATTAGATGTAACCGTGCAAACAGACTATTTTTCTCTCTTCTTTTATTAGATCCATTACATTAAATGCTTTAAAACATTATCTTTTGACTGACAGCTGTTTTTACAAATAAATAAAAAATAATGAGAGAGTGTTTATAGAATACATGCTTGATATTGTGTGTTACTCTCATTTATTTTATCCATGTTGGTAATGACTGATATAGATTAACCCTATAATTAAGAGGTTTGTCAAGGCTAACTGGAATGCATAGATGCCCTGTAAGGGGACTTCGAGTTTTACTTAGGAATACTATAGAAAAACTTAAAATCTCATTATTTGTTCAATTTTAAATTTAAAGCAAAGGGTCCTCCATGGCTGGGTGGTCTAAGGCGCCATGTCAAGATTACATACCTCTCCCCACTAAGGTTGTAGGTTCGAGTCCTGCTTGGTCCGAAAGTTTCCAGTTACTTGCGGAAAGATGGTGGCTCGTTCTACTCAGTCCGACTCAGTCTGAGGTCTCCCTCCACCAGTAAAATAGGATATGCCATATATAACCTGAAATGTGTTGAAAATGGTGTTAAACCCAATTCAAAAAAAAAAAAAAAAAAGAAGAAATTAAAATATTGTCTAGTAACAGTTTTTTTCATGTAAATACTATTTAAAACAAATGCTAAAGCTAATGTTAACCATTGAAAATCAACATTAAGTTCATGCAAAACAATTAAATGTTCATATTATTTCCTTAAGAATTCATGTTAACACAATCCTCATGCGGAAACAGTCTCCATGATGTTTGATATACAACATTGTGTCTCATTATCATTCGTCTCTCATTGCTGATTCAAGTGGGAAAGTTATCAGTTACTTGTGAAGAAGATTGGGTGTGCTCTAGTACTGGTGTACCTTTCAGGATTCCAAGAAACCGTGGTTAGGTTAACTGATCGTCTGATAGCCCTCGATATCATAAAAATGATGCTAAATATTCAATCAATCAATCATGTAAACACACATACAGTTCTTATGAATCCATGTAAAGTTAATGTAAACACCCATATAGTCCTTGTAAATCCATGTAAAGTTAATGTAAACACCCATATAGTCATTGTAAATCCATGTGAAGTTAATGTAAACACCAAAACAGTTCTTATAAATCCATGTAAAGTTAATGTAAACACACAACATATAGTTCTTATGATATATATATATATATATATATATATATATATATATATATATATACAACATATGTCATTACAATGTATATACAATGTATACATGTTATATATCTAAAATATTTATTACAATGTATAATACATATATTTAATTTTAATTATAGTATTTATAATGGTTTTATGGTCTCTGTTGTTTTGTCTTGTTAAGGATGTTTTATAGTTTCTGTTGTTTTGTCGTATTAAGGGTGTTTTATAGTCTCTGTTGTTTAGTCCTGTTAAAGATGTTTTATAGTCTCTGTTGTTTTAACTTGTTAAGAATGTTTCATAGTCTTTGTTATTTAACTTGTTAAGAATGTTTCATAGTCTCTGTTGTTTTAACTTGTTAAGGATGTTTTATAGTCTCTGTTGTTTTGTCTTGTTAAGGATGTTTTATAGTCTCTGTTGTTTTAACTTGTTTAGGATGTTTTATAGTTGCTGTTGTTTTAACTTGTTTAGGATGTTTTATAGTCTCTGTTGTTTTAACTTGTTTAGGATGTTTTATAGCCTCTGTTGTAAATTAACTTGTTTAGGATGTTTTATAGTCTCTGTTGTTTTAACTTGTTAAGGTTGTTTTATAGTCTCTGTTGTTTTAACTTCTTAAGGATTTTTTGTAGTAGCTGTTGTTTTGTCTTGTTAAGGATGTTTTATAGTCTCTGTTGTTTTAACTTGTTAAGGGTGTTTTGTAGTTTCAGTTGTTTTAACTTGTTAAGGTTGTTTTATCTAAGTTTCAGTGGTTTTAACTTGTTAAGGTTATTTTATAGTATTGGTTGTTTTGTCTTGTTAAAGATGTTTTATAGTTTCAGTTGTTTTAACTTGTTAAGGTTGTTTTATAGTTTCAGTTGTTTTAACTTGTTAAGGTTGTTTTATAGTTTCAGTTGTTTTAACTTGTTAAGAATGTTATAGTCTCAGTGTGTTGTTTTAACCTGTTAATGGTGTTTTATAGTCTCTGTTGTTTTGTCTTGTTAAAGATGTTTTTTAGTATAACCTGTTAATGGTGTTTTATAGTCTCTGTTGTTTTGTCTTGTTAAGGATGTTTTTTAGTATCTGTTGTTTTGTCTTGTTAAGGATGTTTATAGACAATGATTTTTTAACTTTTTAAGGATGTTGTAGAGTCTCTGATGTCTCTGATAATTGGCGATGTCTTAAGAACATTCTATCACTCACTGCTAAGGTCTTGACTCCAATTTGGCCTGAAATCTATATATGAGAAGTATTCCAGATATTTGCTAGACATTTGAGTAAAAACAGTGGCTTTTCCCAGTTTAATTGGCCCTGTTATCTCAGTCAGGAGCTTTCTGACTATCAATCCAGGAGTCTTGAGTTTACATCCCCGTCTTGCCACAGTCTCTGTGATGATTGATATACTACACGGCATTTCATTGTTATTCATATCTCACCGCTGTTCAAGTGGGAAAGTTACACAATTTCAGTTCCTTGCGAAAATATATGTGCTGCAGTTTTGGTTTAAATTCTAGGATCCCACGAAAAAGTGGTTATGTAAACTGATCATATACTAGCCCTTGATGGCATAAATATGATGCTTAATATTCATTTAATGTTCCTCCTCTCCACCAAATTATGGATGGCTCATTGTAACCGTAAATTCAAAATGATGTTAGACTCCATTATGAATAGCCAGACCTGGTTAGCTCAGTTGGTAACACATCTAACTATCAATCCAGGGGTCATGAGTTTGAGTCCCCACATGGCCACAGTCCTTGTGATGATTGATATAAGACATTACATCTCATTATCAGCTTTCATCACAGATTCAAGTGGAAGAGTTATCAGTTAATTGTGGAGATGTGTGTGCTCGAGAAATTGTTAACCTTCCAGGATCTCAGGAAAGAGTGCTAAGGTTAACTGATTATCTGTAAGCCCTCATTGGCATAAAACTCATCTTAATATTCAATCATTATATTGTATCCATTATAAATAACATTGTAAACAACCAGTAAAAAGATGCCAGAGGTGTTTAAATATGCCAGTTTTTAAGTGAACCTCATTTGAAGTTTATTTATAGCAACTTAAGTCAGTCAGTTTATTGAGTCTGTTTGCATAATTTATGATTTAATGAAAAGTTCAATTTTAGTCATACAATAATCAACTTCAATTAATTTAGCTAAACCCAGTTGTGGAACCTGGGTCTCCATTAGGATATGCAAGTAAACTCATGTCTCAATATGAAGGGTGTTTTACCAGCAGTTAGTAAATAGTTGTACCATTGTCAAGTTTTAAAAAATGACTCACAGTTTTGGCTTGTACACTTTGGTGTTGAAAAAACAAATGGTTCTAGAACCATTCCGACATTCATCATTTGAATATGCAAAGTGGTACATTTTAGCATCTTAGTATGGAAAATTTATAAAAAAAAAAGACAATAGTCCACTTATTTCGCTTTGGCCTTTTGTAGAAACTGTAGAAACTGTCAGCTTCAAATGAGTTAAGCAGGCGCTAGGTTGTGCATTGGATAGAGTGTTGGTCATTCACACCAGAGGTTGTGGGTTCAATACCAGGCTCGATATGATGGTCTCTCAAAAACAACACTCAGTACTGGTTCTACCTCAGAAATGGACTTGTGACTGATTCATATATTATGCTCTGAGCTTTCTTTGCAAGTGAGCTAAAATAAATTCATATAAAATAAACTAAGAGAAAAGTCAATGTTGTAAAGATGTTTTATAAAGCTGCACTCAAAATAAGAAACAAAAAATCCATATAGATTCATATTTCATTAGAAAAATATCTGCAGTAACTTTTAGTGGACAATTGTTTTACCATGCTGAGCTCCAGCCTAAGCAGTGATTCTTTATTTTTGCTACATGTTCCAAAATGATATATTTAAATGTTATACAATCTCTCCAACATAACTCATTGTTAACACTTCTACCAGCTTGAGAAGGAATGATTTCATAAACTCAAATGTGGAGAACATGTGTAGTTTTATTTTTTGAGTGACATCATACAATATACGAATGCATACATTTTAAAAATTATTGATTCCATACATTATACGAATAAATAATTTAAACGAAATGAATGAACATCCCTTTTTCTTACAAGAAAGTGAAAAAGTGTCAGTTTGATATTTCTTTAAAATGTATGTCGTTAAATTAGATCAGTCAAATATAATCCAATATGACAATTTTACAAATCTTAAATAACAGAATAGAGTTGAATCCAGTTTTAAACTTTAAAATTCAAACAATACATATTTTCAAAATATCATATTCAAATTATATGAATAAATAGTAACTTTATAATTATACTAATTGTCCTTTTTATATATAACTAAAATACTAAAACTGCTTGTTTGCATAGTTATCAAAAGAAATACAAAATGAAATTATGCTTCTGTAGCAAACTTTAAGTTTAAAGTCTGTTTCATTTAAACACAATTCTGACTAGAATTTTGACTAGAATTTAACATAGTCCTTCAGATAGTTTGGTTCCCTGGTTTTTCGTTAAGGGTGAACCCGTGGCACGAGTGATGGACTTCACTTCCTGACATATTTCACAATGGTCTGCTTAATTTCCGTGTTCATTCCCGACCAGAATACCCTTCCTCTTGATCTACGGATCTACGGATCATGCTGTCATATCCCAAGTGTGTGCTATGGAGTCTATGTTTAATATTGCTTCTGAGAGACTTTGGGTTTACGATTGCTTCACCCTTTAAGACTATTCCATCTTGATGACTCAGTGTCACTAGTAATGTCTTAGTATGCCATAACAGAGAGTGGTACTCCTTCTTTAGATTCCAGCCATCCTTCAATAATGAATTTGATTAATTCTTAAAGTTTTGGTCATTCGCAGTGGCATTTTTAACTTCTATTATACGCATTAATATTCAAAATCCTTGGCCTATCAGATTTCAGATCTGATTACTCTTCCAGAAATGCTCTACTGAGACAGTCCACGTTAAATGGTTCACGCCTTTTACAAATTTAAATTCAGTCTCTTCAAGATATTTTGTTAGCGCTTAAATAGGAGCTTGACTGAGTGGTTTCTTTAATATGGCATCAAGTGACTTGTAATCATTTTGGACAATCACTTTTCTGCCGTATGTATACTGGTCAAAGTGCTCAAGACCAAATAGCATTGACAAAGCTTCCTTTTCAATTTGAGCCCAGTTTCTCTCATTTGGTTTCAAACCTCTAGATGCAAATTCAATAGGCTTCCCATCTTGCAGCAGTATAGCACCCATGCCATCTTTGCTGCTATCTACCCTTGAATCACAACTTGTTGACTTGGATCAGAACAAGCTAATACTGGGGCTTCGGTTAGTTTTGATTTCTTTAAACGTAGCTTGACATTCTTCAGACCAGTTTTATTTGACATCCTTTCACGTTAATGCTCAAATAGGTTCATGAATGTTGGCTAAATCAGGCATGATGGCTAAGGTAACAGGTATTAATATGCCTCTTTCTGCTAAGGTGCGGAGTTCAAGTTTAACATCATCTTTGATTGTAAGTGGACTTTTTCTACTAGGAAGTGTCTTAGGCTTATAACCTGATAATTCTTTCATAGTTTCTTTATTCTAATGCTCATTGTAACTTACCCTGTGTGGCACCTTTTCATTATTATACTGTTTTTCAGATTGTTTTAGTTTTCTACCTTCAGACTTGTAGACTTTGTTTATTTTCTGTCCTGCTGTGTCTATCAGTTCTCTAACATGTTTGTTTAATTGTTCATATGCTCTTGCAATTTGAATGCATTTGTCTAGCTCCAGTTTATCCTCTCTTAACAGGCAATCCCGTAAATTTACCGCTTGTGATGAACGCTATTTGTCTTGAATTATTCGATCCTTTTCAGCAAAATAGCATGACTCTACACGCTTGCGAAGCTCTGTAAGAATATGTTGGAATGATCATGGTAGTCTTCCAATTTAGTGTTCCAAAACCTATGTGATTCAAGCACTTCATTTTTCCTTTGATTGCAGTACTTTTCAATGTTTGTATACACTTTTTCTGGGTCATCTTTATCATCTGCAGATTCCCAAACAAACTGGTCATATATTTCATTTACCTTGGATCCAGCACAATGCTGGTTTGTACCTTTTTAGCTTTTTCTGATGCTACATTGGTAGACATATAAACTTCCATTTCTTGTCTCCATTTGGTGCGGAGGTTTAAATAACGACTCAGCCATGTCCGTTATTTAGTCATTCAGGGTTAAATCTGTTGACAACGAGTTCAGTTCGAATGGTTTTGGGAAGAACACGAGTTTCGTACTTAGTAAATTCACTCAAGCAGAAATAATCAGTCAATTTTTGGATTACTTGTGGTACAGTACTTCGGGTACGGCCAGGTTCTATATCACTGCCACCATGTTTACACTTGTACTAGCTGGAGAAATAATGATTTCATAAACTCGAATGTGGAGAACCATGTAGTTTTATTTTTTTGAGCGACATCGTACAATAACACGAATGCATAAATATTACAAATGATTGATTTCATACATTATACAAATAATAGAAATTAAACAAAATGAATCAACAATTGTCACGTGGTCCTGTGTTTTATCAAACCTTTTGAGTTTTAAATAGGTATAAATCATTGTGGAATATGAATGGGTTCATATACAATAAAACCTGTCTTAGGCAGTCAGACAATGAAAAGCATCAAAAGTGGTCTTTTGAGACAGGTTGTGGCTTGGTACAGGTTAAATTGCTCTTAAACCCTAGAAGTGACAAATATCAAATGTGGCTGCTTTAAAGACAAGTAGTTTCTTAATAGAGGTGACCCCTTACACAGGTTAGACTGTATTCAGGGTACACCTGGGTGGATGCCCTGCAGCACTGTCTAAGGATCACATGCATCTCCCTACTGAGGTCATGGGTTCAAACCCAGTTTGAATCATCAGAAATATATAGAAACTGTTGAAGGATGGTCGAGGTAGGGCAATCCCGACAATACAGAATTGAACAAAAGACTTAAATTTAACTTCTTACAATTTAATTACAATATATATAAGAAACAATATAATAATAATAAATGAAATATTAATAGTTTTATATCACTTTATATAAAGCCACGTATTAATACTCAGTTACACCTTTTTACACTTTATTCTCAAAGTTTGTCAAAGTTTGTGTTACGGTTTTAAATCACATCATCTTGTTTATGGTAGACTCGTTGGTCTCTTCTCTTCATACCACATTTCACCATCAGACGAGCCATCCATGTGTCCTTTATTGCACCTATTTAGCTTACGACTCCTAGTCATTAACGTCGACACTTTGTAGTCGTAATCTCCATATCGTCCTGATGTCACCGATACTCTCTCACCACCAAAGCTATCATAACCAATGTCACCATTACTTCCTCAACATCAATGCTATTGTCACCAATGTCACCAAAACTCTCTTGTCACCAATGTTACTAATACTCTCTTGTCACCATGCTCTCCTCACCAATGTCACCAATACTCTCTCATCACCATGCTCTCGTCACCAATGTTATCATTACTCGCTCATCACCATGCTCTCGTCACCAATGTCACCAATACTCTCTCGTCACAGTGCTCTCTTCACTAATGTCACCAATTCTCTCTTGTCACCAATGTCACCAATACTCTCTCATCACCATGCTCTCGTCACCAGTGTCACCAATACTCTCTCATCACCATGCTCTCATCACCAATGTCACCAATACTCTGTCATCACCATGCTCTCCTCACCAATGTTACCATTACTCTCTCGTCACCATGCTCTCATCACCAATGTCACCATTACTCTCTCGTCACCATGCTCTTGTCACCAATGTCGCCAATACTCTCTCATCACCATGCTCTCATCACCAATGTCACCAATACTCTCTCATCACCATGCTCTCATCACCAATGTCACCTGAATGCTTTCACGTCACCAATGCTCTCGTCACCAATGTTACCATAACTCTCTCGTCACCATGCTCTCATCACCAATGTCACCAATACTCTGTCGTCACCATGCTCTTGTCACCAATGTCACCAATACTCTCTCATCACCATGCTCTTGTCACCAATGTCGCCAATACTCTCTCGTCACCATGCTCTCATCACTAATGTCACCAATACTCTCTCGTCATCATGCTCTCATCACCTGAATGCTCTCGCGTCACCAATGCTCTTGTCACCCATGTTACAATTACTCTCTCGTGACCATGCTCTCATCACCAATGTCACCAATACTCTCTCGTCAACAATACTCCCCAAAACCTCAGTCCTCAGGTTCATGAGGAAGACAATTAAAATTACTTGACTTTTCTTTGCTTATTATTTGAGAGCCTCAGAATAGACCAAAAGTTCTCTAATCTTTAATATCATTACCATAATACTCACAGTGGTTCAGCTCAGGCATAATGTATGCATTTTAGATATTCCTCCATTAAAAAAACTGGATGTTACATGAACAAATATGAAGGGTCTTCCTTGGCTAATGAAACGTGGTGTCTTATATCACCTGTAAAAAAGGTGTCATTATTGACCATAATTTATGTATAAACATGGTGTTTCTCCTCAATCTGCTACATGTGATGAAAAAATGCCAATTAAAAACTGTTTTAATTATCTCAGATAAACAAAATACAACAGATGTAAAACATTTACCTGTATTTTATGTATTTGAACAAAATACAGCTTGTTTAAATCAGAAATTATATTATTTTGTTTGCTTATGATAAAAGTGTTTTTATATCTGCTGATGGGTGACTAAAAATATAAAATTGAAGTGCCCAGTCGTTAATCATACAAAATTTCTTATCTGGTGATGTAGCATGAATGATCAGAGGGTTGTGGGTTTGATCCTCTGCCACGGTTATGTGTGGTGTCCTTGAGCAAGTCACTTTCGCATATGCTTAGTACTGGTTCTAGCCAGGAAGACTTCGAGCGTGATTTGCCTAAGTTGTAAGAACTTGTTTCACAATCGAAGTAAAATAAATAAGTTTAAACTTATGATCACCATGACATTCAACCTGTTCAAGATCTAGTTCTGAAGCTCAAAGGTCAAGGTTACACTTAGAGGTTAAATTTATAAAAAAGAGCCTTAAGTATGTTTATGAAAAGTGGTCTTTGTGTATGATCTGTACTTCATTTTCAATGAGGAACTTTTTAATTTTTTTACACAAATGATGACCATGACATGTTGTGTGTGTGCAACACTCAGGTCAGAAGGTCAAGGTCACATATTTCATGAAAAACCTTACCTATAGTCACAAACTTCATAATAAGTCATAGACCACTTTGAGGGCAATTGTCACTTACTGGTGACAATTCTTGCTTGTAACTATCATACTAATCTCTTTTACTTTCTTTCCTATTTGATATACATGCACTAGTAATCAAGTTACAATGAAAATACATATACATCCATATCACAGGTGTTGACTACCTTCTGACATTACAAGTATCTCTACCCATGAATTTTCTTTAAAAATTCTCCTTTATCATTTGCCAGGCCCGATTAGCTCAGTCGGTAAAGCATCTGACTATCAATCCAAGGGTTGTGAATTTGAATCCCCATCTGGCAACAGTCTCCATGATGATTAATATATGGCAGTGTGTCTCATTATCATTCATCTCTCACTGCTGATTCATGTGGGAAAGCTATCAGTTACTTGCAGAGATGGGGTATGCTCAAGTACTGGTTAACCTTTCAGGATCCCAGCAAACAGTGGTTAGGTTAACTGATTGTCTGTTAATCCTAATTGGCATAGACATGATGCTAAATATTCAGTCAATCAATCTTCTCATAATATCTTTATAATAGTTCAAAATTTAATGCAGTCATTCCTTTCATTTTGCCCTCATGACATTTTAAGACGCTATTTTTCTGAAACACTTCCTCATAAACAGTATGAGTAGAGCTCATAAGATGAATCCATAAAGATGCAAGTTAAGTTAGCTGTTTTGAGATTAAGATATTGATTAAAATTCAGAACCTTTTAAAACCTCATGTTTTTATTTGGCAATCTTTTTGGCAAAATATCATAAATTATCTATAGTTTTTGATTTGATTTAAATATTGCAAAAATAGAAAACACCATAATATCCATGATATACAAACTTACTTGTATATTGAATTTTAGTTGATAAGAAAATGCAGTATTTTAGGCTTTGTTTTGAAACTGCATTTGTCTTCTGATACAGGATTTAAAGGGACTTTTCTAAATTTTAAATTGGCTAAAAACTTTTTTTTCAATATATCATGCCTATATATACTCATTAACCCCATATTACCAAAACGATATTTAGTTAAACATGCCAAAATAATATATTTAAAAGGGTTTCCCAATTTCACCCATGTACCCAGGATAAACTAAAACAGGTTTTCTGCTTAAAATGGAAACATATTTCGTGACGTATCAAATGAATGACGTGATTTCAACTTGATTTCTATTTGATCCGACATGTTGGTTATGTATAGTAGAATTTGTTTCATCTTAGAAAGAGTCTGAATGGTATCAAGCAGTATTTAGGTGCTGTCTATTTTTAGAATGAGGATTTCACTTCAGTTTTACCACTCCATTTAAAATATCGTTTTGACATATTTGAAATAGTAAATCATTCACATTTATTAATTAAATTAATGATAATGAGATGAAAAAACTAATGTTTTCAGACATTTTCGTATATCAATTTTTCCTGATATACTGCATTTAAGGTCAGTTGATGAAAGGCTGCTAGTCATTTCATAATAACAGCAGTGATTATGCAATAAGGACAACAAGGTATTGCTGTAATGAAAAGTCATACTGTAAGTGTTTAATGAAACTTCATTTCTTTGATGCAGAATTTCTGGTCACTGAGTCAAAGGTCACAGTCATTTTTTAATTTTCTTATGATGGTTATTTAAGCAAATAACATTAATGGTTGTGTTAGTCAGTCTACAATAATAACTCCAGAGAATCATATTGTGAACTGAATAGATATAAATATATAAAATATTACTTTACTGTACAGTACTTTATTTTAATAAAATCAAATAAAATTACTAATAACTAAGTTAAATGTCTATCTGTAGCACTGATTTGATTATGGTTGATCGAATATGATTTTGTTATTCTTTTAATGGGAAATCAGCAATCAAACTATAAAGGTAAGTATATAAATATAAAGATGATGAAACTCGTCCCAGAAGTTTTAAGACCATATCATATTTTTGAAAAAAAAAAAAAAAGAAAAAAAAAAAAAAGAAAAAAAAAAAGAAAAAAAAGAAAAAAAAAAAAAAAGAAAAAAAGAAAAAAAAAAAAAAGAATGTAAATCCTCTACCAGTTTACCATCATTTGCTGCAGTCTATCTACTGCAGATTATTGTGAGATTTTAACTTTTGACATTGTTGTCCAATGTCAAACATTAATTAAGGTTAAAGCCTGATGGCCATTTTTACCTCATCTTGATGTAACTGCCTTATAAAAGATGTGACTTTGGACCAATGAGTCCCAAATGACTAATAAAGCTTTTCATTATGTCTGGTCAAAAATGGCTGATTGGTGGCCATTTTGTTTATTTTCTTGCTGAAGGAATTACAATTCAGTTGTATTTGCTCTAAACAATAAGGGGATTTTCGCATTCCCTTAGAGCAGTGAGGTTGAAAGGTAGATGCGCATTTTTTTTAAAATAAGAAAGATGAAATATGGCTGACTATAAGCCAGGTTTGTTTACCCTTGTATCAAATACTTACTATTCTTTGATACAAATCAAATTCAGTAAATGTCAGTGGTCAAGATCACTTATATCTGCTGATGTTGCGGGTTTGAGCCATGCAACTTAGTCCAAAAACAATTAAATGAGAAATATATATTGCCAGCTATGGAACAGTGTTCCATTGAAAATGTCAGTAACATCCTCCCCTCCCCTCCCCACCACTCCATCCCCAGTGTAACTAAATGTACAGTAAAATATACAATTTTGTTGAAACTGGTAGAGGATATGTATTGTTATGTAATATTTCAGTTTTTCATATATAAACTTGACCTGGGCTCAGGAAACTGCGTAATACCTTAAAAACATAAATTGCACATATTATATTATATTATTCCAGTGGTTCTCTTCTAAAGTCCATTCCTACCAAATACATAAATTTGAGTAAATTGAAATTTATATGCTTAAAAAAGGCAAAGATTTTTTCTCTAAGCCTTTAAGAAAAATTGTCCATGCATTACAAAATGGAACTGATTTCTTTAGCCCTGGTTTTATGTGTTTTCTTCTTAAACTTATTGTATATATGTTTGAAATGTTATCTTTAAATGTTAAAAGTTTACAAACACAAACACAAAACACACAAGAACAAAGTTCTCAGAGCAATAAGAATTTGATTGACAACTACATGATACCGTATTCCTCCGAATAAAAAAATATTGCTTCAAAATTGGTGGGGTGTGTTTATTAGGGGAAGAGCACTTATACGGGGGTATACGGTTAATTAGTGTGACTTAGTCAGTGGACAATATTGATGAAGGATGAGAAATGATGTAATAAAAAAAAGGACTATTAACACAATATGATGTGTTTAAGTATTATCTCCCCATACATGAAATTATCTATTTACAATGAAAGTGATCTACATGTACCTACAAAAATGTGGTCTTCAATCTACATATTTCAATAAAAGTGAGCTACATACAAAAATGTGATCTTCAGTCTACATACAAAAATGTGATATCCATTCTACATACAAATATGTGATCTCCAATCTACATATTTCAATGAAAGTGAGCTACATACAGAAATGTATTCTCCAGTCCACATACAAAAATGTGATCTTCAATCTACATACAGAACTATGATCAGTAATCTATATACAAAATGCGATCTTCATTTCACATATCAATCAAAGTAAGCTACATGCAAAAACGAAAATGTAATCTACATACAAAAATGTGACAGCCAAAATATGATCTACATACAAAGATCTACATACAAAGGATCTATATATAAATATATACATACATAGGATCTACATACAAAGATCTATGTACAGAGGATTTACATACAAAGGATCTACATACGAAGGATCTACATACTAAAGGATCTACATACAATTATATAATTATGTACGAAGGATCTACATACAAAGAATCTACATACTAAAGGTTCTATGTACAAAGAATCTAAATACTAAAAGAACTATATACAAAGGATCTATATACAAAGAATCTAAATACTAAAGGATCTTTATACAAAGGATCTACATACAAAGATCTACATACAAAGAAAGTCGCCAAAATGGGAGCAAATACTCAGCTCCTTATTGCTGATTCCCAAATCATGATTGAAGACACAAGGTGGATACAAAGGTATGTTTTATTGTATTCTATTTTAATTTTTCTTAACTGACTGAAGACATACAATGGCACATAGGTTTTTATTCATTGGTGTGTATGTACTTGGTGTCACTGTTGACTGAAGACATACAAGACATACAATGGCACATAGGTTTTTATCCATTGGTGTGTATGTACTTGGTGTCACTGTTGACTGAAGACATACAATGGCACATAGGTTTTTATCCATTGGTGTGTATGTACTTGGTGTCACTGTTGACTGTTGACATACAAAGGCACATAGGTTTTTATCCATTGGTGTGTAAGTACTTGGTTTCACTGTTGACTGAAGACACACAATGGCACATAGGTTTTTATCCATTAGTGTGTAAGTACTTGGTGTGACTGTTGACTGAAGACATACAATGGCACATAGATTTTTATCCATTGGTGTGTATGTACTTGGTGTCGCTGTTGACTGAAGACATACAATGGCACATGTTAAGTTTTTATCCATTGGTGTGTAAGTACTTGGTGTCACTTTTGACTGAAGACATACAATGGCACATAGGTTTTTATCCATTGGTGTGTAAGTACTTGGTGTCACTGTTGACTTGCTTAATTAAAGTTTTGTTGATACAAAGTCGAAGGTATGTTTACAACTATTCTCTAAAAAAACAGAAACAGACTATACATGGGGAAATTATTATATACTAAAGGCATACAATGGCACATTGGTTTTATTAGTGAACATGTACTTGGTGTCTCTGTTGACTTATATTAGGACTGCATTCAATGCTTCATATTTGTATACTACATTTAATGACCACAAAAAGTATCTCAAAGAATTTTTACAGATTTGTAATTTGTCGTCAAATGAAATTTTTCTTTAAAACTTGTACCACATAGCTATTATTCAAGTTACACTCTAGTAAGAATGTCATTGTCATATTGATAATTAATACAACATTGTTTCATATTTTTCAGAATGACAACTTCCATCTCAGTCCAAAAAAATGACTAGCATAGATTATAACAAAAAAGGTAAGTAAATTAATAACAATGATTTACTTACTATCTAGTTGTAGCAATACAACAAATATATTATATATCTAGTTAGAAATGTGCTAGTATGTCCTGTCCAAACATAAAGTTATGATATCTGAGAATGCCTGTCATAAGGGACACAAGAAAATAAAAACATATACTTTTTACGATTTTTCCTTTATCTGCTTACAAAATCTCTCTCTCTCTGTCTCTGTCTCTCGCTCTCTGTCTCTCTCTCTGTCTCTCTCACTCTCCTACTGTATGTTTATAATTGTTTATTTTAGCATAAAAATGAAAATTTGTTTTGTTATACACTGTAAATTTGTTACTTGTAGGGGGAATCTAAGATGGAAGAATTTGTGGCCCAACCCCATTTCAAAATATTTAAAATAAAATATGTTTAAACTAAACAACAGAAAAGTGATTATTTGTTATTTACGATAGAGAAGTGACTGGTTATCTTACTGTATAAATACAATAGAGAAGTGAAGGGTTATCTAACTTATAAGTTGCTGGTTATC
The DNA here is from genome assembly GCA_029582155.1 of Panopea generosa. Taxonomy (NCBI): domain Eukaryota; kingdom Metazoa; phylum Mollusca; class Bivalvia; order Adapedonta; family Hiatellidae; genus Panopea; species Panopea generosa. The sequence continues at coordinate 25,459,105 of CM055898.1, forward strand.
TAACTATACAAAAAATAGGGTAGTGACTGGTTATCTAACTTATAAATACAACAGAGAAGTGACTGGTTATCTAACTGTATACAAACAATAGGGTAGTGACTGGTTATCTAACTTATAAATACAACAGAGACGTTACTAGTTACTTAACTGTATAAATACAATAGGAAAGTGACTGGTTATCTAACTGGGTAAATACAACAGAGAAGTGACTGGTTATCTAACTGTATAAATAAAATAGATAAGTGACTGGTTATAGTTTTTACTATCTAGTTGTATAATCACAACTGAAAAGTGATTATTTGTCTGGCTGTATAAATACAATAAAGAAGTGACTGGTTATATAACTTATAAATATAATTGAGAAGTGACTGGTTATCTAACTGTATACTTACAATAGGGAAATGACTGGTTATTTGACTAAAAAAATTACAATAGAGAAGTTTCTTGTTCTGTAACTGTAAAAATACAATAGAGAAGTGACTGGTTATCTAACTGTATAAATACATACATGTAAGAGAAGTGATTGAATATCTAACTGTATAACTCGCCAAAGTGACTAGTTCAAAGGATGAGGGAAACTAAAACTTATACATGAATACACATCTAACTGTATAAATACAACAGTTAAGTAACTGGTTTTTTTTAATTGTCTAACAATAACTCTGAAATACCAGTAAAGTTTAAACTCATTTAAAAATGGTTGGGCAACTCCTCTTTGGTAAGACTTCAGTTACGTGGCCATGTCATTATTTTATAGCTTTTAAAGTACATAACAGTTAGCGTTATAGGGCATAAAGTTAAGTTGAACATTTTGTTTTGGCTCTTGTGCTATTTGCCATTTTTTTTTATGCATAGCATCATCAATACAGAACAGGTTACATGTGGCATGATCCAGTATTATCGGCAGAGGAAGATCTCAGAATAAATTGAGTAGAACCATCATCCTTTGGTCTGCAAGTAACTGGCACACTTTCTCAAATGAAGATTTTGTACTGGGCTGGGCTCAAATCAATGATTTTGTTCAGTAATGAAGGGTCCATGGTCGTGAGTTGACAATGTGTTAGACCACTCTGTCATGCCACTCTGCCATGGAGGAATGCACTGTATCATTCTTATACATGAAGTATATTATATATTATGTTTTATGATATAATCTTTAATTATCTGTAAGCTAATTTTTTTTCTTTTTTTAACAGGGTGTTCAAGACACTTATGGATGATAAGCTGTTACATTATCTGGGATAAATGATACTTCACCAAGGTATCAGTCAGTGCGAAATGTTAGTCTACTGAAGACAAAATACTGGACAATATCAACATTGTATGGAATCAACAGTATATGAGATCACCATTGGAAAGATCAAAATTGTATGAAATCAGCATTGTATGAGATCAATATTATATGACCACAATGGTGCATAAGATCAACATAATACAACAACAATATTGTATGAGATCAACATTATATGAAATCAGTATTGTATGAGATCAATATTGTATGAGATCTATATTGAATGAGATAAACATTGTATGAGATCAACAATGTATGAGATCAATATTGAATGAGATAAACATTGAATAAGATCAACACTATATGACAACAGCATTGTATGAGATCAACATTGAAGGAGATCAACATTATATGACACCAATGTTGTATGAGATCAACATAAACAACAACATCATTGTATGACATCAGCATAAACAACAACAGCATTGTATGACATCAGCATAAACAACAGTAGCATTGTATGAAATCAACATAAACAACAACAGCATTGTATGGGATCAACATAAAAAACAACAGCATTCAACTTTATGTGATAAAAGCATTGTATGGGCATAACATTATATGAGATTTACATTGAAAACGTGAAAGATAAGTAAAAAATGTTAATTCGGTTAAAGACTGAAAATGGACGTTGCAAGAGCTCTGTGAATGAACACATACATATACATAAATACATACATATACAAACAGATACAAAAACATACACATACATACACACACACACATACACATACATACACTCACATACACATAAACATAAACATACACAAACATACAAACAAACATACACACAAACATACACATATATGAAAAGAACATTACTGTTCTTATAGCTATTGTTTTGATTACATGTATTTGAAAAGAAAAAAAGCTCTAAAAATAGACTTAAAAAAAAAAAGAAGAAAAAAAAAGCTCTAAAAAATGATTGAAAGAGCATAAAGAATAAAACATTAAGTTAAAATAATAATTGAAAGAGCATAAAAAAGAAAAAGCTCTAAAAATAATTGAAAAAAGAAAAAAAAAAGAAAAAAAAAAGAAATTAACAGAGCACAAAAAATCATATGTAGTACTAATGGCCTTACTGGGCTACTTGTTAAATGTATGTTATTGTATAAAAATGGTCTATGAAATTCTGGGACGACCCTCAAATTATTGATAAAATAACTCTTCAACTGCAATTCCCAAAACTTGAATTATTTTCAAATATATTTCATTATAAATCTCTCTATATATGAATTTATATATATATTCTTTTTAAAGTAATAATCAAGTCATTTATTTTTTGATACTAGGGTTTTTTCTAGTAAAATGATTTTAAAGTTTGTATTTTCTGCTATTCTCTGGAGTTAAAATAAAGTTTCTGATTTTGAGGTAATTAAGGTGGTATTAAGTTAATTACCAATGAAGGTCCGTTAAACATCACATAATCAGTTATTTTCATTCCAGTTTAAGAAATTCACAATTTGTAGACAATGAACAAACAATTATTGTATCACTATGGTAATCAGATGGTTACAAGTTACACTTGTAATATTCTTTTATTTTGCATCCATATATTTTATGAAGAGGACAATTATAACTTGGATCTGTGTATTTTGTTACCATAACAATATCTGCATTTTTTAGTTTAATGAATGAAATTCATTAGTTATAATTGTTTTTTTACATATTATGTATTCATTAAAGGAAGTGGAGAAAAATGTAATAAATGACATAAAAAATAAAATTATTTTTAAAATGGATAAAAAGCATTTCATTATCATAAATAAATAATATTCAAATAGATTGGTATGGCAAATCCACCAAAACGTGACAAAAGCAATATTTTAATTGGAGTGGTAAACTTGAAATGAAATCCTCATTCTAAAAATAGACAGCACTGAAATACTGCTTGATGACCTTCTCATCATCATTAGGACTCTTTCTGAGGATGAAAATTCCTTGTAAGTCTATTATTTTGGCATGTTTAGATATAAATCCTTATGACAATACAAGGTCAATGGGTAATTATATTGTGGGAGAGGGGGATGTTTTTTGTCAATTTTAAAATTTTGAATTTCTTGGAATACTTCTTTTCTTGCTGAGAAATCGATGGATTAAATGAAACCAAAATATCTTAGTTAAGACTTAAAAATCTATAACAATTAAAACGTCTTTAAAATTAAGTAAAGATGAACTCAGAGAGACTTGTCATCAGTCATTTGGGTCTTTTCATGTTTTTGTCTCAAATTGTTACCTCTATCTGGAACCCTACATACATACTGGTACAGAATATCCTGATTTCATGATAAATTTCCCTTGAAGCTACCTTGATACGTTTCTCTTAAAGCTATCATTATACATTTCCCTTGAAGCTACCTTGATATCTTTCTCTTAAAGCTACCTTGATACATTTCCTCTGAAGCTTCTTCGATACTTTTCCCTTGAATCTACTTTGATACTTTTCCCTTGATGCTACCTTGATACATTTTCCTTCAAGCTACTTCAATACATTTCCCTTGAAGCTACTTTGATACTTTTCCCTTGAATCTACTTTGATACTTTTCCCTTGATGCTACTTCGATATGTTTCCCTTGAAGCTACTTTGATACTTTTCCCTTAAATCTACTTTGATACTTTTCCCTTGATGCTACTTCGATACATTTCCCTTGAAGCTACTTTGATACTTTTCCCTTGATGCTACCTTGATACATTTCCCTTGAAGCTACATTTATACATATCTCTTGAAGCTACCTTGATACATTTCCTCTGAAGCTACCTTGATACATTTCCCTTGAATCTACTTTGATATTTTTCCCTTGATGCTACCTTGATACATTTCCCTTGAAGCTACTTCGATACATTTCCCTTGAAGCTACTTTGATACATTTCCCTTGAAGCTACTTTGATACTTTTCCCTTGAAGCTACTTCCATACATTTCCCTTGAAGCTACTTTGATACTTTTCCCTTGATGCTACTTCGATACATTGCCCTTGAAGCTACTTTGATACTTTTCCCTTGAATCTACTTTGATACTTTTCCCTTGATGCTACTTTGATACTTTTCCCTTGAAGCTACTTTGATACTTTTCTCTTGAATCTACTTTGATACTTTTCCCTTGATGCTACTTCGATACATTTCCCTTGAAGCTACTTTGATACTTTTCCCTCGAAGCTACTTCGATACATTTCACTTGAAGCTACATTGATATATTTCCCTTGAAGCTACTTTGATACTTTTCCCTTGATGCTACCTTGATACATTTCCCTTGAAGCTACATTTATACATATCTCTTGAAGCTACCTTGATACATTTCCTCTGAAGCTACCTTGATACATTTCACTTGATTCTACTTTGATACTTTTCCCTTGATGCTACCTTGATACATTTCCCTTGAAACTACTTTGATACATTTCCTTTAAAGCTACTTTGATACTTTTCCCTTGATGCTACCTTGATACATTTCCCTTGAAGCTACCTTGAAACATTTCATTTGAAGCTACCTTGAAACATTTCCCTTGAATCTACTTTGATACTTTTCCCTTGATGCTACCTTGATACGTTTCCCTTGAAGCTACCTTGAAACATTTCCTTTGAAGCTACCTTGAAACATTTCCCTTGAATCTACTTTGGTACTTTTCCCTTGAAGCTACCTTGAAACATTTCCTTTGAAGCTACCTTGAAACATTTCCCTTGAATCTACTTTGATACTTTTCCCTTGATGTACTTTGATATATTTCCCTTGAAGCTACATTGATACATTTCCCTTGAAGCTACTTTGATACTTTTCCCTTGATGCTACCTTGATACATTTCCCTTGAAGCTACATTTAAACATATCTCTTGAAGCTACCTTGATACATTTCCTTTGAAGCTACCTTGAAACATTTCCCTTGAATCTACTTTGATACTTTTCCCTTGATGCTACCTTGATACATTTCCCTTGAAGCTACTTCGATACATTTCTTTTGAGGCTACCTTGATACATTTCCCTTGAAGCTACTTCGATACATTTCCCTTGAGGCTACCTTGATACATTTCCCTTGAGGCTACCTTGATACATTTCCCTTGAAGCTACTTCAATACATTTCCCTTGAGGCTACCTTGATACATTTCCCTTGAGGCTACCTTGATACATTTCCCTTGAGGCTACCTTTATACATTTCCCTTGAGGCTACCTTGATACATTTTTACTGAGGCTACCTTGATACATTTTACTTGCATTTCCCTTGAAGCTACTTCAATACATTTCCCTTGAGGCTACCTTGATACATTTCCACTGAGGCTTCCTAAATACATTTCCATTGAAGCTACCTTTATACATTTCTCTTGGTGCTATCTTAATACATTTCCCTTAAAGATACCACGATACATTTCCCTTATTGCTATCTTGATACATTTTCCTTGTAGCTACCTTGATATATTTCCCTTGAAGCTATATTGATTCATTTCCACTGAGGCTTCTCTGATACATTTCCCTTGAAGCTACCTTGATATATTTGCATTGGAGTTATCCTGATACATTTCCCTTAAAGCTACCTTAATACATCTACAACGATGCTACTTTGATACATTTCAATTGATGCTACCTTAATACATTAACCTTGAAGCTACTTTGATTCCTGTGAAGTTACCTTGATACATTTCTCTTGATGCTACCTCAATACATATTCCTTGATGCTACCATAATACATTTCCATTGAGGCTACCATGATACATTTTCCTTGAAGTTACCTTGATACATTTCCCTTGAAGCTACCTTGATACATTTACAATGATGCTACCTTGATACATTTCCCTTGAGGCTACCTTGATACATTTCCATCGATGCTACCTTGATACATATCAATAGAAGCTACCTTGATACATAGCCATTGATACTGACTTGAAAAATTTCCACTCAGGCTAACATGATACATTTCCCTTGATGCTACTTTGATACATTTACCTTGAAGCTACCTTGATACATTTCCTGTGAAACTACTTTGATAAATTTCCCTGGCTGCTACCTTGATACATTTCCCTTCATGCTACATTGATACATTTCCCTTCATGCTACCTTGATACATTTCCCTTGAAGCAACATTGATACATTTCTACTGAGGCTACCTTGATACATTTTCCTTGATGCTACAATGATACATTTCCCTTGAATATACCTTGATACATTTCCCATAAAGCTACCTTGATACATTTCCCTTGATGCTACCTTGATACATTTCCCTTGAAGCTACCTTGATACATTTCCTTTAATGCTACCTTGATACATTTACCTTAATGCTACCTTGATATATTTCAATTGAAGCTACCTTGATACATTTCCCTTGAAATTATCTTGATACGTTTCCCTTGATGCTTCTTTGATACATTTGCCTTTAAGCTACCTTGATACATTTCCCTTGAAACTACCTTGATACATTTGTCTAACATTTGAATAAAACAGCAGAAATGATCACTACAGTCAGACGATGTGTCAGGTTGACATAGGTTCAAAATTTGGTGTCCGCTCCATGTTGTACATGCCAAAAATGTTCACCATAATGAGTCAATATTTTATCTCAGATCTGTATTTGCGGGCTTGACATTGTAGCATTTAGCCTTTAGAAGAGCATACTAGATCTCATCTAGCATTGACAGAATATCATAGTAGATTCCATTGTTTAAGGTGTCTTTCTGCCAAGCAATGAGAGAAAAGCATACTAGATATCATTATTAAAGGTGTCGCCATCTAACATTGATAAAAGAGCATACAAGATATCATTATTTAAAGTGTATCCATCTAACAATGAGAGAAGAGCATACTAGATATCATTGTTAAAGGTGTATCCATCTAACATTGAGATAAGAGCATACTATATATCATCATAAAAGGTGTCTCCATCTAACATTGATAAAAGAGCATACAAGATATCATTATTAAAGGTGTATCCATCTAACATTGAGCGAGGAGCATACTAGATATCATTATTAAAGGTGTATCCATCTAACATTGAGATAAGAGCATACAAGATATCATTATTAAAGGTGTATCCATCTAACATTGAGAAAAGAGCATAACAGATTTCATTGTTTAAGGTGTATCTATCTTACATTAAGATAAGAGCATACAAGATATCATTATTAAAGGTGTCTCCATCTAACATTGACAAAAGAGCATACAAGATATCATTATTAAAGGTGTATCCATCTAACATTGGTAAAAGAGCATACAAAATATCATTATTAAAGGTGTATCCATCTATCATTGAGATAAGAGCATACTAGATATCATTATTAAAGGTGTATCCATCTATCATTGAGATAAGAGCATACTAGATATCATTATTAAAGGTGTCTCCATCTAACATTGATAAAAGAGCATACAAAATATCATTATTAAAGGTGTATCCATCAAACATTGAGAGAAGAGCATACACGATATCATTGTTAAAGGTGTATCCATCTAACATTGAGATAAGAGCATATTAGATATCATTATTAAAGGTGTCTCCATCTAACAGAAATAAAAGAGCATACAAGATATCATTATTAAAGGTGTATCCATCTAACATTGAGAGAAGAGCATACTAGATATCATTGTTAAAGGTGTATCCATCCTACATTGAGATAAGAGCATACTAGATATCATTATCAAAGGTGTCTTCATCTAACATTAAGATAAGAGCATATAAGATATCCTTATTAAAGATGTTTTCATATAACATTGAGATAAGAGCATACTAGATTTTAATATTTAAGATTAAATCATTTAGCACTGACAGAAGAGAATACTAGGTTCTGTGATTTAAGGTGTCTTTCCATCTAGCAATGAGAACAAAGTATACTTGATTTCATTGTTTAAGCTGTCTTTCCATCTAGCATTGGCAGAAGAGCATACTATGTTTCATTAGTTAAGCTGTCTCCATCTTGCATTGGCAGAAGAGCATACTAGGTTTCATTGTTTAAGCTGTCTCTCCATCTAGTATTGACAGAAGAGCATACTAGGTTCGTTGTTTAAGCTGTCTTTCCATCTAGCATTGACAGAAGAGCATACTAGGTTTCATTGTTTAAGCTGTCTCTCCATCTAGCATTGGCAGAAGAGCATACTAGGTTTCATTGTTTAAGCTGTCTTTCCATCTTGCATTGACAGAAGTGCATACTAGGTTTCATTGTTTAAGCTGTCTCTCCATCTAGTATTGACAGAAGAGCATACTAGGTTTCATTGTTTAAGCTGTCTCTCCATCTAGTATTGACAGAAGAGCGTACTAGGTTTCATTGTTTAAGCTGTCTTTCCATCTAGTATTGACAGAAGAGCATACTAGGTTTCATTGTTTAAGTTGTCTCCATCTAGTATTGACAGAAGAGCATACTTGATTTCATTGTTTAAGTTGTCTTTCCATCTAGCATTGACAGAAAAACATACTAGGTTTCATTGTTTAAGATGTCTCTCCATCTAGCATTGGCAGAAGAGCATACTAGGTTTCATTATTTAAGCTGTCTTTCCATTTAGTATTGAGAGAAGAGCATACTAGGTTTCATTGTTTAAGCTGTCTTTGCATCTAGTATTGACAGAAGAGCATGCTAGGTTTCATTGTTTAAGCTGTCTCTCCATCTAGCATTGGCAGACTAGCATACTAGGTTTCATTGTTTAAGCTGTCTCTCCATCTATCATTGGCAGAAGAGCATACTAGTTTTCATTGTTTAATCTGTCTCTCCATCTAGTATTGACAGAAGAGCATACTATATATCATTGTTTAAGCTGTCTTTCTATCTAGTATTGACAGAAGAGCATACTAGGTTCATTGTTTAAGCTGTCTTTCCATCTAGCATTGACAGAAAAGCATACTTGATTTCATTGTTTAAGCTGTCTCTCCATCTAGTATTGACATCAGAGCATACTAGGTTTCATTGTTTAAGTGTCTCTCCATCTAGTATTGACAGAAGAGCATACTATATATCATTGTTTAAGCTGTCTTTCTATCTAGTATTGACAGAAGAGCATACTAGGTTCATTGTTTAAGCTGTCTTTCCATCTAGCATTGACAGAAAAGCATACTTGATTTCATTGTTTAAGCTGTCTCTCCATCTAGTATTGACATCAGAGCATACTAGGTTTCATTGTTTAAGTGTCTCTCCATCTAGTATTGACAGAAGAGCATACTAGGTTTCATTGTTTAAGCTGTCTCTCCATCTAGTATTGACAGAAGAGCATACTAGTTTTCATTGTTTAAGCTGTCTCTCCATCTAGTATTGACAGAAGAGCATACTAGGTTTCATTGTGTAAGTTGTCTCCATCTAGTATTGACAGAAGAGCATACTTGATTTCATTGTTTAAGCTGTCTTACCATCTAGCATTGACAGAAAAGCATACTAGGTTTCATTGTTTAAGCTGTCTCTCCATCTAGCATTGGCAGAAGAGCATACTAGGTTTCATTGTTTAAGCTGTCTTTCCATCTAGTATTGACAGAAAAGCATGCTAGGTTTCATTGTTTAAGCTGTCTCTCCATCTAGCATTGGCAGACGAGCATACTAGGTTTCATTGTTTAAGCTGTCTCTCCATCTATCATTGGCAGAAGAGCATACTAGTTTTCATTGTTTAAGCTGTCTTTCCATCTAGTATTGACAGAAGAGCATACTAGTTTTCATTGTTTAAGCTGTCTTTCCATCTAGTATTGGCAGAAGAGCATACTAGTTTTCATTGTTTAAGCTGTCTTTCCATCTAGCATTGGCAGACGAGCATACTAGGTTTCATTGTTTAAGCTGTCTCTCCATCTATCATTGGCAGAAGAGCATACTAGGTTTCATTGTTTAAGCTGTCTCTCCATCTAGCATTGGCAGAAGAGCATACTTGTTTTCATTGTTTAAGCTGTCTCTCAATCTAGCATTGACATAAGAGCATACAAGAGCATACTAGGTTTCATTGTTTAAGCTGTCTTTCCATCTAGCATTGGTAGAAGAGCTTACTAGGTTTCATTGTTTAAGCTGTCTTTCCATCTAGCATTGGCAGACAAGCATACTAGGTTTCATTGTTTAAGCTGTCTCTCCATCTAGCATTGGCAGATGAGCATACTAGGTTTCATTGTTTAAGCTGTCTTTCCATCTAGCATTGGCAGACGAGAATACTAGGTTTCATTGTTTAAGCTGTCTCTCCATCTAGCATTGGCAGAAGAGCATACTAGGTTTCATTGTTTAAGCTGTCTCTCCATCTAGCGTTGACATAAGAGAATACAAGAGCATACTAGGTTTCATTGTTTAAGCTGTCTTTCCATCTAGCATTGGTAGACAAGCATACTAGGTTTCATTGTTTAAGCTGTCTCTCCATCTAGCATTGGCAGACGAGCATACTAGGTTTCATTGTTTAAGCTGTCTTTCCATCTAGCATTGGCAGAAGAGCATACTAGTTTTCATTGTTTAAGCTGTCTCTCCATCTAGCATTGGCAGACGAGCATACTAGGTTTCATTGTTTAAGCTGTCTCTCCATCTAGCATTGGCAGACGAGCATACTAGGTTTCATTGTTTAAGCTGTCTTTCCATCTTGCATTGACAGAAGAGCATACTTGTTTTCATTATTTAAGCTGTCTCTCCATCTAGCATTGGCAGAAGAGCATACTAGTTTTCATTGTTTAAGCTGTCTCTCCATCTAGCATTGGCAGAAGAGCATACTAGGTTCCATTGTTTAAGCTGTCTCTCCATCTAGCATTGACAGAAGAGCATACTAGGTTTCATTGTTTAAGCTGTCTCTCCATCTATCATTGGCAGAAGAGCATACTAGTTTTCATTGTTTAAGCTGTCTTTCCATCTAGTATTGACAGAAGAGCATACTAGGTTTCATTGTTTAAGTTGTCTCCATCTAGTATTGACAGAAGAGCATACTTGATTTCATTGTTTAAGCTGTCTTTCCATCTAGCATTGACAGAAAAGCATACTAGGTTTCATTGTTTAAGCTGTCCCTCCATCTAGCATTGGCAGAAGAGCATACTAGGTTTCATTGTTTAAGCTGTCTTTCCATCTAGTATTGAGAGAAGAGCATACTAGGTTTCATTGTTTAAGCTGTCTTTGCATCTAGTATTGACAGAAGAGCATGCTAGGTTTCATTGTTTAAGCTGTCTCTCCATCTAGCATTGGCAGACGAGCATACTAGGTTTCATTGTTTAAGCTGTCTCTCCATCTATCATTGGCAGAAGAGCATACTAGTTTTCATTGTTTAAGCTGTCTCTCCATCTAGTATTGACAGAAGAGCATACTAGTTTTCATTGTTTAAGCTGTCTCTCCATCTATCATTGACATAAGAGCATACAAGAGCATACTAGGTTTCATTGTTGAAGCTGTCTCTCCATCTAGCATTGGTAGAAGAGCTTACTAGGTTTCATTGTTTAAGCTGTCTTTCCATCTAGCATTGGCAGATGAGCATACTTGATTTCATTGTTTAAGTTGTCTTTCCATCTAGCATTGGCAGACGAGCATACTAGGTTTCATTGTTTAAGCTGTCTTTCCATCTAGCATTGGCAGACGAGCATACTAGGTTTCATTGTTTAAGCTGTCTCTCCATCTAGCATTGGCAGAAGAGCATACTAGTTTTCATTGTTTAAGCTGTCTCTCCATCTAGCATTGACATAAGAGCATACAAGAGCATACTAGGTTTCATTGTTTAAGCTGTCTCTCCATCTAGCATTGGTAGAAGAGCATACTAGATTTCATTGTTTAAGCTGTCTCTCCATCTATCATTGGCAGAAGAGCATACTAGTTTTCATTGTTTAAGCTGTCTCTCCATCTAGTATTGACAGAAGAGCATACTAGTTTTCATTGTTTAAGCTGTCTCTCCATCTATCATTGACATAAGAGCATACAAGAGCATACTAGGTTTCATTGTTTAAGCTGTCTCTCCATCTAGCATTGGTAGAAGAGCTTACTAGGTTTCATTGTTTAAGCTGTCTTTCCATCTAGCATTGGCAGATGAGCATACTAGGTTTCATTGTTTAAGCTGTCTCTCCATCTAGCATTGGCAGACGAGCATACTAGGTTTCATTGTTTAAGCTGTCTTTCCATCTAGCATTGGCAGACGAGCATACTAGGTTTCATTGTTTAAGCTGTCTCTCCATCTAGCATTGGCAGAAGAGCATACTAGTTTTCATTGTTTAAGCTGTCTCTCCATCTAGCATTGACATAAGAGCATACAAGAGCATACTAGGTTTCATTGTTTAAGCTGTCTCTCCATCTAGCATTGGTAGAAGAGCTTACTAGGTTTCATTGTTTAAGCTGTCTCTCAATCTAGCATTGGCAGATGAGCATACTAGGTTTCATTGTTTAAGCTGTCTCTCCATCCAGCATTGGCAGAGGAGCATACTAGATTTCATTGTTTAAGCTGTCTCTCCATCTAGCATTGGCAGAAGAGCATACTAGATTTCATTGTTTAAGCTGTCTTTCCATCTAGCATTGACATAAGAGCATACAAGAGCATACTAGGTTTCATTGTTTAAGCTGTCTTTCCATCTAGCATTGACACAATAGCAAATAAGATACCTTTCCATTTTGGACTGACAGATGAGCTTACTAGATTTCATTATTTCCTTATTTAAGACGTCTTTTTATCTGGCATTTTTGAAGTGCATACTAATACTATGTTTCATTATCAAAGCTGTTTCTCCATCTGGCATACTTGGTTTCATTATCTAAGTCATTCCTCCATCTGCATTGATAGAAGATCAAACTAAGTTTCATTATCAAAGCTATCTCTTATTCTAGCATCGAGAAAAGAGCAAACTTTGTTATATTATTGACATTTCTCTTCATTTACGAATGAGAGAAGAGCATACTTTGTTTACTTTATACTACTCTTAGATGATTGGAAAGAAAGCTCAAAGCTTTACTGAACTGTTTTTGAGTCCACTTCCTTGGTAGTTACAGTACTGAATGTTATATTTTGAGAGGAAGTAGATCAAGCTGGGGATTGCACCTGCAACCTCTGGCAGGAATGGACACAATCTACCTACTGCATTACCATCTTGCTAGATTTTATTGTTCAAAGTCTCTCCATCTAGCTGTGACAGAAGAGCATACTAGGTTTCATTATTGAAGCTGTCTCTCCACCTGGAATCGACAGAAGAACATACTAGACTTCAATGTTTAAGTTGTCTCCATCTTGCATTGACAGAAGAGCATACTAGATTTCATTATTTGAGCTGTTTATCCATCTAGCATTGACAGAAGAGCATACTAGATTTCATTATTTAAGCTGTCTCTCAATCTACCATTGACAGAAGACCATACTAGTTAAGCTGTCTCTCCATCTAGTATTGACAGACGAGCACACAAGATTACTTTATCCAAGGCATCTCTCCACCTTGAATGTAGGGAAGAGCACACCAGGTTTTACCATACAAACAGAAATTTAGAGTAATGCCCCTTATTTTGTTGTGTGGAGCATGTGATTTAGATGAAGCATGTCCACTGTCCTCTTTTGCAACTCTAATTTCTATAGGTTTGTTCCTAACCAGTATGTCATGTTTCTCTCATTTTTTTCTTTGAACATTTTGATGGCCATGTTCACAGGATTCAATGGCAAAATTAATTCAGGCAACTTATCTGTCACCTCTTAAGTCATGGGTTCATTACAAGGTATTCGAAATAGATGGTCACATGAGGGATGTTATGCATTAAGTTTATTAGCAATTCCTGTCAACATTGCGTCTAAATTATCTTGTGTAAACTTCCTATTTTGAAAGAATCAAAATGACTGCTGTTGCTATAAATATATGTACATTGCATGTACTTAGTATTTCAAAATGAGATATTTTCAAGTTGAATATCTAAATTTGTGTTTGACCATACAGTCAAACCTGTGTAAGCGGTCACCTATAAAGCTGCCACTTGTCTTAAGCAACCACATTTGCTATTTCCCATTTTTATGTTTTCAGTGACAATTAACATGTATTAAGCAACAACCTGTCTTAAAAGGTCACTTTGGCTCTTTCCCTTGACTGGCTGCTTAAGACAGGTTTGACTGTATATATTTATCAGCACTTGGCTTGCTGGTCAAGTCGATGATTCATGGCATCAACAGATAACTAACTCATCTGATCAGGGTCTAAATTGTCTGACTCTTAGTCAGTTACTCTGTACTCCCATTAATGAAATAGGGAAAGTAAGGACAAAAAGCTGATATCAGTAATGATGACAATAATTATTTTCTAATATAATAAAACTGTTTGCATACTTAGCATCATTTTTTATGTCCCCCAAGGGCTAACACTGAAATTGTTGATCTAATTACTCTTTCCTTCGATCCTGGAAAGTTAACCAGTACTTGAGCAAACTGATCTCCAGAAGTAACTGTAACTTGAGTCGGTGATGAGAGACAAATGGCAATCAGATACAATGTCATATATCAATCAACCCTGAGTTTGTGGATGGGTGGGGATTTGAACTCATAACCCCAGGATTGATAGTCTGAAAAACTACCAACTGAGCTAACCAGACCCTGCTATTAACAGACTAAAACAAAACTATGATTATGCCAATTTTGTTTTGTGTAACTTTTGTTGTTTTTGCCCTGGGTCCTACTCGGCCGAGTGGTTAAATGTCCTGTTTTCTAATGACAACTTGCCCCACATTGCTGAAGTCATGGGTTTGAACCGAGCTCTGTTGAAATATTTATTTGAGAAACTTTGTCAGTTGTTTGCAGAAGGATGAAAGTTCAACTCAGATTCATTCTGAGGTATTCCATAAATATGTACACTTATACAGTCTGTTGAAAAAGGCTTTTTATCCATCAGGTGAATAAATCAATACCAGTTGCCTGTGTAATGTTCTTTGTCTCTTGGCACATTTACTTACATCTCTAAATTGTCAGTCTTGTCTTTTCAGTTTTTCTTTAATTTTTGGTAAAGACCATTTGTGTTGTAACCCATTTTATCTCTACTGAACAATGAAAGCGAGTCTCGAATATTATCAGAAACTTGACATTATTTGTTGTTGGAGATGACTTACCCAGTCTGGTTCCCATCCTGAGGGGTTCCCTTCCTGTCCTGCAGGGTTCCGATCCTATGTTGTTCTCATACTGTGTTGTTGTGATTTTTATTTGCTTTAGTGTATTATGGTTGATTGTTTTAAGATTGTTAATGTGATATTTGTTGTTTAATGTGTTTGGCTTGTTGTTATGGTCGTTGTTGCTGTTGTTTAGATTCATGGTGCTTTGGTGTATTATGATTGGTATTATGATTAATGTTGCTTTAATGTGTTTAGGTTATTGTTTTGATTTTTGTTGTTTAACTTGTTCAGGTTGTTATAATGATTTTTGTTGTTCATTGTGTTTAGCTTATTGTTATGGTCATTGTTGCTGTTGTTTTTATTTATGGTGTTTTAGTGATTTAGGATTGGTGTTATGATAAATGTTGCTTAGGTTTTTTATTTTTGCTGTTTAACTTGTTTAGTTTGCTATTATGATTTTTCTTGTTAAATGTGTTTCTGTTGTTGTTGGTGTGATTTTAATGTTTTAATGTATTATGGTTGGTATTATAATTAATGTAGCTTTCGTGTGTTAAGGCTGGTTTTATGACTTTTATAGTGTAATGTGTTTAAGTTATTGTTGATGATTTTTCAATGTAAATTTGATGTGTTTAAGTTGTTGTTTTTGTTGTTTTGATTTTAATACTTTAGTGTAATTGTATTTGCATTATGATTAATGTTGCATTTATATGTTTAAATTGTTGTTTTTGATGTTGTGGTTTTAATGTTTTAGTGTATCTAAGTTGATGTTATGATATAAGTAGCCTTAATGTGTTTAAGTTATTGATTCTGATGTTGTAATTTTAATGTTTTAGTGTATTTAGGATGATGCTATGATGTTAGTAGCTTTAATGTAATTAAGTTGTTGTTGATGATGTTGTAATTTTAATGTTTTAGTGTAATAAAGATGATGTTATGATGTTAGTAGCTTTAATTTGTTTAAATTGTTGTTTTTGATGTAGTGATTTTAATATTTTAGTGTACTTAGGATGATATTATGGTGTTAGTAGGTTTAATGTGTTTAAGTTGTTGTTGATGATGTTGTGATTTCAATGTTTTAGTGTATTAAGAATGATGTTATGATGTTAGTAGCTTTAATGTGTTTAAGTTGCTGTTTTTGATGTAGTGATTTTAATATTTTAGTGTATTTATGGTGATTTTACGATGGTAGTCACTTTAATGTGTTTAAACTGTTGTTTACGATGTTGTCATTTTAATGTTTTAGTATATTTAGGATGATAAGATGTTAGTTACTTTAATGTGTTAAAGTTGTTGTTGATGATGTTGTGATTTTAATGTTGAAGTGTTATAAAGATGATGTTATGATGTTAGTAGCTTTAATGTGTTTAAGTTGTTGTTTTTTATGTATTGATTTTAATATTTTAGTGTATTTAGGATGATATAAGTAGTATTACTGTGTTTAAGTTGTTGTTGATGATGTAGTGATTTTAATGTTTTAGTGTATTAAGGATGATGTTATGATGTTAGTAGCTTTAATGTGTTTAAGTTGTTGTTGATGATGTTTTGATTTTAATGTTTTAGTGTATTAAGGATAATGTTATGATGTTAGTAACTTTCATGTGTATAAGTTGTTGTTTATGATGTAGTGATTTTAATATTTTAGTGTATTTAGGATGATATTATGATGTTAGTAGCTTTAATGTGTTTAAGTTGTGTGATTTTAATGTTTTAGTGTTTTTAGGATGATATTATGATGTTAGTAGCTTTAATGTGTTTAAGTTAATGTGTATGATGTCATGATTTTAATGTTTTAGTGTATTAAGGATATTGTTATGATGTTAGTAGCTTTAATGTATTTAAGTAGTTGTTTTTGATGTATTGATTTTAATATTTTAGTGTATTTAGGATGATATTATGATATTAATAGTCTTAATGTGTTTAACTTGTTGTTTATGAGGTTATGATTTTAATATTTTAGTGTATTAAGGATGATATTAGTAGCGTTAATGTGTTTATGTTGTTGTTATGATGTAGTGAATCGAATATTTTAGTGGATTAAGAATGATGTGATAATATAAGTAGCTTTAATTTGTGTAAGTTGTTGTTGATGATGTTGTTATTTCAATGTTTAAGTGTATTAAGGATGATGTTATGATGTTAGTAGCATTAATGTGTTTAAGTTGTTGTTTTTTATGTATTGATTTTAATATTTTAGTGTATTTAGTATGATGTTATGATGTTAGTAGCGTTAATGTGTTTAACTTTTTGTTTATGATGTCGTGATTTTTATGTTTTAGTGGATTAAGGATGATTAATGATATAAGTAGCTTTAATTTGTGTAAGTTGTCGTTGATCATGTTGTTATTTCAGTGTTTTAGTGTATTAAAGATGATGTTATGATGTTAGTTGCTTTTATTTGTTTAAGTTGTTATTGAAGATGTTATGATTTTAATGTTTTAGTGTATTAAGGATATTGTCATGATGTTAGTAGCTTTAATGTATTTAAGTAGTTGTTTTTGATGTATTGATTTTAATATTTTAGTGTATTTAGGATGATATTATGATATTAATAGTCTTAATGTGTTTAACTTGTTGTTTTTGATATAGTGATTTTAATGTTTTAGTGTATTTAGGATGATATTATGTTGTAAGTAACTTTAATGTGTTTAAGTTGTTGTTGATGATGTTGTTATTTCAATGTTTTAGTGTATTAAGGATGATGTTATGATGTTAGTTGCTTTTATTTGTTTAAGTTGTTCTTGAAGATGTTATGATTTTAATGTTTTAGTGTATTAAGGATATTGTCATGATGTTAGTAGCTTTAATGTATTTAAGTAGTTGTTTTTGATGTATTGATTTTAATATTTTAGTGTATTTAGGATGATATTATGATATTAATAGTCTTAATGTGTTTAACTTGTTGTTTTTGATATAGTGATTTTAATGTTTTAGTGTATTTAGGATGATATTATGTTGTAAGTAACTTTAATGTGTTTAAGTTGTTGTTGATGATGTTGTTATTTCAATGTTTTAGTGTATTAAGGATGATGTTATGATGTTAGTTGCTTTTATATGTTGAAGTTGTTCTTGAATATGTTATGATTTTAATCTTTTAGTGTATTATTTAAGATGATATTATGATGTTAGTAGCTTTAATGTGTTTAAGTTGTGTGATTTTAATGTTTTAGTCTTTTTAAGATGATATTATGATGTTAGTAGCTTTAATGTGTTTAAGTTGTTGTTGATGATGTAGTGAGCTTTAATGTGTTTAAGTTGTTGTTTATGATGTAGTGAATCGAATATTTTTTGGATTATGGATGATTTAATGATATAAGTAGCTTTAATTTGTGTAAGTTGTTGTTGATGATGTTGTTATTTCAATGTTTTAGTGTATTAAGGATGATGTTATGATGTTAGTTGCTTTGATATGTTTAAGTTGTTCTTCAAGTATTATGATTTTAATGTTTTAGTTTATTAAAGATGATGTTATGATGTTAATAGATTTAATGTGTTTAAGTTGTTGTTTTTTATGTAGTGATTTTAATGTTTTAGTGTATTTATGATGATATTATGATGTAAGTAATTTAATGTGTTTAAGTTGTTGTTTATGGTGTTGTTATTTTAATGTTTAAGTGTATTAAAGATGATGTTATGATGTTAGTTGCTTTTATATGTTTAAGTTGTTCTTGAAGATGTTGTGATTTTAATGTTTTAGTGTATTATTAAAGATGATGTTATGATGTTAGTAGCTTTAATGTGTTTAAGTTGTTGTTGATGATGTTGTGATTTTAATGTTTTAGTTCATTCAAGATGATGTTATGATGTTAGTAGCTTTAATGTGTTTAAGTTGTTTGATTTTAATGTTTTAGTGTATTTAGGATGATATTATTATATTAGTAGCTTTAATGTGTTTAAGTTGTTGTTGATGATGTCGTGATTTTAATGTTTTAGTGTATTAAGGATGATGTTATGATTTTAGTAGCTTTAATGTGTTTAAGTAGTTGTTTTTGATGTATTGATTTAAATATTTTAGTGTATTTAAGATGATATTATGATATTAGTAGTCTTAATGTGTTTAACTTGTTGATGATGATGTAGTGATTTTAATATTTTAGTGTATTTATGGTGATTTTATGATGGTAGTAACTTTAATGTGTTTAAATTGTTGTTGATGATGTTGTGATTTTAATGTGTTAGTGTATTTAAGATGCTATTATGATGGTAGTAACTTTAATGTGTTTAAGTTGTTGTTGATGATGATGGGATTTTAATGTTTTAATGTATTAAGGATAATGTTATGATGTTAGTAGCTTTAATGTGTTTAAGTTGTTGTTGATGATGTCGTAATTTTAATGTTTTAGTGTATTAAGGATAATGTTATGATGTTTGTAGCTTTAATGTGTCTAAGAAGTTGTTTTTGATGTATTGATTTTAATATTTTAGTGTATTTAGGATGATATTATGATATTAATAGCCTTAATGTGTTTATCTTGTTGTTGATGAGGTTATGATTTTAATATTTTAGTGTATTAAGGATGATGTTATAATGTTAGTATCGTTAATGTGTTTATGTTGTTGTTATGATGTAGTGAATCGAATATTTTAGTGGATTAAGAATGATGTGATCATATAAGTAGCTTTAATTTGTGAAAGTTGTTGTTGATGATGTTGTTATTTCAATGTTTTATGTATTAAGGATGATGTTATGATGTTAGTAGCTGTAATGTCTTTAAGTTGTTGATTATGTCGTGATTTTAATGTTTTAGTGTATAACGGATACTATTATGATGTTAGTACCTTTAATGTGTTTAAGTAGTTGTTTTTGATGTATTGATTTTAATACTTTATTGTATTAAGGATGATATTATGATATTAATAGCCTTAATGTGTTTAACTTGTTTTTTATCAGGTTATGATTTTAATATTTTATTGTATTAAGGATGATGTTATGATGTTAGTAGCGTTAATGTGTTTATCTTGTTGTTATGATGTAATGAATCTAATATTTTAGTGTATTATGGATGATGTGATGAAATAAGTAGCATTAATTTGTGTAAGTTTTTCTTGAAGAAGTTGTGATTTTAATGTTTTAGTGTATTGAAGATGATGTTATGATGTTAGTAGCTTTAATGTGTTTAAGTTGTTGTTTTTGATGTAGTGATTTTAATATTTACAGTATTAAGGATGATATTATGATGTTAGTAGTGTTAATGTGTTTAAGTTTTTGTTTATGATGTAGTTATTTTAATGTTTTAGTGTATTAAGGATGATATTATGATGTTAGTAGCCTCAATGTGTTGATGTTGTTGTTTATGATGTAGTGAACGAATATTTTAGTGGATTAAGGATGATGTAATGATATAAGTAGCTTAAATTTCTTTAAGTTTTTGTTGATGATGTTGTTATTTCAATGTTTTAGTGTATTAAGGATGATGTTATGATGTTAGTTGCTTATATATGTTTAAGTTGTTCTTGAAGATGTTATTATTTTAATGTTTCAGTGTATTAAAGATGATGTTATGATGTTAGTAACTTTAATGTGTTTAAGTCGTTGTTTTTGATGTAGTGATTTTAATATTTTAGTGTGTTTAGGATGATATTATGATATTAGTTGCTTTAATGTGTTTAAGTTGTTATTGATGATGTCGTGATTTTAATGTTTTAGTGTATTAAGGATGATGTTATGATGTTAGTAGCTTTAATGTGTTTAAGTAGTTGTTTTTGATGTATTAATTTTAATATTTTAGTGTATTTAGGATGATATTATGATGTTAGAAGCTTTAATGTGTTGAAGTTGATGTTTTTGATGTATTGATTTTAATATTTTAGTGTATTTAGGATGATATTATGATATAAGTAGCCTTAATGTGTATAACTTGTTGTTTATGAGGTTATGATTTCAATATTTTAGTGTATTACGGATGATGTTATGATGTTAGTAGCATTAATATGTTTAAGTTGTTGTTTATGATGTAATCATTTGAATGTTTTAGTGTATTCAGGATGATATTATGATGTTAGTAGCCTCAATGTGTTGATGTTATGATGTAGTGAATCGAATATTTTAGTGGATTAAGGATGATGTGATGATATAAGTAGCTTTAATTTGTGTAAGTTGTTGTTGATGATGTTGTTATTTTAATGTTTTAGTGTATTAAGGATGATGTTATGATGTTAGTAGCTTTAATGTATTTAAGTAGTTGTTTTTGATGTATTAATTTTAATATTTTACTGTATTAAGGATGATGTTATGATGTTAGTAGCATTAATATGTTTAAGTTGTTGTTTATGATGTAGTGATTTGAATGTTTTAGTGTATTAAGGATTATATTATGATGTTAGTTGACTCAATGTGTTGATGTTGTTATTTATGATGTAGTGAACCGAATATTTTAGTAGATTAAGGATGATGTGATGATGTTAGTAGCTTTAATGTGTTTAAGTTGTTGTTGATGATGTTGTGATTTTAATGTTTTAGTGTATTAAAGATGATGTTATGATGTTAGTAGCTTTAATATCTTTAAATTGTTGTTTTTGATGTATTGATTTTAATATTTTAGTGTATTTAGGATGATATTATGATGTTTGTTGCTTTTATATGTTTAAGTTGTTCTGGAAGATGTTATGATGTCATGATTTTAATGTTTAGTGTATTAAGGATGATGTTATGATGTTAGTAGCTTTAATGTGTTTAAGTAGTTGTTTTTGATGTATTGATTTTAATATTTTAGTGTATTTAGGATGATATTATGATATTAGTAGTCTTAATGTGTTTAGCTTGTTGATTATGATGTAGTGATTTTAATATTTTAGTGTATTTATGGTGATTTTATGATGGTAGTAACTTTAATGTGTTTAAATTGTTGTTGATGATGTTGTGATTTTAATGTTTTAGTGTATTTAAGATGCTATTATGATGGTAATGTGTAAAATTTGTTGTTTATGATGTAGTGATTTTAATATTTTAGAGTATTAAGGATGATGTTATGTTGTTTGTAGCATAAATGTGTTTAACTTGTTGTTTTTGATGTATTTATTTTAATATTTTAGTGTATTTAGGATGATATTATGATAGTAGTAGCCTTAATGTATTAACTTGTTGTTGATGAGGTTACGATTTTATTATTTTAGTGTATTTAGGATGATATTTTGATGTTAGTAGCGTTAATGTGTTTAAGTTGTTGTTTATGATGTAGTAATTTTAATGTTTTAGTGTATTAAAAATGATATTATGATGTTAGTAGCCTCAATGTGTTGATGTTGTTGTTATGATGTAGTGAATCGAATATTTTAGTGGATTAAGGATGATGTGATGATATAAGTAGCTTTTATTTGTGTAAGTTGTTGTTGATGATGTTGTTATTTTAATGTTTTAGTGTATTAAGGATGATGTTATGATGTTAGTTGCTTTTAAATTTTTAAGTTGTTCTTGAAGATGTTGTGAATTTAATGTTTTAGTGTATCAAAGATGATGTTATGATGTTAGTAGCTTTAATGTGTATAAGTTGTTGTTGATGATGATGTGACCTTTAATGTTTTAGTGTATTAAGGATAATATTATGATGTTAGATGCTTTAATTTGTATAAGTTGTTGTTTATGATGTTGTGATTTTAATGTTTTAGTGTATTAAGGATAATGTTATGATGTTAGTAGCTTTAATAGTGTATAAGTTGTTGATGATGTTGTGATTTTAACATTTTAGTGTACTAAGGATAATGTTATGATGTTAATAGCCTTATTGTCTATAAGTTGTTGTGGCCTTAATGTGTATAAGTTGTTGTTGATGATGTTGTGATTATAATGTTTTAGTGTATTTAGGATGGTTTGATGATGTTAGTAGATTTAATGTGTATAAGTTGTTGTTGATGATGTTGTGATTATAATGTTTTAGTGTATAAAGGATAATGTTATGATGTTAGTAGCTTTAATGTGTATAAGTTATTGTTTTCGATGTTGTGGTTTTAATGTTTTAGTATATTTATGTTGATGTTATGATGTTAGTAGCTTTAATGTATATAAGTTGTTGTTTTCGATTTGGTGATTTTAATATTTTGGTGTATTTGGGTAGATGTTAAATGGTTAGTAGCTTTAATTTGTTTAATTTGTTGTTTTTGATGTTGTGATTTTAATGTTTTAGTGTATTTAATATGATATTATGATGCTAGTAGCTTTAATCTGTTGATGTTGTTGTTTTTCATGAAGTGATTTTAATGGTATAGTGTAGTTAGGATGATATATGATGTTAGTAGCCTTAATGTGTCTACATTGTTGTTTTTCATGAAGTGATTTTAATGGTATAGTGTAGTTAGGATGATATATGATGCTAGTAGCTTTAATGTGTTTACGTTGTTGTTTTTCATGAAGTGATTTTAATGGTATAGTGTAGTTAGGATGATATATGATGCTAGTAGCCTTAATGTGTTTAAGTTGTTGTTGTTGTGAATTGAATATTTTAGTGTATTAAGGATGATGTTATGATGTTAGTAGACTTAATGTGTTTAAGTTGTTGTTGATGATGATTTGAATTAATGTTATAGTGTATTAAGAATGGTATTATGATGTAAGCATTTTTAATGTGTTTAAGTTTTTGTTTTTTAAGTGATTTTATTTTTTTAAGTAGTGTATTGATGTTGATATTATGATGTTAGTAACATTAATGTGTTTAAGTTGTTGTTGTTGATGTTGTGATTTTAATGTTTTAGTGTATTTAGGATGATAGCCTTCATGAGCTTTAGTTTTGTTTTTGATACTTCGATTTTAATGTTTTAGTGTATTTAGGATGGTTTGATGATGTTAGTAGATTTAATGTGTATAAGTTGTTGTTGATGAGGTTGTGATTTTAATGTTTTAGTGTATTAAGGATAATGTTATGATGTAAGTAGCTTTTATTAGTATAAGTTGTTTTTTATGATGTTGTGATTTTAATGTTTTAGTGTATTAAGGATGATGTTATGATGTTAGTTGCTTATATATGTTTAAATTGTTTTTGAAGATGTTATGATTTTAATGTTTAAGTGTATTAAAGATGATGTTATGATGTTAGTAGCTTTAATGTGTTTAAGTCGTTGTTTTTGATGTAGTGATTTTAATATTTTAGTGTGTTTAGGATGATATTATGATATTATTTGCTTTAATGTGTTTAAGTTGTTGTTTATGATGTCGTGATTTGAACATTTTAGTGTATTAAGGATGATGTTATGATGTTAGTAGCTTTAATGTGTTTAATTAGTTTTTTTTGATGTATTAATTTTAATATTTTAGTGTATTTAGGATGATGTTATGATGTTAGAAGCTTTAATGTGTTTAAGTTGATGTTTTTGATGTATTGATTTTAATATTTTAGTGTATTTAGGATGATATTATGATATATAAGTAGCCTTAATGTGTATAACTTGTTGTTTATGAGGTTATGATTTCAATATTTTAGTGTATTAAGGATGATGTTATGATGTTAGTAGCATTAATATGTTTAAGTTGTTGTTTATGATGTAGTGCTTAGAATGTTTTAGTGTATTAAGGATGATATTTTGATGTTAGTAGCCTCAATGTGTTGATGTTGTTGATGATGTAGTGAATCGAATATTTTAGTGGATTAAGGATGATGTGATGATATAAGTAGTTTTAATTTGTGTAAGTTGTTGTTGATGATGTTGTTATTTTTATGTTTTAGTGTATTAAGGATGATGTTATGATGTTAGTAGCTTTAATGTGTTTAAGTAGTTGTTTTTGATGTATTAATTTTAATATTTTAGTGTATTTAGGATGATATTATGATGTTAGAAGCTTTAATGTGTTTAAGTTGATGTTTTTGATGTATTGATTTTAATATTTAAGTGTATTTAGGATGATATTATGATATAAGTAGCCTTAATATGTATAACTTGTTGTTTATGAGGTTATGATTTCAATATTTTAGTGTTTTAAGGATGATGTTATGATGTTAGTAGCATTAATATGTTTAAGTTGTTGTTTATGATGAAGTGATTTGAATGTTTTAGTGTATTAAAGATTATATTATGATGTTAGTAGCCTCAATGTGTTGATGTTGTTGTTTATGATGTAGTGAACCGAATATTTTAGTAGATTAAGGATGATGTGATGATGTTAGTAGCTTTAATGTGTTTAAGTTGTTGTTGATGATGTTGTGATTTTAATGTTTTAATGTTTTAAAGATGATGTTATGATGTTAGTAGCTTTAATGTCTTTAAATTGTTGTTTTTGATGTAGTGATTTTAATATTTTAGTGTATTTAGGATAATATTATGATGTTTGTTGCTTATATATGTTTAAGTTGTTCTTGAAGATGTTATGATGTCTTGATTTTAATGTTTAGTGTATTAAGGATGATGTTATGATGTTAGTAGCTTTAATGTGTTTAAGTAGTTGTTTTTGATGTATTGATTTTAATATTTTAGTGTATTTAGGATGATATTATGATATTAATAGTCTTAATGTGTTTAGCTTGTTGATTATAATGTAGTGATTTTAATATTTTAGTGTATTTATGGTGATTTTATGATGGTAGTAACTTTAATGTGTTT
The DNA here is from genome assembly GCA_029582155.1 of Panopea generosa. Classification (NCBI taxonomy): domain Eukaryota; kingdom Metazoa; phylum Mollusca; class Bivalvia; order Adapedonta; family Hiatellidae; genus Panopea; species Panopea generosa. The sequence continues at coordinate 25,484,861 of CM055898.1, forward strand.
AAATTGTTGTTGATGATATTGTGATTTTAATGTTTTAGTGTATTTAAGATGCTATTATGATGGTAATGTGTATAAGTTGTTGTTTATGATGTAGTGATTTTAATATTTTAGAGTATTAAGGATGATGTTATGATGTTTGTAGCATAAATGTGTTTAACTTGTTGTTTTTGATGTATTTATTTTAATATTTTAGTGTATTTAGGATGATATTATGATAGTAGTAGCATTAATGTATTAACTTGTTGTTGATGAGGTTACGATTTTATTATTTTAGTTTATTTAGGATGATGTTTTGATGTTAGTAGCGTTAATGTGTTTAAGTTGTTGTTTATGATGTAGTGATTTTAATGTTTTAGTGTATTAAAGATGATATTATGATATTAGTAGCCTCAATGTGTTGATGTTGTTGTTATGATGTAGTGAATCGAATATTTTAGTGGATTAAGGATGATGTGATGATATAAGTAGCTTTAATTTGTGTAAGTTGTTGTTGATGATGTTGTTATTTTAATGTTTTAGTGTATTAAGGATGATGTTATGATGTTAGTTGCTTTTAAATTTTTAAGTTGTTCTTGAAGATGTTGTGAATTTAATGTTTAAGTGTATCAAAGATGATGTTATGATGTTAGTAGCTTTAATGTGTATAAGTTGTTGTTGATGATGATGTGACCTTTAATGTTTTAGTGTATTAAGGATAATATTATGATGTTAGATGCTTTAATTTGTATAAATTGTTGTTTATGATGTTGTGATTTTAATGTTTTAGTGTATTAAGAAAATGTTATGATGTTAGTAGCTTTAATGTGTATAAGTTGTTGTTGATGATGTTGTGATTTTAACGTTTTAGTGTACTAAGGATAATGTTATGATGTTAATAGCCTTAATGTGTATAAGTTGTTGTGGCCTTAATGTGTATAAGTTGTTGTTGATGATGTTGTGATTATAATGTTTTAGTTTATTTAGGATGGTTTGATGATGTTAGTAGATTTAATGTGTATAAGTTGTTGTTGATGATGTTGTGATTATAATGTTTTAGTGTATAAAGGATAATGTTATGATGTTATTAGCTTTAATGTGTATAAGTTATTGTTTTCGATGTTGTGGTTTTAATGTTTTAGTATATTTATGTTGATGTTATGATGTTAGTAGCTTTAATGTGTATAAGTTGTTGTTTTCGATTTTGTGATTTTAATATTTTAGTGTATTTGGGTAGATGTTAAAATGTTAGTAGCTTTAATTTGTTTAATTTGTTATTTTTGATGTTGTGATTTTAATGTTTTAGTGTATTTAATATGATATTATGATGCTAGTAGCTTTAATCTGTTGATGTTGTTGTTTTTCATGAAGTGATTTTAATGGTATAGTGTAGTTAGGATGATATATGATGTTAGTAGCCTTAATGTGTCTACATTGTTGTTTTTCATGAAGTGATTTTAATGGTATAGTGTAGTTAGGATGATATATGATGCTAGTAGCTTTAATGTGTTTACGTTGTTGTTTTTCATGAAGTGATTTTAATGGTATAGTGTAGTTAGGATGATATATGATGTTATTAGCCTTAATGTGTTTAAGTTGATGTTGTTGTGAATTGAATATTTTAGTGTATTAAGGATGATGTTATGATGTTAGTAGACTTAATGTGTTTAAGTTGTTGTTGATGATGTTTTGAATTAATGTTATAGTGTATTAAGAATGGTATTATGATGTAAGCATTTTTAATGTGTTTAAGTTTTTGTTTTTGAAGTGATTTTATTTTTTTAAGTAGTGTATTGATGTTGATATTATGATGTTAGTAACATTAATGTGTTTAAGTTGTTGTTGTTGATGTTGTGATTTTAATGTTTTAGTGTATTTAGGATGATAGCCTTAATGTGCTTTAGTTTTGTTTTTGATACTTCGATTTTGATGTTTTAGTTTATATAGGATGGTTTGATGATGTTAGTAGATTTAATGTGTATAAGTTGTTGTTGATGAGGTTGTGATTTTAATGTTTTAGTGTATTAAAGATAATGTTATGATGTAAGTAGCTTTTATTAGTATAAGTTGTTTTTCATGATGTTGTGATTTTAATGTTTTAGTGTATTAAGGATAATGTTATGATGTAAGTAGCTTTTATTAGTATAAGTTGTTTTTCATGATGTTGTGATTTTAATGTTTTAGTGTATTAAAGACAATGTTATGGTGTTAGTAGCTTTCATGTGTATAAGTTGTTGTTGATGATGTTGTGATTTTAATGTTTTAGTGTATTAAGGATAATGTTTTGATGTAAGTAGCTTTTATGTGTATAAGTTGTTATTTATTATGTGCTTTTAATGTTTTAGTGTATTAAAGATAATGTTATGGTGTTAGTAGCTTTCATGTGTATAAGTTTTTGTTGCTGATGTTGTGATTTTAATGTTTTAGTGTTTTAAGGATAATGTTATGACTTAGTAGATTTAATGTGTAGAAGTTGTTGTTTTCCATGTTGTGATTTTAATGTTTTAGTGTTTTTATGATGATGTTATGATGTTAGTAGTTTAAATGTGTATATTAAGTTGTTGTTTTCGATGTTGTGATTTTAATGTTTTAGTGTTTTTATGATGATGTTATGATGTTAGTAGCTTAAATGTGTATAAGTTGTTGTTTTCGATGTTGTGATTTTAATATTTTATTGTATTTGTGTTGATGTTAAAATGTTAGTGGCTTTAATTTGTTTAATTTGTTGTTGATGATGTTGTGATTTTAATATTTTTGTGTATTTAGGATGATATTATGATGTTAGTAGCCTCAATGTGTTTAACTTGTTGTTTATGAGGTTATGGTTTTAATATTTCAGTGTATTTGGGATGATGTTGTGATGTTAGTGGCTTTAATGTATTTTAGTTGTTGTTGATGATGTAGTGATTTTAATGTTTTAGTGTATTAAGGATGATATTATGATGTTAGTAGCCTCATTGTGTTTAACTTGTTGTTTATGAGGTTATAATTTTAATATTTTAGTGTATTTGGGATGATGTTATGATGTTAGTAGCGTTAATGTGTTGAAGTTGTTGTTTATTATGTAGTGAATCGAATATTTTAGTGGATTAAAGATGATGTGATGATATAATTATCTTTAATTTGTGTAAGTTGTTGTTGATGATTTTGTTATTTTGATGTTTTAGTGGATTAAGGATGATGTGATGATGTTAGTTGCTTTTATATGTTTAAGTTGTTCTTGAAGATGTTGTGATTTTAATGATTTAGTGTATTAAAGATGATGTTATGATGTTAGTAACTTTAATGTGTATTATAAGTTGTTGTTGATGATGTTCTGCTTGAATGTTTTAGTGTATTTAGGATAATGTTATGATGTTAGTAGTTTTTATATGTTTAAGTTGTTGTTGATGATGTTGTGATTATATTGTTTTAGTGTATTAGGGAAGATGTTATGATAATAGTAGCTTAAATGTGTATAAGTTTTGTTTATGATGTTGTGATTTTAATATTTTAGTGTTTTCAGGATAATGTTATGATGTTAGTAGCTTTAATGTGTATAAGTTGTTGATGATGATGTTGTGATTTTAATGTTTTAGTGTATTAAGGACAATGTTATGATGTTAGTAGCTTTTATGTGTAAAAGTTGTTGTTGATGATGTTGTGGTTTTAATGTTTTAGTGTATTAAGGATAATGTTATGATGTTAGTATTTAGGATAATGTTATGATGTTAGTAGCTTTAATGTGTAGAAGTTGTTGTTTTCGATGTTGTGATTTTAATGAATTAGTGTTTTTATGATGATGTTATGATGTTAGTAGCTTAAATGTGTATAAGTTGTTGTTTTTGATGTTGTAATTTTAATATTTTAGTGTATTTTTGTTGATGTTAAAATGTTAGTGGCTTTAATTTGTTTAATTTGTTGTTGATGATGTAGTGAATTAAATGTTTTAGTGTATTAAGGATGATATTATGATGTTAGTAGCCTCATTGTGTTTAACTTGTTGTTTATGAGGTTATGGTTTTAATATTTAAGTGTATTTGGGATGATGTTATGATGTTAGTATCGTTAATATGTTTAAGTTGTTGTTTATTATGTAGTGAATCGAATATTTTAGTGGAGTAAGGATGATGTGATGATATAATTAGCTTTAATTTGTGTAAGTTGTTGTTGATGATTTTGTTATTTCAATGTTTTAGTGTATTAAAGATGATGTTATGATGTTAGTTACTTTTATATGTATAAGTTGTTCTTGAAGATGTTGTGATTTTAATGTTTTAGTGTATTAAGGCAGATGTTATGATGTTAGTAGCTTTTAAATGTATAAATTGTTGTTGATGATGTGGTGTGATTTTAATGTTTTAATGTATTAAGGATAATGTTATGCTAATAGTAGCTTTGATGTGTATAAGTTGTTGTTGATGATGTTGTGATTTTAATGTTTTATTATATTAAGGATAATGTTATGATGTTAGTAGCTTTAATGTGTATAAGTTGTTGCTAATGATGTTGTGATTTTAATGTTTTAGTGTATTAATGATAATGTTATGATGTTAGTAGTTTTGATGTGTATAAGTTGTTGTTTACGATGTTGTGACTTTAACATTTTAGTGTATTAAGGATAACGTTATGATGTAACTAGCTTTAATGTGTATAAGTTGTTGTTTATGATGTTGTGATTTTAACGTTTTAGTGTATTAAGGATAATGTTTTGATGTTAGTAGCTTTAATGTGTATACGTTGTTGTTGATGACGTTGTGATTTTAATGTTTTAGTGTTTAAAGGATAATGTTATGATTTTAGTAGCTTTAATGTGTATAAGTTGTTGTTGATGATGTTGTGCTTTAATGTTTTAGTGTATTTAGGATAATGTTATGATGTTAGTAGTTTTTATATGTTTAAGTTGTTGTTGATGATGTTGTGATTATAATGTTTTAGTGTATTAGGGATAATGGTATAATGTTTGTAGTTTTAATGTGTATAAGTTGTTGTTTATGATGTTGAGATTTTAATGTTTTTGTGTATTAAGGAAGATGTTATGATAATAGTAGCTTTAATGTGTATAAGTTGTTGTTTATGATGTTGTGATTTTAATGTTTTAGTGTTTTAAGGATAATGTTATGATGTTAGTAGCTTTGATGTGTATAAGTTGTTGTTTATGATGTTGTGATTTTAATGTTTTATTGTATTAAGGATAATGTTATGATGTTAGTAGCTTTAATGTGTATAAGTTGTTGCTAATGATGTTGTGATTTTAATGTTTTAGTGTATTAATGATAATGTTATGATGTTAGTAGTTTTGATGTGTATAAGTTGTTGTTTACGATGTTGTGACTTTAACGTTTTAGTGTATTAAGGATAACGTTATGATGTAACTAGCTTTAATGTGTATAAGTTGTTGTTTATGATGTTGTGATTTTAACGTTTTAGTGTATTAAGGATAATGTTTTGATGTTAGTAGCTTTAATGTGTATACGTTGTTGTTGATGATGTTGTGATTTTAATGTTTTAGTGTTTAAAGGATAATGTTATGATTTTAGTAGCTTTAATGTGTATAAGTTGTTGTTGATGATGTTGTGCTTTAATGTTTTAGTGTATTTAGGATAATGTTATGATGTTAGTAGTTTTTATATGTTTAAGTTGTTGTTGATGATGTTGTGATTATAATGTTTTGGTGTATTAGGGATAATGGTATAATGTTTGTAGTTTTAATGTGTATAAGTTGTTGTTTATGATGTTGAGATTTTAATGTTTTTGTGTATTAAGGAAGATGTTATGATAATAGTAGCTTTAATGTGTATAAGTTGTTGTTTATGATGTTGTGATTTTAATGTTTTAGTGTTTTAAAGATAATGTTATGATGTTAGTAGCTTTAATGTGTATAAGTTGTTGTTGATGATGTTGTGATTTTAATGTTTTAGTGTATTAAGGACAATGTTATGATGTTAGTAGCTTTTATGTGTAAAAGTCGTTGTTGATGATGTTGTGATTTTAATGTTTTAGAGTATTAAGAATAATGTTATGATGTTAGTATTTAGGATAATGTTATGATGTTAGTAGCTTTAATGTGTAGAAGTTGTTGTTTTCGATGTTGTGATTTTAATGAATTAGTGTTTTTATGATGATGTTATGATGTTAGTAGCTTAAATGTGTATAAGTTGTTGTTTTCAATGTTGTGATTTTAATATTTTAGTGTATTTTTGTTGATGTTAAAATGTTAGTGGCTTGAATTTGTTTAATTTGTTGTTGATGATGTTGTGATTTTAATAATTTAGTGTATTAAGGATGATATTATGATGTTAGTAGCCTCATTGTGTTTAACTTGTTGTTGATGAGGTTATGGTTTTAATATGTTAGTGTATTTGTGATGATGTTATGATGTACGTGGCTTTAATATATTTAAGTTGTTGTTGATGATGTAGTGAATTTAATATTTTAGTGTATTAAGGATGATATTATGATGTTAGTAGCCTCATTGTGTTTAACTTGTTGTTGATGAGGTTATGATTTTAATATTTTAGTGTATTTGGGATGATGTTATGATGTTAGTATCCTTAATGTGTTTAAGTTGTTGTTTATTATGTAGTGAATCGAATATTTTAGTGGAGTAAGGATGATGTGATGATATAATTAGCTTTAATTTGTGTAAGTTGTTGTTGATGATTTTGTTATTTCAATGTTTTAGTGTATTAAAGATGATGTTATGATGTTAGTTGCTTTTATATGTATAAGTTGTTCTTGAAGATGTTGTGATTTTAATGTTTTAGTGTATTAAGGCAGATGTTATGATGTTAGTAGCTTTTAAATGTATAAATTGTTGTTGATGATGTGGTGGTTTTAATGTTTTAATGTATTAAGGATAATGTTATGCTAATAGTAGCTTTGATGTGTATAAGTTGTTGTTGATGATGTTGTGATTTTAATGTTTTATTGTATTAAGGATAATGTTATGATGTTAGTAGCTTTAATGTGTATAAGTTGTTGCTAATGATGTTGTGATTTTAATGTTTTAGTGTATTAATGATAATGTTATGATGTTAGTAGCTTTGATGTGTATAAGTTGTTGTTTACAATGTTGTGACTTTAACGTTTTAGTGTATTAAGGATAACATTATGATGTAACTAGCTTTAATGTGTATAAGTTGTTGTTTATGATGTTGTGATTTTAACGTTTTAGTGTATTAAGGATAATGTTATGATGTTATTAGCTTTAATGTGTATACGTTGTTGTTGATGACGTTGTGATTTCAATGTTTTAGTGATTTAAGGATAATGTTATGATTTTAGTAGCTTTAATGTGTATAAGTTGTTGTTTTTGATGTTGTGTTTTTAATGTTTTAGTGTATTTATGTTGATGTTATGATGTTAGTAGATTTAATGTGTATAATTTGTTGGTTTCGATGTTGTGTTTTTAATATTTTAAGTTATTTGTGTTGATGTTAAAATGCTAGTAGCTTTAATTTGTTTAATTTGTTGTTTTTGATGTTGTGATTTTAATGTTTTATTGTATTTAAGATGATAATAATTATGATGTCAGTAGCTTTAATGTGTTGATGTTGTTGTTTTTCATGAAGTGTTTTTAATGGTATAGTGTAGTTAGGATGATATATGAAGTTAGTAGCCTCAATGTGTTTTAATTGTCGATGTTGTGATTTGAATGTTTTAGTGTTTTTAAGATGATATTATGAAATTAGTAATGTGCTTAAGTTTTGTTTTTGATATTTCAATTTTAATGTTTTAATGTATTTAGGATGGTTTTATGATGTTAGTAGCTTTAATGTGTTTAAGTTGTGGTTTTTGATGTTGTGATTATAATGTTTACGGTGTATTAATTATAATGTTATGATGTTAGAAGCTTTTATGTGTATAAGTAGTTGTTTATTTTATTAGAGATAATCGGATAATGTTAGTTGCTTTAATGTTGATAAGTTGTTGTTTATGATGTTGAGATTTTAATGTTTTAGTGTATTTAGGATGATGTTATGATGTTGGTAGCTTTAATGTGTTTAAGTTGATGTTGATGTTGTTGTGATTTTAATGTTTTAATGTATGAAATATGATGTTATGATATTAGAAGCTTGAATGTGTTTAAGTAGTGGTTTTTGATGTTGTGATTATAATGTTTTAGTGTATTAAGGATAATGTTATGATGTTTGTAGCTTTAATGTGTACAAGATGTTGTTTATGATGTTGTGATTTTAATGTTTTAGTGTATTAAAGATAATGTTATGATTTTAGTAGCTTTTATATGTATAAGTTGTTGTTTTCGATTTTGTGATTTTAATGTTTTAGTGTATAAAGGATAATGTTATAATGTGAGTAGCTTTAATGTCTTTAAATTGTTGTTGATGATGTTCGGATTTGAATGTTTTAGTGTATTAAGGATAATGTTATGATGTTAGTAACTTTTTTGTGTATAAGTTGTTGTTGATGATGTTGTGATTTTAATGTTTTAGTGTATTAATGATAATGTTATGATGTTAGTTTCTTTAATGTGTAAAAGTTGTTGTTGATGATGTTGTGATTGTAATGTTTTAGTGTATTAATGATAATGTTATGATTTAGTAGCTTTAATGTTGATAAGTTGTACTTAATGATGTTGTGTTTTTTAAATTAATGTTTTAGTTTATTACAGATAATGTGATGATGTTAGTTGCTTTAATGTGTATAAGTTGTTGTTGATGATGTTGTGAATTTAATGTTTTAATGTATAAAGGATAATATTATGATGTTAGTAGATTTAATGTGTTTAAGTTGTTGTTTTTGATGTTGTGATTTTAATGTTTTATTGTTTTTATGATGATGTCATGATTTTAGTAGCTTTAATGTGTATAAGTTGTTGTTTTCGATGTTGTAATTTTAATGTTTTAGTGTATTAAGGATAATTTTATGGTGTTAGTAACTTTCATATGTATGAATTGTTGTTGATGATGTTGTGATTTTAATGTTATAGTGTATCAAAGATAATGTAATGATGTTTGTAGCTTTAATGTTGATAAGTTGTTGTTGATGATGTTGTGATTTTAATGTTTTAGTGTATTATGGATAATGTTATGATGTTAGTATCCTTAATGTGCCTAAATTGATGTTTTCGATGTTGTTATTTTAATGTTTTAGTGTATTTATGTTGAAGTTATGATGTGAGTAGCTTTAATGTGTATAAGTTGTTGTTTTCGATGTTGTGATTTAAATATTTTAGTGTATTTGTGTTGATGTTAAAATGTTAGTAGCTTTAATTTGTTTAATTTGTTGTTTTTGATGTTGGGTTTTTTAAGTTTGAGTGTATTTGTGTTGATGTTAAAATGTTAGTAAACTTAATGTGTATAAGTTGTTGTTTTCGATATTGTGATTTTAATGTTTTAGTGTATAAAGGATAATGTTATGATGTAAGTAGCTTTAATGTGTTTAAGTTGTTGATGATGATGTTGTGATTTTAATGTTATAGTGTATTAAGGATAATGTGATATTGTTAGTAGCTTTATTGTGTATAAGTTGTTGTTGATGATGTAGTGATTTTAATGGTATAGTGTAGTTAGGATGATACATGATGTTAGTAGCCTTAATGTGTTGATGTTGTTGTTGTTGTGATTTTAATGTTTTAGTGTATTAAGGATAATGTTATGATGTTAGTAGACTTAAAGTGTATAAGTTGTTGTTGATGATGTTGTGATTTTAATGTTTTAGTGTATTAGGAATAATGTTATAATGTTAGTAGCCTTAATGTGTTTATGTTGTTGTTGTTGTGATTTTAATGTTTGAGTGTGTTAAGGATGATGTTATGATGTCAGTAGACTTAATGTGTATAAGTTGTTGTTGATGATGTAGTGATTTTAATGTTTTAGTGTATTAAGGATAATGTTATGATGTTAGTAGCCTTAATGTGCTTATGTTGTTGTTGTTGTGATTTGAATGTTTTAGTGTATTAAGGATATTGTTATGATGTTGGTAGACTTAATGTGTATAAGTTGATGTTGATGATGTTGTGATTTTAATGTTTTATTGTATTATGGATAATGTTATGATGTTAGTAGACTTAATATGTATAAGTTGTTGTTTATGATGTTGCGATTTTAATGTTTAAGTGTATAATGGATAATGTTTTGATGTTAGTAGCTTTAATGTGTTTATGTTGTTGTTGTTGTGATTTCAATGTTTTAGTGTATTAAGGATGATGTTATGATGTTAGTACACTTAATGTGTATAAGTTGTTGTTGATGATGTTGTGATTTTAATGTTTTAGTGTATTAAGGTTAATGTTATGATGTTAGTAGCCTTAATGTGTTTATGTTGTTGTTGTTGTGATTTTAATGTTTTAATGTATTAAGGATAATGTTATGATGTTAGTAGACTTAGTGTGTATAAGTTGTTGTTGATGATGTTGTGATTTTAATGTTTTAGTGTATTAAAGATAATGTTTTGATGTAAGTAGACTTAATATGTATAAGTTGTTGTTTATGATGTTGTGATTTTAATGTTTTAGTGTATAATGGATAATGTTATGATGTTAGTAGCTTTAATGTGTTGATGTTGTTGTTGTTGTGATTTTAATGTTTTTGTGTATTAAGGATGATGTTATGATGTTAGTAGACTTAATGTGTATAAGTTGTTGTTGATGATGTTGTGATTTAAATGTTTTAGTGTATTCAGGATAATGTTATGAAGTAAGTAGCCTTAATGTGTTTATGTTGTTGTTGCTGTGATTTGAATGTTTTAGTGTATTAAGGATAATGTTATGATGTTTGTAGACTTAATGTGTATATGTAGTTTTTGATGATGATGTGATTTAATGTTTTATTGTTTTAAAGATAATGTTATGATGTTAGTAGCTTTAATGTGTATAAGTTGTTGTTGATGATGTTGTTATTTTAATGTTATAGTGTATTAAGGATAATGTGATGATGTTAGCAGCTTTAATGTGTTTAAGTTTTTGTTTTTGAAGTGATTTTAGTGTTTTCAAATAGTGTATTTATGTTGATATTATGATGTTAATAACATTTATGTGTTTAAGTTGTTATTGTTGATGTTGTGATTTTAATGTTTTAGTGTATTTAAGATGATATTATGATGATAGTAGCCTTAATTTACTTTAGTTTTGTTTTTGATATTTTGATTTTAATATTTTAGTGTATTAAGGATGGTTTGATGATGTTAATAGATTTAATGTGTTTAAGTTGTTGTTTTTGATATTGGGATTTGAATGTTTTAGTGTTTTTAAGATGATATAATGAGATTAGTAGCCTTAATGTGCTTAAGTTTTGTTTTTGATATTTCGATTTTAATGTTTTAGTGTATTTAGGATGTTTTTTCATGATGTTCGTAGCTTTAATGTGTATCAGTTGTTGTTTATTATGTTGTGATTTTAATGTTTTAGTGTATTAAGGGAAATGTTTTGATGTCAGTTGCTTTTACATGTATAAGTTGTTGTAACAGTTAATGATGTTGTGACTTTAATGTTTTAGTGTATTAAGGATAATGTTATGATGTTAGTTGCTTTTTATGTGTATAAGTTGTTGTTGATGATGTTTTGATTTTAATGTTTTAGTGTATTAAGGATAATGTTATGATGTTAGTAGCTTTAATGTGTATAAGTTGTTGTTTTCGATGTTGTGATTTTAATATTTTAGTGTATAAAGGATAATGTTATGATGTGAGTAGCTGTAATGTGTTTAAGTTGTTGCTGATGATGTTGTGATTTTAATGTTTTAGTGTATTAAAGATAATGTTATGATGTTAGTAGCTTTAATGTGTATAAGTTGTTGTTTTCGATGTTGTGATTTTAATGTTTTAGTGTATAAAGGATAATGTTCTGATGTAAGTAGCTTTAATGTGTTTAAATTGTTGTTGATGATGTTGTGATTTTAATGTTTTAGTGTATTAAAAATAATGTTATGATGTTAGTAGCTTTAATGTTTATAAGTTGTTGTTATACCCCCAACAAACAAAGTTTTGATGGGGTATATTGGAGTCACCCTGAGGTCGGTCTGTCGATCTGTCGGTCCCTCGGTCTGTCGGTCTGTCGGTCGGTCTGTCCTTTGCAATTTTCCTTGTCCGGAGCATCACTTGAAAAGTACTGGATGGAATTTCATCAAACATCATACAATGGTAGAATATAATGAGAGGAAGTGCATTGTACAAGAAACATAACTCTATTCTTGCTAATTACAGAGTTATTGCCCTTTGATATTTTTTTCTTGTCCGGAGCATAACTGGAAAAGTACCGGATGGAATTTCATCAAGCTTCATACAATGGTAGAATATAATGAGAGGAAGTGCAGTGTATAGGAAACGTAACTCTATTCTTGCTAATTACAGAGTTATTGCCCTTTGATATATTTCCCTTTGATATTTTTTCTTGTCCGGAGCATAACTTGAAAAGTACCGGATGGAATTTCATCAAGCTTCATACAATGGTAGAATATAATGACAGGAAGTGCAGTGTACAGGAAACATAACTCTATTCTTGCTAATTACAGAGTTATTGCCCTTTGATATATTTCCCTTGTCCGGAGCATTACTTTTAAAGTACTGGATGGAATTTCATCAAGCTTCATACAATGGTACAATATAATGACAGGAAGTGCAGTGTACAGGAAACATAACTCTATTCTTGCTAATTACAGAGTTATTGCCCTTTGATATATTTCCCTTGTGCGGAGCATTACTTTTAAAGTACTGGATGGAATTTCATCAAACTTCATACAATGGTAGAATATAATGACAGGAAGTGCAGTGTACAAGAAACATAACTCTATTCTTGCTAATTACAGAGTTATTGCCCTTTAATATATTTCCCTTGTCTGGTGCAGTACTTTTAAAGCCAACAGTTTAATAAAGTTCATGAAAGAACCAAGTTGATGAATACATGGAGTTCGAGCAAAGCAGGTTCGATATTGAATTCCTAGTGCTCTTGTTTGTTTCTTATCCATAAAATTGTTGTCCCTCAACATAACTCGAAAAAGTATGACATTTATTGATTGCCATGAAAGCTTGTACACTGCACAATAATTAAAAAGACCATTTTTAATTTTAACAAAACCATAAAAAAATTTACAATACAAAAAACTCAATCCATAACATTCTCTTTTATTAAGATTTTTTTTTGTCTGGAGCATAACTTTAAAACTATTGGATATAATTTAATAAAACTTCATACAATGGTTAACCATTTTCTGTCATGGCGGCGTTCGGGGGTATTCATAACCTTCAGTGATAGGTCTAGTTTTCGATGTTGTTATTTTAATGTTTTAGTGTATTAAGGATAATGTTATGATGTAAGTAGGTTTCATAATTATGTATAAGTTGTTGTTTATGATGTTGTTATCTTAATGTTTTAGTGTATAAAGGATAATGTTATGATGTTAGTAGCTTTATTGTGTACAAGTTGTTGTTGATGATGTTGTGATTTTAATGTTTTAGTGTATAAAAGATAATGTTATGATGTTAGTAGCTTTAATGTGTTTAAGTTGTTGTTGATGATGTTATGATTTTAATGTTATATTGTATATCGGATAATATTATGATGTTAATGTTTTAGTGTATTAAGGATGATGTTATGACATTTATAGCTTTAATGTGTTTGAGTTGTTGTTGATGATGTATTGATTTTAATATTTTAGTGTGTTTATGTTGATGTTATGATGTTATTAGCCTCAATGTGTTTATGTTGTTGATATGATGTAGTGAATCAAATATGTCAGTGGATTAAGGATGATGTGATGATAAAAGTAGCTTTAATTCGTTTAAGTTGTTGTTGATGATGTTGTGAGTTAAATGTTTTAGTGTACTGAGGACAATGTTATGATGTTCGTAGCTTTTATATGTATAAGTTGTTGTTGATGATGTTGTGATTTTAATGTTTTAGTGTAGAAAGGATAATGTTATGATGTTTGTAGCTTTAATGTTTGTAAGTTGTTGTTGATGATGTTGTGATATTAATGTTTTAATGTATTTAGGATAATGTTATGATGTTAGTAGCCTTAATGTTTATAAGTTGTTGATTTTGATGTTGTGATTTTAATGTTTTAGTGTATTAAGTATAATGTTATGATGTTAGTAGCTTTTATGTGTACAAGTTGTTGTTGATGATTATGTGATTTAGTGTTTTAGTGTATTAAGGATGATGTTATGATAATAATAGCTTTATGTGTATAAGTTTTGGTTGATGATTTTAATGTTTAAGTGTATTGAGGACAATGTTATGATGCTAATAGCTTGAATGTGTATAAGTTGTTGTTAATGATGTTGTGATTTTAATGTTTTAGAGTATTAAGGATAATGTTATGATGTTAATAGCTTTCATGTGTATAAGTTGTTGTTGATGATGTTGTGATTTTAATGTTTTAGTGTATTAAGGATAATGTTATGATGTTAGTAGCTTTAATGCGTATAAGTTGTTGTTGATGATGTTGTGATTTTAATGTTTTAATGTATAAAGGATATTGTTATTATGTTATTAGCCATTATTGTTTATAATTTGTTGTTTTCGATGATTTGATTTTAATGTTTTAGTGTTTTTATAATGATGTTAGTAGCTTTAATGTGTATAAGTTGTTGTTGATGATGTTGTGATTTTAATGTTATATTGTATATCGGATAATGTTATGATGTTAATAGCTTTAATTTGTTTAAGTTGTTGTTGATGATGTTGTGATTTTAATGTTTTAGTGTATTAAAGATGATGTTATGATGTAAGTAGCTTTAATGTGTTTAAGTTGTTGTTTTTGATGTATTGATTTGAATATTTTAGGTATTTAGGTTGATATTATGATGTTAGTAGCTTTAATGTGTTTAAGTTTTTGTTGATGATGTATTGAATGTAATGTTTTAGTGTTTTAAAGATGATATTATGATGTTAGTAGCCTCAATGTGTTTATGTTGTTGATATGATTTAGTGAATCGAATGTTATAGTGGATTAAGGATGATATGATGATATAAGTAGCTTCAATTTGTTTAAATTGTTGTTGATGATGTTGTTTTTTCAATGTTTTACTGTATTAAGGATGATGTTATGATGTTAGTTGCTTTTATATGTTTAAGTTAGTCTTGAAGATGTTGTGATTTTAATGTTTTAGTGTATTAATGGTAATGTTATGATGTTAGTTGCTTTAATGTGTATAAGTTGTTGTTTATGATGTTGTGATTTTAATGTTTTAGTGTATTAAGGTTAATGTTATGAATTAGTAGCTTTAATATGTACAAGAAGTTGTTGATGATGTTGTGATTTTAATGTTTTAGTGTATTAAGGATGATGTGATGATGTTAGTAGCTTTAATGTGTATAAGTTGTTGTTTTCAATGGTGTGATTTTAATGTTTTAGTGTATGAAGGATAATGTTATGATGTAAGTAGCTTTAATGTGTTTAAGTTGTTGTTGATGATGTTGTGATTTTAATGTTTAAGTGTATTAAATATAATGTTATGATGTTAGTAATTTTAATGTGTATAAGTTGTTGTTTTCGATGTTGTGATTTTAATGTTGTAGTGTATAAAGGATAATGTTATGATGATAGTAGCTTTTATATGTTTAAGATGTTGTTGATGATGTTTTGATGATAATGTTTTAGTATCTTAAGAATAATGTTATGATGTTAGTAGCTTTAATGTGTAGAAGTTGATGTTGATGATGATATGATTTTAATGTTTTAGTGTATTGAGGACAATGTTATGATTTTAATGTTTTAGTGTATTAAGGATAATGTTATGATGTTAGTAGCTTTAATGTGTATAAGTTGTTGTTCATGATGTTGTGATTTTAATGTTTTAGTGTATTAAGGACAATGTTATGATGTCAGTAGCTTTAATGTTTATAAGTTGTTGATGATGATGTTGTGATTTTAATGTTTTAGTGTATTAAGGATAATGTGATGATGTTAGTAGCTTTTATGTGTATAAATTGTTGTTGATAATGATGGGATTTTAATGTTTTAGTATATTAAGGATGATGTTATGATAATAATGTCTTTAATGTGTATAAGTTGTATTAAGGACAATGTTATGATGTCAGTAGCTTTAATGTTTATAAGTTGTTGATGATGTTGTGATTTAAATGTTTTAATGTAATGAGGATAATGTTATGATGTTAGTATCTTTTATATGTAACACGTTCTGATTCAATTTGACCCTTTTCTGAAAAGGTCAAAACTTTAGTGTTTGTAACTGTTGTGGTTGCAATGTTCATTGAGTATCATTTATATGATTTGGATGGTCGTGTAATAAATTTGATGAAGTGATTGACTGAATTCAGTCACTTACGTTACATGTGGTATAGGTTTAGCTAGTATTTTGCTGTATAAATAATTGAACTTTCAAAGTGAAATGGGTATTATCAAATAAATTTGAAGTGATTGGCTGAATTCAGCCAAGCTTTGGTTTAGTCAACAAGCATTACAGATGCTGCATAGAAAATCATCGATCTTTGCCATTACAGCTCTTCACTGGCTGAATTCAGCCAAACTTTATATTTATAGTTAGAAGTCAGTTTGCAATTCTACCTTTGAAAGAAACCAATTTGCTTGCTGGCTGAATTCAGTCAGTACTAGGCATCTCACAATACAACATGAAACTACGGAAAGTCTTTTATATATTTTATATCGTTTTTCTGTAAAATATGCTTGGCTGAATTCAATCAGTAGATCATTTTGTTTATCAAATAATTTTGTATGCTCTTTAAGTTTGATGTTTTCTCAAGCTGTTTCGGCAGGTGAACAACGGACACTTTTAATAGGACACTTAGCCTTTAATATGATAATATAAGTCATACAAAATCCAAAGTCGCCAAAATGTGTATGGATGAAATGCAGTTGTTTGATTTGAATGAATAAAAAGGTTTAATATTTTTTAGCATATGTGTAGTTCTGTCAAATACAATGACATGTGACGATATATACCGCACGGTATGCCCACTGTCCAAACGTAATCTATAATTGTGTGTAAATCATTTGAAAATCATGTTCATGAAACTCTTACATTTGCTTAAAATTGTCACAGTGACAACAGGTTTATTCAGTTTCTTATTTTTAGAAATACAAATAATTATAATACTGCAGTATCTAAAGAATACAAGAACCAAAATGTTCATAAAATCGTTTGAAACATGAAAAGCAGTTAAAAGTGACCTAAATGTGTTTTTTGCATGATTCAAGTTACAGTGACAAGACTGTTGAGTTACTGATACTTTTTCACAACATGCTCTGACAGTTTAAATTTCGCTGGTTGTGGTATTTAAGTTTAGAAGTATTCAAGTGTAGCGTAAGTTGACTTAACAAACTGGCGGAGTTGTCGTATCATAACATGTATGGCTATATCGGAACAAGCATATACTACAAAACGTTTGGTTTCAAATAATATTAACAGATAATATAAATTGATTTGGAGTTTTTTTGTTTTGATACTATATATCCATTTTGATATTTATCTATCTACTATAATATAACTTATACCATAATGACCATGGTTAATGAGTTGATGGGGATGAATGCAAATAAAATTATTTAATAGCATGTAATGTATACTCATAGTCTTAGCTTATATCCCATACACTATCATTTTTATTGTACAGTAATTTAAAATAAAACTAGGATAAAAAAATATATTTTCAACAACATATATATATACTTGATTAGGACTCAAATAGTTTTTGTCAAAATCACAATAATGTCAAGTTTTTTTGTGTGTGTTAATCCGTCTTTCAATGAAACACATTTTGCAAGGAGTTTTGTTTCATGTGTTATATGTGTACGATATATAGATATATTGTATAAATAAAGCATAAAAAACTCTTTTTGTCTCCATATATGTATGTGGAAAGAAAGTTAACTGGAAACAACAGATACAAAATATTTATTTTGTCTTATGCTTAATATAATATATATCTAAATTATGTGATTAAAACATTCATAATTATTCACAAATATTGCTTCAGAGACAACTACACATAAGAAAAATGAAGGAAGAAAGAAAAAAAACAATAGTTTTACTCTATTACAACTTTAAAATATGTTATTTCAAATTACACCCAGGCTTTTATATACCTATAACAGGGTGAATAAATAGACCACCTTGTTGGTGGTTGAAAGTTGAAAGACATTGGAGGATTGCATTCTTTTAAGTGTATTCTACTTTGCAGTTAAAATTAACACATGTATAGAATGGCAGATTTAAAGAAAGAATGTAATTCTTCAAGGAATAATTTACGACATAAACAATATAGTATACAACAATTTTATTTCATACGATATTCAGAAGACATGCAATACATTACATTAAGATATATCATTTGTACTATTGGATATAACAAAATAAAACATAGTTTTATCAGATTCAAACAGTTTCTTATCTATCAATAAAATTACAAAAGTTTACAACCATTAAAACAAAATAACTGCAAATGCAAAGAGGAATAAGTATTCATCACGAATTATGTGCTTGCATATATATCATGATAAATAATAACATAACTATAATATAATCCATTACTAATATCAACATTGAGTTGTTTACATCACACAAATCTCTTGAGTATTAAAAGTCATATGTATATTGGAATGGACATGTTGAAATTGCTCGTAGAATTCATTTGGTTCTTTGAAAAAGTGAGCTTATGACTAGTCAAATCCCCTTTATTAATAGTGGAGACAGAAAAGACAACGTATATATATATACAATATACTTCAAAAGAACGATTATCTTTGTAAAATTAATTAATCTAGCCAAATTCTATCTAATCTTAATGCAAGCTCTTTTGGCATAACTTTTTTATGAGAGTAAGTAAATGATGCAAGTATATCTGATATCTTGCATCTTCCAACTTTTGGTGTCATTACACCACCACCAATCCACATACCCCCCTCTCTATTAAAAACCCAATTGAAAGTAACCATGATGTTGTGATTTTAATGTTTTAGTGTATTAAGTATAATGTTATGATGTTAGTTGCTTTAATGTGTATCAGTTGTTGTTGATGATGTTGTGATTTTAATGTTTTAGTGTATTAAAGATAATGTCAAGATGTTAGTAGCTTTAATATGTATAAGTTGTTGTTCATGATATTATGATTTGAATGTTTTAGTGTATCAATAATAATGTTATGATGTTAGTAGCTTTAATGTGTATATAAGTTGTTGTTGATGATGTTGTGATTTTAATGTTTTAATGTATAATGGATAATGTTATGATGTTAGTAGATTTAATGTGTAGAAGTTGTTGTTTTCGATGTTGTGATTTTATTGTTTGAGTGTTTTTACGATGATGTTATGATGTTAGTAGCTTTAATGTGTAGAAGTTGTTGTTTTCGATGTTGTAATTTTAATATTTTAATGTATCAAGGATGATGTTATGATGTTAGTAACTTTAATGTGTATAAGTTGTTGTTTATGATGTTGTGATTTTAATGTTTTAATGTATCATGGATAATGTTATGAGGTTAGTAGCTTTAATGTGTATAAATTGTTGTTGGTGATGTTGTGATTTTATTGTTTTAGTGTATTAAGGATAATGTTATGTTGTTAGTAGCTTTAATTTGTATAAGTTGTTGTTTATGATGTTGTGATTTAAATGTTTTAGTGTATAAAGGATAATGTTATGATGTTAGTTTTTTTAATGGGTATAAGTTATTGTTTTCGATGTTGTGATTTTAATGTTTTAGTATATTAAGGATAATGTTAAGATTTTAGTAGCTTTAATGTATTTAAGTTGTTGTTTTTGATGCAGTGATTTTAATGTTTTAGTTTATTTAGGATGATTTTATGATGTTAGTAGTTTTAATGTGTTTAAGTTGTTGTTTATGATGTTGTGATTTAAATATTTTAGTATATTAAGGATGATGTTGTGATGTTTGTAGCATTAATGTGTTTAAGTTGTTGTTTTTGATGTATTGATATTAATATTTTAGTGTATTTAGGATTATATTATGATATTAGTAGCCTTAATGTGTTTAATTTGTTGTTTATGAGGTTATGATATGAACATTTTAGTGTATTTGGGATGATGTTATGATGTTAGTAGCGTTAATGTGTTTAAGTTGTTGTTGATGATGTAGTGATTTTTATGTTTTAGTGTATCAAGGATGATATTATGATTTTAGTAGCCTCAATGTGTTTATTTTGTTGTTATGACGTAGTGAATCGAATATGTTAGTGGATTAAGGATGATGTGATGATATAAGTAGGTTTAATTTGTGTAAGGTGTTGTTGATGATGTTGTTATTTCAATGTTTTAGTGTATTAAGGATGATGTTATGATGTTAATTGCTTTTATATGTTTAAATTGTTTTTGAAGATGTTATGATTTTAATGTTTTAGTGTATTAAAGACGATGTTATGATGTTAGTAGCTTTAATGTGTATATGTTGGTGTTGATGATGTTGTGATTTTAATGTTTTAGTGTATTAAGGATAATGTTATGATGTTAGTAGCTTTAATGTGTATATGTTGTTGTTGGTGATGTTGTTATTTTAATGTTTTAGTGTAGAAAGGATGGTTTATTTGTGTTGATGTTAAAATGTTAGTAGCCTTAATGTGTTTAAGTTGTTGTTTTTTATATTGGGATTTGAATGTTTTAGTGTATTTAGGATGATATTATGACGTTTGTAGCCTTAATGTGTTTAAGTTGTTGTTTTAGATGTAGCGATTTGAATGTTTTATTGTTTTTAGAATGATGTTATGATGTTAGTTGCTTTAACGTGTTGAGGTTGTTGTTGATGATGTAGTAATTTTGATGTGTATTTAGAATGATTTTATGATGTTATAAGCCTAAATGTGTTGAAGTTGTTGTTGATGGTGTTGTTATTTTAATGTTATAGTATATAAAGGATGATGTTATAATTTTAGTAGGTTTAATTAGTTTAAGTTGTTGTTTTTGATTGAGTCTTTTTAATGTTTTAGTGTATTAAAGATGGTGTTATAATGTTTGTAGCCTTAATATTTTGAATTTGTTGATGATGTTTTGATTTTAATGTTTTGGTGTATATAAGATGATGTTATGATGTTAATAGCCTTAATGTGTTTAATTTGTTGTTGATAGTGTTGTTATTTTTATGTTTAAGTATATTTAGGATGAGGCAAATTTCAATAACCAGACAATTCAGACCATTATCTTTAGAGTTATGGCCCTTTAATTAGTCAAAAATGCTAAAATTTACCGTTTCCGCTCAATAACTAGATTATTCTTTATAAGAAATGAAGCAAACTTACACAGATTGTGCATCGCTATAAAATATAGGGTAAGTTCGATAACCAGCCAATATGGACCATTATCTTCAGAGTTATGGCCCTTTAATTATTCATAAATTCTAAAATTGCCCGTTATCGCTCAATAACTAGAGCATTCTTCATCAAGCAAACTTGCACATAGTGTGAATCTTTATAAAATCTAGTCCAAGTTCAATAAACAGCCAATTCAGACTTTTGTCTTTAGAGTTATGGCCCTTTAATTAGTAAATAAAGCTATTTAAATTTCCGCTCAATAACTAGAGTATTTTTTATCGGAAGTAAAGTCAACTTACACAAAGTATGTATCTCTATAAAATCTGAGCTAAGTTCAATAACCAGCCAATTCTGAACATTATCTTCAGAGTTATGGCCCTTTAATTAATCAAAAATGCTAAAATTGATTGTTTCTCCAACCAAACTTATACAATTTTTCTAGCGGTAAAGTAAAAATACTCTTTTTCTTTTGTTATTTTGATGAAGATACTAAAAATGTTTGGATTGATGTATTGATATATATTAAAATGAAACTCCATTAACATGCACATTTTTATCTTGAAAATGGTTTGCGGTGCCCTTGCTCAGTTGATAGCCATGAGGCAAAAAATATTATAAAAAATACAAATGATTTATAAGAGAAATGTACAGGTCCGTTTAAATATTTTTACAAAACAGCTGAATTTCTCATAATGTTTGATGCATTTTGTAATATATTTGTAGAATCAAACATCGTGTTTAAGAAATTGTTGCTAACAGTTGAGCATGTGTGACTTACCTCCTATCGGTTGGCACTGGAAACAATAGCACCAATTTAGCCTCATTGCAAAATGTTAAAATATTGATGTATTATTGATTTGAATATGCATGTTTGTTTCCGAGTATAATCACATTACATCTTTCATAATGTGAATTACGGAAGTAATATTTTAGCCAAACAACCAGTCAATGGCACAGAAACAATAGAAAAGCTATATTTCATGCTTTTTTAACAAAACTATTGCATCAATGTATTACAAATAAAAAAACAAAAATTTACTTTGTATGCTTTTTTATTTTCTGCTTCAATGTACATAAAATTCTTGCATACAATAGAGGTATAGTTACAGAATAGCTAAAATGTTTGAAAAACATGGTTTTCGGGGAATTGCCACGTCTCTTGTTTTTGTTGTAGTGATTTTAATGTTTTTGTGTATTTAGGATGATGTTATGATCTTAGTAGCTTTAATGTGTTTAAGTTGGTTTTATGATGTAGTGGTTTTAATGTTTTAGTGTAATAAGGATGATGTTATGATGTTAGTCACCTTAATGTATTTTAGTTGTTGATTTTGTTGTAGTGATTTTAATATTTAATTTAATGTATTTAGGATGATCTTATGATGGTAGTAACCTTAATATGTTTAAGTTCTTGTTTATGATGTAGTGATTTTAATGATTTAGTGTTTTTATGTTGATATTAATATGATGTTAGTAGCCTTAATGTGTTTAAGTTGTTGTTTTTGATCTAGTTATTTTAATGTTTTAGTGTATTAAGAATGATATTATGATGTAAGTTGCATTAATGTTTTTTGGTTGTTGCTTTTGATGTAGTGATTGCAATGTTTTTAGTGTATTAAGAATGATGTTAGTAGCCTTAATGTGTTTAAATTGTTGTTGATGATGTAGTGATTGTAATGTTTTAGTGTGTTTAGGATAATGGTATGATGTTAGTAGCCTTCATGTGCTTAATTTGTTGTTCATGATGTAGTGATTTTAATTTTTTAATGTATTTAGGATGATGGTATGATGTTGGTAGCCTTAATGTGTTTAATTTGTTGTTCATGATGTAGCAATTTTAATTTTTTAGTGTCTTTAGGATGTAAAATATATTTCGGTCGAGGAAAATAAAATCAAGCACACCGTAGTAGCCACACCTATTCAACCCAAACACTTAATTCCCCAAGGTGTAAAAAATACTGAGCGTGCGTATAGACAGTTCTTCAAGTAAAAACAAGTACAGAAAAGTCATCTGATAAAGTTCTAGACTTTGTTTAAACGTACAGTGTAATCCCCTAAAAGTTAGTTTGTGAAACATTTAATGGTGATGAATGTGTAGTTAATGTGGACGGAACTAGTAAAACTCCTACAGCATATGAGAACATGACTTCCCTCGCGAAAGATGAAGTGAGAAACATGTTAAAAACATTTGTGACAATGCTATGATTTCTGATCGTGCTTACAATGAAATATCTATGAAGGTCCCTAATATGCCGAGAACCCACAATCTTGTGTCTTGTAGATATGAAACTGAACAGAACACCTGGCATGCTTCCAAAAAGCTACCTTAGTTTGAAAAACGAATTGAAACGGCATGTGGATGAAATTGTTAATAATGGTGGTCAAATACCTGAACGATTATCGGTTAAGATCTATGGTAACTGCACTACAGTGAGCAGAGTTTCAAACTTTCTTGTTATGTCCTTCTGTGTTGTTGAAGAATGTACTTCATCTCATCACGATCAAAATGTTCTGGCAGTTGTTAACTGTCAGGAAAATTATTCAAATATCTATGAATCACTTCGGCCCCTTTTAGATGAAATAAATGAAATTAACTCGCTAGGTATCCTTTAAACAGAGCAGTGCGAAATACCCGTAGAGCTTTTTGTGGGCGGAGACATGAAATTCATACAACTTGTGTTAGGTTTGAATGGAAGCATTGCTACTTCTGCCTGTCCGTGTCGCAAATTTTCGAATGATTCGCGCGGTGACATACCTTTACCATGGGACTATTATAATAACGAAACAATGAAAAGCACAATTAGTGAACTTACCCAACATGCTTCATCGACTTCCAAAAATAAATTCGGGACAAAACATAAACCCCTTGTGAACATTGAACCAGACCATTTCATTCCCGATGAACTACATTTGATGCTACGCATAACAGACATTCTACTCAGGAACTTGATCGACGACGCATCATCAAAGGACCGTTTCGCAAAATTAACTGGCTCTCTTTCTGACAATCTATCGCTTCTGGTCAAAGCCATTCAAGACTGTGTTTGCCCTTTTCGAACGTGGAACTCTAAGTCAGGCGAGCTAATATACACGTCTCAAAGAGGGAATGTCAAGAAAAGGTTGATTAAAGAACTGCCGGATAAACTGATATTTTGTATTCATGAGGAATCTAGGGAACAGACGGTCAAACTATGGAAATACTTCTATAGTATTTACCTGCTTATCAATAGTGAAAACGACGAAAAGTTAGATGGTCGACTCGTTTTTGAAGTTTGTCACAACTTTTTTGCAGACTTTCTCGAACTAGTGAAGAAAAGGGAAAGGTACCAGCCTAAGAAAGTGACACCGTACTTACATACACTGCTGTACCATGTCCCAAGAGTTGTAGGAGAGTATGGGAATCTGGCAAAATTCAGTGGCCAGGGTGTAGAGAAAACAAATGACTTAAGCAAATTCACCTGTCAAAATCTAGTATGATAGACCCAAAACATGTCGCCCTACTTGTTCAAAGCGACTTGAACTTAGTTTTGTGCAGAATTGCAATAGAGAAAAGCGGAAGTACGTAAAAACGGACAGTACATTTTGGGCAAATGAACGATTGTTGCAAATAACTAAGAGAAAGCAAAAAATCATTGACGAACAAATTGAAGCCAATTTAAAATATCAGCCTGAAACGGTAACTAGAGATTAAGACCAGGAAGAATTAAATGCAAATGAACTGAAAATGAGACTAAGTGCATTAGGTGTACACACCAAATTCAGAAAGAAAGAAAAATTACTACATTTACTGAAACCAAAATACGATCATAATCACAGGTGCACGCCAGATTAATCAGTGAAAAATATGCTTAATGAAATGTATGTACATGTATTAGATATTTATGTCTTATCAGTATCGTTGTATGCTATATTAAGTTGAATAAGGATATTATGTTTATAAATAAAATAAAGCTTAATGAACATTAATGAAAAATAAAAGATTAAAACAATTAAATAAATAAAGATGAAATAAATTATTTTACTAATTAATTGTTGTCATGTCTTCTTTCTTAAGACATTGCATATGCCCTTTTATTACATTAAAACTGCCACAACAATTGATTAAGCAAAAATGTACTTTATAACAATTTTATCGATTTTAATCTTAATATGCCCGCAGGCAAAAGATGTAGCGACCGGTAGTTTATTTCTCATTATCGGAAAATGTAAAGGGAAGCAATGCGTTATCGACTACTAGACAGAGTAGCCTTTATTGGATTTTATCGATTTAAGTGTCTGAGGTAGTTTTGGTGATATGGTTCTGATGTAAGTAGCCTTAATGTGTTTATGTTGTTCATGGTGTAGTGATTTTAAATAATGAATAATGAGTCCCTGTTTTAGATTCCTGTGAGCGACTGTGATAACTAATGTGGAACGTAGTTTATTTATTTCAACCATGACTATTTCTGTTATACTCCAGTAGATAACACTTGATATGATACAGTATTCTCTTTTAATTGTATTTGTATTATACAAATACTTATTTTCATTTATTGTTTAATCTTATTTGACCAACAATTAAAACAATAGAATCGTTTCAGTGTTCAATATTTTGTCGCTCTTATTACATTTGTTTTGGTTAAAACAGTATACAAAATAATTTAAATATTAAGTTCGTTCTTTATTATTAAGAAGTTCGTCACAACTGCGCATGCGTGAATGACATTGCACGTACTCCGCCCTTGATTCAATTCTGAACGAGCTATGAACAAACTACGCCCAATCAATGCTTAGAAACGAACTAAGCAACTGATGGTCTTACAGGCATCAATCAATTCAGCTTTTATAGAAGCTCTTCCTAGAGTCAAGCTAGTTAATGTTCATTTATAGACGCTATTTGTTACAAAGAATTCACAGTATAAACGTAAACATATATTTTCAATGTTACAAAGTATAATAAGGAGATATTCTAAATAATTTTAATGAGATAAAAAATCCCTATTTATATAGCTTGTATAATATACATTGTTTTTTTGCTCCTTGATTATGCATACTTGTAATATATATATAAATGGGTCACCATATATTTGGTGACTGAAATTAAAAACAAAATAATAAGGAATTAATATTATCTTGTGACAGTTCACGAGATTTGAACTTACATGTAACACATGCAAAATTAATGAAACACATGTGTTCACGTAAACGTTGCTAGTTACATGTTCTATCTCACGAATATCCAAAAAATAAAATTTGTTTCTTATATTTATATTTTTAATGCACCCGATTAACACCACAATATCATGTTTCGCACAAAGTGGCACCGATGCATGTATAAATTATTTGTTGCATCCTAAAGTTAAAGTTGATGAACAGAGTAGGATCGGTACTGGAAAAGGAATGGAACAGGAATGGTGCAGTAACGGAACAGGAACGGAACAGGAAATGAGAATGAACGGAGCAGAGACTGAGCAGGAATAGAACATAAACAGAACAGGAACAGAGCAGAAATGGAGAATGAACAGAGCAGAAACATAGCAGGAACGGAACATAAACGCAACTGGAACAGAACAGGAACGGAGTAGGAACAAAACAGGAACGGAGCAGGAAATTTCCCATTCATTCATGACGTCAAAATATGTTAATGATTTATACGTATATAACGTTATAACCAAAGGCAACTCTTGAACAAATTTGATTTTATTATGCTCCTCCAAAGGGGGGAAGCAAATAGTCGCAGCTTCGTCCGTGCGTCCGTCCGTCCGTGCGTCCGTCCGTGCGTCCGTCCGTCCGTCCGTCCGTCTGTGCGTCTTGTCCAGGCTATTTCTCTTCAACCGTGGTTGGAATTTTATGAAACTTACTAGGATGCGTCACTACCAAGTTGAGATGCGCATATTGTCTTTGTGTTCCGGTTCGATGATTTTTCACGGAGTTATGGCCCTTTGATTCTGTCTGTGACCAAATTCTTGTCCGCGCTATTTCTCTACAACCCCATGTTGGAATTTTATGAAACTTGCCAGAATGCATCACTACCAAGTGGAGATGCGCATATTGTCTTTGTATTCCGGTTCGATGATTTTTCACGGGGTCATGGCCCTTTCATTGAGTCTGTGACCAAATTATAGTCCTAGCCATTTCTCAACAATCTCAGTACACAGTATCATTTTTTGCTAATACGAAATGTTATACATTAACATTTTCAAGATAACGACTTCTTCATGCAACTACATACATAAAGACTATGTATAAACATGTATATTCACTCAATCATTATATTAATACTTGATCAGTACATTTGTTTTTAATATAAATATGTTAGCACACAGAAACCAAAGTGGTGCAGTGTTTGTTAGCACATGTATTAATATGTCATATGTAACAACTGAGTCTTTATTATGAAATCAGTAATTATATCCATCATTGATTGTATATTTGTAATAACAATTTGCTGAAATGTTTGATCACGGGTCATAATGACCAATTTCAAAGTATATTGTACAATGTATATCACGAAATAAAAAAATAATGTACTGACCTCTCCCACAGTTACTTCCCCCGTTCAATATCATTACCATATGGTACAAACACTCACTTGGGGGAGCATCCATCGGTTCCACCGATATTTGATGAAATTATACCGAAACTAAATATATGCATTCACAAGAAAATATAGGTTTAATGGATGAATGTAAATATTCTATCCAAAAACTTATGACGACATTGATTTCAACCGTATACAAAGGAAAAACCTAAATCATCCAATCATTCAATATAATATAATTATTCTCACCATTTTAATCAATTTTATTCAATTTTAAAATTCACACTACCATTATTTTAAAATCATGATAGTCCGCGTTGAGAACTTTTTAATGTAAACACATTTACTGTTGAACGAACTGGTTTATACCAAATGATCCTGTTCATGTATTTTGTATCTGGGATATAATGTGATCATTTATTATGGTGTATGTTTTTTATAAGAAGTAGGTGAACTGACAGAACATTTTAGTCTTTAAAAGTATATGCAACTCAAAGCCGGAACAATGACTTTGTGTCCTTTGAGTCCAACGTTCTTAAAGCACAGTTCTCTACAACAATAGTATATGTTTAAGGTTTTTTAAAAGTTCAAGGGTAAAGACCGCCTATCTCCCCTTCTGAGTACTACACTAGTGAAATTATTTTGATATCGTTTATAAACTTAACAAAATCTCTTTTAATACAATGTATCCATGTGTTTTGTGTTTGACTTCCAATAAGAATGTGCTATCCGTGCCTTAGCGGGTTCTCTCCTGGTAGTTACTTGAATTACTTATGCAGATAAATAAATTATATTGTCCTGTTAGAGCTATAACAAGTTTCAAGTTTAATCAGCAATCGGCAAAATTCGCCTTTGGCCATTTACATAGTTTTACAAAGAAATATGACAAAGACAATTATACATATTATAACAATACATAGCATACATAACACATTTAACAACACATTACAGGAATATTATACTACGAAACAATAATAGTTTTAAGGGTACTCTTTCTTACTACAAGAGCTTCTTGTATGAATTTTTAACAACATATTTCCATTTACAGACGACATAATATGTGTAAATTTATTGAGTGACCAAGATATGCAGCCTAAATATTTGGTTCGAATATCGTTGTATCTAGTACAACATAGCAAGAAATGGTATTCTGATTACAAAGTTTACATAATCTGCACGATCAACTGCATTGTATCGCCTGGTCTTATTTTCCAGGGAATGCGAACTTAATCTCAGCCTGAAAATGTTTTCGTGGTAAATCATTATTCAATTTGTTAAGGTTTTCTTCATAACCAAACTGACGTTTTAATTTAACATAATAGTCAAGTTTGGACGCATTATGTTTTCATTCCATTCTTGGATAAATTGATCACGTTAACAACCAATGCATTTCGTTGACCAATGTATATGCCATAAATAGGCGAGTTAAAGGACTTCATAATTTTTAACCAAAATTTTAATGATCTTTCTTTACAGATTAATGATAGAGGAAATCTTCCAAATTCACCGTTTACAGCATAATTAGGTGTTTGTTGGCGCACTCTACACTCCATATCTCCGCTCCGTATAACAAAATAGGAACGACCATTGAGTCGAATAATGAAAGTTATGTTTTTATATCTATATCTACTATAAAACAGTTTTAGACTATCAAATACAGTTAACCGACTATTATAAGCCCTAAGGGCTTGATTCGTTAACGTTTTTACAGCATTAGTTAAGCTACCTATTTAAGTAAAATTGTCCCCGAACTATGTAAAATTATCAACAACTTCTATCTTTTCGCCATTGATAAAAAAGTCAATATTACGATGTTATCTTCTTTTCTCGAATACGCAAATTTTTGTGTTTTTTTAACATTTATTTCTTAATCCCAATTTATTTGAGTAAAGATGAATATTATCTATTTGAGCCTGGAGACTATTAGGGTCTGTTGTGAATAACAAAATATCATCTGCAAAAAGAATTAAATATTAAGTTATCATATTTATGTCATTTTCAGTCGTTGTATTGAAAGTTATGCTTGTGACAATATCATTTATAAAAAGAATAACTAAAATAGGAGATAGAACTTATCCTTGCTTAAATCCCAATTTGACATCGAAAAAGTCTGAAAGTACTGTATAAGAAAGTTTACACATGCTTTAACATTACTGTATATCGATTTAACTATATTTATCATTTTACAACTTATTCCAGTAAGGAAAAGTTTAACGCATAACGCATCTCTGATTACAGTGTCAAACGCTTTTTCGGGCAACAAAAACACACCATGATTTGGAATTTGTGGATAATATATTTTGTATAACAGCATGCAGGATAAAAATAGCGTCCGATGTAGAGCGCTTATCACGAAACCCAAACTGTTATTTAATCGATTTCTCAGTGTTAAAGAAAATATCTTTGTTATTATATTCACTAGAGTAATACCTCTGTAATTAGAAGGGTTGTCAACATCGCCCTTTTTATGTTTAGGCACAAACCCGCTTTAACACCAAGACTCGGGGTAAATACCGGTATCATATATAATATTGGAATTGTGCATAAATATGGACACATGAAATAGTTTGCATCAATGACAAAATCCGCCACATTGTTCAAATAATCGGAGCTTTTGTTCCGTTTTAACAAAGAAATAGTTTTGCTTATTTCCTCTTACTTGAATTTCGCGTCCAGTTGATCAGTAGTTACCGTAATAGCACGTGCATATTTATAATCGGCGTAATTTACATTCTCGTGCGATGTAGAGGAAAATGTCGCAAAATGATTAAACTTTGCATCCTACTATCAAATTCCTATCATCCATATTGAATTAAGTATGGGTAAGTAATAACTGTAGATTATTAAATTATCCCACAGCTGCCACCATTTTTTGTAACGTGCACCGAACGGATTATGCACACAAATACTAATACATATGATATATATGAATTTTCCTTAGGCTACTTACCGTTTGATTTCAGATAAATGGTGAAATAATTTTCCTGTAATTTTCTGTAGTGTTATTTTCTGTTTAATTATGATTTTACATACGGCAAACAACATTCATTACTTCTACGCCGATTACCTTTTTTAAAGATATTTCTTGTTTAATATAGTACCGCAGAATCTCGTTAACAGCGCCCCATGGCCTCTTAAATGAGTTAGAAAGCAGCAATTTGGGAACGTGCATTTTAAGTAATAAAACTGGTAATTGCACTCTTGCAGACGATCTTACACTCTCCTGCATATCTCCTCTTAATTTGCAGCAGATGTTAGACATTGTGTATATTCACTCTTCTCGATGGAGATACATAATTAACCCCATTAAAAGCAACATCGTAGTCTTTGGTGACAGATCGCGTGCCAAACAGTACCCTGAATTCCACCTGGGACAGGAACATGTTAATGTTGTTACTAATGTAAAACATGTTGGTATACACTTAAATGACAAGCTAAACCAGAACGACATGATTGATAATGCAGTGATTAAAGCCACATCGTCGTTTTACTCTATAATGCCTATCGGTCTTAACGTAAACGATGTTAATCCAGTAGTATCAGCATCACTCATTCATAAGATATGTATCCCAACTCTAATCTACGGTTCAGAATTTTTGTCCAACCTATCTGTCAAAAACATTGAACAACTAGAAATATTTTTTGATTTTGTTCCAAGGTCATTCAAGGTTTTGAGAAACGAACTAGAACAGTGATGTGTCTGAGTATGCTGGGTTGGTATTCTATACTATCAGAGATTGATAAAAGAAAATTAGGATTTCTTCAAAAACTATGTACCTTATCACACGATATACTATCAAAACGCATCTTTAACAGCCGTCTGTCAATGTTTGTTACTAGATCTAATAATAAACAAAGAGGTTTTATACCTGATATTCTAAAGCTTCTTAATAAGTATAACCTGACAAATTTCATAATTAATTATATTGAAACTAGTATATTTCCAAACAAAACATGCTGGAAAAGAACGGTAAAAAATGCTATCCATATGAAAATAAAACAATGGTATGAACGAATGGGCGCTGAAGGTGTATTTGAACGGTTCATGGCATTACAAACTGTTATCGAACCAGCTAATGTATGGACGTGTGCCTCGAACAGGAATTCCTTGAAAAATTCGGCTATTGTAAGCAAAATATGGACAGATACTCAGCCGAAAATCGCGCGTGTGTGCCATTTTTGTGAACATATTTACCACGACGCAAACTTACATATAATAACGACGTGCCCATTGACGCAATTGATCCGTCAGGACTTCATAAATTATGTGTTTTTAAGTTACGGAAACAGAATTGGTCACAAATTAATAAATATTGACAAAGAAAATATGATGAGATGCTTGCTGGGGCAGGCATCAAAGGACTTCGATAATACTGCTGTGCATGAAAGGTTTTTCCTGGACACATTTCAATATATTGCAAAATGTATGCTTTGGATTGAAACATTTGATTACTATATACATTCATCTGATGCCAGTGCATGTTGTCACGACATGTCATTGTATGCGAATGTTTACTGTCTTCTGAATTTTTGTTTTCATATATGTGTATGTGTGTGTGTGTGTGTCTGTCAGGGTGTGTGTGTCTATGTCTGCGTGTGTGTCTCTGTGTATGCATGTGCAGGTGGGTATGGCCACTGGCAAGCGAGCGAACGTGCAATTATTCATTATTGCCTATTACAATTTGCTAATGTTCTTGTATTTTTGTTTTCATATTTGTTGTTTGTCACCTTATACATATGTTTGCATTGTATTCA
Source organism: Panopea generosa (assembly GCA_029582155.1). NCBI lineage: Eukaryota > Metazoa > Mollusca > Bivalvia > Adapedonta > Hiatellidae > Panopea > Panopea generosa. The sequence goes on from CM055898.1 coordinate 25,517,288, forward strand.
TGTACCATAAAATCTCTGTAACCGGAGGAATTAAAGAGAATAAATAAATAAAGTTCAATCTTCTAAGTTTAGTTTGATGTTTAAAATGATCCCTTCTTGTTTCACGGACATTTATTCAACTAACATCTTTTGATGGAAACTAAAACATGTGTTTTCAATTCTTAAATATTAACAATATTAGTGAAAAGAGACTTATGTCAATGTTGATAAAGGAAATAATGTTAATGTTGATAAAGGAAATAAAATTATGCAGGAACCATAAACTTGTATCGTATTTAGATGAATATGCAAAACATGTTAAGGAAAGTGATGTTATTTATATATATTTTCTAAATTTTTGTTACAATTTTACAAGCTGCTGTAGCATGCTTTTTATCAATATTATTATTATTATATATATATATCAAGCTTCCCAAAAGAAATCGTTTGATAATTATTTTTTATGTTTGAATTATAACATAGTATTTGTTTGTTTATATTTTCAACATTTTAGTTTAAATCAATACTTGAACATGATTTTACATATTTTTTACATATACAGGATTTTTTTTATATATATAGGAGTTGAAATGATACACCTTTGTGATGGAATCATAGCTATTGTAATTCTTACATTGAAAATATATTTATGTATACAGATTCGTGTTGTGCGTTTAAACGCAAAATAAATAGATGTACATTCTTAGTCTGTATTTTAGCATTGAACTCTTTCGATATTTAGGCTAAGATGTTTTTTCTTTTATTATTTTTATGCAATCAATTGATAACATGTTTAACATATATCAAGTAGAATTTATATCCAAATAAAACTGACCATCAAAATATTTTATCATAGAAATTGATATTTGTAAAATATACTCTCCTATAAAATTGTATAAACATGTATCACGAGTTCAATTACGGTTTGCTATTGTGTAACAATAATATCATAAATATCAACTTTATATCGTATTGTCAATTGATTTTGTGTTCTTTGCCCATGTATTAAATATTAAATTTGTTCTGTCAATTGTTTTGTGGAATTGTTGATTTTGTACTCGTATTCTCTTCTGTATTAGAGGAAATGAAGATACATATAGTTCATATTCATAAAACATTTTAGTACTTTTTCAATTAGTTCGAGCAACTGAACTATGGAATGTAGGTGAACCATATGATAACATTACGTCTCGATTAACAAAATCTATCCAGTATATCTGAGCGACTTTAAATACCACATATAGTACCCGTTGTTTAGGGGTAGCTGCAATTTGTTTTGCTTTCAATGCATCACCATCAGATTGTTATTGACTTAAATATAAACTGTAACCGGCCAGAATCAAACTAGAATTACCATTCATTGATTAAATTGATTGACTGAATAGAATGAATGGTTACCTTTTCATTTTTGTAGTATATTCAGTTACCATTTAATCTAAACAAAACTTTAGAAGAATGTTAATGCTAGTGCCACATTATACGATTAAGTTATTTACCATGGATGGAGTGACACCTTTAGTTTTCGTTCGGTCCTGACTAAATAGATAACATTTTGCTTTATAAAATGATTATTTTGTAAGTACATGTATGAATAAAATCATTAAACTACAGACGATATTGTCTTGGATTTTCCTACCAATCTGATAAAAATGTTGACAGTAATATATATTTAACATTTTTTGTCACAAATGACTACAAATCTGCGACAGGGGATACTTTTCCAGCATTTACCAAAGTTATGCCGCTTTATAAAATAGAAACAAATTTAAGGTTCTAAATACTTAATGAGCTATTTTATATCCGTATTTGCTTCATGTTGATATACAACTTTCAAAAACTGCAATGAGTGTTAATTGAGCAAAGTTACCATTTGCACCTTTATAAACCTGAATAAGTCCGTTCAATACTTTCAATTTGAATCCATGAATGTATCATAAACATACCACATGAGTCATATCTGTTTTCTAATATACGACTGCGCTTAATGTGTATTTAATGTTGTCAGTGTATTATGTGCCTCTTAAATCATTTGTCATACTGAAAATATTTTATATGTTGTCAACTCGAATGTTAGATGTTTCACTTTTTAACATCGCTTCGTATGTTTGATCAAGTTAACATTTCGGCACTACAAGAACATTTTACGAAACTCTTAAATAGTGTTTATTTCTAACTCGGTATTTAATGCGTAATGTTCAGGCCCCGGTCGAAAAAACTTAAATCTTTTAGTTTAATTAAACTCAATAGTATGCTCAATTTAATACTTAAATTGGGCACACTATTTGAGATTAAGCAAAATAATGCATTTAAGTTTTTTTCGTGAAACCGGGACCAGGTTGACTGATATTACCGACTAAAGTTAAGGATAAGTCAGAATCCATTAGCACTATTTGAATTAAGTGTGAGAGTTATAGGTAAAAAACAACTTGCATGAACACTTATGCTGTAAGGTATTGAAAGTAATCAACAACACAAAGTTGGGTTTCACAGGAATATATTTCAGTTTATTGTGTTACAATCTCCATATATAATCCAAGTTTCCAAATGTCAATTGCTACATAATGTATACACTATTTTACGCATTGTAATTTCTCTCACTAAAACCATTTGATTAATATCCGAATTATTCACAACTTAAACTACAAAATTTGAGTTGAACGTATTTGTACATGATTCTACACATTTTTCTGTGACTTTAAAAGACTCACGCTAATACAGTCTGTATTGATAACATTTCTTGTTTAGGAGAACTGTTCATATTTGGCAGAACGTTCCAAATTAAAGCGATTTCATGAGTTTAGTTCTTTATACTAAAATATTACAAGTCTGAAATAAACAACTTCCTAATTAAGTAATTATTAAATTTTGTAAAAATTACAACACAAGTTTAGTCAGAAAGGTGAGTTTAAAATAATTAGTTTTGAATGATTCTAAGTTGAGTCATATTTATAGTAATAGCACATTCACTGCTATCTCTGATTGGTCAATAATAATATCAACAATAGCAAGAACATCCGAATAATGATACAAAATAGAGTAGGATAAAAATTTCTAAAAACAAAAATATCGTATACATTTGATAAAGTAGTGAAAAGACTTGAATAACTCTTAATTTTGGCTCTTTTTTAAGGAAAGATAAGGAACCCGTTTTTAATATTTATTTACAAACTAACTATGGTGGAATAAAATATTAAAAGCTACACTAAAATGAATCTAACATACAAACAAATCATTAAGCAAAACGTTTTACGTAATAAGGTTAAAACATTATCATATTATATACCAAAATATAAACAAAACAAGCTTTCTAAGACTTACAATTATTCAAAAATATGTTTTTTCAACTATAAATTTGATATTATATTAAACAAACAAATAATTCCCAGCAACAGTGGTTCTCTTTATATAATCTTATGAGAAGGGGTCAAATATGGTTGATTTCATAATATATTTTTGAATATTTCTCCACGGGTACATAAACGACGATTATGAAAATATAAACAGAACGGCGTTATATTATGCAGTCAGAACGTTTTATATGAAACTGTTTTATACTAGCATTTCTTAAGATATTTACAAAATACTGATTTCTGTATGAAACCTCTTCCCCAAACCCCAGGTTCTTCACATAAGCTTAGTAATATGAAAAACTACACTGAAAAGAAGCTCATAAAATTATACAAACAACTCAATATGCACCTAAATATTACACGGGAATATGACATACTAAGCTTAAAACTAATCATTTTTAAAGTGTGACCCCTTTTTGGAGAACGCAAGAGCTACCACAATGCGAACAAAAACAGGCTTTCCTACAATTACTCCAAACTATTTTATGTCTTAGTATGGAATTTTGTTCAATGTGTACAGATGCCAAAACCTACATTACAACTATAAAATTACATTATACATTATTTATCATATAATTAAAAGATTTACTTACAGAATTTGGTTTCCTTACATTTGACCCATTTCGTACTCGCTTTTTTACTTTTTCTCTATCTATACAAAGACGATGATACATTATCAAAACAATGAAATGAAAAATTCTAAAACTAACATTTTAATATATATATATATATATATACTCAGGAGTCGGTTTCACTAAACGTCTCAAGTTGAGATTTTCCTCATCTAAAAATCTCATTTTCTCAAATGATTATTTGAACTCATTACACATTAAATGACAACAAATAAATGGTATTGAAACAAATATTTGCCCATAAGTCAAGTTGTTCAATGTAGCTGAAGTTACAGCATTTCAAAACAATTAAGATGAAGAAAATCTCAGGTTGAGATGTTTAGTTTCGTGAAGCTGGGGCCAGGTTCTTCACACAGTCATATACTGTTCATTGTTTGTTGGCTTAGGCATTTAAATTATGTTTAAAAAGAATCTAGCCCCGGTTTTACGAAATAATTAAGTCCGCTATTTTAATTGATCTGAAATGGAGTGCTTAATTTTGATATAAAAAAACTCCGTTATTCACTTACTAATATGTGTGGGAGCCATGGTCTATTTAAAATTACAATTTGGCCATTTGGCAAATAGCCATAAAAATCAACACATTTAACTATCTTATATCATCAACAATCAAAAGTTTCCTATTAGTCAATCTATCTCAAATTATTATCATCAGCTAAATATTTTATGTTGTATAATTATCTACTGAGAGTGTTTGAAAATTAAAAAAAAACAAAAAAACAATTTACCAAATTATCGGGCTCTTGTCCTTTATCAAAGTAACACATGGAAACAACTAAAACGGAAGCCATCTTGAAGTTTGAGCATTTTTGTTTGTTACATTTGATATAGAGTTATAGAAGTTTTTCAATATTTTGCTTACAAAATACGTATTTCACAATTTCCATGAATATGCATACTTTAAGATACAAGATACAAAGATAATTGTGAAATATATGGCCTCCAGTCCAAAATACATATAGTAAACAAAGTAAGCATACATATTTTAACAAACGTCGAAATAAACTATATCATGTAATGCTGTTACTAATATCATGTAATGTTGTTACTAACAAAAAACTATATCTTAGATTATAGCAAACTTGTTGGAATTATTATTCAAACTATAGACATTAAGATGACATACAAAGATCAATAATAAGAAAGCATAATAACACATTTAATGTTAAACACAATTGTTTTAGTTAATATGTTCTTTAAAAAAAGCATACTATATATAACAGGCAATTGATCAGTCTATCCAGTTTTGAAGACATAAGCATATTAAATGTATGTATAGTAGAATTGTTAATAACTTTTTTATAAACCATGTATAAGGTGAAACTATTATTTTAATTTTCAACCTTTTATCACGTTTTAAATGTATATCTATTATTGGCTATAAACATTGTTATTTTTGTTAAATTCTGTATACCATATTCACATTTGTATAAACAAACACAACAACAAGCTGTTTTGATGTTTTATACAGAATGTTCGTTATTATCACAATTACAAATCTTAAATCCCTTTTTTCTAAAATCATTTTCTTCAGTTTTAAATAAATATTTAAAACTTGTTTAAGTTTTACTGCAAGTATTGTACTGTTTTATTAATTTTTGTATTTTCTCTTTATATCTTTTCAACAGATATTAACACGTGCATATATGCAATGAGATAATATGTAATAATATAGTTAATAGTAAAAATAATGCAACAATTATACAAATGAATTGTATACTTTAAGTAATTCAGCTCTATGAACACATACGTACGTACGCACACACATATATATACGCACACACACGACATAACTTTTAGCAACTATTAACATCACTATATTATATATTTCTATATACGTATTCTTGCAAGTAATAAAATCGTAATTGTATACATCTTATCAACAATATATCTCCTGTTATAAATAAGAGAAGTTTTTTTATTGTTTTATTGACTATGTAAAGGCACACACGATTAAATCATTTTTTATGTAACGCTATATCTGACAAATATATATTTGACTATTTAAATGATGCAAATATGAACTTAAGAAAATGTCATGACCGATTATTCTGTAGGTATTTTCGAAAAGCGCATAGCTCATGTAAACTGATGTTTTTTGTCTTACTACAAAACACCCCTAATACCGTAGGATCCAACCAATATAGAATGACATAGGTTCACGATAGCGTGTTTCATTTATAGTTTAGTCAGTGTTGTTCGAAAATAGTATACTTAAGCCAGTGCTAGAGGAAGTGAGGACTATTGCATAAAACATAACCCCACATGGTCAGATTCAATAAAACCAAGTCTGTTAGTTTTAGCCAGGTTTGACATGGTCTTGCTTATTTAGTCATGATCAAACTTTGCAGTGTTGATCATCGCCAAAACGTTTTTGGTCCTCGAATTTTATTTTGTCATATATTTGATATAAGCAAGCAGATGCAAATCAAACAATAAAAATATATTGAAGACATTGTATCATGTCATTTTTTGAATAATGTCGCATAAAATAAACCAAACCATACAATAATTTCAATCAAATAAGGATTCGATCCTCCGCCGTGGTTGTGTGTCGTCCTTGAGCAAGACACCTTTTCTGACCAAGCTTAGTACTGGTTCTTCCAAGGAAGACTTATTGGTTGTAAGAATTTGTTTGACAATCAAAGTAAAATAAATGAGTTCAAACTAATCAAATTATAAAAGCTTATGCATATTTTTAAAGCTTGGCTATCGGTACGTTCAAGTACATTGATTTTCGTATGTCAGTTTTCCATTCGATGAGTCCGAACTACATTAATACTGTCATAACTTTTAGTTTGAACTCCCGGTTTACTGATTTAAAACCAAACATTTGGAAAAGGCAATGCAAGTTTAGCGCAAGATTAGGGTTGCCAAGATAGCAAATATTTTGATATTTGCAATGACCGGCGTAAACTATAGTTATGAAACTTCCAAGTTCTTTGATATTACTCTTGCACGCATGCTGGGCTTTAAAGTATGTACATTTTAGTGATTCGGTGACAACGTATCTTCGACAGAAAAAAAGTTATGCAATCACTAATTAGATTTATATTTTGAAGGACGTTCTCAATGTCTGGAATGAAGCTATTTTTTATATCTATTCGCACCGTGAAAATCTCAAACCGGTTATCCCAAATTATGTTTTGAAGATCTCGCCAGGAATCCTTTGATGGCCCGTTTACGACACACTCGATTGATAGAATCTGTTATATAGGAAAAGCAGTACTCTAAAACGTATAAAACACCAACATTGGACACCATAATTTGTTGAAGTGCATGTAAACATTAAACATGATATAAATGTTTTCAAACGTTTATACATGTCTGATAATTTGTTATGAGCTAGAAGAAAAAATGAAAGAAGTGGAAAAATGAGTGGGATGAAAAGGACCAACAGAAAAACAAATATGAAGCAAACTCAAACAGTCAGCGCTATTTAATTATAGCTATGGGCTGAGTTGTTCAAATCTCTGTTAATTTAACCTCCGTTAAGGGAAAATATTGTTAATTCGTTATCTTTAAAATTCAAGGATTTCATATTAAATGCAATGCGTTATTGAAGTAGAACGGTATATTTATAAAGGAATACATCCTACTAGATGGACAATAGTTATTATGAATCCAAATACGCTATTTTGAAACTTCGTCATTCTTTTTTTAGATAAAACCTTCCGTATTAGGGATGTTTTGTAGCATGAAAGCATATTTACCTGTTGCATAACTGATACAATAAAATGGCTATCGAAATTATGTGTTACCTATATTGGACGATTCTAACTATAAATAGAATTAGATCATTTCAGATAAGCGTATCTGATTTATACTATTTCGTTTATTGTTGTTTTAAACCAATCATTATCTAGCCAAATAGCTATACCTAATTTTGGACACATCAACACCATCTGTTCTAGATCCGCAATTGTGTGGCTAACTCTGCGCACATGTCGGTAATATGCATGTTATTTATTTATCAACTGCATGATAACCACTTATTATTTGGTATTGAAATAATATTACACTCTGAATACTACAAGTGTACTGGTTATAGACCATGTCCAGTCCACATAGGTAAAGACCTCATCGTTCGCCTGTTTCTAAAAGCAGAATGAATATAACATTGATTAAAACGATCGTGTTTTACAATTGAACGTTATTTTTGACGTATTTTGATTGTGCTCAACTGATAACATACGGGGTAGAGTTCAAAGACTAGTCATATTCAAAATGACCAATCAGATGGCCGCATTAATGTTTCATGTGTGCTTTTCAAGGAAATAATGTTGCTCTAATGAAGATTTCATTGAGGTGTTACAAATTAGTAACTTCATTCAGGTAAAAAAATAAAATATTGTCAAATGTTGTGAGAAAATGTATATAAACTCCTGTATTTTGTTGGAAGACAGAATACTCAGTCTTTCGCTAGCTAACTGCTATCTGTTGCTAGAATAAAAGTACTATTTGAAAATCACGTGCTTTTTAATTCTTCGCCGTAGTAGTACAAATTGAATCTACTCAAACAAATAACTTTTTTTCAATACATCATGCTATACACAACCAATTATGGTAGTTAGTGAAGTTAGTGAAGTCGTATAATCTTTATATATTTTACGTGATGCAAAGTTACATGTAGCTGACGCGCAGAACTAAGCGACACAGCTGTAGAAAAAATATCATAAAAGATAAAAGCACTAACGAATGTTTCGTCCTTGATTTATTGCGTGACAATACGAAGTGTCATACTAATTTTCATTTTAACTATAAACACATATATCGGAAAATATTTATTTGACAGACCAAAATCAAAATAAAACAAGAGGTCCACATGGCGATCACATGACTCGTTTAAGGGCATCCATCTTGTCTAACACAAAAATCACACAATTATAGTTGAAGGATAATAATTCAGTTATCAGAGAAAATGTTGTTTAAAAATAGATTTTGAGCCAGCTTTCTTGAATGACTGATGGCAACCCATAATTGTAGAAAGGTACGATGTGTTGATGAAAATTATTGGACTCAACTGATTTAAAGGCTTTTTTAAAAGTTTTCCAACCTTAGCCTATGTAAGAATACAGGAGCCCATGGTGGCCATATTGTTTGACGTTCGGACACAAAACAAATCCCAAAGAACTTGAGAGAGGGTCTTTATGGTAAAAATTCGGCAACATTTAAATAAAATTTGTACAGTGGTTTGAGCAGATGTCGCTTAAAGTTGCAAAGCAAAAAATTGACAATTGTGACCATGTATTATATAAAAATAATTCAGTAGTTTCAGTTCAGAATATTTTTGTTTCTATACATAACTAATTAAAACTTATCGGATAACAAATACAGTTTTTGTGTAGTCACCAGGGTGACACTCAAAACTGACAGATGGGTTTAGAGGAGATGTAGCTTAAATTACAAAACAATAAATTGGTCGGGGGCTAACGACCATCTTGGATGACCAACGTAAAAATCAACAACATAATTCTGAAAAGGCAATCCCCAATGTATTTCGAGGCTGGTCTTCATTTAAAATAGAGAAAGTGTTTCCAGAGAAGAACAGAAAAGAAGTTTTTTAAAGATTTTTCTTATGTAAAATAAAGTCTACGTAAAATTAAAAGGTTTTAAATAGCTTTCGAATGAAAGTTTTCTATGACGAAACCTTCACGGTAATAAAGTTCTGAATATGAATGGAAATAATCGTTACGTATGTAACAACTTGATGGCGTGTCAGACATGGTTTTATTACTGTACATATTGTTATTTAATATACACTGCTACTTTAATTTTTAGATTTATACTTAACTTTGAAGTCAGTAATATGTACTTATCGTTGAACTTATATTATTTATTTCATTCTGTATGCAGCCTTATTTAAAACACTAAAAACAACTCAAGTGCAAACATCAAGATTGTAATATCCACGTTGCACTTTAAGAGTTTTATTTTTGATGAACAGAGTTTTAAACCGAATTAATGTTTATGGCGCATGATTCAGTCAAGGTATTTTGTATTTAATGCACTATTGAGGAAGATATACCAGAATAGAAATGCATATAAATCGAATAATCGAATAAGGATTTTTACGATGTCTCGAACATGCCTCAGCCCAAACAATATTATGGGTGCTAACATCATTTTGACTTTAAATCAATTTTGCCAAATCGCCTCTTGGTTATATTTAAAAAAAAATAGAAAGTCGTTTCACACGAATAGAGTGTTTTGTTGTCGCGCGCGCGCGCGCGCGTGTGTGTGTGTTTTCTCCTTAAACGGAAAAGTATTTACTGAACGTTCACATGGACATTATAAAATCACACATGTATCTTTTTTCTCAACGCAAACAGGCCATTCACCATAGTAGTTGTTGTAGTCATAGCTTGCATATAATTCTTTACCACAACTGTTACAAGGGTTTCCGTTGTTCGGCCCACATGTTCCATCGTTGATGCAGGTGTAAACCTTCCCGGTGGAAGGATTCATTCTGTATGTTGTGGTTGCTTTCATGTTGCTTTCCCCGCAGTATATCTCTCCACTCCAACCTTGCCACTTACCCTCAATATCTACACAGCGTTCTCTTTTGCTACTTCGAGGAACCTTTAATACTCTACAAGCGGGACAGTTAGGACCGTTGTTAGGACCACATCGACCATCCGTCACAGAAGGCGCTGGATTGTTATGTTCTTTAGTCACGTTTCTTCCACAGTATAGGAACTCAGTCGATGAACTGATACCCGGATTGTAGGTTTCTCTTTTACAAGGTCGGAACAGGAGGTTGAGGCCAACTTTGTCCAACTCACTCATAACTTCTGAACGACCTGTGAAATTTTTGAGTTTCCAAACAGGGTCTGCATCTTGATTTCTTTGCAACATCTCCGACTCGGGATACATCATTATGCTTAGTGGATCAAAGCGTGTGATTCCCCAATATCCTTCTTCTTCTTCATATTGACTTTTCCATTCTGAAACGCTATTTTCAATCAAGTACAGACTAGCATATAAACGTTTCATTTCATGTTGAAATCCGATTGCATGGAGAAGTTCGTGCGTACCAGTTCCTTTCCAGCTCCCTGGCCAGTTGTTATCCAGACAAATTTCACATTGCTCGGTAATAAAAATGTTGCCTACGGTATAACATCCATTACTTGAGCTTTCAATAACGATTATTGAATCCTCTTGGTTTAAAACAATGTATAGGTGAAGACCGGGAGCTGCCAAATTTATGTCATTAATGGCATTTTGTATATTGGTTTTCCATTTGCAGTCCAGATTGTCATTCAGAAAAACCGGAACCTTTATAACATCAGCTTCTGTTCCAAGTTCATGCATTGCTTGCATACGATAAAACAACTTGCACGTTTCTAAATGATTGAGCCTCGATACTGTGTCTGATGACAGCGTTTCATATACTTCTTTCAGTTTGCCCAGCAAACATGTTGTGTCGACAACCATTGCTGTCTTTTTCAGTATCCGTGGTTTACTAAAACTCCCCCAAAGATGACTAAACTGAGATGGTAAGTCGAAATCTGGTTGTTCGACACTTACGTAATCTTGTCCTTCAGAGTCACCCTCCAGCTGTTTTTTCACCACTGTTGGCATTGTGAGATATACTGAAACGATAAAATCAGTACTCATAATAAGCATGTCTGGGCAATATAAAAAAATGATAAAGTGACATTTTTTTGTTATATAAACAATACTATTGTAAGGTCCACACTAAACACAGGTGCTGAAGAAAAAAACGTGTAGGGTGGCAACCAGTCAAACCCGTATTTATAATGATAACATCCAACTCGATCAAACGTCGAATCCGTATCATCTAACTCGGTCAAACGTCAAATCCGAATTTATAATGATAACATCCAACTCGGTCAAACGTCAAACCCGTATTTATAATAAAAACATCCAACTTGGTAAAACATCAAACCCGTATTCATAAAGATTACATCCAACTCGGTCAAACGTCAACCCCATATTTATAATGATAACATCGAACTATCGGTCAAACGTCAAACCCGTATTTATAATGATAACATCCAACTCGATCAAACGTCAAATCCGTATTTATAATGATAACATACAACTCGTTCAACATCAAACAGGTTTTTATAATGATAACATCCAACTCGATCAAACGTCGAATCCGTATCATCCAACTCGGTCAAACGTCAAACCCGAATTTTAATGATAACATCCAACTCGGTCAAACGTCAAACCCGTATTTATAATGAAAACATCCAACTCGGTCAAACGTCAAAACCCGTATTCATAAAGATCACATCCAAATCGGTCAAACGTAAAACCCGTATTTATAACGATCACATCAAACTCGATTAAACTTCAAACCCGTACTACAACGATCCAATCAAACTCGGCCAAACGTCAAACCCGTACATATAAGGATCAAATCCAACTCGGTCAAACGCCAAACCCTTTCTTATAAGGAGCACATCCAATTCGGTCAAACTTCAAACCAGTACTTATAAAGATCACATCCAACTCAGTCAAACTTCAAACCCGTACCTATAATGAAAACATCCAACTCGGCCAAACGCCAAACCCATATTTATAATGATAACATCCAACTATCGGTCAAACGTCAAACCCGTATTTATAATGATAACATCCAACTCCGTCAAACGTCAAACCCGTATTTATAATGATAACATCCAACTCGGTCAAACGTTAAACCCGTATTTATAATGAAAACATTCAACTTGGTCAAACGTCAAACCTGCATTTATAAGGATCACATCCAACTCGGTCAAATGTCATATCCGTTCTTATAATGATAACATCCAACTCGATCAAACGTCAAACCCGCATTTATAATGATAAAATCCAACTCGGTCAAACTTCAAACCCACACGTATATGGTTCACGTCTAACTCGGTCAAACTTCAAACCTGTATCTATTATGATCAATTATAGTAAATAAAAACAAATCTGACATTCTTGTTCTTGACAACATTTCCGAATGTTCTAATCGCTAACCATTTAAGGAGCCCATATTGCCCCTTCTTGCAATGAAATCCTCTTTTCAGAACAACATTTTATCAAATACTACTAGTATTCTGATGATGCTTCAGATCACATATTAAATAATTGCTTTTATAAATGATCGAAAATAAAGAATTATTCATTTCCCCATATAGTCCCTTATGTGGCCCCTTCTTTTGAACAAACTTTAATCATATGAACAATTTTGACTGAGAGGGAATGCTTTTGAAAACTTTGAAAAAATCAGTTTGACCTTTTCGGAATTCTAACTGGCCGTTTATTGAAATCTCATTTGCTACGACTAGATAATGATGAAGATATCAAATTTAATAATTATATGCAAAATTCGACGTCTCAATTTGTGGCCCATGTCAATGCTAGCTCTTTCATTTCTACAAACTTGAGATACATTCTCATATGGATAACACGTTTCAAGTATGAAAAATTTTGACTGACCGGTTTACTCTTTTGAGACTCCACCTTATTGAAATCAATTTCTTTTTACTGGACCAAATCTGATATGCTATCACCAAATGATGCCTCCGATTTAAAATAAATACTTGAGAAAATGAAAATGTTGCGTTTGTCCATAGAAATCCTATTTAAGACTCTAAATCCGCCTGTGTGACCCTTATGAATACTAATATCTTGTTTTGTACAAATTTGAAACCCCTTTTTAATTTGTGATAGGCTACTGAGAAGAAGTGTTTTATGCATTTACACATTTTTTGTTTATTTTTACCTCAATCCACCATCCACCATTATTATTGGATAAATAATCATTTTTTAAATGATTGTTTTTAAATTAATATGAAAAGACAGAAAAATTAATAAAATAATTTTAAATTATTAGTAACAAGCTCGTAGTTGTATCAAACTGCAAAGATTGATACAAACTGGCAAGAGCATATACCGGTAATATATGTGGTAGCATTTGATTTTATATATTTTAAAGATCCGCGCTGTAATATATTGTAATTTGTATTGTATTGTAATGCGAAATGTTCTTGGTGTTTTAATGTTTTTTCTAATTGTATTGTTATATGTGGTAGAGTGTCATTTACAGTTTTCAATATTTTAACGTATTAACCCATTAGCTTGTTTCCAATATTAATATACACAGATTTACTAGCTTTAAACTTACACTGGTGATGGCTTAATAGTTTTGGTGGGTAAATAGTGTCACCTGACAATCTTATGAATTATCATTGGTCAATACATATTCTAAATCAGTCTTGGAAAGAAATCTGGAGTGTGAAATTGTGTTAATGAGCTGTGAGTTTATACATTTCCTTAAATAAGTTAATTATTTATGTTTAATCGTACAAATATAAATAACGAATAAGATGCATGAAATTAAGTTATTTGATATATTAAAAATATGATTCTAGTGCATGTGTTTTATATGTTTTGAAAACTGTGTTTGTATATTTCAGAAATGTTTATTTCTGTTATTTACCATCTTATTAGTGGAATAAACAGTGTACAAAGATAGCGGTGAATGACAACCCTTGTTATAGGATGTGGCTTAACAGCTAGCCGGGATCACCCTATAACATATATATATATTATAGGCTCTTCCATAATCCCAATTAAATAAAAAAACTGCAATATACATATCTCAATCTCATCACAAACCCCGGTTACAAATGTCGCCTAATGTGAGCCTTGGTTGAGGACAGAAATTGACCTCAGCCAGGATCGGACCTAATGCTAGGATTTGACCTGCGTTTTCCCATGATGATGCACTTAGGATGAAGATGTATGTATATAGTAGGCCTCCATACCTATAACGTGCACCATCTGTCGATTTGGTATGTTACTTACACATTCAAGTTTCGTATAGTACTTCTTGAAATATAATAATGATAAAAACTACTTAAACTCGTTAATTGTAGTTGAAATGCTTTGTGGTCTTAAATTAATTGACTAAATTATTTTGCCCCTAACATTTGGTTATATATGCAATAGCTTCTTTTCACGCATGACATAATATTGTTTGAATAAAGCAAACTATCAAAATACACTATTTACGGCAAAAACACATCCAGATACCTGATAAAATACTTTTTATTGCATACATTCAAGCTCTCATTATGTCAGTTTCAATATGTACTGACACAGTTTATTCGTTTATAATATCTTTTGAATTAAAACTATTTGCATCGGTATTGTATTACATTATACTGAATGGTATTATTCAAATAACTACGTAGATTTACGACTTGTCAGTGGTTGAAAGGCATGATAAGTCGTTGGGTTGGGGTTATCACATAGTTGTAATATAATACTTGACAGTGATATAATGGATCTTATTAAATCATGCAGAAACAAATAAATTAAGTCTTTTCTATCACGCGAACTAGTGAAAATAATTTAATGTTTTTAATTTACTTTGAGGGTCCCTTAGGGTATTTGAGTAACGAAGTCGGGTTAATTCATTACTCCTATGTTTTTTTTAAAAAAACATCTTTTAAAGTAACGAAATAGTAACAAATTGTTGACAGTGATAATCATAAGGTGATCTTCAGATACTGTAAATTTGTAAAGGAAATATTTTCTTATATGTGAATATAGATTTTTTCTATACCTGGATATGTACCTGGTAAACATGAATTCCTTTGTTCTCGGTGAAGGGTCAAAACTAGGGACACTACCTACACAACAAATCTGAGTGGTAACACACTAAGTGTTATTGGATTTACAGTTATTTTTGAGAACAGCTCACCACAACCACAATTGAAAACAGGATCATACTTTTTTTAGTATTCAGTCATAAGTTATTCAATGTGGCTTTTTATCCGAGTTCTTCAGTACAGGGAGCGGCTGCCGTCAGAAAGATCCCCTCTCGCCATACATCTTTATTTTGTGAAGTGAATTTTTTAACAATTAGAATAAAAAATAAAGTAATAAAGAGAATAAGTTATCTCAGTTTGCAGATTGTACCTTAATCTAACTGGATGGATCAGACACTTAACTTAATGTATCTCTCTCCGAACTACACTACTTTTCACAAATCTATGGACTTAAAATCAATTTTGACAAGACACACGCTATATGGATTGGATCATAGAAATACAGCTCGTATTCATTAAAAACAAAATAGAGACTATCATGGGGCAAAAATTAATTAAGATTGCTAGGCATTACATTTAGCACTAATTTAGATACAATGATAAAACTAAATTTTAAGGAAAAAAATAAAAAAAATAAATAAATCATTGCAATATTGGAACAGAAGGTTTCTTACACCAATTGGGAAATTCACAGTCATTAAAAGTTTAGTTTTACCATCCTTAAACCATATTTTCATTTCTCTCCCAAACCCGCCATACAAAGAAATAAAATTTATTTCACCTCCCACTAGAAACTAGCGATTTCATTGGACAAGAGCAGTCACGTGGTGACCCCCTAAATTTCTATAGTCGGTCAGTTTGAAGTCAATAGTCGACAAAATGGCCGCTATTCATCGATTCTTCCTTCAAAATCACCCTTTTTTTATCCCAAAATCACGGAAATCACTACCAATATTACAACTGTAAATTTTGTTTAGTTGGCCTGTCTGTATTGACACGGCGACCGTCACAATAGTCAAGTACAACGCGAGTGCATTCCCCTTGCCGACCTTGACCTGTCAAATTGTCGTCAAACGAAAACGGTGATAAAATGACTTTTAGATTAAGATTTGAAGAAACATCAGAATCAGAACAAGAAGAGAGACGTTTAAACTTAAACGCGGGGAAGACTTTAAAGGCTAATAAATTTGCAGTCAAAATTCTGAAGAAATATTTGTCAGAGAAGGGGGGAAATTCCGGATTTTGATGAATTACCGGAGGTTGAGTTGGACGACACTTTGGGTCGCTTTTGGATGGACCTTCGCCGTGCTGATGGGTCTACGTACAAAATTAATTCGATGGAGGGAATTCGTCATGGAATCAACCGACACCTAAAAAAATCCACCCTTCAATAAGAGATTTGACTTAATAAAGGACTCCAAATTTGTAGGTAGCAACATTTGCTTCGAAGCTGATCCGGTTGAATTGAAAAGAGCAGGGAAAGGTGAAGTTGTGCATTATCCAGTAATATCAGAAGTGGACATACAGAAGTTGCATTCAGGACTGCATATTAATATATTCACACCACAAGGACTGTTCAATAAGGTTCATTTTGATGTAAGACTTTATTTCTGCAGAAGGGGAAATGAAAACATGCACACCATGACAAAGGAAACTTTCCGAATTGAAACCGATTCAAAGACAGGACTTAGATATTTGAAGAAAATACAGGATGAGCTTACAAAGAATCATTATTCACGACCGATTACAAGTGCAACTCCATCTTCAACAGTAACAAGCAACGTTGATCTGCCATTGCAAGAAATCAGTTATCAGCTGGCGGGCATAAATCTCGATGACATATTCAATGACTTTCCAATGCCGTGTCCGCAAAAGCAAACTGTTCAAAATTACACACCACAATCGCCCGTGTTCAACAATTGTACTGTTACATGGATAAACAGCATTAAAATGAATAAGTAACTAGAACATGCATCACATGTGCTCTGGATGAAACTCCATCATATTTTATTGACTGCGATAAATATGTGTGATCCAATGAGACAGTTTAGTTTTCAATGGTTAAAGCTGTGATGATTGAAAAGTACATTGAATTAGTTAAAACTGTGATATAATTATTAAGTTGTTACTTTATTTATTTTCATTTTTATTTTTAGTTAAGTTTTTATTGATATTACGTTAAGTTTAAAACATTAAAATTGTTTAAAATTGTAAGTGGTACTTTTTTTATGAAATGAAACAATATCAGTAATTTCTTTTGATTATTTAAATAACTATATTTTTAAAATAACTCCACCCAACCCACCACTTTAATAATGAAATGAAACAATATAATTTTTTTTTAAAATAAACATCATCATGCCAATTTTGTGAATAACAGTCAATTAAGCGTTGCTTGAAAATATAAATAAACTCTACATCATTCCCTACGTCATGGGAGAAACACATACCGAAAGCCAAATTTGAAAAGCATAATTTCTTTTATACACCCTGTCCAAGCTTTTCTACCAGATTCATGTAGACGTTTTAGCATAACATAACAATGTTTTGAATACCTTTGGTCTCTCATGCGTGTTAATTCTAACTAATATTTAATGCAGTTTGTCATATAAATAGTACAAAGTGGTACTCTTCCACATTCACCGAGAGCAAAATAACAGGCAGTATTTTGAGACAAATTACAATATTGTTTGCAAAATTTAACTTGTACAGATTCTATTTTATCAACATAATTATAGCCCCAAATTTCTGATGCATAGCATAAAATAGGCTTAACCATTGAGTAAAAAAAATTAAACATATCAATAGGATCAAGTTGACCGAATTGTCGTTGAAAGTTAAAGATACAGGCAGACCCTGTAGTGAAAATGTTTCTTGGGTTTTGGACCATACTAGCTTGGGTATGAAAAATACACCTAAATATTTATAGAAAGGAACAACTTCGATAAGTTCGTTGTTGAAATACCATTTTTCAGTTTGTTTTAAAACACCACCATTTCTGAAAACAACAACTTTTGTTTAACTTAAATTTATATTCATGTTAACTGAGGTGCAATATTCTTCAATATAGTTGATCTGGTGTTGTAGGTTTATAACAGTATCAGAAAAACTAGAAACATCAACGAGACAGGGGGACATAAGTAGTTCTATTTTATTTTCACTTTATATCAATGACCTTTGTACTATTTTATTTTCACTTTATATCAATGACCTTTGTACATTATTTACAGAACGCTGAGGTACTGGAATATTTGTCTCTAATGATATACCTGATATCATGTATTTATTCTTTGCTGATGATGTAACAATCGTAGCTGAGACTGCGTCAAAGCTACATATTCAACTAAATATATTAAATGATTTTTGCATTTCTACAGGCATGAACATTAATCTTAAGAAAACTGAAATTATTGCATTTAAAAATGGTGTCAGATTTTGTTTATATGAAAGTTGATCGTACAGAGGAAATCTCATAAAAACCAACGTCGTTATATAAATTCATGGGCATTCTGTTGACACCCAACTGTCGTGGACTTCCGCCAAAACCAAACTTGCAACACAGATCAAAAAAAGCTATAAATTCTATTCGAAATTATCAAAGGCCATTTGGACGATTTTTACATAATGAACTATTTAAATTGTTTGATTAAATGGTAAAACCAATATTGTGTTATGCATCAGAGATATGGGGTTACGAATATTCAAGTGCAATTGAATCAGTTCAAGCTGATTTTTGTAAATACTTTTTAGGTGTTATTAGTTCCGTAAATAATAGTGTAGCGCTCGGCGAGTGCGGAAGGCTTCCTTTGTGCGTTACTTATCATACAAATTGCATTAAGTACTGGTGTAAAATAATACATATGCCAAATCACCGATATCCAAAACATTGTTATAGAATGCTTAAAGATTTAGATGATGTTGTAAGAAAAACTTGGACTTCAAATGTCAAGAAATTTTTGTTTCAATATGGATTCGGGTATGTTTGGATTTCACATGAAGTGGGGGATATTAATATGTTTATTTAAGCATTTAAACAACGACTATCAGATTGCATGACCCAGTACTGGCATGGTAGTATTGCAGAATCCATACGTTGTGACACTTATAAGTATTTCAAAACTTTATTAAATCCAGAAAAAATATCTTTGTATTGAAATTCCCTTATTACATAAAAAAATCTCTTGCCCGTTTTCGATGTTCTAGTCACAAGCTCAAAATAGAAACTGGTCGCCACGAAAATATTGAAAGGCAAGACCGAAAATGTTCATATTGTTATATTCATGCGAATATTAACATTATAAAAGACGAATAACATGTATTTTTTCTTTGTCCGAGATATGTGGATCTGAGACTACAATGTTTACAGTCTTGGTATTCTGGTGAAAATAACTTAAAGATTTTTATCAGCTACTACAACTAAATGACACCTTCAAACTTAGGAAACTAGCTGCATATATCCATTTTATTTTGGTACGAAATAAATCACAATTATAATAAATAAAGATATTGTAAAATATTTCAACATAAATTGCATGCCATATTTCATTTCATATTTGACACTACTAAATGTTTGTAAATAATGATATGTATTTTGGGCCAGAGGCCTCTATTAACGAAATAAAGGATTTTTCATTGTTTGTTTTGTTTGTTTATCAGCAAACATAAGTGCAACTAAATCTTCAATATCATTAGAAACAAAAATACCTCTATCACAATTCTCATGTAGAAAAGTAACAAGATCATTGATAAAAAAAAAATATTATAGGGCTACCAACATAGCCCTGTCTTGTTCCAATATTACATCTAAAGAAGTTTGTGAGTTTGTCATGAACTTTAACACATGATTTAAATTTTGCATACATAGATTTTATAATGGTTAAAAAGTTTCCATTAATGTTGTTTCTAGCAAATGCTTCCCATAATTTGTTATGCTGGATGCTGTCAAAAAGCTCTATCAATATATATATATATATATATATATATACACAATAAAATCTTCTCCTTTTTTTTGATAAATATTTCTGAAACCGACCTGGGACTCATCAATAACACTATAGTTATCATACCATTTTGTTAAACGAATAGATACTATATTAACAAATATTTTACATGGTGAATCTGTTAACGAGATACCGCGGTAATTATTTGGTTCAGATTTGGAACCCTTTTTATGTATCGGAGTAAAAATGCTTTCAATCCATTGAACAGGAAAGTCTCCATTTTCAAATATTTCATTGAGTAGAGCATTTAAAAAAGGTAAAATAACATGAATAGTATGTTTATACATTTGAAAGCACACACCATCTGGTCAAGGTGAGCGATTTACACGTAAATGATTGATACTTTGAATAATTTCTATATCAGATATTGGTAAATTTAGTTAATCACAATTGAAATCATGGTGTAAATTGGCATAAACATTATTATCTTCATTAATATTGTTTTCAACAACAACAGGGTTTAAAGGGGTTTTAAAGTAGTCATGCCATTCATTACATGTTATTAATGAATTTGTGTTATCTTTGCTTTTCCAGTTTTCAGAATATTCCAAAATTGTTTAGCATTTTTTCTTGAGTCAATTAACAGCTTTCGATTTGCTTTACAATGTGAGTACTTTTTATCGTTACACAGTGATTTAAATTTATTTCTGGATAGTTTGTATTTTAATAAATCATGCCTTTCATTTGTCACACGAAATTGTCGAAGAAAAACGAGTTTTCTCCCTTTCGAGAGTTTTGCACTCTTATCCCACCATGGTGGCTGCAGTGAAATGCACCTGTGACTTTTACATTTCATTTTATCAGCTGATAATTTGAAAATATTTGATATATTGCCTAAAATAGACAGAAAAAAAATGTTTTGATGTTGTTTTAATTTCAATAATGTCACATTATAGAAGGAATACTATATACATACTTAGAATGAATGGTTGAATGAGAGTGCAACTATAATAATAATATATTACTTCATAATTGCTTGGTTTTTGTACGGTGTGAAGGAGGGTGGTCCTCCCCGACCTCCTCACACCTATGACGGGGAGAATAAACGGACCATCAAATGGTAGTTAAAAAAACAAAAACATAAAAATTAAATGTATTTATTATAGGTTTAAAGCCAATGAATACATATACGTGTAAAGGTGCGGCCAGTGTATAGAGAGAGCATGTCTCCTCGTGCGATACAGTCAGTGTGTAATAGATTCGTGTGTATGCATTCTCAATTAAAGGTTATTGCATTTGCCGAATAGTTACGTTGTTGACATATAAATTCATTAAACCTCCAATTACAAAATGTCAAGATCCAGGTAGATAATAAAAAAGACAGAAAGAAAAGAGAGAAAAACATCAAGTGTTTGTGGTACCTTACAATTCATACATTTAAATGAGATTGGTTTTATATGTTTAAAGTAAGTGTATATGTATTTAGGTTCAGATGTTATGTCACGTGTTTTAACATTTTAATAAGGTTGCGTTTAGTTTGTATAATGACAGATAGCTCTTGCATGAGGGAAAAAATCCGTGATAACAGCAGTTACAGATCGTAATATGAAAGGATGGTATATATTGCAGATGGCTGCGTGATTGTTATTGTAGATAATATACTTTCTGTTTTTATTCCCTGAATTAACTTCAAAAACAAAAATAAAGGATTTATTTTCGTTTGAGAAAATTGAATTAGGAAACATTTCTATACATAATGGGTGTTGCATAGTGCTTTTTCGAGAGAAGAATATAGTTTAATCCTGTACTAGAGGGCGTAAGGGTGTTGCATAGGGGTTTTTCGAGAACAGAAAATAGTTAAATTGGTACTAGGGGACGTAAGGGTGTTGCATAGAGGTTATTCGAGAACAGAATATAGTTAAATCCGGTACTAGGCGACGTAAGTGTGTTGCATAGGGGTTATTCGAGAACAGAATATAGTTAAATCCGGTACTAGGGGACGTTAGGGGTGTTGCATAGGGATTGTACGAATCGGGGTATAGTTTAATCCTGTACAAGGGGACGGAAGGGGTGTAACAAAGGGGTTATTCCAAAGCAGAATAAAGTTAAATCCGATACTAAGGGACATTAGGGGTGTGGCATAGAAGTTATTCGAGAGCAGAATATACTAGTAGTTTAATCCGGTTCTAGGGGACGTAAGGGGTGTTGCATAGGGGTTGTTCGAAAGCAGAATATAGTTTTGTCAGGTACTAGGGCGCGTTAGGGGTGTTGCATAAGGGTAATTCGAGAGTAGAATTTAGTTAAATACGGTACTAGGGGACATAAGGGGTGTTGTATAGGGGTTATTCGAGAGCATAATATAGTTTAATCCGGTAATAGGGGACGTAAGGGGTGTTGCAGAGAGTTATTCGAGAGCAGAATATAGTTAAATCCGGTACTAGGGGACGTAAGGGGTGCTGCATAGGTTTTACTCGAGAGCAGAAAATAGTTTAATCCGGTACTGTTGGACGTAAGGAGTGTTGTATAGGGTTATTCGAGAGCAGAATATAGTTAAATTTGGTACTAGGGGACGTAAGGGGTGTTGCATAGGTATTATTCGAGAGAAGAATATAGTTTTTTTTCCCGGTACTATAGGGCGTAAGGGGCGTGGCATAGGGGTTATTCGAGAGCAGAATATAGTTTGAACCGGTACTTGTGATCGTAAAGGTTGTTGCATAGTGGTTATTCGAGAGCAGACAATAGTTTAATCCGGTACTATGGGACTTAAGGGGTGTTGCATAAGGCATATTCGAGAGCAGAATATAATTTAATCCGGTATTAGGAGACGCAAGAGGTGTTGCATAGGAGTTATTCGAGAGCAAAATATAATTTAATCCGGTACTAGGGGATGTAAGGGGTGTTGCATAAGGCTTATTGGGAGCAGAATATAGTTTAATCCGGTACCAGTGGGCGTTAGGAGTGTTGCATAGGGGTAATTCGAAAATAGAATATAATTGTAGTTTAATCCGGTGCTAGGGGACGTGAGGGGTTGCATAGAGGTTATTCGAGAGCAGAATATAGTTTAATCCGGTATTAGGGGACGTCAAGGGTTGCATAGAGGTTATTCGACAGCAGAATACAGTTTAATCTGGTACTAGGGGACGTTAGGGGTGTTGCATAGGAGTTATTCGAGATCAGAATATACGTGAAGTTTAATCCGGTACTAGGTGACGTGAGGGATGTTGCATAGAGGTTGTTAGAGAGCAGAATATAGTTTAATCGGGTAGTAGGGGACGTGAGAGGTGTTGCGTAGAGGTCATTCGAAAACAGAATATAGTTTAATCCGGTAATAAATGGTGTTAGGGGTATTGCATATCTCATAACATCCTTTTAAATATGTTCAATAAAATGAATCTGCTGTTTACTTCCTTTGATTATATTCTAATCTGTGCTTTCAATTGATCCTTAAACTGGACATTGTTTCATAAGCAAATGCGTTATCATTCTGTTTGATAAATTTAAGTGAATATTTACTTCCTCACAAATCTGCCAAGTCTGGGGACAGTTATTAATATTTTATATGTATGTGGATGTCTCTTTAAGTAATATGTATTTAGTTTTCAAAAATTTCTGTCATTGCAACAACAGGCTGGGAAACGATCTTTTACAATTGTGTGTGGCATCAAATAAATTATCTATTCCAAAAAAATCAATTGTTGCACCTAGAAACTTTACATGACACGTTCGTTATCATTTCTATCCAATTATTTCCTGTCTTAGTTTAAGTTGCCTTTACCTGAACAAAAGATTTATCAGGATTGCGTGAATTGATAATGAAAAAGTTATAACGATACAATTTTAATAGAAAACGGCACAGAAAATTTTATCTTTATATCAATTGTGTTCCTTTCTTGATCAAATGTAAGAATGTTGGATAATTAATGTAAATAATTGTGTTTGTGTTGTTTTACAGCATTCCATATGGTAAATAAATTTCATTGGGTGCAATACATACTAACTAGGTATCACATGACTGAAAATGTAGCACGTGATCATTTGTCAGCCATATTGATAAATGTGTTTACTGTGCAGAAAGGCCAGGCACTGAATTTAAAGGACCATCGCCTCCCCTTCATCCTTCCAATTTTTTTTTTACATTCCACTGGATTGCTATTTTTCAAAACTTCAGAAATGTCAACCTTTTTGAATCATGCTTGTTGATTGTATCTTTGGGTTATTTCCAATTCCATATGCAAAACCCAACAACTTTTAATGTAACATTTACCTTGTATATATATTTTCGTTATGCTATGTTATTTGCTTGATTTGTCTTTAATATTGTTTGGCAGAAATTTGCCCACCCTTTTCAATAGGAACAGTCTATTGAATAGTTGAAAAGATGTATGTGAACTACTTGTTAAATGGTCAGCATACTTTTGTGTTCATCCGGTATCAGATGTCATTGGGTTGTCTATCGCATAATGTTCAGTATGACATTCACATATTATATGATGCATTATAATGAGGTGTTTTTAATGATTATAATATTGCGTCATTCTATAAAAAAAATAAATGACATATTCGCATATACTAGATTGTGCATTATTTAATTCCTATATCGTAACAAGCTTCAATGATGTAGCGCGGTGATTATTTCTATCCAATTATTGTTCAAGCTGGCACAAAGAGGCATTATTCTTAATTTTAATTGCGGTTTTTTATGTAAAGCATTTATGTTTTTTTAGTAATAAGGATTTTGTGTATGTATTTGTGTGTGCTAGGTATATATTTCTACACTGCCTTAACTGGATATTAAGTTCCATTTATAGTTTTAAGGAATTTGTATTGTCTGAGCTATGTCAAGTGAAACCAAATACAAATACAAATACATGGCATGTATATAGCGCAAAAATTATAAAATATTCTATTGCGCTTCACAATTACACAACACACATTTAAAACATATACATTCAATATATTAACAGGATATATATATATATTAATACTGTTTTATATTGCTACAGGTATTTTGTATTTAACCAGAGCACACTCATTGTTCATGAAACTGACTATACAAATGTGTTTTCAGTTTTAAAACTGGCTTCAGACTGAATGTCTTTCAGATAACTCGGTAGATTATTCCACCATTTGGGACCAACAACGGCCATAGATCTGTCTGCTAGTTTTGTTCGCCGTCTAGGTATGTTAAAGTTAATGTCACCTTGTGATCGTAGTCTGTACCGTTATCGAGTAGGTGCAAACATTTCCCTCAGGTATACTGGAGCTATACCATTGATGACACGGAAAACCATTACTAAGACTTTGAACATGACTTTAGCTTTAACTGGAAGCCAGTGTAATTCTTTTAGTAGTTCCGCACTCGGTTGATCATAGGAAGCATTCATGACAACTCCAGCGGCATGATTTTGGACTCGCTGTAGTTTGACCAGAGAAAAATAAACAATACAAAAACACCATAAAGCTGATTATCAAAACAACAGTATTTCATTTAATTCTTTGTAAACAAGTCTTACAAAGTATATATATATACAGTCTTTATATATATCTGATTAAAATCAGTATAAAATAATGTCGTTCAAATTCTATTCAATGTCTAAGGTATGTTTGCATTTTATTTTCTGAACTGAGGACAAATTGTTATTAGTGAAATTAGATAAATGACATAATAAGCTTTCTTTTTCTTTAAGATATTATTTAAAGTCGTTTTTAAGAACATTTAAAAGACGTTTTAGAAAATAAAAAACTAACTCCATTAAAACTTACTAAGACATTGTTACTATATCATTAAATACTATTATATTTGTAGAATAATTGTCACTGAAAAGTCAATATAAATTTACTACTTACAAAATACGGTCCGCTTTAAACATGCACTTTGTCCACACTTAAATTATTTTTCTCATACACGGAAGCAAATATCGGAAAATACAATGTTTATCTTTGCATTCTAAGGCCTATGCTATACCATATTCGTTTCACGGTGTAGGATGTTAGTTTTGACAATGCAGTGGTGTTTTGTAGAGGGTTGTTGTTTTTCTTCATCTTCTTTATGGTGTTTAGTGTCGCTTTCAACATGTTTTCGGTCATATCGCAACGGTGTTTACTTGAGACAGTATTCTTAGCGCTACCACACTGGAATATCATGCCTCAGACACATGGTATGACCCAGTCACACTACATTGACACCGGGCCGACCAGACCTATAATTTCAAACGCTGAGCGTCAATTATGGAAGCTTCTAGTACCAATTTTCGAATCATTGATATGACCCGGCCGGGGGTCGAACCCACCATCTTCGGTATGCACAAGCTCTACCACTAGACCACGCTGCAGTCGTTTTGTAGTAGAAAATATGTTTAGCGTACATATTTTAAATACTAAAACCAAAGTTAAAGACTTCAAACATATTAAAACAATTAGTCTGGCAGTAAGGCTATTATTGATTTTCCGCATAATTACACAGAAATGTGTGTTCGAGGTATATCAGATATGCATAAATAGAAGTTCCATGCATAACAAATAGTTTGATATGGTCATAATTTTAAACAGAACAGTTTGCAATGTTAACAATAATATCAAACACATACATAAAATGTGGTGTGTGTTTTCTAAAACAAATGACATTCATAAAATTATGATGCTTTGTTAGTATTAAACATGTGTTTGTGAAGAAAAAATTATGAATGTTAATGGGAAACTTAATTTTTTCATGTGTTATTGAGTCTGGTCTTTCCGAAAAAATATCAGAAATCTTCATTTGTGTTGAGCGACTGTAATAACATGTGATAAAAGGATCCTTACAATCAAAGAACGAGTCAAAGAACGCCTCCAAGAATTGACACGTTTTGAGCTTGACTTTATAAAAAAGGAAAGCTATTGTATTCGCCATGGCGTTTTTTTTTTAAATAGTTAAAACGGTTTACAAAATAATTAAATATTTACGACATATATCTGATACGTTGACTAAGCCCTTTGCTTTATTTTTGTTATTAGCCTAGTGTAATATCACTTCCGAATCACCGCTCGGTGTTTTTCGTATAACTCGGCTCTCGTACGTAAACTGTCGAGCTCCTTTCTGATTTTACTGAACATATATGTCATGGTTAAATGACGTTTTCTTGAGACGTTATGTCATATGATAACTAACGGAAACTAATATGCACGATTTTGTCTTGTTCCTTATAGAAATGATCTGAAAAATAAATGGTAAATTTACCATTGTTTGAGTTATGTGATAAAAAAGAATCTTACATTCGTGCTCACTTCCTATTGAATTTATATATTTTACCAAATCGTTTTATAAATTCAATATTAATTGAGCACTCATGAAATATCTTCTTTTTACAATCAACAACTAAATGAAAAACTATTATCAACATAAAAATAAAACATTGAAATATGCAACAATAAAAATGGGCGAAACTCTTTCTTTCAATTATTTATTCTGGGAATGCCTCATTACACAATATTTTTGGTCAAACTTAAACACGTTATTATTAACGTAAACTTTCCCGTAGAACTCGATTTAAAAAATATTACATTCGGTATTCGTTTTAAACATAAAAAAAAATACATGCTTTTAACTTTATTTATTATTTATATAATACAGACCGTCAGTGGAGTCTCTTTCTTTTCTTCTCTTCAACTAATACTCTCTTTTTTATTATGAATAAACCATTATTTCTTTTATCAATTACTCCACAAATTGAAATTATTACGGAACAAAATGATAGTGTCCATATGATATGTAAAATAATTGTTATGGAAGCAGACTTACACAAGCTTCTAAAGCTTTTTTTCTGTATCCTTTCCACATATTTCGTGAAACGTATGACTTTATGCTTTATTGTTAAATGTATGCTTAATATATGTACTTATGTGAATAAAGTATTGTTTAAACTAAAGACACTTGATAGTCATATGATCCTTGGATATTCTAATCATTTTTCCTATTTCCTCATATAATTGAATTTAATTTTGATTTATGCTAGGACACAAACTTTAAAATAGGATCGGCTGTAATGAGGTAATGGATATAATTATAATCGTACGATATTCTATTTATAAATCCACGGCCAGATAACATTGACTACCCCATGAAATACCCAGTGACACATCACCAGGAAGTTAAGTAATTCGTAAATAACACATTAGAAATACCACGCGTTGTCAGTATTGATCATGTGTATATTCTTCTGTCAATGGTATAATTTAGTTTAAACGAAAACAAAGTATGTTTGCTCAAGGTCACCACACTTAGCCGTCGGGGAGGATCGAACCCATACTTTCAGATCATGGGTACGATGCTCTGCTACTGGACCAGTGTATAATTTTACTGTACAAAGTATGTCAATGCACATAAAAAATATGTTTGATGAACTATAGTTTTTCTAAACTAGTTTTTTTTCTAAACTAATAGCCGGGCCCGATTAGCTCAGTCGGTTACGCGTCTGACTATCAATCCAGGGGTTGTGAGTCCGAATCCCCGCCCGGCAACAATCTCCGTGATGATTGATATACAACATTGTGACTTATTATCATTCGTCTCTCACCACTGATTCAAGTGGGAAAGTTATCAGTTACTTTCGGAGATGGGGTGTGCTCGAGTACTGGTTAATCCAAGAAAACAGTGGTTAGGTTAACTGATCGTCTGTAAGCCCTCGATGGCATAAAAATGACGCTAAATATTCAATCAATCAATCAATTCTAAACTTATTTTACATCTATTGTGAAATCAACAAATATGGTTCTTTGGTAGAACCTGTACTAAGCATGTCTAGTTTTCGTTGAGGATCCAACACACAACCTTGTGGTCCCGGATCCGATGCTCTACTAGTATAACCACGTGCTCCACAAATTAATGTCCGGAAATGATAGTGGCGGGAGTCCTAAACCCTGGTGAAATACTAACTGATAAGTACGCTAGTAAAGCTTTGCTTCTCTTGGATTTTACCTAATTAATGGACTGTGCTATTGGAGATAACGGTCCCATTTTTTTGAAACCTGAAGGAATGCTGGACTCTCGACTTAACAACGACAAGTTGCAGCACAATCCAGAAATATTGCTAAATAGTATTATTGGGCGCAACCTCATTGCGGTGCCCAGTGGGAATGCTTCTAGAATTTGAACATGGGGTTGCGTAACTGTATTGGTCAGGTATTTGTACGAATTCTTTAACGAGGATAAACAAATTGTAATATTATAGATTGATAGGAAAAATTCCCAACAAAGTTTTGCACAAAATTTGAAGCATCTAATCAATGGTGCTGACCTCATCATGTGATGTTAACATTTATGTATACGGTTTCCACAACACACAGCGATACAATCATACAAATACATTTGCTAATCTTGTCACGTAATGTTTACATATGTTTACATGCGGTCACTCTAGCAGAAAGACGCGTGGAAAATAAAGCAAAGATGGTTTAATACAATTTCCACCAAGGGTGTGAAATATTTGCGCCTTTTAATGGTTTGCAATCTAAAGCTTTGTCTAAAACTGCGTTGCTTGCCTATATCAGCTCGGCATTGTCGATATAGCCATTCAATGTAGGCTAAGATGGTTGAGACGTAATTTTGCGGTAATCAATGAAGGTAGTGATCGAGGTCACAGGAACGTGACTTCACGGCAAAATGGGATTGAAATAGGTGATAGATATGTTTAACATGAAAATGTTGCTAGTAGAGCAACTGGTCAAGATAAAGTTGCACATTCAAATCATACTTTGGACAAACTAAACAAGAAAATATCGGTGGAACCGATGGATGCTCCCCAAGTGAGTGTTTGACTCTGTACCATATTCCCTTAGTACTGATGGCTACTTGGTTGAAAAATACCCAACTGCATAGTAGGAACAATATGTGGCTCTGCACTTGACAGAACGCATTCGCAAATCATTGAACTGGAACAAAATGGCAATATGTGCATATCCTAGTTAGTTTTACAAAATTAAAAACAGAGGTTTAGCGAAATAGGGTCATGAAGACAATATGCACATCTCCACCTGGTAATTATGCAAACATAGTAAATTTCATAAAATTCCAACCTGAGGATGTAGAGAAACAGCACGGACAATAAATTGGTCACAGATTCAATGAAAGGGCCATAACTCCGTGAAAATCATCGAAGCGGAACACAGAGACAATATGCATATCTCCACTTGGTAGTGATGCATCCTAGCAAGTTTCATACAATTCCAACATGGGGTTGTAGAGGAATAACGCGGACAATAATTTGGTCAAAGACAAAATCAAAGGGGCCATAACTCCGTGAAAAATCACCAAACCGAAACATAAAGACAAAATACACATCTGCACTTGGTATTGATGCATCCTAGCAAGTTTCATAAAATTCCAACCTGCCGTTGTAGAGAAATAGAACAGAAAAGAGTTTGGTCACAGACAGAATAAAAGGGCCATAACTCCATAAAAAAATCATCTAACTGAAACCCAAACATAGTAAATTTCATAAAATTCCAACCTGAGGTTATAGAGAAATAACACGGACAATAATTTGGTCACAGACTCAATGAAAGGGCCATAACTCCATGAAAACCATCGAAGCAGAACACAGAGACAATATGCGTATCTCCACTTGGTAGTGATGTATCCTAGCAAGTTTCATACAATTTCAACATGGGATTGCAGAGGGATTACGCGGACAAGAATTTGGTCAAAGACAAAATCAAAGGGCCATAACTCCGTGAAATATCAACAAACCGAAACATAAAGATAATATGCACATCTGCACTTGGTATTGATGCATCCTAGCAAGTTTCATAAAATTCCAACCTGACGTTGTAGAGAAAAAGTGAACACAAGAATTTGGTCACAGACTCAATTAAAGGGCCATAACTCCCTGAAAAAATCATCGAACCGGACCACAAAGATAGTATGCGCATGCTCACTTGGTAGTGATGCATCCTAGCAAGTTTCATAAAATTCCAACATTGGGTTGTAGTGAAATAGTGCAGACAAGAATTTAGTCACAGAAAGAATCAAAGGGCCATAACTCCGTGAAAAATCATTGAACCGGAACACAAAGATATTATGCACATCTGCAATTGGTAATAATGCATCCTAGTTAGTTTCATAAAATTCCAACCTGAGTTTGTAGAGAAATAGCCGGACAAGAATCTGGTCACAGAGTCAATAAAAGGGCCATAACTCCGTGAAAAATCATCGCACCGTAACACAAATATATTATGCACATCTCCATTTGATAGTGATGCATCCTAGCAAGTTTCATAAAATTCCAACATTTGGTTGTAGAGAAAAAGCCCAGACAAGAATCTGGTCACAGACAGAATCAAAGGGCTATAACTCCGTGAAAAGTCATCGAATCGGAACACAAATATAAAATGCACATCTCCACTTGGTAGTGATGCATCTCAGCAAGTTTCATAATATTCCAAACAGAGGTTGTAGAGAAATAGCCCGGACAAGATTTGGTGACACACGGACGGACGGACGGACGGACGCACGCATGCATTCACGCACGCACGGACGGACGGACGAAGCGGTGACTATATGCTTCCTCCCTTTGGGGGAGCATAAAAATGCAAATAGAGCACGTAGAAGTAAATTTCCTGCATCTAAATGTGAAATCGAGTCACCAAGTGAAAGTTCACATGCTAAAATAAATATGATGACTAATGAAACTATTTTCGATGTTGGTTTAGTCTATGAAACGATCTAAATTTCATCAATTACACAAGTGAGCAAAGCCATATACATGATTATGAAAATGGTATAGCAACTTTTGTCATTCAAGAAACCGGTTTTTGTTTCAAGATCATGTTAAAGTTTGAGAAATAATCTGCGACGCCATTTATGCCATGCATCAATCTTTGTCTTGTTATTATTTACGAACGTTGTAGCATTAGTAACAGACACTGTCGTAAGTTTGTCGAAATGCTATGAAAAGCAGACAAATGGATAGTTTAAACTTATTTATTTTTCTTCGATTGCGAAACAAGTTCTACAACTTATACAAATCACTCTCGAAGTCTTCTGAGGTAGAACCAGTACCAAGCATATGCGGAAAAGGTATCTTGCTCAAGGACACCGTGCATGGCCGTGAGGAGTGCTCTACCACTGGAACACACGCTACATTAATATGAAACAGTGAACTGTAACTATATAGGTCTATATTTTTCTTGTCGTTTTTCAAATGGCTAATGTATAAGCAGTCAAGCTTAAAAACATTAAAAATCTCTGATGTGTGCATTATGTAATATAAGCCATACGTCAAATCATGTCTTTTAAGTTGTTTGATATAAAAGTTAGTTCAGTGTTATTGTATGGATCGGAATTATGGGGCTTTACACATATGGTTTATATTGAAATTGAACACATTTTATTTCCAACTCTTAAAAACTGGTTTTAACAATTCTTTCAAAATTAAATAAAAGCGTTATACAAAAACAGTGGGATATGCATAATTCATAACGACTGTATTACGATATCGGGAACATTTGGAATGAGTTGGAACTCTGTCCCGTTAAACGTTGCAGAATTAAGTGCAGCATTGATTCATGCTTAGTGTGTATTGCAGATCAAGAGTAATGACAATTATGTAATTGTGTTTATACATGTGATGGGAAATGAGCTGATCACATCGTTTTGTTATGAAATGAATTAAATATTTGTTTTGTGATTCAACAATACGACGAACTATAAATGTACAAAACTCCTGTGCAATATTTAATTTACTTTGAAGTATGAACGTTAATATACAGTGTATACTTTCCTTTTCCTATCACTTTGTATTTGCATTATTTAAACGCGAATATATTGTAATTGTTTGATAATTTGAAAGGAGTGAAAATATATGCGCATATTTTAATTGTTTAATGTTTAATTAAATATTTCTTATATACTAGGATTTGTCGTATAAAAGACTAAATAGGGTTATTAAAGGGGGCTGGTTAGTGGTGTTTATAATGACAATGTGATTTGAACGGTGACTCCGTCTCATTTTAACAAAAACGGTATCCATTTGACATGTGTTTTTTAGGTAAGTTGTGTATCCCTCTCGGTCATTTACACTGGTAAGTGCATGAGTTGCACGGGTAGTTTGTCTGTCTGGCCAACGTCTTCGTTTTTACGTTTTTTTCGGTCAGCAGTCAATCGTGAGTAAAAGCAAAGTGTTGATACCTGTAAGACACAAAACCAGCATAATTTTGAAAAACGTCTTTGATACGCCATGCCAAGGATGAATGAAACTGACAGATGCCGAGGCATGATTGAAGCTGGTGTACGTCATAATGATGTTGCCAGACAATTTGGTGTGTACCTAAATACTCAAAACGCCTTGTGGAGACGGTACCAACAGTTTGGGACCACCAGAGACCGGTGTCGGTCAGAACGTCCACGCGTAACGTCTAATCGTACATCCGGGTCGTTCATCTTCATGAACGACTCAGAACTGCTATTTTGACGGCTAGAAGTATTCCTGGCCTTAGAAGAATTAGTCCCCGAACGGTACGTAATCGATTGCTTGAACGAGGCATACGTCCACGACGTCCAGCCATACGTCCTGTTCTCCAGCAACGTCATCGTGTAGCACGTTTTGCCTGATGTAGACGACACATACACTTCACACAACAGGACTGGGCACGTGTTCTTTTTACGGATGAGTCCAGGTTTTTCATCTCGACAGCAGCGACGGTCGTTCTAGAGTGTACCGTCGTGTTGGTGAACGTTTCCATGACAGTTGTGTGATTCAACGACGTCCATTCGGCGGAGGTAGTGTCATAGCGTGGGGTGGCATCTCATCCCGTGGCAGAACAGCTCTTGTGGTTGTAGACGGCACACTTACAGGCATCGGATACCGTGACGAAATCATACAGCCTCACGTCCTTCCACTTGTGCAGCAACGTAACGCCACGCTGCAACAGGATAACGCTCGCCCGCACGTCGCGCGGGTCGTCACCGACTTCTTGATCCAGAACAATATGAATGTGCTGCCCTGGCCTGCAATGTCACCGGATATGTCGCCTATAGAACACGTGTGGGATGAGATGCAGCGTCGCTTACGTCGCCTGCAAAATCAGCCGTTGACGTTACCTGACCTGCCACGTGCGCTTGTGAGAATCTTGAATGGTATTCCCCAGGCATTTATCAGCACACTTGTTGCATCAATGAGGCGTCGTTGCCAAGCATGCATCGATTCCAATGGTGGACATACACGGTATTGATGAGATGAACTTTGTTTAGAGAACGTCTCTGAAAACTGATCTCTATCCAAGACGCTGATGATGCAATAACCATATCAATTGAGCTGGTGTTAAATAAAGGTCAGATAAAACCCTGTTGAATTTTTTTTTGCGATTTCTTATATATCTCCTAAGTTATAGCATATTATACCAATACACAGTTTATTTTTTCCGCTAGTATATATATATATATATTATATATATATATATATTATATATGTCACAAAAAAAATAAAATTATGATACTTTAATTGTTATTATATTGTTATATATGTGTATAAACACTTAAATTTATCAGATGATAATGGTTTTAGATGGATTTCATACAGACCGAAACAACCATTCCCCACCCACAATGAATGAATGCTAATATGTATATACATTAATGCAGCCTGTTTTGTCAATATTTCATTCGAACATTTGTTTTTTTGTTATTGTTTTTTTATAAAAATTTTACTATCTGTCCCTCAATTTGTTTACGTAAGGTTTTTAACATCGTCGTGGTAAGTTCCGAGCACAGTGGTAATTTCACGAGTCGGGTTGTATTACAGTATCAGTTATATAATGTGTTCTGGAATTACTTAAAATTATTATGGTTAGTACTGTAGGTTTAACTTTAACCGTATAATTATTAGATTTCACCTATTAAAATGTTGGAGTGAATATAGGTCAATGACCATTGACACGACGGAAAAGAAATTTATTGCAATCAAGGGATGTAACCGTTGGTAGTATGTTATCAGATTTGAATAGTAATTGTCTCACTTGGGTAAAAAAAATAAGTAAAAATATACACTTCTCACACGATGACTTCCTGTATTAAACACGGTGTGATAAAATATCTTGTTCAGGAGCAGGAGCACACAGTCTTTGTTCGGATTTGAATTTAAAGCGTTTCGCTTAATAGTCAAGTGTGTTAACATTTTACATTTTTTAAATAATAATAATATTTAACAAAGAATTGTTATGAATATGTAGGCAATAAGGGTTAAAATTGTTATGAATATGAAGTAAATGGGGGATTAGAACTGTAGTATTTTTTTCCGGATTTATAACTACCAGCATGCCAAAGCGCCAATCTATGAGCCAGTATGGCACCCGCAGCAAGAAGAGGTCAAATAAAGATCTTACGGAGGCAACGGTGGTAGATGATGATTTGGTGGAGAATCCAGCAGTTTCACCCGAGCTGGTACAGGAGATTGTGAGGCAGGTGACACCCCAGTTAGTGGAAGCCATCAAAACCAGGAATGAGCCAGCACTATTACAAGCTCCTCTGGCACCGCTACCCAGGAGTGACTCGGGTAATATATTAAGCTATTATGACGCTTTGGGTGTTACTGTATGTGCTACCACAGAACTAAAAATAATGAACGGGGAGTTTGTTGAGTTGGAACTGCTCCTCAGCAATGATTCACATCCAGGGGACTCCAGTAAAAGTTGGAGTATTGTAGACCAGGAACTATGGTTGCTGTATATGTTCCATACGTCGACATTCAGTGACGATTCCAAATCTGCTCATAAATGTAATGACTTTAATAATGGTCGGTGTAGTAAACAGCCGTACACTTACAAACACATTTGCACGCGCTGTTCAGGAAATCATCCTTATTGGCGTTGCAATGTAAGCGGTTCGTCTCAGTTGGGTATGAATGGTTCTTATTTTAGGAATGATGTTGGCGGTCAGCGAGTGCCTCACTTCACATCTACACAAAGTTTCCCGTTAAATAAGGTTCAGAGGTAATGCACCAGTTCGAGGTTCTCCAATGGGTTTCCCGGAATACGTTAGTCCTCAGTCAAACACTCATCAAATTTGAGGATTTATGTCGTGTTTTGAGCTACTTTCCTAAACTGGAAGCAAAAGAAGAATAAATAAATGGTTTTAAAAGCGGGTGTTTCCATTGCATTATTCAGGTAAAAAAATCTTTACTGATTGTAAAAATTGGTTTCTGTAAAAAGTAGTGAAAAACAAGCGTTGAATTTTGTACTTAAGGAAATAGCTTTAGGTCGAATGGCGAGCCAATTCGAAAGTAAACCCTTTGCAAATATAAGGCTGTCTCCAATCGGCATTGTGCCAAAAAAGGATAAAACCTTTAGATTACTACATTACCTGTCATATCCTCATAGAGAAAGTGTGAACGATTTTATTGATGATAATTTATGAAGAGTTCATTACACATCTTTTGATAAAGCAGTTGAAATGGACAGTTCATTTGGTCCAGAGGTATTAATAGGTAAAATGGACATTAAGTCTGTAGACTGCTACCTGTTAATCCTCAGGACTTTGAGCTTTTTGGGTTTAGTCTAGGAAAAAAATATTTTTATGATAAATGTTTTCCCATGGGATGTTCTATATCTTGCGCACTTTTTGAAACATTCTCCACTTTTTTTAGAGTGGGAAGTATTAAAATTATTTGGACAACTTTTTGTTCGGTGGTCCAAGGATTTTTTGCGAATGTAGGGCTATAATGGGTTCGTTTGTAGACTTTTGCTTAGATAAAGGTGTACTTCTTGCACATGATAAGACAGTGGGTCTTGAAATTGATTCAATTGAAATGAAGATCAGAATTCCCAATGAAAATTTAGTAAAGCTGAGGCATTTATGTTATGTTTTGGACAAGAAGAAAATAAATCTTAAAACTTTTCAGTCACAAACGGCTCGCTAAATGTTTGTGCACGTGCTATACGAGCTGCTCGTGCTTTCTGTAGACGTTTCTATGATGCTATGTCTGGGTAACAGATCCCATTGGGGAGGACATTAAAACTTGGTTAATGTTTCTAGATTGTTTACAGAGCATGATTGGTTGAGTGATCTGACTTACAGCTTTTTACAGATGCATCTGGTAATGCTGGTCGAGAATGCACTGCATATTTTTAACTCTTGTGGATTTTATTTGCATGGCTTGATGCCTTGTAGTAAACCGAGATATTAAGAGACATTACCTTCTTAAGTTGGTGCCAATTGTATTGGCTTTTCAAGTTTGGGGACATTTCTTTCGGGGGGCAAAACGATTATTCTGAATACCGATAACCTTGCTCTTGTTTCTATCCTGAACAAAAAGTTGTCAAAATCAAAGAGAGAAATGCATTTGTTACGACTATTCGTGTTGCAAACACTGCTTTGTAATGTACAGTGTAAAAGCATTCATATTGAAGGTTAACTCAATAGCATAGCAGATGCTCTTTCACGTAGGCAATGGGTTCGTTTTCAGTAACTGACACCCAGGGCCCCAGGGCAAAGCGACACACTTTCCCAGTCCAGGGTCTTTCAAATTGATGATTTCAGGTCTCGATCTCAAGTGCTGTTAGATTCATCTTTAGCGGTCAATACTAGAGAAGCTTATAACACCGGTGAAAAAAAAACGTTTCAATTATTTAGAGTTAATTATAAAATGGAGTTAATATGGCCTCCAAAAATACAACAAGTATCTGACTTTATAGCCCACTTGTGATTAAAAGGCAATTCCCCAGCAACAGTTAGATCACATCTGGCAGGTGTGGGTTTCAGATGCAAAATGAATCATGTTTATGACGTTACTCAGATTTCGTTAATAAAAATAGCTTCTGGTATGGTGCACCTTAATAAGAGGGTTGACTACAGATTACCAATTACCCCTTATCTGTTAATAATAATTTTTGAAGTATTACCAGTAATTTGCAGTTCTGCATATGCGTCCAATTTGTTCTTAACAGCATTTTCGTTAGCATATTTTGTATTATTAATGATCGGGGGGCTTGTAGCCGATTCTAAAAGTTTTTCTAGCCATTTTATCTGTATCTGATATCAAATTTACTATTGAGAATTCAGTCACTTAGTTGCGTATTCCGCATTCGAAGATAGATCAATTAGGCAAGGGTACTGGGATTTCCCTGCAAGCATTAAATTCTGCCTTATGTTCAGTAAGCCCTCTGAAAATTTATTTAAAACTCCAGCCTGATAAATTCATTTTAGTGGCAGGCTAGTCACTAGATATCAGTTTTGTTCAATTTTTGAATAAGGCTATCACAGCATTAGATTGATCCGAGTAAATATAAGTCTCATTCCTTTCGCACTGGGGCAGCCACTACTGCTTCAGCTAGGGGTTTGTCTGACATAGATAGAAATAAAAGAAATTGGTAGATGGAAGTCGAAAGCTTTTAATACTTATATAAGGGTCCCAACTGAGCAGTTGAGTTTTCAGTTATGTCAATAATCTGACATGCCTGTTAATTATTGCAGATGTCAGATCTAGCGTATGGATTATGGGTTCCTCATGGTGAAAACAGCATTCACCTTCGCAAGGCAATCTACATCTGCTGGTGTCAACCTTGGTTTTGAGAGAGGATCTTTCAGTTTTTGGTGGCAAGGAAAAGGCGGCATGAGATGGTAGCAGGTGGAGAGAACAATTAAAATGCTGCTGACAGTTGAGGATCCTCCTAACATGTTAGTACTACACGTAGGTGGTAATGACATTGGACAGATTCCTGCTGCTGATTTAAGAATCAGTATCATCAAGCTAATTAAGGTCATCAAGGACTTAATACCTGGTGTGGCGGTATGAGACGAAACATAAAGCTTTTGGATGATTTAGGGTCAGGGTAAACAGTGAAGTTGTCACTGAAGTACTCAGATTAAATGGAGCCTATATCAGATACCCGGAAATTATACAAATAGATCAAAGACATTTCTGCACGGATTACATTTATCGGACCGTCGTAACCAACTATTTCTAAATGGGCTGAAAGAAGACATTAACTGCTTTTTAAACTCAAGTGTTTCCTCATAGGTTGAGTGAATAGGGTCATGGCTTTACTTAATTCATGTGCAGTAAATTACATTGGAATTATATCATTGTATTTGTAGTACATCAGTATTCCTCAATTTGAGGAGTTTGTGTTATGTATGTTGGCGCGACAAATCGCTTCCAGTTGAAGTGCGTCAGCCAAGCCTTCATTTGAGGATGTTTGTTTATGTATGATTGAGTAACAAATTGCATTCATTTGAGGTGCACTATGAACTATGTGTTTGCTCTCCGCTTCCCCCATTGTACGGCGGTGCACCTAGTGGTATGTTATGTTATACCACTAGAGGCATGTGGCAGTATCTCGGTCTCAGCAGCATATAGTGATCGGTGTATAACACAATTATACTAAGATGATTGTGACTAAATGTTGAATAGCTGTCTTTGTGAATGTCTGTTCCCAGGATTCATAGAGTCAAGTTAGTAGTCAATTTATCTGATGTGTTTTTCTTTTCGTGACTACTCAATTGTAATCTATATCGCCAAACTTTTATTTTTATCTTGAGGCCATGGCCATTTATGCCAATACATATAAAATATCACTATTCATTTAATTATGTCATTATTATAACCCATCTTCAATAATTGAAACTATGTTTTGTTTATATGTAATATAAAGTGTATATATCATAAGTGTATTTAATGTGACATGTAATGGTTTACAATTTGTATCATGATGTAAATATTGCATTAAAGTTTAAGAAATAAGTACGAAATAGACATTATCTTTAGTAAAAAAAATCATAATCGATAAGAATAACGATAAAAGAGGATTGTTTTCAAATTCAACCAGAAATTGCTATGTTATGGTAGGACGGAAACACAGAAATAAGTACGGACTGCTAGACAAACTAACGGGTAAATAGACCCGTGTGTATTTGAGAGGAGGCTGTAAATGTTAATTTTACACGCGATATTTCATACACATCTAAATGTTATCAAATGTAATGTTCATTACTTATTTAAAAAAACGGACAAGAACTTTTCAAAGTGTGTATCTTTGTTATCTTCTTTTTTAACTAATTTTAATTGTGCTATAAGGGGGTTGGTTGAAAGGGTTCAACCAATTTTAATGCATATCAATATTTTGCAGAACGTACCTGAATATGATGTGTTACCCATTTTAATCAGCTTATTTAATTTTTTTCTGGAAAATAGTTTTGTGTTAAAACAATACACGGCAATAAAAACATCGATATGACCTATATTCACACACCAAGTCAAACTTTACACCCATGAACCTAGAATCATATGGATATGTTATTCTTCAAGTATATGAAACCTTGTATCTAACCTTATATCGGGGTGGATACCATCAGGTGTCAGACAACGGAAAACTGTATGTACCCTCTGGAGCCGTCATGTGCACGTGAAACATGTTAATTTATTTTTTGAATGGGGTTTAACGCCATTTTCAACACAGTTCAGGTTATATATGACATATCAAGTTTTACTGGTGGAGGAAGACCTCAGACTGAGTCAGACTGAGTAGAACCTACGTCTTTCTGTAAGAAACTGGAAATTTTCTCACATAAAGTTTTTGGAACGAGCGGGACTCGAACCTACGACTTTAGTGGTGAGAGGTGAGTGATGTTGAGACGGCGTCTAAGACCACTCGGCCACGGAGGATCCTCTCATTGTTAATTAATGCTTCCCAAAATTCACATTTATATAATTACTTTATTCAATACGTGCTTGAATCGACAACGTTAACGCATACATACTCTCCTGTAAAATGGGTTTGATTATATGTAATACACTACGACAAATATAAGTTTATGAAAAACACTTAAACTTAAATTCATTTATACTGTTTTGGTATATACCATGAATACGTTTAGTGTCATACAATGTCATTATTTAACATTTTAATCACCTCTATTTTAATCACAGATAATATTTAAAGCCTAATAGTTTAAATTGTGTTTAATAAATCATAATGAGTATTAGAAAACTAATATATAACAAATCGTTTTAATCGTTAGAAACACAAAACATAACTGCTATATCATGTTTATGT
This sequence comes from Panopea generosa, assembly GCA_029582155.1. NCBI lineage: Eukaryota > Metazoa > Mollusca > Bivalvia > Adapedonta > Hiatellidae > Panopea > Panopea generosa. The sequence continues at coordinate 25,558,771 of CM055898.1, forward strand.
CCTCTGTCTAACAGATCATTATAAATATTGTAATCTGCTAACAAAGCGAGGTAACTCTTCGTATTATAATTCTTCGATTATTACCAGCAGTTATTGTTACTTAAAGGTGTTGTTTTTGCGACTGTAATCATCGCCCAATACACATGGGTAATATAATCCGATTCTTTTCATCGTGATAGATAAAGGGTATTGGAGTTGAAACCCGGGAGTGTCCGATTATGATTGTCTTAAAAATATGAGACACATAGTAGTAGTGTTATGTTTAATGCCCCATAAATTTGTAGTCCACATTTGAATGTCATAAAACACGTGGTTATAACAAGAACCAAATACATTACAAACATAGACACACATTGATACATTTGTTGCTTTGTGAACGTACGAGACATATATATTTTATCATGATATAAGTAAATTACATATATATAAAACGTTTGGCAGGAAGCTAAAGGAATGCATACAATGTCTGCATAAAATAAAATTAATTTACTGATACAACGCACTTTGTAAAGATTAGGAAAACAGAATATCACTTTGATTTTCGAATTGATCCTAGCCACAAAATTCTATAAAAATTCTATATAAAAGACTAGACTTAAGAGAGAAATTAATAATTGAACTACAGATGGTAAACTTCAAAATACCATTAAAAACACCAATGCATGTGAGCTAAAAGTGCTTTCAAGTCACTTAACTCAAATCAAGCAAATGCGAATAGTATAGAATTGAGGTATTGTTTTAGAAATGGAGGTATCGGGATTAAAACATTTTTCGTGTATCCCGTATTAGAACAAGGTTATTGAAGTGTACTGATAACTGATTGAAATATACCTAAATGTCGACTTTAATACCCCAAGTGTTTTTTCTCCGTTTTATGCAAAATGTTAGTTTTGCCACTGCATTTTTACGAATAGATCTTCTTCCGTGAATCGCTGTATCAGCTTGAACGAAGTATATATTAATAAGCGGTAAATAACGACCTAATTATACCAATAAAGAGCATGAATACTAAATTTGATATTCAATGTTCATATCTGACATTGAAAATACAATTTTATATACTCTCCGTATTCCTCCGGATACAGAGATTCCAAAGTGCAAGCATATGTGCAAAGTGATAAACATTGAAAAGGAAATTACATAAACAGTTTGTAGGCAGGAAACCAGCATTTGCATTCTAATAAATATACAATGTATAAAAACCATAACATTAAGCATGTAATAAAATCATATAATTTGATGTAAGCTTATGAATACTGATGTACGTTCATAGTTATCATAAAACCGTTTCCAGTATAAGTATTATACGTTTTGCAATATATTTGAACGAGTTTCTGAAAATTCTTTCGTGCACAAGCGTACTCATGCTGAAGTCCTTTAGTAACTGCCTCAATCAAACATTTTATTAACGTTTTATTGTCACTGTTTATCAATTTGTTGCAAGGTTTATTTCCATAATGCAAAATAATTTAAGTATATTTCATGAGTTTAAGGTGCGGATGGAAAATTCAATATTGATTAATAACTGTTGGGACACCTGTTTAGCGGTAGCTCCGTAGAGCCTCGTTGGGACAACTGTTTTGGTGGCAACGAGGCTCTGCAGAGTAACTACCAAAACAGTTGTCCAACACTTATCCCGCGGGACTCGGTAGGACCTCGTTCCCGCCGAAACAGTTGTCTCAACAGTTATACCTCGGGACTCGGCAGGGCCTCGTTCCGCCGAAACAGTTGTCTCAACAGTTATACCCTAGGACTCGGCACAGCCTCGTTACCGCCAAAACAGTTGTCTCAACAGTTATACGTCGGGACTCGGCAGTTATCCATCGGGACTCGGCAGACTCTCGTAACCGCCAAAACAGTTGCCCCAACAGTTACCCCTCGGGACGGGAATGAAACCCTCGTTAAAGATATTTTTTCTTGTATACAAACCGAACATTTAGAGTTTTTAAAGTTTTTTGCTCCGGTCTATTATATAAATTGCACAAGGGTAGCATAATATATATAGTCACGTTATTCGAATCTGTATCCGACAATAAGGGTCGAATTTAAGAATACAGACTTAGTCATTGTTTTCTTAAATGTTCATTATTATTAAAGTCCAGATTTTAAAGAAATTGCTTTGATACTTTTGAGAAATATAATAGATACATAAAGTGTCAAGTGGCGGGTTAGATACATAAAATGTGAGGTGGCGGGTTAGATACATAAAATGTGAGGTGGCGGGTAAGATACATAAAATGTAAAGTGGTGGGTTAGATACATAAAATGTCATGTGGCGAGTTAGATGCATAAAATGTCAGGTGGCGGGTTAGATACATAAAATGTCAAGTGACGGGTTAAATACATAAAATATTAGGTGGCGTATTAGATGCATAAAATGTCAAGTGGCGGGTTAGATACATAAAATGTCGAGTGGTTAGATACATAAAACGTCAGGTGTCGGGTTAGATACATCAAATGTCAGGTGGCGGGTTAGATACATAAAATGTCAGGTGGCGGATTAGATACATAAAATGTGAGGTGCCGGGTTAGATACATAAAATGTCAAGTGGCGGGTTAGATACATAAAATGTCATGTGGCGAGTTAGATGCATGAAATGTCAGGTGGCGGGTTAGATACATAAAATGTCAAGTGGCGGATTAGATGCATAAAATGTAAAGTGGCGGGTTAGATACATAAAATATTAGGTGTCGTATTAGATGCATAAAATGTCAAGTGGCGGGTTAGATACATAAAATGTCAAGTGGCAGGTTAGATACATAAAATGTCAGGTGTTGGGTTAGATACATCAAATGTCAGGTGGCGGGTTAGATACATAAAATGTCAGGTGGCGGGTTAGATACATAAAATGTCAGGTGGTGGGTTAGATAATAAAATGTCAGGTGGCGGGTTAGATATATCAAATAACAGGTGGAGGGTAAGATACATAAAACGTCAGGTGGCGGGTTAGATACATAAAATGTCAGGTGGCGAGTTATATACATAAAATGTCAGGTGGCGGGTTAGATACATAAAATGTCAGGTGGCGGGTTAGATATATCAAATGTCAGGTGGAGGGTAAGATACATAAAACGTCAGGTGGCGGGTTAGATACATAAAATGTAAGGTGGCGAGTTATATACATAAAATGTCAAGTGGCGGTATAGATACATAAAATGTCAGGTGGCGGGTTAGATACATAAAATTTCAAGTGGCGGGTAAGATGCATAAAATGTCAGGTGGCGGGTTAGATGCATAAAATGTCAAGTGGCGGATAACATGCATAAAATGTCAAGTGGCGGGTGTCGTATTAGATGCATAAAATGTCAAGTGGCTGGTTAGATACATAAAATGTCAAGTGGCAGGTTAGATACATAAAACGTCAGGTGGCAGGTTAGATACATAAAACGTCAGGTGTCGGGTTAGATACATCAAATGTCAGGTGTCGGGTTAGATACATAAAACGTCAGGTGGCGAGTTAGATACATAAAATGTCAGGTGTCGAGTTAGATACATAAAATGTCAGGTGTCGGGTTATATACATAAAATGTCAAGTGGCGGGTTAGATATATAAAACGTCAGGTGGCGAGTTAGATACATAAAATGTCAGGTGTTGGGTTATATACATAAAATGTCAAGTGGCGGGTTAGATACATAAAATGTCAGGTGGCGGGTTAGATACATAAAATGTCAAGTGGCGGGTTAGATGCATAAAATGTCAGGTTGCAGGTTAGATGCATAAAATGTCAGGTGACGGGTTAGATGGTTTAGATATATAAAATGTCAGGTGGCAGGTTAGATACATAAAATGTCAAGTGGCGGGTTAGATGCATAAAATGTCAGGTTGCAGGTTAGATACATAAAATTCGAGGTGGCGGGTTAGATACATAAAATGTCAAGTGGCAGGTTAGATGCATAAAATGTCAGGTGTCTGGTTAGAAGCATAAAATGTAAGGTGGCCGGTTAGATACATAAAATGTCAAGTGGCGGGTTAGATGCATAAAATGTCAGGTGTCAAGTTAGATGCATAAAATGTCAGGTGGCGGGTTAGATACATAAAATTTCAGGTGGCGGGTAAGATGGGTTAGATACATAAAATTTCAGGTGGCGGGTACGATACATAAAATGTCAAGTGCTGGGTTAGATACATAAAATGTCAGGTGGTGGGTTGGATACATAAAATGTCAGGTGGTGGGTTAGATACATAAAATGTCAGGTGGCGGGTTAGATACATAAAATGTCAGGTGGCGGGTTAGATACATAAAATGTCAGGTGGCGGGTAAGATGGGTTAGATACATAAAATATCAGGTGGCGGGTACGATACATAAAAATGTCAAGTGCTGGGTTAGATACATAAAATGTCAGGTGGCGGGTTAGATACATAAAATGTCAGGTGGCGGGTTAGATACATAAAATGTCAGGTGGCGGGTAAGATACATAAAATGTCAAGTGGCGGGTTAGATACATAAAATGTCAGGTGGCGGGTAAGATACATAAAATGTCAAGTGGCGGGTTAGATACATAAAATGTCAGGTGGCGGGTAAGATGGGTTAGATACATAAAATATCAGTTGGCGGGTACGATACATAAAATGTCAAGTGCTGAGTTAGGTACATAAAATGTCAGGTGGCGGGTTAGATACATAAAATGTCAGGTGGTGGATTAGATACATAAAATGTCTGGTGGCGGGTTAGATACATAAATGTCAGGTGGCGGGTAAGATGGGTTAGATACATAAAATATCAGATGGCGGCTACGATACATAAAATGTCAAGTGCTGGGTTAGATACATAAAATGTCAGGTGGCGGGTTAGATACATAAAATGTCAGGTGCCGGTTAGATACATAAAATGTCAGGTGGCGGGTTAGATACATAAAATGTCAGGTGGCGGGTTAGATACATAAAATGTCAGGTGGCGGGTTAGATACATGAAACGTCAGGTGGCAGGTTAGATACATAAATCGTCAAGTGGCAGGTTAGATACATAAAATGTCAGGTAGCGGATTAGATACATAAAATGTCAAGTGGCGGGTAAGATACATAAAAGGTCAGGTGGCGGGTTAGATACATATAATGTCAGGTAGTGGGTTAGATACATAAATTGTCAGGTTACAGGTTAGATACATAAAATGTCAGGTTACACGTTTGATACATAAATGTCAGGTGGCGGGTTAGATACATAAAATGTCAATTGGCGGGTTAGATAAATAAAATGTCAGGTGGCGGGTTAGATGGGTTAGATACATATAATGTCAGGTGGCGGGTTAGATACATAAAACGTCAGGTGGCGGGTAAGATACATTAAATGTCAAGTGGCGGGTTAGATATATAAAATGTCATGTGGCGGGTTAGATACATAAAATGTCAGGTGGCGGGTTAGATGCATAAATCGTCAGGTGGCAGGTTAGATACATAAAATGTCAGGTAGCTGATTAGATACATAAAATATCAGGTGGTAAGTTAGATACATAAAATGTCAGGTAGCGGATTAGATACATAAAATGTCAGGTGGCGGGTTAGATACATAAAACTTCAGGTGGCGGGTAAGATTCATTAAATGTCAAGTGGCAGGTTAGATACATAAAATGTCAGGTGGCGGGTTAGATGCATAAAACGTCAGGTGACAGGTTAGATGCATAAAATGTCAGGTGGCGGGTTAAATGCATAAAATGTCAGATTGCGGGTTAGATACATATAATGTCAGGTGGTGGGTTAGATACATAAAATGTCAGGTAGCGGATAAGATACATCAAATGTCAGGTGGTGGGTTAGATACATAAAATGTCAAGTGGCGGGTTAGCTGTTCTGTTCAGTATATATAAAATGAAAATTAAAAACTTATTGACATAAACATGAAACAAAAAAAGAAGAAAGCGTCGATACAACTCATATAATTTCCATTTTGTACCTTTAAAAATATATCGGGTAGTTACGAAAACATTGTACGAGCTATAATTTATAATAATTTTATGAAGATTCAGAAATAACTGTAATATTTAACGAAGTGGATAGAGAGGTTAACGCGGTACACGTTGCCACGTTAAATTACGAGAGTTTGTTTTCAGGGCATCTGCTTCCAATACTTTATCTAACTGACACACTGAAGCGATGCAAGGCTGAAAATAACTTCAAGTGAAAAACTAAACATTCATAAACTTTATTAATTTACCTTAGAAACCGAGAAAATTGTAGAGGGATACGAACTTGTTAATTATTAAATATCTATATGCGATTATTCAGATGTTGAAACCAGCATTGAAACATGTTGCATTCAAAGGTGCTTCAGAATAGAATACCGTTTTAGCCGATGCTTTGGGTGAGCGGGTTCACAACAACTATTAACCAGATTCAATAAAACAACGTTTGTTATTTTCATTTAATTCGTCCTGTGCTTCCAATGAGCCTTTTTTCATCAGATATTATTATTTGAAGCATCTATAGTATTTCGATTTGTTATCGCAAATGATGATTCTTGCAACATGTCGTGGGTGACTGTCGAATGATGAATCATGCAGCCTGTCGTGGTTGATTGTGTCAAATGATGGATCATACAGCCTGTCGTGGGTGACTGTCGAATGATGAATCATACAACCTGTCGTGGGTGATTGTGTCAAATGATGGATCATACAACCTGTCGTGGGTGACTATCGAATGATGAATCATGCAGCCTGTCGTGGTTGATTGTGTCAAATGATGGATCATACAGCCTTTCGTGGGTGACTGTCGAATGATGAATCATACAGCCTGTCGTGGGTGATTGTGTCAAATGATGGATCATACAGCCTGTCGTGGGAGACTCTGTCGAATGATGAATCGTGCAGCTTTTGAGCGAGGGGATGGGATGGGAGAGGGGACTATATCGAGTAATAAATATTTAAGCCTGTCTTGGGGGACTGTGTCAAATGATGAATCTAGCAACCTGTCGTAGTGGACTGTGTCGAATGATGAATCTTTCAGCTTGTCGTAGGGGACTGTGTCGAATGAAGAATCTTAAAGCCTGCCATGGGGGACTGTGTCGAATGATGAATCTAGCAACCTGTCATGGGGGACTGTGTGGATGATGAATATTTAAGCCTGTCGTGGGAGACTGTGTCGAATAATGAATCTTTAAGTCTGTTGTGGGGGACTGTAGCCTGTCGTGGGGGTCTGTGTCGAATGATGAATCTTGCAAACTGTCGTGGAGGACTGTGTCGAATGATGAATCTGTAAACCTGCCTGTCGTGGTGGATGCTTTACAGCAATTGCAATATCCAGTTTCATTTTTGTCGTATAACTTCAGTAGGTCATATATCGACTGTTACAGATGTATTTAATTGCGTTTCGCTAGAATATCTAGATCGTTTGTAGATATGTAGTTCCTGATAGTAGTACTTAGATAATTATGTCGTAACACACATTTATATTTTCATATAGCATTATTGACTGAACATGCATAAAAAAAGTCAACATTGTCGTGTTTTAAACGCGATGTTAAAAGACTTGTTCTCTATTGTAAGTACTATGATATATTGATTGTTAGGATACTCATGGTTTAGATCTGTTTAATGAGAAAACACATTAGGCGTAGATCCTGTCTTCCCTAACACACCGGTGGTTACTTATGGCTATATCAACTATTCATTTAAAGGTACACAATCAAGTAAGCTTTTAAAGGGACACAATGGATTATTCCTTTAATAGTAAAGTATTCCTTTGAATAGGGCACACATGTTAAAAATGGTTCAAATCATATTTTTTTTTTACATATGAATGTTTATCCATATGAATGTATATCCATATGAAAAAATAGTATTCTCTATTATGATATGGAATATCATATTTAAAGTAAAAATATTAACATTTTCCATAAAACTAGTAAAGTACAGTCAGTGTTGAGAAAAAGTCTTGAAACAAATTGATATTTAATACTTTTGTCTATCCTTACGATAAAAACATCTAAAAAAAAAAAGAAGACAATAAACTGTTGCACTTTTTATCATTATATGTGGTAACATATCAGCCTAATATATGATTTCGGAACATTTACAAGCTTTCTTCTTCTCCTCCAGCTATTGTACAGGGCCCGCTTTGGAGCATCGACTTTTTAAATAAAATTGAAACAAACGATTTGTACAGAAATAAAGTAGTTTTTTTCTTCAAAATTGTAGCGTTTCCCTTTATAACCATTCATTTGATTAGCGCCACTGTTTTATTAGTAAGCCGTACATTTAACTATCTGTCAAATCGCGTAGACATTGTTTTCCATTTAGCAACATCACAACTTAATCTGACCAGGTAAGTTACGGAAGCTAAAAAGGTGCTAGAGTTTATCGTCAATCAGCTTACAATTCTAAGTACCTTTATAAATAATGGGCAACCCCTGCCGATAGTATATACAGCACAACATAAAAAACAGATCTCTCTTAACCCTGTAGTAAAATATTCTTTGGGTAATCTTTCTTTCGAAATCACCATGGTTTTCTGGTTTGCCAAACACGTTCCTAAGCTCTTTAGCGTTTGTCCATTTGTTTGATATCATCCGGGTTGATTAGCCGCTCGTGCCAGGCTTCTGAAAGCAATTGATTCTTTGCATATGTTGAACGTGAAAAAAAAATCATGCAAATGTACACGTTTCCAAAATAGCTGCATTGTTTAAGTGTAACAAGACGGAGTTAGTTGGTTAAAAGTACACGCACTTGTGTGGGAGATGCACGAGTGCTTGTGTATTTATAGGAAAACATAACCTACCGGTGGCTGTCGTAATTAGGTCTATAATTACCACAACAATATTTTGTTAATTGTTTTTTTAAAAATGGGGCAAAAATTTGCAAAGCGACACGCAGAAAGAGGTGTCGCTTTATACAACAAGCAAAATTACGCGGACGCTTTAGTGGAACTTGAAGAAGCCTGCAAAAAGCTCCTTAAGGACGAGGACAAATTTGGCGTCCTAAGCTACCTGTGCCTGGCGAATCTCGAACTTGGACGTTACCACGATGTGTTGTCATGTGCAAAACAGCAGGCAATGGTGAGTGACCATTTGCAAAACTGTAGCTATAAAGCCGAGGCGATATTTAACATGGCGCGGGCTCACGAAAGGTTAAGTGATTTCAGAACATCGATATCATTGTGTGGGAAAAGCTTACAAAACGATGCAGAAATTTCACCTCTGTCTGGGTATGCGAATCTATGCCTTGGAAATAATTGTTTTGGTTTGAGTGAAACAAGAAAGTGTTTACGTTATTATGACAAGGCGTCGCACGTGGCGCGTGTTCTATGTGACGTTGTGTTAGAGTGCCGCGTGTATATGGGACTCGGTCAGTTGTTTGTGACGTTACAGGATAATGTGACTGCGTTACAGCATTATGTTAGAGCGTCCGAGATCACACGACAATTTACTGTCGACCATCCATGTGTCAAATACCAACGACGCGTCGCAGTTGAAATGGCAGTTGTTTACGGCAAGTTGGGGCGACTGGGCGAGGCTTTGGAAATATGCGAGGTAGTATGAAATGTGCTGTGTAAGCATGGTGTCGCATAGATAAGTTACGATGTCGTAACGTCTAAGCGTATACTAATATATTTTAACTCAGTTGTGATGAAAGCTCAAAGCGTATATGAACCGCTATCGAGTCCGCTTCCTGGATAGAACCAGCACTGAGTGTTGTTTTATGAAATACATCGGGTTGAGCTGGGGATTAAACCTGCAACCTCTGGCGTGAACGGCCAACACTCTACCCAATACACTACAGACCCGTTTAACGTCTTGAAGGCGTATTAATTTGCCATGAACGTAGAGGGTCTAATGCAGTAATATGTTTATATAAGTAATACATGCTGATGCTGGTGTCAGTAATATTGTCGTTCTAGGTAACTGACTTAAAGCGAGAACGCTCCGCCCACTGGCCATATGGCATTAAATGTCCATGTAGTTTTAACTTAGGAATAGTTTGCTTGTCTAAGGAAATGGCGGCGTAACAACGAATATCGATCACTGATTTGACCATTATCTTGTTTGATTGACAGCCCGCGCCGGTCAATTACTGCTAACCGAGACGTGGTTGACATTATTTTTTCAAAGTTTGACAATAAAACTGTCCTCCCCATCACATTGCAATATTTATTTCAGTAACGTTATATAATCTTATATGTATTTTAACTCGCTCATGCGGTTGACAGTACAATAACGTCTTATTATAAAGAATGATACCCGCTGGAGCAGTTAACAGTACCGCAATATACTTTCATAAACTATTGTTCACTGAAGCAGTTAACAGTACATTTCGATAAAAGAGTAAACTATGTTATTCACTGACCCATGAGAACCTAGAAGTGTGTTTTACGTGATTGATAATAATTCTAATTGTCGCACGGATAAATATAGAAATGGCTACCAATACGGGACAACTGGTCATCAGCGAATATTTTTTGAATATGGTTGAACTTCAACTTATTATAGTTTAGGGTATCCACTTTTAGTGTGCGTCCTCAAAAACATAATTCAGATGAATTTAAGCAGGGTGCTCTTCCGCATGTAATGGTAAAACAGTACAACGAACCGTGTTGAAACCAACGACGTCACTGGTATGAGATCATGTGACCGCGAGCAAAGAAAATTTGCCATATTTTCAGGCAAACACTGGTGTATTCGCTTATGAATGCAACTGGTCAGTCTGAGAAATAGTTTTTCAAGGATGCAACATAAGATTTTTATCCGCTATATTTTGGACGGTAGAATGGACAAAGCGCTCTCCGCTTGGGCCCGTAACACCGCTATTAAATACATGTACCAGTAGACTGATAAATAAATGATGGTGCACCGTTAAAACATAGCAGTGCATCAATAAAAATATAGTGGTGGACCGATAAAATATAGCGGTGGACCGATAAAATATAGCGGTGCATCGTTAAAATATAACGATGGACCGAAAAAATATATATAATCCTTGTTTCTTTTTCTGTAAAAATGTATTTTCTTTATTTTAATGCTCATTTTTTATCTGAATGGCATTATTGATGTTTTTTGAAATTTTTACAGCATTGTCATGTTTGAATTGTGAATTTAGAAAAAAAAGTTGATGCTTAGAAATCGGGGTATGAATTCATGATTTCGGAAGTCTACTTTCCATTTGTCATCAGTGTACACACTGAGCAGAAAAAATATCTTATATGACACATGACCCCTACTTTTCGCATCATATTTTGGTTATACAAAGGCCAACAATCAGTAAAATGCAAGTTTCACTTCTTTCATTTGGGTCTCTCTATGAATGACAAGTCTTCAAACTTTTATTATTTAATAGAATAAAGAACAAAAATCAATGGTGGGGTTACACCTAATGATCTAAAGTATTTTAAAATTGTATTTACTTTCAGTAAATGACGAAATGTAAATATTCTTACGATATAAATATGTCCACTTGTTTTTGTTATGATATAAGGTCCTCCGCGGCCGAGAGGTCCAAGGCGCGACTGTCTAACGCCCATCTACCTCTCACCGATAAGGTTGTGGGGACGAGCCGAGCTCAGCCCCAAATATTTATATGAGTAAAAAAGGTATGCCATTTACTATCGAAAGGACGATGGTTCTACTCATATTTATTATGATGTCTTCCTCCACCAATATAACTGACTATGCCATATACTTTTATAACCCATTTAAAACCCCGTTCTAAAAAAGTAAAAGAAAAATATCATTGTTTTGGTGTATTGCATTTTAAGAAGTGCATTATTCCCTCTCCGTGAATGGACACATTAAGAATATAGAATAATTACTCTTACTACTAAATAATATAGAGGAAAAGAGTAATAATACAAACTTAATGCTCTTTTTTTGCTACATGTATTGTATTTTAGTGTATTAATGCTACGGGAATATGGTGCTGGGGGCGGGGTGGGGTCGGGGATCGGGGGGGGGGGGGGGGGGGGGGTCATGGAAACTAGTAAATATAACGTGTAAATCAGTTGCCGTAAAAATAATGAAAGTAGATCTTTGTATAAAACCACAGTGTACCATATCCATTCAATCGTAAGGCACAACACAATAATTCAGTCTAAGCGTTCTAAGAAAAATGAATCAGGCGTTCTTAACATAATTTGCAGGTAACAGCCGTTTTGCCATACACACATAACGAGCTATCCTGGCCTGTCAACATGAAGTCATTAATTAGTATGTAGTTACGACGTTTATAAGTATCACCTGTGGTAAAGTTACGATTTTTATAAGTATCACCTGTGGTATAGTTGAATAACAAGACAAACGGCATCTATTTATTGAAATAACAATTAAAAAGCAGCATTCACTAATACGCGGAGTTCTTTTCGGTATGCGCTCGAGATAATTGGGATTTCTTAACGAGTACATAACTACCAAAATGTACAGTGTAAACGGTTCCCATATATTCGACGCGGTAATGTTTCTAATATATTTCGCAGATAACATCAGTGGGAGGTTCTTCTGATTGTGAGAAATAATGAGGTTATTTAGAAGATTTGTGTCTTTGCTGATTTGAAGCGAAATATCTAAAAATATTCTATGCACGGTTTATCGTTGATTGGCCGAAAAACACAGACAGGTTTTTCGCGCGTGTATTTATTTACTTAAAATACTGATAAACGAAGAGAAGTAAAAAAACTATTAAAGATGCATATAACAATTTTTAATTAAGATACATGAAATTTATAAATCGAAAGGTTAACATCGAATATAATAGGAATACCTTTGATTTTCGATATTCCGAGTCAAGTGAATTTCAAAACATCTAAATCATAGTGCTAATCGTCTTTTACAAAAGTATTTTAGCGAAATATCTCTTTTTTTTTTTTTTTGCTTATACAATATATTTTATGAAATTTGTATATTATTGTACGGTAGACTCATGGTATTTTATGTGTGGTGTTGTTATGGTGTTAACATGTACATGGTGTTCGTAGTGTAATGTACGACTTTTTATTATAATAAGGTGATCGTATTGTACTATACTGTATTTCATAATGTTCGTAGTGTAATGTACGACTTTTTATTATAATAAGGTGATCGTATTGTACTATACTGTATTTAATAATGTTCTTAGTGTATTGTACGACTTTTTATTATAATAAGGTGATCGTATTGTACTATACTGTATTTCATAATGTTCTTAGTGTAATGTACGATTTGTTAAGATGATAATATTGTACTGTACTGTATTTCATAATGTTCTTAAAGCAATGTACGATTTGTTAAGGTGATCGTGTTGTACTGTACTGTATTTCATGATGTTCTTAGTGTAATATACGATTTGTTAATATGATCGTATTGTACTGTACTGTATTTCATAATGTTCTTAAGGCAATGTACGATTTGTTAAGGTGATCGTATTATACAATACTGTATTTCATAATGTTCTTAATGTAATGTACGATTTGTTAAGATGATCGTATTGTACTATACTGTATTTCATAATGTTCTTAAGGCAATATACGATTTGTTAATGTGATCGTATTGTACTATACTGTATTTCATAATGTTCTTAAGGCAATGTACGATTTGTTAAGGTGATCGTATTGTACTGTACAGTACTGTATTTCACAATGTTCTTAAACCAATGTACGATTTGTTAAGGTGATCGTATTGTAATATACTGTATTTCGAAATGTTTTTAGTGTAATGTACGGTATTTTCGTGATATTTGAGTGTTGTACAATGTTTTCATAATGTTCGGAACTACAATTTTAACTTACGGTATTTCCACGATGTCTGTATTGTATTGTATTACACATATAGTATTTCCACGATGTCTGTAGTGTATTGTATTACACAAAACGGTGTTTTCACGATGTCTGTACTGTATTGTATTACACATACGGTATTTCTACTATGTCTGTATTGTATCGTATTAAACATACGGTATTTCCACGATGTATGTAGTGTATTGTATTACACAAACGATATTTGAACGATGTATCTACTGTAATGTATTACACATCCGGTATTTCCACGATGTCTGTAGTGTATTGTATTACACAAACGGTATTTCCAGGATGTCTGTACTGTATTGTATTACACATACGGTATTTCTACGATGTATGTACAGTATTGTATTACACATACGGTATTTTTACGATGTATGTACTGTATTGTACACAAACGGTATCATCACGATGTCTGTACTGTATTATATTACACATACGGTATTTCCACGATGTCTGTACTGTATTGTATTACACTAACGGTATTTCCACGATGTCTGTATTGTATTGTATTACACATACGGTATTTCCTCGATGTCTGTACTGTATTGTATTACACATACGGTATTATCACGATGTCTGTGGTGTACTGAATTACACAAACGGTATTACACAAACGGTATTTCCACGATGTCTGTACTGTATTGTATTACACATACGGTATTTCTATGATGTCTGTAGTGTATTGTATTACACGTACGGTATGTCCACGATGTCTGAAGTGTATTGTATTACACATACGGTATTTCCACGATGTCTGTACTGTATTGTATAACACAAACGGTATTTCCAAGATGTCTGTACTGTATTGTATTACACATACGATATTTCTACGATGTCTGTACTGTATTGTATTACACAAATACGGTATTTCCACGATGTATGTACTGTATTGTATTACACATACGGTATTTCCACGATGTATCTTCTGTAATGTATTACACATATGGTATTTCCACGATGTCTGTAGTGTATTGTATTACACAAACGGTATTTCCACGATGTCTGTACTGTATTGTATTACACATACGGTATTTCTAGGATGTCTGTACAGTATTGTTCTACACATACGGTATTTCTAGGATGTCTGTACAGTATTGTACTACACATACGGTATTTCCACGATGTCTGTACTGTATTGTATTATACATACGGTATTTCCTCGATGTTTGTACTGTATTGTATTACACATTCGATATTTCCACGATGTCTGTACTGTATTGTATTACGCATACGGTATTTCCACGATGTCTGTTCTGTTTTGTATTACACATACGGTATTTCCCCGATGTATCTACTGTTATGTATTACACATATGGTATTTCCACGATGTCTGTAGTGTATTGTATTACACAAACGATATTTCCATGATGTCTGTACTGTATTTTATTACACATACGGTATTTCTAGGATGTCTGTACAGTATTGTATTACACATACGGTATTTTTACGATGTAAGTACTGTATATTGCACAAACGGTATAATCACGATGTCTGTACTGTATTATATTACACATACGGTATTTCCACGATGTCTGTACTATATTGTATTACACATACGGTATTTCCACGATGTCTGTACTGTATTGTATTACACATCCGGTATTTCCACGATTTCCGTACTGTATTGTATTACACATACGGTATTTCCTCGATGTCTGTACTGTATTTTGTATTACACATACGGTATTATCACGATGTCTGTAGTGTATTGTCTACACATACGGTATTTTCACGATGTCTGTTCTGTATTGTATTACACATACGGTATTTCTACGATGTCTGTAATGTATTGTATTACACATTCGGTATGTCCACGATGTCTGAAGTGTATTGTATTACACATACGTTATGTCGACGATGTCTGTAGTGTATTGTATTACACATACGGTATTATCACGATGCCTGTACTGTATTGTATTACACATACGGTATTATCACGATGCCTGTAGTGTATTGTATTACACAAACGGCATTTTCACGATGTATGTACTGTATTTTATTACACATACGGTATTTCCACGATGTCTGTACTGTATTGTATTACACATTAAATATTTCCACGATTTATGTACTGTATTGTATTTCACATACGGTATTACACATACGGTATTTCCCCGATGTCTGTACTGTTTTGTATTACACATACGGTATTTCCACGATGTATATACTGTATTGTATTGCACATACGGTATTATCACGATGTCTGTAGTGTATTGTATTACAGAAACGGTATTTCCACGATGTATCAACTATATTTCATTGCACATACGGTTTTTCTACGATGTCTGCACTGTATTGTATTACACAAACGGTATTTTCACGATGTCTGTACTGTATTGTATTACACATACGGTATTTCCACGATGTTTATACTGTATTGTATTACACATACGGTATTATCACGATGTCTGTAGTGTATTGTATTACACATACGATATTATCACGATGTCTATAGTGTATTGTATTACACAAAAGGTATTTCCATGAAGTATCTACTGTATTGTATTACACATTCGGTATTATCATGATGATTGCAATGTATTGTATAACACAAACCGTATTTCCACGATGTATCTACTGTATTGTATTACACATAAGGTGTTTTCACGATGTATGTACTGTATTGTATTACACATACGGTATTTCCACGATGTATGTACTGTATTGTATTACACATACGGTATTTCGACGATGTCTGAAGTATATTGTATTACGCATACAGTATTTCCACGATGTCTGTACTGTATTGTATTACACATACGGTATTTCCACGATGTATCTACTGTAATGTATTACACATATGGTATTTCCACGATGTCTGTTGTGTATTGTATTACACAAACGGTATTTCCACGATGTATGTACTGTATTGTATTACACATACGGTATTTCTAGGATGTCTGTACAGTATTGTACTACACATACGGTATTTCTAGGATGTCTGTACTGTATTGTACTACACATACGGTATTTTTACGATGTCTGTACTGTATTGTATTACACATACGGTATTTTCACGATGTCTGTTCTGTATTGTATTACACATACGGTATTTCCACGATGTCTGTATTGTATTGTATTACACATCCGGTATTTCCACGATGTCTGTAGTGTATTGTATTACACAAACGGTATTTCCACGATGCCTGTACTGTATTGTATTACACATACGGTATTTCTACGATGTATGTTCAGTATTCTATTACACATACGGTAACTTTACGATGTATGTACTGTATATTACACAAACGGTATCATCACAATGTCTGTACTGTACTATATTACACATACCGTATTTCCACGATATCTGTACTGTATTGTATTACACATACTGTATTTCCACGATGTCTGTACTGTATTTTATTACACATACGGTATTTCCACGATGTCTGTACTGTATTGTATTACACATACGGTATTTCCTCGATGTTTGTACTGTATTGTATTACACATTCGATATTTCATCGATGTCTGTACTGTATTGTATTACGCATACGGTATTTCCACGATGTCTGTACTGTTTTGTATTACACATACGGTATTTCCCCGATGTATCTACTGTAATGTATTACACATATGGTATTTCCACGATGACTGTAGTGTATTGTATTACACAAAAGGTATTTCCATGAAGTATCTACTGTATTGTATTACACATACGGTATTATCATGATGATTGTACTGTATTGTATTACACAAACCGTATTTCCACGATGTATCTACTGTATTGTATTACACATACGGTGTTTTCACGATGTATGTACTGTATTGTATTACACATACGGTATTTCCACGATGTATGTACTGTATTGTATTACACATACGGTATTTCGACGATGTCTGTAGTGTTTTGTATTACGCATACGGTATTTCCACGATGTCTGTACTGTATTGTATTACACATACGGTATTTCCACGATGTATCTACTGTAAAGTATTACACATATGGTATTTCCACGATGTCTGTAGTGTATTGTATTACACAAATGGTATTTCCACGATGTCTGTTCTGTATTGTATTACACATACGGTATTTCTAGGATGTCTGTACAGTATTGTACTACACATACGGTATTTCTAGGATGTTTGTACAGTATTGTACTACACATACGGTATTTTTACGATGTCTGTACTGTATTGTATTACACATACGGTATTTTCACGATGTCTGTTCTGTATTGTATTACACATACGGTATTTCCACGATGTCTGTATTGTATTGTATTACACATCCGGTATTTCCACGATGTCTGTAGTGTATTGTATTACACAAACAGTATTTCCACGATGTCTGTACTGTATTGTATTACACATACGGTATTTCTACGATGTATGTACAGTATTGTATTACACATACGGTAACTTTACGATGTATGTACAGTATATTACACAAACGGTATCATCACGATGTCTGTAGTGTACTATATTACACATACGGTATTTCCACGATGTCTGTACTGTATTGTATTACACATACGGTATTTCCACGATGTCTGTACTGTATTCTTTTACACATACGGTATTTCCACGATGTCTGTACTGTATTGTATTACACATACGGTATTTCCTCGATGTTTGTACTGTATTGTATTACACATTCGATATTTCCTCGATGTCTGTACTGTATTGTATTACGCATACGTTATTTTCATGATGTCTGTACTGTTTTGTATTACACATACGGTATTTCCCCGATGTATCTACTGTAATGTATTACACATATGGTATTTCCACGATATCTGTAGTGTATTGTATTACACAAACGGTATTTCCACGATGTCTGTACTGTATTTTATTACACATACGGTCTTTCTAGGATGTCTGTACAGTATTGTATTACACATACGGTATTTTTACGATGTATGTACTGTATTTTACACAAACGGTATCATCACGATGTCTGTACTGTATTATATTACACATACGGTATTTCCACGATGTCTGTACTATATTGTATTACACATACGGTGTTTCCACGATGTCTGTACTGTATTGTATTACACATACGGTATTTCCACGATGTCTGTACTGTATTGTATTACACATACGGTATTTCCTCGATTTCTGTACTGTATTTTGTATTACACATACGGTATTATCACGATGTCTGTAGTGTATTGTCTACACATACGGTATTCTCACGATGTCTGTTCTGTATTGTATTACACATACGGTATTTCTACGATGTCTGTAATGTATTGTATTACACATACGGTATGTCCACGATGTCTGTAGTGTATTGTATTACACATACGGTATTATCACGATGCCGGTACTGTATTGTATTGCACATACGGTATTATCACGATGCCTGTAGTGTATTGTATTACACAAACGGCATTTTCACGATGTATGTACTGTATTTTATTACACAAATACGGTATTTCCACGATGTCTGTACTGTATTGTATTACACATAAAATATTTCCACGATCCATGTACTGTATTGTATTTCACATACGGTATTACACATACGGTATTTCCACGATGTCTGTACTGTTTTGTATTACACATACGGTATTTCCACGATGTATATACTGTATTGTATTACACATACTGTATAATCACGATGTCGGTAGTGTATTGTACTACACAAACGGTATTTCCACGATGTATCTACTGTATTGTATTGCACATACGGTATTATCACGATGTCTGTTGTGTATTGTATTACAGAAACGGTATTTCCACGATGTATAAACTGTATTGTATTGCACATACGGTTTTTCTACGATGTCTGCACTGTATTGTATTACACAAACGGTATTTTCACGATGTCTGTACTGTATTGTATTACACATACGGTATTTCCACGATGTTTATACTGTATTGTATTACACATACGGTATTATCACGATGTCTGTAGTGTATTGTATTACACATACGATATTATCACGATGTCTGCAGTGTATTGTATTACACAAAAGGTATTTCCATGAAGTATCTACTGTATTGTATTACACATACGGTATTATCATGATGATTGTACTGTATTGTATTACATAAACCGTATTTCCACGATGTATCTACTGTATTGTATTACACATACGGTGTTTTCACGATGGATGTACTGTATTGTATTACACATACGGTATTTCCACAATGTCTGTACTGAATAGTATTACACATACGGTATCATCACGATGTCTGTACTGTATTGTGTTATACAAATGGTATTTCCACGATGTCTGTACTGTATTGTATTACACATACGGTATTTCCACGATGTCTGTACTGTATTGTATTACACATACGGTAGTTCCACGATGTCTGTACTATATTATATTACACATACAGTTTTATCACGATGTCTGTACTGTATTGTGTTGCACTTAAGGTATTTCCATGATGTCAGTACTGTAGTGTATTACATATACGGTATTTCCACGATGTCTGTACTGTATTGTATTGCACCTACGGTATTTCCACAATGTCTGTACTGTAGTGTATTACACATACGATATTTCCACGATGTCTCTACTGTATTGTATTACACATACGGTATTTCCACGATGTAAATACTGTATTGTATTGCACATACAGTATTTCCACGATGTCTGTACTGTATTGTATTACACATACGGTATTATCACGATGTATGTACTATTTTGTATTACACATACGGTATTTCCACGACGTGTATACTGTATTGTATTACACATACGGTATTATCACGATACCTGTACTGTATTTTATTACACATACGGTATTCCCACGATGTCTGTACTGTATTGTATTACACATACTGTATTATCACGATGTCTGTACTGTATTGTATTACACATACGGTATTTCCACGATGTATGTACTGTATTGTATGACACACACGGTATTTCCACGATGTCTGTACTGTATAGTGTTACACATACAGATCTTGACGATGTTTGTACTGCATTGTAATATTACACATACGGTATTTCCATGATGTCTCTACTGTATTGTATTACACATACGGTATTATCACGATGTCTGTATTGTAGTGTTTTACACATACGGTATCTCCACGATGTCTGTACTATATTGTATTACACATACGGTATTTCAACGATGTATGTACTATATTGTATTACACATATGGTATTATTACGATGTCTCTTCTGTAGTGTATTACACATACTGTATTATCACGATGTTTTTCTACAAAAGTGTATTTAACATACATTATTTTCATGACGTTTGTATATATTAGTGTATTGTAAGGTATTTCCATGATTTTCGTATACTGTAGTGCATTGTACGTTAATTTCATGACGTTTGTATACTGTTGTGTATTGTACGGTATTTTCACGATGTTCGGATTGTAGAATATTGTACGGAATTTTCATATACTGTAGTGTATTGTATGATATTTTCAAGACGTTTGTATACTCTAGTGTAGTGTACGACATTCTCTTGACGTTCGTATACTGTAGTGTATTGTACGATCTGTTAATGATGTTCTTATACTGCAATGTATTGTACGGTATTTTAATGACGTTCGTATAATGTAGTGCATTGTACGGTATTTTCATGATGTTTGTATACTGTAGTGTATTGTTCGTTATTTCATGATGTTCGTATACTATAGTGCACTGAACGATATTTTCAAGATGTTCGTTTACTGTGGTGTATTGTACGGTATTTCATGATGTTCTTATACTGTAGTGTATTGTATGGTATTTTCATGACGTTCGTATACTGTATTGCATTGTACGGTATTTTCATGACGTTCGTATACTGTAGTGCATTGTACGGAATTTTCAGGATGTTTGTATTGTAATACATTGTACGGTATTTCAATCACGTACTGATACCATTTCACAGGTAGTAATCACGAACTGGTACCATTTTACAGGTAATTATCGAGTACTGGTAACATTTCACGGGTGGATATCACTATAGTGTATTACACATACGGTATTATCACGATTTCTCTACTGTATTGTTTTATATAAACGGTATTTTCACCGGATGTCTGTACTGTATTGTATTGCACATTCGATATTTTCACGATGTCTGTACCGTATTGTATTGCACAAACGGTATTTCTACGATGTCTGTACTGTATTGTATTACACATACGGTATAATCACGATGCCTGTACTGTATTGTATTACACATACGGTATTTCTACGATGTCTGTACTGTATTATATTACACATACGGTATTTCCACGATGTATGTACTGTATTGTATTACACATACGGTATTATCACGATGCCTGTACTGTATTGTATTACACATACGGTATTTCTACGATGTCTGTACTGTATTGTTTTACACATACGGTATTTCCACGATGTCTGTACTGTATTGTATTACACATACGGTATTATCACGATGTCTGTACTTTAGTGTATTACACATACGGTATTTCCACGATGTATGTACTATATTGTATTACACATACGGTATTTTTACGATGTCTGTACTGTATTGTATTATACAAGAAGTATTATCACGATGTCTGTACTGTATTGTATTACACATTGGTGCTATCACGATGCCTGTATTGTATTGTATTACACATACGGTATTTTTACGATGTCTGTACTGTATTGTATTACACATACGGCATTTCTACGATATCTGTACTGTATTGTATTACACATATATGTACGTTATTATCACGATGCCTGTACTATATTGTATTACACATACGGTATTTTTACGTTGTCTGTACTGTATTGTATTACACATACGTTATTTCCACGATGTATGTACTGTATTGTATTACACATATGGTATTTCCACGATGTCTGTACTGTATTGTATTACACATACGGTATTTCTACGATGTCTGTACTGTATTGTATTACACATACGTTATTATCACGATGTCTGTACTGTAATGTATTACACATACGGTATTTCCATGATGTATGTACTGTATTGTATTACACATACGGTATTTTTACGATGTCTGTACTGTTTTGTATTACACATACGGTATTTCCACGATGTCTGTACTGTATTGTATTACACATACGGTATTATCACGATGCCTGTACTGTATTGTATCACACATACGGTATTTTTACGATGTCTGTACTGTATTGTATTACACATACGGTATTTCCACAATGTCTGTACTGTATTGTATTACACATACGGGCCTGTACTGTATTGTATTACACATACGGTATTTTTACGATTTCTGTACTGTATTGTATTACACAAACGGTATTTCCACGATGTCTGTACTGTATTGTATTACACATACGGTATTATCACCATTCCTGTACGGTATTGTATTACACATACGGTATTATCACGATGTCTGTACTGTATTGTATTACACATACGGTATTATCACGATGCCTGTACGGTATTGTATTACACATACGGTATTATCACGATGTCTGTACTGTATTGTATTACACATACGGTATTATCACGATGTCTGTACTGTATTGTATTACACATACGGTATCATCACGATGTCTGTACTGTATTGTATTGCACATATGGTATTTCTACGATGTATCAACTATAGTATATTTCACACACGGTATTCCCATTATGTCTGTACTTTAGTGTATTACACACACGGTATTTCAACAATGTATGTACTGTGTTGTATTACACAAACGGTATTTAGACGATGTCTGTAGTGTATTGTATTACACATACGGTATTTCAACGATGCCTGTACTATATTGTATTACACCGGCATACGGTATTTCTACGATGTCAGTACTGTATTGTATTGCACATACGGTATTTCCACGATGTCTCTAATGTAGTTTATTTAACATACGGTATTTTCATGACATGTGCATATTGTATTGTATCGTACGGTATTTTCATGACGTTCGTATACTGTAGTGTATTGTACGTTAACTTCATGAAGTTTGTATACTGTCGTATATTGTACGGTATTTTCATGGCGTTCGTATATTGTAATGCATTGTCCGGTATTTTCAGGATGTTTGTATTGTTATATATTGTACGGTATTTTAATCACGTACTGATACCATTACACAGGTAATAATCCCGTACTGGTAAAATTTCAGATGTGGTAATTACGTACTGGTACCATTTCACGAGCAGTTATCTTCTAGTACTATTTCACGGGTGTTAAGCAGATACCATTTAACGGGTATTAATCAAGTACTGATCCAATTACACGATAGACAACCACCTAGTACCATTTAACGGTGTTACTCAAGTACTGATACAATTACACGGTAGGCAATCACCTAGTATCATTTCACGGGTGTTAATCAAATACAGATACAATTACAGGTTAGACAATCACCTAGTACCATTTCACGGGTGGTAATCAAGTACTGATACAATTGCGCGGTAGGCAATCTCCTAGTTCCATTTCACGGGTGTAGGCAATCACCTAGTTCCATTTCACGGGTGGTAATCACGTACTAATACAAATAAACGGTAGGCAATCACCTATTACCATTTCACTGGTGGTAATCACGCACTAGTATCATCTCACTGGAGTTAATTACCCAGTACCATTTCAGGGGTATTATATATGTACTTGTAATATTTCACGCGTGTTAATCACCTAGTAACATTTCACGCGTGTTAATCACCTAGTACCATTTCACGGGCGGTAATCACCTAGTACTATTTTCTGGGTGTTAATCACTACAGGTACTGGTATAATTTCACGAATGGTTGTCACGTACTGGTACCATTTTACGAGTAGTAATCACCTAGTACTATTAGACGGGTGGTAACCACGTAATAGTACCATTTCTGACATACCGATTCATACTGCGGAAACACTACACTACAATTGTGGCATGTTAATATAAATTGCCACATGTTTACTTAAAACTAAAGATTGAATAACGGATACGTCAGATATTCTCTGATTCTCTTTAATCTTTTCCTTATTCCGTGTTCTTTATCTATATACTTGGAATTGGTCGACAGAATACGCATTATAATAAATAATTGCTTAGCAGATTCGAAGACTACATCATTGAAATCACGTGATTCTCACCTGTTTGCATAAGTGTATACACTAATTTAGTCGGGGACCGAACAAATGATCGCGTGTGTTTGATACAGGGTTACTTTCATTTGACCGCATCTGCCGTTGTAATCCAGATCCGGTAGTGACTTCTTTTATTGTATATATTTATATTCAATGGCGCACATGTTGCATGCAAACATTTACAATACAATATCCTATATTCACTCAGTTCACATGTACGTGAAATCATGAGGTCATGCTAAGTTGTAAAGTGTTAAGGTTCATATAAGGTGATTAGTAACATATACAGAATATATTTCAAAGATATTTCAAATTCATAACCCAGGAAAAGGAACAACATTTATCAGTTTCTGAGGGAGAGTTTCTCGATTTACATGGTTACATTCAATATTTTTGGCATGTAACATTTGACATTATACGCAAATTACGTCAGAATTACTTTTTGAATAAGTGCTCTCATAAACTTAATAAAATATTAATTAAAAGCGATTACTTTCGAGTTAACCTGACATTAAATATATTGTATACTGTACGTGATAGGGAATTTTGATAAATAATTTATGATAAAGCAATTAGTAGAATGTTAACGTAAGTGTAACACTCCATGCTGAGCGGAAGAAACACTGTTACATTTGATATATAAAAAAAACGTAAATGCCAAGCAAAATCAAACAGACGTAGCCGACCAAACCAACGTTATATCATTCTATCATTTCTTTTCCGAGATTTAATTTTAGGTTTTAGCTCACGTTGGTTGTTTCTTAATCGGGTTAACACTGTAGTATTTCTAACCGATAAGTTATACAGATATTTGAAATCTGATATCAAACAGTACAAATCTGCACAAATAGTAAGTTTCTGCATTTGTTATATAGTGTTCATTGTGTGTTGTTTTTTTTAAAAGCCCACTGCAAATCCGTTAATTGAAATAACAAAAAAAATGTTGTAATATACTCTTTGTGTTTTATGTTTAAAAGCCCACTTAAATTTGTTAATGACGACAATTGCTCTAACCAAATTGACACATTTTGTAGTAAATATTTATTGAAGAATTTCAATGTGTAAAGTTTTATGAGATAAAAATCGTTCACTAAATTGAACAAAGACAAATACATAGACTTAGTTTATTCAGTAATATAGGCCACTGGCCCAATATACAATAAACATAATACATTTTGTAAACAAACATTGGAGCGACAACAAAGTAGAATGGAATAAACAAATTGAAAGCATAAATTAACTTTAAATAAGTATGCATGTGTTAGGTTACACTATAGAGTCATTACTATGTATATGACGCCACTTAATAAAAACGTATTTTAAAATAATTTATGGGAAAAAGTAAAAAATACATTATCAAACCTGAAAATAGCTGTACCAAAATGATGACTCCCGACACAACATTAAAATAACGTCAATTTTCCTCAGACTTACAGTTGTTTAATACAATATATAGATATTCTATACATACTTCAAGTAATATCAAAACCTAATTAAAATACTAACGGTAGATTATTCCAAATGCATTTTTGTGAAAAATAAAATTAATTTAGTGTTCGAGCTCATGACAATTATAAAATAATAAAATGAAATTCTGGCCTCTTGCTTTTTCTACGTGTTTTTAATTGCACTGGCTGGGTCAAGGGCGGGACGGAACGGGGCAGGGGTCTAAACCAACTTCCCTAGGATTACTAGAAACATTGCTAAATGAGAGCATTTTCAGTCAAAAGATTTCATGTGTAAATTCCATGTGTGCTAATTACATTTCACATTGCTGCAGGAGGCCATGAAACAGGCGCTAACACACGGAGACAGGATGGTGCAGGCCAAGTGCCTCCTTAACTTCGCCGAGATTCACCGACAGCGGGAGAATGTCCAGGTAAATAAACAGTCTTTTGTTCTGGGCCGTTGTTTCAACCAAAGGGTTTCTGGATTTTGTGAGTACATTTAATGGAGTAAAACATAAAATAAATTGCATATCAATATATCAAAATACTAGCTTTAGTGGTAAAAAAATATATTTTTCAAAACTGGATATTAAGTACTATTTAAAATATCACAAAAATATGATTTAATTATGCATATTTCGATTAAATATTTAGGTGGTTCAGAATTTTGATATTTTGGAAGTACATATTAAAATTTGAGACCATTTTGACTATAGTTGTACACGATTAATATGCACAATACCTTATGTGATATGTGTTAATATGGCACTAACATATGTTGAACCCAAACTAAGACGTTAGATAATATGTGTTAAATGCTTACATATACTATATGCAAAAATATATAAAGTTATATCTTATCACTATATATAGGTGATGCAATATTAGATTGATTGATTGACTGATTAAATAGTAAGCGTCATATTATGCCATCGAAGGCTAACAGACGATTATTTAATCTAGCCACTATTTCCTGTGATTCTTGAAGATTAATCAGTACTCGAGCACACTATGCAAGTAACTGAAACATTTCCCAATGGAACCAGTGGTGAGAGAAGAATGCTTATGAGACGCAATGTCGTATATCAACCGTCACGGAGATTGTGGCCGGGTGGGAATTCGAACTGACGACCCCTGAATTGATAGTCAGACGCGCTAACGACTGAGCTAATCGAACCCGGTATACAATATTAGAATACAGCTACGTTCGATCTTAATAACTGGGAATTACCTCGTATTATGATCCATAACGTTCTGAAGAACTATATATACGAGGCAGAATTTACATTCAAATAAATCGAATGTTTTGGTGCTTCCTTATTTCTTTACTAAAACAATTACGTGTAGAACAGTAATACAAGGCGGCATTACCGTCATACCCATATTTACCCCATCCCCTTCTAAAAGTTTTATGGCGAAATATTTATAGTGTGTCTTTTTAAATTGATATAAGTTACATCCCGCTTGCATTTATTTTCTGGATACACCCTTGTTAATAGAACGTAAAATAATTCAATTTGGAGGATTCAAACACGAACCAAATTCAATTAACAAGACTATTAGGTACTGCACCGAATGCTGACTTGCTGTTTATTGCATGTGTTTGTATTGACATTTCCAGAGAGCGTATCCCAGGTACCAGTCCGCCTACGCCATAGCCAAAGAAACTGGGGACAAGAAATGCCAGCTGGATGTTCTAGCCGGAATGTCACTGTGTGCATTTGAAGGGCAGGATTTAGAACAGGTCACTTTAGCTCATTAAAAATAACTTTGTTCTCCTAGATTTTGTGTAAAATGCATATTTCTAAATGTACAGTTAGTTTACATGAATCTACATTTAAAAAAATGGTATGTTTTCTTCTATCTGACTACAATTCTATAAGAATTTGAATGAATAATAAATAGGAAAAATAAAATATATTGAGCGAACTCAACAATAAAGTTTTTCTTTTTTTTTTTGAGGTTGGTATTTCTATGAATGAAAAGCCTTAAAAATGTGTTCTTTCTCTATATATAATAAGAAAAAGCAATGGGACCTTTATACATTGAATTATACACGAATTCTGGCTAACAACTGTTTTTTTTGGAACCTAATATTTACCACAACATATATGTTGCTTTTTCCTGGGCCGCATTAAGAATAATTTAATGAACAAACGTGTACAATGGAGTAGATCATAGTTTTTTTTTTATATTTTGATGATAAACTTGCGATTGTTTATGCATGACAATTATTAAATATATTCAACTCAGTTGCTTATGACGTATCTCTGGATAATGGTTTCATTTTCATTATGATTTTCATTATTATCATACATAATGTTTAATATATTTTAATGTTTTTATTGTTATATCATTTTATTTCATGCTTTTTATGGCATAATACAGATAATTTAGTGAATTATTTTCGATAATTTCACTGATTAAAACAGTGAAATTACAAAAAACGATAATCTCACTATTTCCAAAAGTCTGAAAACCAAAACACTGACACCAACATTATGGAAAACGACGCTCAGGAGTATACAACAACATCTGAACCAGCATTTTATCTCATATTACAGTCAAACCTGTCTTAAGCAGCAAGTTAAGGGAAATAGTAATTGTGGCTTTTTAAGACAGGTTGTTGCTTAATACAGGATAATCAACTCTGAAAGCATATAAATGGGAAACAGAAAATATGGTTACCTAAGACAGGTGTCTGCTTAACAGAGGTGATCGCTTACATAGGTTTTACTGTATGTGATCTGTAGCTGTATTGACAATGATTGACTACTTTCCAGGTCCTCATCACATTCTGTTGGCAACACATAATGTTATATCCGACCTTTATGTTATCTCACTATTTTTTCAGGCGGTAGAGTTGAACGAAAAAGCTTTAAAGCTATCTCAGGAAATAGGATCTAAGGTAATCTCTCTGATATATAAACAGCACGTCTAATTGTGTTTTAGTTTTAATTACATTTGAATAGTTTTGGCATTATTTCATGACATATTTGACTTTGAACAAAGCTTCACTGCAACAAATGTAACTGTGTTAAAACCTATAACATCGTTCACTATTTGTTGTATCAAATGTGAATTCATCAAGTTTAAACGATTATTAATTAAAGAAAGGAATAGAACACTCTGTTCTGTTGTTATCAGAAAAAAATATCACATTATTTGCGGAAGAGTGATGTTAGTTGCCTCCGTTCATTAAGTGTATACAACCCATTGCTGATGTTTATAAAGTGTATACAACACATTGTTGATGTTTATTAAGTGTATACAACACATTATCGATGTTCATTTAGTGTATACAAACCATTGTCGATGTTCATTAAGTGTATACCCATTGTCGACGTTTATTAAGTGTATACAAGCCATTGTCGATGTTCATTAAGGGTATACAGCCGATTGTCGATGTTTATTAAGTGTATACAGTCCATTGTCGTATACAGCCCATTGTCGATGTTCATTAAGTGTATACAGCCCATTGTCGATGTTCATTAAGTGTATACAGCCCATTGTCGTATACAGCCCATTGTCGATGTTTATTAAGTGTATACAGCCGATTGTCGATGTTTATTAAGTGTATACAACACATTATCGATGTTCATTTAGTGTATACAAACCATTGTCGATGTTCATTAAGTGTATACCGATTGTCGACGTTTATTAAGTGAATACAACCCATTGTCGATGTCCATTAAGTGTATACAACCCAGTGTCGATGTTCATTAAGTGTATACAGTCCATTGTCGTATACAGCCCATTGTCGATGTTCATTAAGTGTATACAGCCCATTGTCGATGTTAATTAAGTGTTTACAACCCATTGTCGATGATCAATAAGTGTATACCCATTGTCGACGTTAATTAAGTGTATACAACCCATTGTTGACGTTTATTAAATTGTCGATGTTCGTAAGTGTATACAACCCATTGTCGATGTCTATTAAGTGTATTCAGCCCATTGTCGACGTTTACAAAGTGTATACAACCCATTGATGTCGTTTATTAAGTGTATACAGCCCATTATCACTGTTTGTTAAGTGTATACAACACATTGTCGATGTTTATTAAGTATATACAGCCCATTGTCGATGTTTGTTAAGTGTATACAACACATTGTCGATGTTTATTCAGAGTATACAACCCAGTGTCGATGTATATATAGTGTATACAACCCAGTGTCGATGTTTATTTAGTGTACACAACCCATTTTCGACGTTTATTAAGTGTATACAGCACATTGTCGATGTTTATTAAGTATATACAGCCCATTGTGAATGTTTGTTAAGTGTATACAACACATTGTCGATGTTTATTAAATGTATACAGCACATTGTCGATGCTTATTAAGTGTATACAGCCCATTGTCGATGTTTGTTAAGTTTATACAGCTCATTGTCGATGTTTGTTAAGTGTATACAACACATTGTCGATGTATGTTAAGTGTATACAACACATTGTCGATGTTTATTAAGTATATACAGCCCATTGCCGATGTTTGTTAAGTGTATACAGCCCATTGTCGATGTATGTTAAGTGTATACAACACATTGTCGATGTTTATGAAGTATATACAGCCGATTGTCGATGTTTGTTAAGTGTATACAACACATTGTCGATGTTTGTTAAGTGTATACAACACATTGTCGATGTTTGTTAAGTGTAAACAACACATTGTCGACGTTTATTAAGTGTATACAGCACATTGTCGATGTTTATTAAGTGTATACAGCCCATTGTCGATGTTTGTTAAGTGTATACAACACATTGTCGATGTTTATTAAGTGTATACAGCCCATTGTCGATGTATGTTAAGTGTATACATCACATTGTCGATGTTTATGAAGTATATACAGCCGATTGTCGATGTTTGTTAAGTGTATACAACACATTGTCGATGTTTGTTAAGTGTATACAACACATTGTCGATGTTTGTTAAGTGTAAACAACACATTGTCGACGTTTATTAAGTGTATACAGCACATTGTCGATGTTTATTAAGTGTATACAGCCCATTGTCGATGTTTGTTAAGTGTATACAACACATTGTCGATGTTTATTAAGTACATACAGCCCATTGTCGATGTATGTTAAGTGTATACAACACATTGTCGATATTTATTCAGTATAAACAGCCCATTGTCGATGTTTACTAAGTGTATACAACACATTGTCGATGTTTGTTAAGTGTATACAACACATTGTCGATGTTTATTAAGTGTATACAGCCCATTGTCGATGTTTATTAAGTGTATACAGCCCATTGTCGATGTTTGTTAAGTGTATACAGCCCATTGTCGATGTTTGTTAAGTGTATACAACACATTGTCGATGTTTATTCAGAGTATACAACCCAGTGTCGATGTATATATAGTGTATACAACCCAGTGTCGATGTTTATTTAGTGTATACAACCCATTTTCGACGTTTATTAAGTGTATACAGCACATTGTCGATGTTTATTAAGTATATACAGCCCATTGTGAATGTTTGTTAAGTGTATACAACACATTGTCGATGTTTATTAAATGTATACAGCACATTGTCGATGCTTATTAAGTGTATACAGCCCAATGTCGATGTTTGTTAAGTTTATACAGCCCATTGTCGATGTTTGTTAAGTGTATACAACACATTGTCGATGTATGTTAAGTGTATACAACACATTGTCGATGTTTATTAAGTATATACAGCCCATTGTCGATGTTTGTTAAGTGTATACAACACATTGTCGATGTTTATTAAGTGTATACAGCCCATTGTCGATGTATGTTAAGTGTATACAACACATTGTCGATGTTTATGAAGTATATACAGCCCATTGTCGATGTTTGTTAAGTGTATACAACACATTGTCGATGTTTGTTAAGTGTATACAACACATTGTCGATGTTTGTTAAGTGTATACAACACATTGTCGACGTTTATTAAGTGTATACAGCACATTGTCGATGTTTATTAAGTGTATACAGCCCATTGTCGATGTTTGTTAAGTGTATACAACACATTGTCGATGTTTATTAAGTACATACAGCCCATTGTCGATGTATGTTAAGTGTATACAACACATTGTCGATGTTTATTAAGTATAATCAGCCCATTGTCGATGTTTGTTAAGTGTATACAACACATTGTCGATGTTTATTAAGTACATACAGCCCATTGTCGATGTATGTTAAGTGTATACAACACATTGTCGATATTTATTCAGTATAAACAGCCCATTGTCGATGTTTACTAAGTGTATACAACACATTGTCGATGTTTGTTAAGTGTATACAACACATTGTCGATGTTTATTAAGTGTATACAGCCCATTGTCGATGTTTATTAAGTGTATACAGCCCATTGTCGATGTTTGTTAAGTGTATACAGCCCATTGTCGATGTTTGTTAAGTGTATACAACACATTGTCGATGTTTATTCAGAGTATACAACCCAGTGTCGATGTATATATAGTGTATACAACCCAGTGTCGATGTTTATTTAGTGTATACAACCCATTTTCGACGTTTATTAAGTGTATACAGCACATTGTCGATGTTTATTAAGTATATACAGCCCATTGTGAATGTTTGTTAAGTGTATACAACACATTGTCGATGTTTATTAAATGTATACAGCACATTGTCGATGCTTATTAAGTGTATACAGCCCAATGTCGATGTTTGTTAAGTTTATACAGCCCATTGTCGATGTTTGTTAAGTGTATACAACACATTGTCGATGTATGTTAAGTGTATACAACACATTGTCGATGTTTATTAAGTATATACAGCCCATTGTCGATGTTTGTTAAGTGTATACAACACATTGTCGATGTTTATTAAGTGTATACAGCCCATTGTCGATGTATGTTAAGTGTATACAACACATTGTCGATGTTTATGAAGTATATACAGCCCATTGTCGATGTTTGTTAAGTGTATACAACACATTGTCGATGTTTGTTAAGTGTATACAACACATTGTCGATGTTTGTTAAGTGTATACAACACATTGTCGACGTTTATTAAGTGTATACAGCACATTGTCGATGTTTATTAAGTGTATACAGCCCATTGTCGATGTTTGTTAAGTGTATACAACACATTGTCGATGTTTATTAAGTACATACAGCCCATTGTCGATGTATGTTAAGTGTATACAACACATTGTCGATGTTTATTAAGTATAATCAGCCCATTGTCGATGTTTGTTAAGTGTATACAACACATTGTCGATGTTTGTTAAGTGTATACAACACATTGTCGATGTTTATTAAGTGTATACAGCCCATTGTCGATGTTTATTAAGTGTATACAGCCCATTGTCGATGTTTGTTAAGTGTATACAGCCCATTGTCGATGTATGTTAAGTGTATACAACACATTGTCGATGTTTATTAAGTATATACAGCCCATTGTCGATGTTTGTTTTGTGTATACAGCCCATTGTCGATGTATGTTAAGTGTATACAACACATTGTCGACGTTTATTAAGTATATACAGCCCATTGTCGATGTTTGTT
Organism: Panopea generosa; assembly: GCA_029582155.1. Taxonomy (NCBI): domain Eukaryota; kingdom Metazoa; phylum Mollusca; class Bivalvia; order Adapedonta; family Hiatellidae; genus Panopea; species Panopea generosa. The sequence goes on from CM055898.1 coordinate 25,592,362, forward strand.
AAGTGTATACAGCCCATTGTCGATGTATGCTTAATGTATACAACACATTGTCGACGTTTATTAAGTATATACAGCCCATTGTCGATGTTTGTTAAGTGTATACAACACATTGTCGATGTATGTTAAGTGTATACAACACATTGTCGATGTTTATTATGTATATACAGCCCATTGTCGATGTTTGTTAAGTGTATACAACACATTTTCGACGTTTATTAAGTGTATACAGACCATTGTCGACGTTTGTTAAGTGTATACAGCCCATTGTCGACGTATGTTAAGTGTATACAACACATTGTCGACGTTTATTAAGTGTATACAGCCCATTGTCGACGTTTGTTTAGAGCCAATTGTCGACGTTTGTTTAGTGTATACAGCCTATGTCGATTTTTAGCCGGGCTTCATCCCAAAGACATAGCTCTATTTATGTGGGCGGAATGAGGCTTTGTAATCTTAATGACCGTCAAAATGTTTATACGCGAAAAGGACAATTTATATTCGTCGAAATTTGTTCATGTATTTTTGTATATGAAACAAAGCCAACAATAAACATATAATGTAAACATACGAAGCCCCGTTTGGACCATCGTTGCATATTTATTAAACTAAGAAATCAACGAAACAACAGAACTAAGATTGTGAAAATTTGAAACAACGAAACACCGGTGGTGAAAAGTCGAAACTGCGATCATGGTGTCTTAAAATAAAAAATATGCCGCGATAGCCCAAACAGATCAAACGGGACATCGTATAGACAATGTACTTTCTGAGTTTTAAAAATGCTGCATACAGTAAACCAATCGACACAGTTACATCAATTATATCAGCAAGGCGCATGAATATTTGTCAAAGCCAAATTTGTTACCATTCAAAGGCGATGACCCCCGTTGGTATTTCTTCTGTATGTATGCATTAATTTTTTTTTTCAATATGGTCTAACGCCATTTTCGATACATATCAGATTATATATGACATATCAAGTGGAAGAAGACCTCAGAATGAATCTGAGTAGAACCGCCATCCTTACATAAATAACTGGCAAAGTTCTCAGATAAAGTGTTTGGAGCGAGCGGGACTCGAACCTACGGCATTAGCGGTGAGATGTAAGTGACAGACCACTTGATGATGGAGGACCCATGTACTAATAATGTCTGTAATATATGTATCTTTATACTTCTATGGTGATTATCTTTAAACACTATGTCTCTAGCTGAACTTATATTGTAATATTTTTTAGTAAATTCGATCGCAATTTGATTAAACACATAAATTTCTTTCTGACAGTTTGACACATTGCAATGCCGTAGACGTTTGTGTGATATATACATGTTCCTCGACACGCCTGATTTGTCACAGATTCAAGGGTTCCACGTGCAGCAACTTTTGCACGAGCTACAACTATATTGTGGCGTGTGTACGGAGGTCATGGGAGAAAAGGAGGAGAAGATTCGACCTTTACCGTGCTACCATATTATTCATGAAAGGTAAGGGACTACACATATTGTTTATAGAATTTTGTAGAAAAGTGTGCCCTTAAACAGCTACGATATAAATTAGTGATGACGTAGATATATTCTTCCGTGGCCTGATGGCCAAGGCGACCGGCTTGGAAGCGGGGGGTCGAAGTTTCAAATACCGGTGAAATTTTGGTTTTATTTGTCTGATGCGGTCGTTTGCTCACCCAGCGGCTAGTTAAATTGAGGGGTACCGAATATCTAACAGCCCGACGTCTGGAGATGGTAGCTTAAGGGAAGTAACTGAGTACAGCATAAAGGTGTCGCATAAGCCGATTGTGGCTGGCCCTTACAATTAACATACATTTTTATAATGCACGAGGTCACTCTATTCATTATCATGAACTTCCGGGGCTATAAAACTCTCTATCTACTTGACCCGTTTTTACTGTCTGTATTCAAACTATCTAGTCAATCTGCATTCTGTTTCTGTCGATGAAATGTGTGTAATTACGTGCAAACATGCCGATAGAACCACTATTATCTCGTTTTGATGCAGAAATAGTGGTGTCGGCGCAGAAGTAATACAATTTGTGCAGGAGTAGTTTTATAAAAATAAAAAAGTAACAAGCTAGTGCCCATCTTATTTGTAAAAGTTAAGTTTTCAATCAAAAGATAAGTTGTTCCAATGCGGCAGTCCTTTTTTCCATATTAAGATATATATGAATTGTCTTCATAAGCATATACATACAAACGCTGTGTACACAGAAACACATACTCGTGCATTGTTTCAATTCGAAAAAGAGATGACCATATATTTAAAACTGTATTTTCAATAAACAAATTAACTAATTAAAAGCCATGTTTTCTTTTCAAAACTTGCCTATTTACTAAAATCAAAGTAATATTTTAGCATAATATGATATATAATGCAGATTTCATGTTAATACAAGTTTAATGTTTACACTTAAAATATGTAAGCAGGCGATGTGCAATTTGTGTATTTATGGAAGGGCTCTTCACAATTTAAAATTGCGGAGGAGTCGTAAATTAAACTATTCAGCTGTAATAAAACTCGGCTCCACTGTTCTGTACAATAGAGCTAATTGTGTAGATGTGGAACAATAATTTATATATTGATAATTATGTGTTCCGAATATGATACTTCTTCTACTACAGCTGCCATTGCTAATTTTACTATAATTTGCTACTGATGACAGTGTTACTGCTGATACTTCTACTGCTAATAATCATACTAAAAAGGATAGTTGTAACAAAAGTAAGAATGATAGAAACAATAATAACAATGGCGATAAATACTGGTTATTATATTACTTCTACTACTACTACTACTACTACTACTACTACTACTACTACTACTACTACAACTACCATCGCTGCTACTACTACTACTGTTACTACTACCACAATAACAAAAACTACTACTATTACAACTGCTACTACTACTACTAGTACTACTTTTACTACCACCACCATCACTTCTACTTCTACTAGTACGTATACCCCACTTCAACAATTTCTACTACGACGACTACTACTACTACTACTACAACTACTACTACTACTACTACTACCACCACCACTACTACTGCTTCTACTACCACCGCTACCGCTACCACTACCACTACCACTACCACTACCACCACCACAACCATAGCCACTACCACTACTAACACTACCACTACTTCTACCACTACTAATACCACTACTACTGAGTGACTACTACTACTACTTCTACTACTACTACTACTACTACTACTACTACTACTACTACTACTGCTATAACTACTACTACTACTACTTCTTCTTCAACTATATGAATCACGCATGAGGTATTATATGACGAAAAAATAGATCTAGATATATATGATAAATTTATGAAAATCCTCATTTTCTGTGTACCCTCAACTTCAATTAAAGTTATATATCTACCACTCTTTATTATCCTCAAGTCATCTTTATATATTCTTTTTTCTCCAGATGCATGGTACATTTGTACCGCCCCACGTCATCAACGAGCTTACCGCTACAGAGACGTCCTTGTCCTTCATGCCGTCAAAGGACGTCATCAAATCCGACGTCTGACATTGACGTTTCAAGTTAACGAAATGTTATTATACACATTATTATTGGAATGAATACTCTGATATGTGTTTGTGTACTTTTCACGTGTCAATAAATCATGTTAACCATACCTCCTAGTTTATTATGTTTTGAATATAAAAGCAAACTGCAATGGATTTTGGGTTTGGGGGGTGTGTGTTTGTGAGTGGGGCGGGGTCGTTCAGTGTTAAACACACCCGCTTAAGCTATTGAAGACCCATCTAATGGAAATTCGGAATGCACGAAATACTAGAACTCAGTTACACGCGGGCACTATTCCATAACATAAATCACGTGGGTTCGCCTTCGCGAGTTACATGGAATGTTCTTTTCACGGCGTAGAAATTAGTTTTGATCACCTGGCCCCGGTTTCACAAAAATACTTAAGTCTCTTATTTTACTTAAACTCGATAGTGTGCTCAATTTTATACTTAAATTGAGCACACTATTTGAGTTTAAGTAAAATAGCAGACTTAAGTATTTTCGAGAAACCAGGCCCTGTAACGTTTGCTTTATCTAACTTATTGACAATTTGAATGCGCAGAACATCACCGTTTGAAACGGGAAATGCTTCCGTGGTGATAAATAATCCTGCTGTCTTCTTATTTAAAAATGTATTAACCTTTCTGTAGAATACTCATTTTGTGATTTGAATGTCATTATTGATGTATGTTGAACATTTTGAAAGAATTATCATGCTTAAAATATGAATTGAGAAAAAAAGATGCTTGAAGGTTATCAAGATAGGCATTTGATGATCAGGTCAGTCGTAAACTAGATCGGCATTTTACGCACAAGAGCCGAGCTATACGGACAACACCGAGCGACAATTCTGCAGTACTTGACTGGACTGAATTATAAATTTCAGCACCGTCAAATATGTACCTTTAAATGCAAATATATGAGGTAGTCTACTTTATCTTGTTTAATATTTTTATAATACTTGGTGACAATTTTAAACGTATGTCATACTTTTATCTGAGTAGCATTAAATAAAAAACATATATTTCTTTTGGAATAAATAAGAAATAAATATATATTTTTGTCTAATTCGATATAAAGTTTTTCACTCTACTTTGAAGGAAATCAGTCCTAGAACTGTTCATGGCCTTTTTACTATCCATTATAACCTTTCTCTGTGAAGTACTTGTCACCGGTCCAGTCTGCGCATGGCTGAGGTGCGACTTCCACGCAGCCGCTGTCATTGATGCTTTTCCTGTATTCAAGATATCCGTGATGCGCGCGCCTCTCCCTGGAAAATTTTGTTGACTTTTGTCGTCTGCAGATTTAATAGAAGTCTGACTTTGAGACACTGAGTGTGAACTTATTCTTAAACTTCTTGTTAAAGTTTTCAAAGACGACGAACCAGTCCTTTCGGGTCTGCTGTTTCGTTCAAACACAGAGGGTCGTGTATTTGCCCCAGACGCTGCGCGGAGTAATATTTTTGTCACTTCTGATGGTGCCTCTTCAATCCAAGCAGGTTTAAATCTTGGTGTGGAAGCACCACTGTGTGTAGAGTCAGAATTAGTACCAATTTCAGATTCGGTATCTCTGAATGTATTTGTAAGGAACGCTGGTTTACGCCGATTGGGACTACTTTGTGGGCGGATATTTATTTCTGACGCTGAAACAAGTGATGCTGTCTCGCTACTTTGTCTGCTGCCTATTGATTTGTCCATAGCTGATTGAGGTCGGATATTTCTTCGTTGCCTTCGACTAACTATTCTCTCTCCGTATAGAAAACATGGCCCTCCATTTTGTCTTTTTTCGATTTCATCTGTAATTTCACAGTTGGGCGCCATGCCCTCAGTGCTGTGTCCGCTACAAGTTTGAATGTAATCTAAAGTGAGAGAAATCAGACGTATATCTTGGTTTGTCAAGCGCTGACGGTGCATGCGCTCTTTCTCCATAAGTTCAATTCTTCTGTTTAGTTTCATGGTTTCAATATTGTTTATTCTGTACGCCATTTGAATCCGCGAAGAGTTATAACTCACGTTATTAAGCGACGGCATGACGAGAGTTTGTTTGAGAGTTGTCGATGTAAATGGCAAGATTTAGCACAATTGCATATCCAATAGCATATCCTTATTGTCGCATGTTTCCTGAAATATACAATTTGAAAGATATGAATTAGTCTAAGTTACAAATTACAAATAAAATTACTTTTTCTAAAGAAATCTCTATTACACAGCTTTGAAATGAACATTTCTAAACACCCTGTGACCATTGTCCGTCCGTTGCTTTGGTTACCGTGTTTTTTAGTATAAAGATCCACGAGAACATTGTCCATACCCACCATGCATGTAGTGTATTTGGAAATAAAATATACAAATACTTGCATGGTTTGTATAACCATAACTTCGTTAACAATATTTGGAAAATAGTTTACTGATTCTTTAATCAAAATAAACCATGACGATGTCCCGTTTAAGAATCGCAGCATATAACTGCAAAATAGACAACAGAAATAACGAAGCAGAAAAAAAACATGAAAGTATGACTGTGTAAAATCGGAACTATGATACAACAAATCAAGACGGAGAAACAATGATGAAATAACCATCGTGGATTCGCATAGTTTCGATATTTTCGTAATCGTTGTTTTGTGTGTTGGACTATTCTTCGTTATAGTGTTGTCGTTGTTTTTCACAATCGTGCGTTGGATTATTCTTCGTTATAGTGTTGTCGTTGTTTTTCACAATCGTGCGTTGGACTATTCTTCAGTATAGTGTTGTCGTTGTTTTTTACAATAGTTGTTTCGTACTTTCGACTATTCACCATTATAGTTTCGTCGTTTCTGTCTTCCGCCATCGTTGTTTCGTACTTTGGACTATTCACCATTATAGTTACGACTGTTTCTGTCTTTCGCAATTGTTGTTTCGTACTTTGGACTGTTCACCATTATAGTTTCGTCGTGCCTGTCTTTCGCCATCGTTGTTTCGTACTTTTGATTATTCACCATTATAGTTTCGTCGTTCGTTTCTATCTTCCGTCATCGTTGTTTTGTACTTTTGGCTATTCACCATTATAGTTTCGTCGTTTCTGTCTTCCGTTATCGTTGTTTTGTACTTTGGATTATTCACCATTATAGTTTCGTCGTTCGTTTCTATCTTCCGTCATCGTTGTTTTGTACGTTTGGCTATTCACCATTATAGTTTCGTCGTTTCTGTCTTCCGTCATCGTTGTTTTGTACTTTTGGCTATTCACCATTATAGTTTCGTCGTTTCTGTCTTCCGTCATCGTTGTTTTGTACTTTGGACGTTTCGGCGTTGTTTCTGTCATTCGTCATCGTTGTTTCGTAGAGTTCACTATCGCACTTTGTTCTGTATTGCAGTTATAGCATGTGATAACGCTTACTGGACGCCGTAGGAACGTGACTAGATATTGATGTCGAACCACGGTATAATAAATATTTGGTTAGCGTGTTGATCCCATGGGGAATATCAAAGCACGATTCCTAACTGTGTATTGGACAATGTCGTCGAATAAGTAAATGAAATATAAATAGTAATTAGATCAAATTATTGGTTTCTAATACATCGCTTCACTTCTCTAGGGTGAAGCTATGTGTCGTGAAATCAGTAGCAAAAAATGCAGAATTTCAATAGATAGTATGATCTATCACATCAATAAAAACACTTACTTACAATAGATGCTACGTTTTTAGCGATAGCGAGTCAATTGTTCTTGTAATTGTGCTTAAATCAAGTTGACACGTTCCCATTTCACTCAAAGTATATTTTCATCCGCGTTATCGGGGGAAATTTGCATAAACTGTCATTATTGCTAGTTTAACTTGTTTTTGTATTTGTATTTATTTCTACAAAATATGATATACTTGTTCGATTTTCTTGTTAATTGACAGAAGAGACAAATATCTGCGATAAAGGGAAATAATTGCTTATTTAGTCTAAAATTCAACTGTTTACAAGAGTTGTGCTCCTTTACAAAATAGAAACGAAAATAATGGTCTGTACACATACTGGAGGATTTTAAGGTATTCTTTGCACTATTTATATATAATTTTCGTGCATTCATTTAATCAATATAAATGGGTTAATACATTTGATTTACACTCAAAGTTTCACCTAGTAAAGGGGCACCCTGCAATTTATATATATTTGCACTTGAAAACAGTTTATGAAAATTACATATCCGTACGTTGCCAATACATTAAACAAAATTAAAATACTCCAGTATGTGGGTTTACACTCTGTTTAATTCTTTCCTATTTTTGGAAGGAGCATAACTTTTATAAATTTGTGAACAGTATCAAAATTAACATAGGCCTGGTCAAATACGACAAAAAACTGTTACACATATTCTTTGTTCACCAGATATGAAAGTCGGTAAGAAAATGAGAAATATCAATTTGTAATTTTTGATGTTTACTCATTCTTTCAAAACATGTGTGACTCTACTATTTACAAAACAAACGTGACTCCACTATTTTACTGAACAAGCACGACTCCACTATTTACAAAACAAGTGTGACTCCACTATTTTACAAAACACTTCACTATTTGACAAAACAAGCATGACTCCACTATTTTAAAAATAACTGTGAGACTTCACTATTTTACAAAACAGGGGTTACTCCACTATTTACAAAACATGTGTTCCTCTACTATTAACAAAACAAGCGTGACTCTACTATTTACAAAACAAGTGTGACTCCACTATTTACAAAATAAGCGTGACTCCACTATTTACAAAATAAGTGTGACTCTACTATTTACAAAATAAGCATGACTCTACTATTTACAAAACAAGCGTGACTCCACTATTTACAAAACAAATGTGACTCTACTATTTTACAAACCAAACGTGACTCAACTTTTCTACTTACCAAGTTAGTCTCCATTTTTTTACAAAACAAGCGTGACTCCATTATTCTTAAATCAGGCGTGACTTCATTATTTCACAAATAAATCCTCAACTATTTTACAAAATATGCGTGACTCTACTGTTGTACAAAGCAATCGTGGCTACAATATTTTACACAATAGGCGTGACTTCATTATCTTATAATACAGGCGTGGCTCCACTATTTTACAAAATAAGTGTGACTCCATTTTTTAAAAAAAAACTAATGTGACTTAGCTAATTTAAAAAGTCAAGAGTGACTCAACTATTTTAAAACAGGCGTGACTCCACCATGTTATACTCCGCTTTTTAACAAACCAGGCGTGACTTTGCTATTTTACAAAACAAGCGTAACTCCACTGTTTTACCAAACAGGGATGACTCCACCATTTTACAAAACATGCATGACTCCGCTATTTTACAAAACAATCGTGACTCCACTATTTCTACAAAACACGTTTGACTCCACTATTTTACAAAACACGTATCAATGTCTTAAAATTATAATTTCAGGTTGTAATACATGTACTTGGAAATTAGTATAGCATCTTTACATTGTATTTGCATTCGTGGTTTAAATATTTATTGGGGGCGTTAACATGGATATCATTCGACTTCAACATCGCCAGAAGGCACTTTTCGATTTCAATAAAAGCGTTATTAAAATGCTTTATCTTCAGTTAAAACTGATACATTGTTATTGCTCTTATGATAAACTCCATTTAAATTAAAATATCGCCTGTTGTTTGATATTGACCATCAACAGGTAGAGTTTTTATTCTCCGTTCATGATAACCCCACAGAGCCTTTGTGTGTTATCGGCCGATTGTCGTTTGTATTAAACATTCGCACCAAAGTAAAATATAATCAAACTGTGCCGATTTAAAATAAATATATTTCTTATCAGCAGCAATATTTACTTTGTGCAAATTTCTATTCTTTATCGAAGTTCGATAATTCGATCATGTAAATAACAGGATTACAAAGGGTATCTATGGAGGTATGCAGAGAATAAATAATTTAATGCACATACGTCATTTAGGTCATAAGTCAAATCGTGGTTTATACATAAAACGCTAATAGCGTAAACAAGAGTTTAGTGTTTGTGTATGCATGCACAAAAGTACGCACAAGTGCTAGATTCGAGTTATCATATCACACAGGTTTCTAATTATAATTATGCTCAAAAATCCAACAACATTCAGGTGCCAAAAATGTACTTTACTGAGGTTTATACAGATACACATATCTTTATTCAGCAATTAAACTTACAACATGTGTAAAGCCTACAAAAATACATGAAAATATAGTAAAGTGAGAATATGAACAATTAAAAGTATCATTAGTTATAGCTACAACACCTTAGATCAGATTTACCAAGAAGCACAACATGTATTCTATTTATGTTTGTAATTACTTTTTTGTATAAAAATGCATTATACATTAGGTGATACTTTTTTTATCTGAGAGCAAATTAAATCAATTCCATTAACGTAAAGACAGAACGTTTAGCTATAATGTGAGATGGCATTAGCATTCCGACTTTGTTTAAACTCCGCAATAGTAATATTTTAAATATGTTTTGTCTTAACTCTTTATGGAAAGGACAAACAAGTAATAAATGTATTGTTTTTTAATAAAATTCATGTCAACAGTGTTGACCTCTTTTTTTTTTATTTAGTTTAATACTTTAGTAACTGCCGGTTACAATGGCAATGTGATGGGAGGACAATCTAAATCTTGTGCGACCTATTTGAAATATTTCGTCACATCGATATGTAAATAAAACTCTTATCTAAAATTATTCTTGAAACAACCGTAAATTAATTTATTCGAATTATTTACTTCTGCATACCAACTTTGAAAATATATGTCAACATAGTTCAAGTATCAAGGCAACGGTTATGTTAATATATTACTAAACAGGTGATGTAACTAAGTTTAATCTAAATGATGTTATTATCATGGGTTAAATAATATGTGCAATATTTCATTTGGTTTAAATATGTCAAATAGCAAGTATTGTCTAGGTCTGTGAAACATAAAACGATGACATTGACAAATGCAATATAACAGTTTGTCATGTTTGTGTAATACAAGAATTGGTCCAAAGATTTATTTTTATAGGCATGTGTGATATCAAAAAATGACCCAAGCATGTATGCTATAACAGTTGGTCTAGACATGTTTAACATACCAGTTGGTCTAGGCATGTGTAATGCAACAGTTGGTCTAGGAATGTGCAATGTAAAAGTTGGCCTAATCATGTATAATAAAACAGTTGGTCTAAACATGAGCAATATAACTATTGGTCTAGACATGTGTGATATAACAGTTGGTCTAGACATTTGTAACATAACAGTTTGTCTAGGCACGTGAATATAACAGTTGGTCATGGCATGTGTAATATAATAGTCGGTCTTGGCATGTGTAATATAACAGTTCGTCTACACATGTTCAATATAACAGCTGGTCTAGACATGTGCAGTATTAAAGTCTTTCTTGGCATGTATAACAAAACAATTGGTCTAGGCATGTGTATTAAAGCAGTTGGTCTAGGCATTTGTAATAAAATAGTTAGTCCAGGCATGTGTAATATAACAGTTGGTCTAGGGATGTTTAATATGACAGTTGGTCTATCCATTTGCATTATAACAATTTGTGTGAGCATGTGTAATAAAACAGTTGGTCCATGCATTTTAATATAACAGTTGGTCTAGGCATGTGTAATATATCTGCTGGTCTTGGCATGTGTAACATACCAGTTGGTAGAAGCATGTGCAATATAACAGTTGGTCTAGGCATGTGTAATATAACAGTTTGTATAAGCATGTGCAATATAACAGATTGTCTAGACATTAGCAATATTACAGTTGGTCTAAGCATGTGCAATATTAAAGTCGGTCTAGGCATGTGAAGTATAACAGTCGGTCTAGGCA